>CM065426.1:24759824-25959824 GCA_033060865.1 Dorcus hopei
CTGATTCTTAAAATAATCGGAATTGAGAAAAATTTGGTTAGCAATAGATAAGGTAATTTTTTTATCAATTTTACAGGTAAGGAAACAAAGAAAAAGCAACAAATAAATACTGAGATTGTGTGTATTGTGAGCATTAAGAATTTGAACAATAAGTTACTTAACACTATAACGATTCATAAAAAATCATGGCAGTGTAATATCCGAAATATACATAAAAAAAGTAAAATTGTTCCGCTTACAAGGATCTAAGTAGAACTAGAAGACAAAAGTCTTTAATACAAAAGTGACTTAATTCATCATCACAAATAAAACAGTCTTGGGTACCTATGTAGATACAGTGAGACAGACAGAGAGAGAGAGAGAGCAAAGTTCAGGGTTTACAGACGTATTCGAAATGAGCTGAAACAAATTAATTTATTTTTAAAAATAAACTCTCCGACGTGCCCCCCCCCCCGGCTTTCTTTACCTGGCGAAATCCGATGATTTATCGATAATATGTTCGAACTCGGCAAACGATAAAGCACCGTCGTCATCCAAATCGGCTTCCTCCAGAACATTCTGCACCAGGTGCGTCATTTCGGAATCGCTCAGTTTATTTTCGCCGATCAGGCGTTCGATCACCTGCTTTAAATCGGAAGTCCCCAACATATCATCACCGTCGAAATCTGCAATCACGTTATTGTAATTAAATCAATGCGTTACACCACAGATAATAGATCTCTCCAGATCCAGATAGCCAATGGCTGCATTCAGGTAACTGCAGCAGCTGAGTTGCTGACTAAGCAATCGTTTGTGATTGGTTCAAATTAAAGTAATAGCCAATCACAAACGATTGCTTAGTAAGCAACTCAGCTGCTGCAGTTACCTGAACGGGCCAATGATAGGAATGAACGGACGCGGACGCCCTAAAAATAGTAGTGACATCTATTGAGTATTTAACAAAATTCAATTTGCTAATTCCGAAGCTCAGTTGGCTTATTCACCGCCAGATGTCTCTTTTAAAAAAAGAAAAATAAGTGTAAAGTTGGGCTAACTAACCAAATTTAAATCCTAATTCTAATTTAAAGCGTCACATATCGTATATAAGTATATGACACTGGCCATCTGTAAAGCTTTTTCATCTGTGATTACACTAAACTAACTTGTCGGTTAAACTAGCAAACGCTGACTACAATGACGCAGTAGAAAAAAAATTGAAAGTCACGTTCATGAGATAAAGTCAAAAATACACTTTTTTTAAATGGAACCCCCAGTATATTACTTCACCGATGGATAGAGAACAAAATTCTTAATATCAAGGACAATCAGTTAATCAGGGATAAATAATTGAACTTGAAGAACAAACTGTCAGCGACAAATAATTGAACTTTTAACAATAAATGACAATAATTAATTGAATTGTCAAGCACAGGACGTCGTGTTTAACAATTGAAACCGCAAACAACTGAACTGTCAATAACGAACAACTGAATGACAAGGACGAACAATTGAAGACCAACTGTAGATGATGAAAATGATAAACACTTGAACGGCCAAGCATGAAACATACAAATGAACAGTTTGTTACCAACAAACTGAAATGTCAAGGACAAATAATTGAACTGTCGACGACAAATAATTAATTGAACTTCTACCGATAAATTATGATAATAAGTTGGACTGTCAAGAACAAGAAATTGTGTTTAACAATTACATCAACAGACAATTGAACTATCAAACAATATAACAAGGCCAAAGAATTTAACTATCAAAAACAAACTGTTGAACTATGATACTATGAACAATCAGTTAGTCAGGGATAAATAATAAAATTGAACTTGAAGAACAAACTGTCAACGACAAATAATTGAACTTTGAACAATAAATGACAATAATCAATTGAATTGTCAAGCACAGGACGTCGTGTTTAACAACTGAAACCGCAAACAACTGAACTGTCAATAACGAACAACTGAATGACAAGGACGAACAATTGAAGACCAACTGTAGATGATGAAAATGATAAACACTTGAACGGCCAAGCATGAAACATACAAATGAACAGTTTGTTACCAACAAACTGAAATGTCTAGGACAAATAATTGAACTGCCGACGAAAAATAATTAATTGAACTTCTACCGATAAATTATGTTAATAAGTTGGACTGTCAAGAACAATAAATTGTATTTAACAATTACATCAACAGACAATTGAACTATCAAACAATATAACAAGGACAAAGAATTTAACTATCGAAAACAAACTGTTGAACTATGATACTATGAACAATCAGTTAGTCAGGGATAAATAATAAAATTGAACTTGAAGAACAAACTGTCAACGACAAATAATTGAACTTTTAACAATAAATGACAATAATTAATTGAATTGTCAAGCACAGGACGTCGTGTTTAACAACTGAAACAGCAAACAACTGAACTGTCAATAACGGACAACTAAATGACAAGGACGAACAATTGAAAACCAACTGTAGATGATGAAAATGATAGAACACTTGAACGGCCGAGCATGAAACATACAAATGAACAGTTTGTTACCAACAAACTGAAATGTCGAGGACAAATAATTGAACTGTCGACGACAAATAATTAATTGAACTTCTACCGATAAATTATGATAATAAGTTGGACTGTCAAGAACAAGAAATTGTGTTTAACAATTACATCAACAGACAATTGAACTATCAAACAATATAACAAGGACAAAGAATTTAACTATCAAAAACAAACTGTTGAACTATGATACTATGAACCGTAATTACTAACAGTAAATAATGACAAACAATTGACTGTCAAGAATTTAAATAATAAAGAATTGAACTGTCACCAACAAACAACTGAAACACATCAAGGACAATCAGTTGAACTGTAAAGCACAAACTGTCAACGACGAATGTTTGATCTTTTAACGATAAATGATAAAAATCAAATCAACTGTCAAGACAAGACAACAATTGAAACGACGAACAATTGAACTTCCAACAACTGTCAAAAGGGGCAAATAGTTGAACTGTTGATGATAAAAATGATAAACACTTGGATGAAACAATACGCTTAACAATAAACAGTTGAACTATCGACAACAAACTACTGAAATGTCAAGGACAATCAATCACAACTCTCAAAACAAATTAGTTAACGATACAAAAACAAGAAAACCAATAAACTGCCTAGCATAAGACATCGTGCTTTACATTTCATGACAAAACTGAACAGTCAGCGAACTGTCAAAAATAAGAAATTGAACTGTTAAGAACAAAAAATCACAGACAGAGAATTGTGTTCACGATAGACGATGATGATGATAAAAGTTTAAGTGCCAAACATAAAACATTAATAAACAATTGAATTGTCAGCTACACTTTTTTTTTAATGGAACACCCAGCATATTATTTCACCAAATTTGTGAAAACAAAACCGTCTGCATTATTCTGAACTTCTTTTCGACGAGCATGCGAACAATCATGTCTGACTGTCTGTGAGTTCCTTGCTAACAAGCATTCAAATGATCATGTTTGACCGCCTCTATGAGTTCCTTGCTAACAAGCATTCAAGTGATCATGTTTGACCGTCTATGAGCTCCTTTCTGATAAGCATCTAAAATAAATTTAGACGATCAGAAAACAAGAGAAGTTCGGGGAAGATCGCGTCGGCGCGACGGAAAGACTCCGAAGGTCAAAAGACCGATAGAAAACAAAAGAGTATAAAGTTTTCATTTACTTGCATCCTATTCGATTCAAAAATTATTTACAAACAAAGTGCAAGTGGCGCCCTCTCGTGGAAAACGACGGGACTAAGTACGTCACTTTTTATTCCAAATTTTAAATCAAACCGATTTAGCCGGCCGATTTGCATTCAACTGCGTCCCTTTGAAGGCTCTTAAAATTATTTATAAACAAACCGACGATAGCGCCATCTCGTGGTAATTAACGTGCACTTCATATTTCTAAAACGAGCGCCGAATTCGAAAGTTGTCCCATTTGATTTTAATATTATTTACAAACTAATTGTCAGTGGCGCCATCTCGTGGTAACCATCTTGTACTAAATATATAATTTTTTTCTGTTTGGAATTTTAAATGAAAACTGCAGCGTTTAAATTTAGCGGCCGATTTGCATTCAGTTTGTTTATAAATAGCGCCATCTCGTGATAATTAACGCGCACTTAATATTTTAAAACAATCGCCAAGTTAGAAAGTTGGGGCGGGGTTTAAAATTAAATACAATTTCCATTTGCTTGCGTCCTATTTGATTTTAAAATTATTTACAAGCGAATTGTCAGTGGCGCCATCTCGTGGAAATCAACTTGTACTAAATATATATTTCTTTTTAATTTCGAATTTTAAATTGAATCGCGACGTTTAAATTTAGCAGCCGATTTGCATTCAACTGTTTTATTATTATTATTTATAAACAATTTGAAAAGAGTGCCATCTCGTGATAATTAACGTGCACTTAATATTTCTAATTCGAAAGTAGATGGGTGGCGGCGTCCATTTACTACTCGCGACTTTAAAATTATTGACATACAAATTGATGGTGGCGCCATCTCGTTGAAACCAACTCGCACTAGATATACAGGGCGTTTCATAACAGGTGAAGAGAAAATGAAATATCACGTACGTAATAGCATTTTAAGTTAAAATGAAAGAATAAAAAATTTAGCAAGCGTGACAACTACTCTAAAGTCGGTATAAACCGAGTGTTTTAAGGTGGCTGTCCCAAGTCCCAACACCAATACAATTTTCCATTAATATAAAATATTAATACCAGACGACGCGATTACCGAAAATTCTGAAAGCGTGCTCCGCCTTCACAGACTTGGGCGCCGCTTCGCTGAACACAGACGTCATGTCCAAGAAGTCTTCAAACGTGCAATCGCCATCATGCCCGGAACTGAACACCTTGCAGATGCGCTCACCGAACGGATTCACCGCTAACTCGGGATACTGCAACACCTTCGACATGGGTAGCTTCGCGTTTCTGTTGTGGCCGACCTTCTCGGGGGCCAAGGCTTTGAATTTCTGATGGACACTGAAACGTTCGGTTTCAATTCGAGAGTAAATCTATACTTCGACTCCTGTCGTGCGTACTTACTACAGGACTTCCTTCTTGGTGAAATATGTCAGATCCTGAAAGTAAAGAGTATTGGGTAAAACTGCACTTTAGGTTCCTAAATTTGCGCGTACTCAGAACTGCCATTTTCGTATTATGAAAAAAATTATAAAAAAGCACTAATAAACTATATCAGAAAGATAACAAGTGTTTGTAACAAGACGGGCGAACGTGTATTAATGTGCCTAACCTCGTAGTCTTGCAATTCTTCCGCAGTAAATTGGCTTTTGCCTTGGCCCATTTAAATTCACTTCTTAATCTGAAGTGATTTTCTTTCAATCTTTTATATGGGTGGTGTTATTACGTTATTAATATATAAATTAAGGTTAATTGTATCGCTTTGACGTTTGACAATCGCCTGTCAGTGCCGTCAGTGTTCTGCACAGATTTATCAAGTAGCCAGATTCCCTGTAGAGAAAGAGGAATTGATATTAAAACTTTAGAGTGAGATGATAAACACACCCATTTAAAAAGCATTGCACATCCTATGTCACGTGACATAAGCTTCTAGTGACATCCTTGTCGGATATATGAGCCAAAATTACTCAAAGATATTCGCTATTTCACTCACATGCTGATATCAATCGAGAATGCAGGAAACATAAGGCACTGTCTATCTACCCTGTACCAGATTATTGGTGTTGTGCATAGATTAATAAGGAAACATGTGAATCTACCATATCGACCGTAAGACAAGAATGTTTGCGCCACCTAGGATCAGAGAACAAAATTAAAAGCGCGATTGCAAATTATTGCACTTATTTATATTAAAATTACTTTTTCAAAATAAAATCCCACTTATTACTGTTCACGTGTATGAGCAGCAATAAATATGACTTTTTTCTATGTTTAACTGTTCTATAAAAAGAGAAAACAAATACGCAAAGTAAAATCACTGAATATAATTAGTCAATTTATTAAAAGCAACTAATTAATAATTCACAATATGATTTATAAGACATAAATAGCTAACTAACTAGTCTAAATGTACCAAAATTGTTCACATACACAAAAAAAAAAATTTTTAAGAATAAATAAATAAATATTGTATTCGCAATGATTCACAAGAATTCCCGAGGTGGACAACTTCATACAACACAGTTGTTCACGAGAAATGGAAGTGATGTTCTGCAATCTGTAATTCCTGTAATATTATGACAGGTAAGTGCAGAAACCTGTAAAACTGCCATCTCTGAGACGAGAACAACAATAACATATCTATTTAACCATGGCCAGCTACATTAACATTCACTGACGTGTATGTATGGCCGTTTCAATTTGACTTTTAAAAATTCTGACGGTACTCCACTCAGCGCCTCTTGTGAGTTTTTAAGTAATTGCAGTTGTCATTACGTTACTATGTGTAGTTCTGTAGTATCTTTAATAGGGAGCCCTGAGGGGAGTACCCCATGGCATGCTTTCTCGGAACTGAATTTTAAGCGAATTGAAACGGCCATACATACACGTCAGTGAATGTTAATGGAGCTGGCCATGATTTAACCTTGATCATAAGACATTCAACCGCCGGTGTTGTGGTCCCGCAGTGTTGCCAGCAATCGGAAACGTATCCTACTCAGTGTTGCCAACAGTTGAAATTCACATTCTACCAAAAGGCTAAATGAATTCTACTAATAGCGTTTTCCACTGGCTGCACTAGTGTGCACTGAGTGTATTTTCATCTCAGTTCAGCTTTATGTAATAAAACGAGATAGAGATATCCTGAGTGCACACCGGTGCAGCCAGTGGGAAACGCTATAAAATTCAAAAACCAACTATGCACTCGAATGTCGCGGTTCGCGGGTTGCGAATTCAGAAACGGTCAAAACAAAGAAGGGGTGCTTCATATAAGTTCTCGTAACCATTTTCATAAAATTCAGTGTTAAAGGTGTGAACTTTCGTACAAGAAAACTAAGAGAGGACAATTTTTTTGCAGTTTTGTCTTCAGCGCCCATAGACATTGTTTATGTATTACTAGTTAGTCAACCTAGTCTTCAGAATGTGCTGCCATCTAATAACCGTTGATTAAAACAAAATACACGAACGGCATGTGTTTATGAAGTTTGAAACTCGGCTGAAATAAAAATTATTTTATCTACTGTCGCTGAAATCTGGTTTATAGTCAATTTGATAAATATGAACGAAATTGTTGTCGCTTTATAAATACATAATATCTGTAGGAAAACGAGAGCCTGCGTTTAATTACTTTAGATTTGGAACACTTGAGACTTGTTTTATTTATTACACACTAAAATTTACAAAAATATCGTACGTCCAGTCGCAGACAAAAAAAGTTGACTCTTTTTAAGCTAATTTTAAAATATAAAGTTTTTGAACATTTCAAGTAGCGACATCTTTTGATCGCTTTTTGACCTGACATTGCAGTAGGGTTGACAAATTGAAGCCAGTTCGCCACATAATAAGTCATCCCATGCAAGGCGGCCATGCTTGCTGTCAAAGCATAATGAGAATTTTTAAGAAGTTTTGTGCAAATCGGTTTCGATTACAGCGGATTCCCCGAAGGCCCAACTAGGCCTGAAACAGCTATACAGAGCCTGAAGGCATTTGTATTATAAAGTAACTACATTTGTTCCCCGACATTTTAAAAAATTCGTCGAGAAATTTGAAGAAATTGTAACTAGGTATTATGTATACTGGTGCTTAAAAATATCCGAATGAAAAGCAATAAAATAGTTGGAATTTGACTCTTGTGGTAAACTTCCACAGTACCAGGCGGTCACGCCGGTCGTCCGAAAACTTTTAAGCACCAGTATACACAAGTACAGCGAACCTCGACGGAAATCACAGATGAAATACACAACAACACAGCGCAAATAAATCAAGACGGCATTTACTGGAAACAGTTGAGTGGAGATTCAAACCTGCTAACGTCCGATGGAGTGCTACACTTCTAGGTCCATCGCCCCCTGTCAATCTTGGTCCAGAACTAAAATTAATTTCCGTCGGTTGACTAAGTAGACATATAAATATAAGCAATGCCATAGAGGAAAGCTTTTATCCTAAGCTTTAAAAATATTTAACGGACACCTGTATGAAGTTTTTCCCGCAGTATAGTCAGAAATGGTTGATATCTCTACTATATCTTCCTTTCCTAGTTATGCTATTAGCCACTAGAGGGCAAAACAAAAAATTGCTAATACAATAGATATCACTAATAAAACAAATTGTAAATGTATCTACCACACATTCAAATCATCATATCGAAACTGATTTAGATAATTATCAGAAATTAACTAAATAATTTATTAAAATCTACCAAATTTTCTACCATCTACTAGATTACAAATTTTGTCACTAAATTAGAGTCCCAATCTACCAGATTTAGTAGAAAATCTACCAAATTGGCAACACTGATCCTACTAGACGCCATACGAAATTCTATTAAAATGCCCTGCTCTGTTCCTTAATTACAAAATAAATTTGATTAACACTCAATCAAATAACAAATAATAAAAAAAACAACCTTAATACGAATTTACACAGAAATGTGCGAGTTTTTGCTTGAATAGAATTGCCGGTGTAGTAGATTTCTGCTAATTTTAACCTTTTTATGTCATAAAAAAAATATATGAACTTAATTTAGCTACTTATTGGCAGGGGGACCGTAGAAATTAAAGCGTTAAAATGTTTAGGCTTGATTTTATAATCGTAGGATAAGCATTATTCTTAGAATAACGTGACGTAGATATAGAAGAACGTTAAAATGCATTGATATAACAGTTCTTTCTTATTCCACGGTTGTGAATGAAAATGTTGATTACACAAAAATTTTTGTTAAATAGGTATACATACACATGTTACTGCAACAAAAATATCATTTTAATTTTGTGTGGTTACTTTAAATAAAATTTATTATTACAGAAATTTACAACTAAATATTTGGTTTATTGTAAACAAAGTATTTGTGTAACCTAACAGTAAGCTATTTGATTTACTTGTTTTGACATAGTAATCTGATTAGTGCAAAATAAAATTAATGACATTTATATAAATGTTAAATTATAAAAAAAAATTGTTTGAACGTATTGAAACGAAATTTTTTGTTGGATTTACAGTTTTTTGGTTGGATTAACACATCTTGTTTTCTCAGTGTAGAAACTGAAACGTTAAAATGTTTAGGCCCGATTTTATAATCGTAGGATATGCATTATTCTTAGAATAACGTGACTTAGATATAGAAGAACGTTAAAGGATATTCAGCGAACAGTTATTTCGTCCTTATTCCACGATCGTAAAACTGGGCCTTAAAGGGGCTAATAAATTATGTCGTAGCCAAAGACAGCCTAAATTTCAATATAAAGTTAGCCTAGCCGCCTAGCCCAATCTAGCCCAATGACGTGTTAAGAGTTAAGCCTAGTTTACACTACGTGATTTTGCATGAAACGTTTCCTATGCTAACAGCATGTCAAAAATCATACAATTGCGAAAACCTTGTGAGTCATATTTGTAACGTTTATGCCCGATTTCTTCATCGCCTTATCTTGAGGTTAAATTTATCTGTCAGTTAGAATGTGACATGTACTATGCGTACAGCCAAGTCTACGTCACATTTCAACTGTTAGATAAATTAACTTTAGGTTAAACATGGTGAAGAAATCGGCCATGAGACGGGCTGTTGTCTCGCAAGAGATGTGATGTGAGTATTAACTATTCGCTGTCAAGAAAGTGAGGTTAGAAGTGTCCCCTTTGCGAAATCGGACGATGCGAGTTTATTATTTACCACTGACAATCAAAGTAACAGTTCTAGTTGTTCATATACACGCCGACAAATTCGCGTCTTCGCTATTTCGGTTTCGTATAACCTCACTGTCAACACTTGTTTGGCGGTAAATTTAAAATCGTCTTCTAACAAGTCCTAGCAAACAGGTCCGGTCCTATTCTCAAAGAGAGCTATGACTTGCTAGTGACTTCATCTATGCTGGCGCTTATGTGTCGTTCGCTGTGTCAACTCAGATAATGTAAATATCAACAAAGTCGCCCTTATGATTTATCACATGTTAAAACACATGCAAAATCACGTAGTGTAAACTAGGCTTTAGACCACAGTATATTCATCAATCAGTAGGGACAGCTAGGGGTTTCTGGCACTACAGTTTCTGAGTGCGCATGTGCGGAAACTGGCGGACTTTCCGCCCTGTTCAAATTTGAGGTTATGTAACGGTGACGTTTAAAGCAGCTCATCGACGCTAAATCTATAGATTTCGACTTGCACTTCATTTCAAAAATATTTCAAGGAAAATACGCAAGCGATTAAATTATTAAACGTGAACTATTATTAAAGCCAAGAAATGTATTTGCATTTATTGCGATTATTAAAAGCGAGGAACTCACCATGGACTTTACATCAGGGTTGCGTTCAGAAACTGCATTCCACTATGTTCACTCTCAGCTGGTATTGCGGTCCCAATCGCACTATAAATCAGTTTACACATTTGTACGCAAGGCAATCAAGTTATAGTCTTATCACGGACAGCCTAACGTTTTATTTCACAAACGTCACTTAACTTTAATCATCGATTATGAATAATCATTCCTATACCTTCAACACATGTAACCATGGCAACGTTTCCTTTTAACGGATGATTAAATTTAAGTAACGTTTGTGAAATCCGCCATAAGAATCTCAAACCTCTGCGTTTCGCTATCAGTTAACAGCTCGCGAGGCAGCTGTCAACGGTTGACAGCTTCTTCAAAAGAAATTTGCGAGATTTTTAAGTTGTCGTTTGACAACTTCCTCAGGAGCTGTCAACGGATAACTAAACGTAGAGATTTGCGAGAAACGTGTTATTGGACAAGAGTTTAGTTTAGTCTAGTAAATCGCAGCAGCATATTTTATTTTTATCACAATTGAAAGCGACATGTGAAAGATCCGCTCCTTGTAAAAGAAATAAAACAAAAAACAAGTCCTGAAAAAGTAGAGCAAACTGCAAAATAGGTTGAACATGGTGAGCGAGAAAGATGCAATTGATACAAACGTAGTGCACTCGAAGGTATAGTTTCTGAACGCAACCTTGTCTAATGACAATTTGTAAACAATTTAAAGCACAAAGCAATGACTTTCTAATCCGCACCACAAAATATGTTTCATTACAAGTTATGAAGCAGTTGTGAAAACGAATTCAAAAGTCGACGTTACGCCGTACGTTTGACTTTTGACAGCCCCTTCATGATGTTAGCTGTCAAACGTACAGCGAAACGTCGACTTTTGAATTCATTTTTACATACTTTGAAAGAAAACAATGATTGTAGATTGAATATTAATGTCACTGAGGACGTTTCGCTGTACGTTTGACTTTTGACAGCCCCTTCGTGATGTTAGCTGTCAAACGTACAACGAAACGTCGATTGATTTTCACATATTTTGGAAGAAAACAATGATTGTAGATTGAATATTAATGTCACTGACGACATTTCGCCGTACGTTTGACTTTTGACAGCCTGTTCGTGATGTGAGCTGTCAAACGTACAGCGAAACGTCGACTTTTGAATCGATTTTTACACACCTTGTAACAAAACAATGATTGCAGATTAAATATTGATGTAACTAAACGAAAACTTAAGTAGAATCTATGATTAGTAGTCTATATAGTAATGTCCATGGTTTCTATCCTTTAGGCTCAGCTTTACAAACGCAAAATAACTATTCGTCGAATATCCTTTAGCCTTCCTTCATATCTACGTCACGTTATTCGAAGAATAGTGTTATAGCTACTCTGTTTCTGCGATTATTGTAAAATCGGTCCTAAGTTAGGAAATCATGGACATTAATATTATAGACTCATGTCGATGATTGTACAGAGCTTTTCGTATTTAATTTGCCGGTCGCCTTTGCTTTCTTTATTATAACGTCTTTCTTCGTCATAAATTTCTTCTCTTCCTTCAAGTTTCACTCAACTTTCTTGCTAATCGTCTTTTGCTTTTTTTGTTTGATTATAAAATTATTGACCACCAATAGATTTGGTAGCGACATCCTATCTTTTATAAGCAGACTTCGGACATTTCAGAGCGTTGCCATGGCTACGCAATGAACGGGTACTTCTCATTGGTTCTCGTATTGCGTGTAACCATGGCAACATTTCGAAATGTCCGATCTGATTACGTATAAGTCAATCTCTTGGACAAATTGTAGCTTTTTCCATTATGTTGGCAACACAGGTAAGAAATGAATGTTTCCTTATCGGTAACACTGGAAATTTACCAAAAGGTACGGCGGTAAAGTTACCGATTTAGAACATTAATAATTTTTTTTTAAATCACTCTGGCCCAGTCAAATTTGGATATATGACTCATCAAATTAATTTATCGATGACAACTCGATTAATTAAAATTGTCTTTAATAGCGTCATGTGCGTTATTTATACAGATTCCTTCCTGACGTCCACACGGCCGCGTGTAGATCTATTACAACTGTAATAGCGTTGGCAACACTGCTCCCTGTAGACATAAGGCTCGTTCGGGTTCCCGTGAGGACAGGTTCAGAACCGTCAGGAGCATGCGCGGAAATAATTTAATTGCGTTTAGCTTTTTTCTTCTTTTTTTATTCCTAATTACATGTTCGTTATTACATTTACATCAAAATATTTACACGATACGTCAAATACATGGATAATTTACATAGGTTTCATTTTTCCTAACAACCATCAGCAACGTTTGCCGCTTACATGGGGGAGGAGATTCCATCGATGTCCATCAAGAGATTTTATCGGTGACCCCTGAGAGATCCCATCAGTGACCTTCAAGGGATCTATTGGTGACCATCAGGAGATTCTGTCGGTGTCCAGACGACGCGACGTTGCTCGCTTCATCTTTGAAGATAGTTTTCGCGTACGCGAGAAATTTTATAATCAGGTTTTTGATGTCTACCTGCAAGGTTTGAACCCGGGGCCCCTGGAACTATAATCGAGTGCTCTACCACTGAGCCATAGTCTTCGCTCTCTCACAAGTACAAGGGCACTTAAATATACAATGAAATGAACGATACGATCTAATGATGATGACACTGAATTTTTTAAATCAATAATTGATATGCGATGGACCTACCTAATTTTAAAGCTACAATAACGTTCTCTTTTGTTTAAAAAAATGCAATTGTACTTTCTTACATGGATACACTTTAAAGCAACTCGAATTTGAAAGTGGTGCCTTAAGAATTGGTGGCCTTGGTGAGGTCGCCCAGTAACTTATCGATGGCCACGTCGCCGACGGTCTGTCGAAAGAGCAGCTCTTCCAGCCCCTGCCTCTTGACGGCCTGCACCGCCGGCAGCGTGAGCAGCAGCTTCCCGAAGCGCCCCTTGTGCGTGCTCTTGCTCTGCGAGCAGTACTCGTGCATCATCACGTGCGTCTGGTCCTGGAGGAGCTCCACGTGCGTCGGTTCGCAGAGACCTCTGCTCTCTTACGAAACAAAAAAAAAAGAAAATTATCTCCGACGTTTTCGAAGACGAACGCGACGCAATTTATCACCTGCTTTGAAGAGGACCAGGGCTTTCAAGCAGGCGTGCTCCGTGTGGTCGACCCGGAGCAACGTGAGCCTCGATATGATCTCGCGGAGGCGTCGGGCGTCCTCCTCTAGGGCCGAATGTCGTGCCGTTGGGGCCATCGCGTTTGAAACTAGTAGAGCTTAAATAAGAAAACAATCTCAGGCAATAAAGAGCCTGGGGAAATGGCTCGCTCTCCTTCAGAGATAAGTGACCCTAAGAAAAAGTAAGCTAGCTCTCTTCTGCTTGGCCGTTGTGTGCGTCTTATAATTAATATTATAACAGGGGAATTAGAACGTTGCCAACGCGCAATCTCGAATGTAACATCTCCGAGAAGGGGGGGCTTAAAAAAACAAGAGGCATTTGTTTACCTTCATCGACCGGCAAGGCCCATTGCGCCGCAGTAAGTACAAAGAGCTCGCTCCAGCTTTCCTCCAAAAGTATGGATTGATCTCTGTATGACAGCTAAAACAATTGTATATTGTAAACGCGAAAATTATAAATGTCTTGTCGTTTATAATTAGAGATTGGAATTACATATATCGAAGCCTAAGTAGTAGGGTAGAGGTATTGGATTTTTCATAGTAAACAATAACATTAAACAATATGTTCCACCAATGTTTATTTTTCCGAGAACCAGAACGACAAACACTTTAGAAAAAAATAGGCCTCCGAACGCTCTGTATGGATATTCCAAGACCGGCTGGAGTAACGAGAAATTATTTGTCAAGTGACTTGAGCATTTTAAAAGAAATGTCAAACCTTCTGATGATGACCAAGTATTCATAATTTTAGACAACCATTCCAGACAAATTCCATTACAAATATATGATTATTGTAAGCAGAATGGTATTGTGTTGCTAACAATATCTCTCTACACATCTCATAGGCTACAGCCTCTGGATCTAACTTTTTATGGCCCACTAAAAACATCATTCAAGGATCACTCCATGAAAGGATAACTCCATATGATTTGGCAGAGCTCTTCCAAAAAGCCTATGGCAGAGCTCTTCCAAAAAGCCTATGGCCGAGTTGCATCCATCGAAAAGACACAATCAGGTTTCCGGATCTCCGGAGTATATGGCCTTACCAACCTGATAAGTTTGGTCATTCTACCGGTCATTCACCACACTTCTGCAATCGAATTGGAAGGTGAAGAAAATCTGGGAGAAGATCCAAATTCTTCTTCAACATTAACAACTACCCTGATCGATGTTCCAGGGCCAAGTTCCAAACCAATTAGGCTAGATGAGAAGTCTCTTTCAATTTCAGTTGAAGACTTGAGTCCTATTCCGGCACCAAAGAAAGGAACAGCCAAAACTCAACGAAGAAAGAAGCAAAAGTCAGAAATTCTTACAGAAACTCCAAATTGGGAAACTTTGGATATATCAGAACCTAAAAAAAAGTGCAAGGCAAAAGAACTTAAAGGACAAATTGACTGGTGAGCAGAAGCAGAAACCGAATGATAAGACAAAAGCGAAGACTACTAAAAATAAAAATAAGGTTGTTAAAAGGAAAATAAATAAAATCTTGGTCAAAAGGAAAAAAAGAAATATGTGATTCCGATCTCTATTTATTATCAACAACATCATCAGTACCTGCAGAAAAGAGGGAATCGTTCTTGCCCACTTGATCGCCAGGAAGAGCAACTTGGCCGCCGATTCGTAAATGTTTTCCGCCGGAAATAGCGACAGGCAAGGAATGTGCGGCGACCTTTTCAGCGGCTCGTTCAGCGCGGGTAGGTCAAGCAAGTTCTTGGCGTTGCGTTTATCATCATCTAAAAAATATTACACTTCATTAGGTGCTTGCAATGAAATGATCTCGAAATACCGTCGGCAATCCTGCTTGTGGTCGTTTCTTCGGAACTGGACACCTCGTCGTCTTTCACGCCGATCATCTGTCGCGCGCTCGGATTTATGAAAGAGGGAATTTTCTGTTGGAAATGGTTCGAGTTCGGCCCTGAAACGTCGGCAGTGAATCACATGGAATACAAAACTCCGATCCCTAATTATATTCGACATTATGTCTTCTGGTGTACATTTAAAAATTTGTCCGCACTGACCGCCATCTCGTGCGTGATAGCTCCTGACGTAGCGGTATTCGTTGCTGTTTGCTATTCACGACACAATTTACAGGTCAGAAAATACGCGGCGCGCTTATTAAAAAAAATTAGTTAAGAAACGCCACCTGCGAATATGGGTCGTGCAAACGATCCGAACACGGTCGGATACAGCAGTCCATGCTGTAGATAGGGAGTTTGAAGTCCGGACGCTGCCGACAGGGATGAGGGATCGATAACCGAAGCTGGGGTTTGTATCTGCAACGGCAAGCCGGAGAAAAAGGGGGTGCCGTGCAGGTCTCGGTATCTCGCGCTGATATTGAGTGGATAATGATGTAGGCTGGAATGTGACGATCGAGGAGCCCTTTCATGCTGGACGGCTATAACAATTAAAAAGAAAACAAATGTACTTTCAGGCCTTGCCACACTTAAATGATTCCAAAAGCTTTGGGCCAAATGTACAACATACAGGGTGTCACTTGTCTTTTTGTATAAAATTGAATGATGCTATTTTAATTATATTGGTTTGAATTCTTTTGGCGTTTTGGCATTTTTGTACTTAATAATAATAATAATAATAATAATAAATACAGACGCCGAAGCATCTCCCTAATGAATATATAAGTCTCCGTCCATAAAGCGACGGTCGTCTGTTATTTAAGAACGATGGGAACCGCCACCTGTGCGGGTGCACCGATACCCTCTCCCCATCTGACCCGTCATTATGTCAAACTCACCCGCACACGTAATGATTATTACCGACCCTTGAATATTTAATGGATTGACTTTCCGCCGGGGCACTCTAATTACTGTTTAAATGCCTCATGCTGATTTTTCGACGGACAAGACGCACGACCCTCAATCACGGAATGTTGTCCATACGAAAATCAATCCCCCCCCCCCAAAAGTACTTAATAGGGTGTTTCGAACATTGCAATTTTTTTCTTTTTTAAATAACAAACAACACCCGAAGCACTTATTAATTACCGTATGCGTGTGATTGTGTGTGTGTATGTGTGTATACACAGAACGTACCCTACCCTTGAGAAATGCAGGGTGAAATAAACAAAGTGAATCTTTCGCACTTTATCATCCCTAATTTGTTCGCTTGGCACTTCGGTCAGGAGGGGTTTTTGAGTACCCAAGTAGGTAATATAAACTTCTATTGCTTTTGTTTTCGCCGGACTTAAATGAATAGATCAGGTTGCAATGCAAAATAAATTAAAAGGGACCGAAAATTCGACAGAAAGAAACAAGAGAAAAGCGAGATCGACGATTCTTCGATTCTGATAAAATTAAAAGACTAACAGGAACTAGTAGAAAAGAACGACACGGCAATATGAGGCACGTCTTCTGCACCACATCATAGGGTAGAAAACTAGAAAACATCGGCAGCAGTTCCCGTAGAAAAGAACAACGCCGACGACCAGCCTCTCAAGCATCTCATACAGCGACTTGCCGTTCAAACAAGTAACCCACAAAAGAAAAGAATCATCAAGGGAAGCGGAAGAAGCGGCAAACATCTTCTCCGCAGGGAAAAATGGTGAATACAACATTGTCTGAAGCTCTCGCATCTGCCAGGATACCAGTAGTTGCAGAGACCAAGAAAGTGCTACCTACCTGCGTAGATAGGCAGAAGTTTTACATTGGAGCGAAACTTTACTCCAATGTTGCCAGCTAGCTACAGTGGGACGGGAGGGTTCAAATCCAAACCGCGAAGGCCAAAACCCATAAGAAAATAGGCGCCACTTAATTTTTTTTGAAAGGGGGACAAGGTGAAAATTAAGAAAACCCGTTACATCCAGAACACGTCAATTTACTTAGTCACAAACAACAATCATAAAAGCATATACACAAATAAATAATATATGGGGAACACAAAAGTTTACAACATATTCAACTTGGTCGGATCTTAACTTCGCATTAAACTACATTAAAATAATTCAAATCGTAACTAGTGCAACAGAATACAACAGAATGCAATCTCCGGTTATTTGCGCGCGTAAACGCTCGTCTACCTTATCATATTTTACACCGGCGGTTACGCAATAAGTTGCAAGTTTAATTGCGGCAAAACCAAAGTAATGGATCAAAAACTAAATCCGCGAAATATCGCTCAAAACTAAGAAAAGAAATTGTAACGCTCCGACCTTTATTCCTTTGATGTCCGATTCGTTTGTCGGTGTCTTTGCGGCAATGTCGCAGCGACGCTTTGTAGTGTGCCGGCTTCCGCGTAGAGGGGCGAGGGAGGGAACTTCCAACGCCGTAATTCGCGATGCACCCAACGAGAAATAACTCTTGATATAGATCCAAGATTAAAGTCTAGGATTAACGATAGCTCTTGCTAGAAGCTCACGATAAAAGCCTATAAGCAATAAAATAAAACGAAAACATAAGCCAAACCGAGAGTTGCTGCGTATAGAACTTACCTCGGTCTGTTACCGAAGCTGGGACAAACCACGGGACACGCGGTTTTTCCTGTCTCACAACTGGGTCTAATCAGAGTCGGCAATTAGCCGTAGAAATGCACTAACATCCCTTCGATGTAATGGCACGCACAAATAAAAATATTTACGAAAAGAGAGTGTGACCCAAGAGACGGCAAGTTTCGTTCTGACAATGGCGCAACATTTCTCGTTTGACAAACAAGGAAGGACTATAAACAAGCGAGACACCTTCTAATCTTACCTCCGGGGAACTTTCTTAGTAACAGTGGGAACCAATCGGCTGAAAGGGCAAAGATCACGCATAATACGCGTCCAGAAGTAGAACTTCGTTATAATTCGTTCAATTCCTCACATATATGCGATTTTGAACTCAAATAAGGAGGGATTACGTATATAAAATGAATTCGTTTAAATAAATGAAGGTCCTGTTAATAGAAATATGCTAAAACGAAAGTTTAAGAAAATTACGCCGGCGAAATACGGGTATTCCTACACTGACTGCAATGTGTACAACGACGCGGTCCAAGGAATAATCCGACACGTCGAATTTCGCATATACAGGGCGTGTTCGGAACAGAAATGAAGGCTGGACGGTGGCAATGCATATACAGGGGGTATTCAGAACAGGAATGAAAAAAGTGAACTGTAACAAAAGCTTTGAATTTTCTTCACAGTCTTGGGATGAGGAAAGCCTTGGATACATTTGGTCTTACTCTCATCGGGGTGGATTCCATATTGATTGACTTTGCGACCTGGGAGATGAATTTCTTGCTGAGCAAAAAATGCATTCGGATGGCTTCAGTGTCAGGCCTGCCTTTCGTAATCGGTTGAAAACTTTTCCTAAAGTCTTCACGTGTTCTCTAAAAGTTTTTGAGATGAGGATGTCGTCCATGTAAAACATTACTTCCTTCTGCTTCATGTCTCCAAAAACAGAGTCTGTCAGATTTTGGAATGGGCATGGAGCATTGCAAAGACCAAATGGAAGTACGTTGAATTCGTAGAGTCCATATCCTGCTTGGAGCTTCCTTCTATTCCAACTTGCCAGCATCCACTGAAGAGGTCCAGTGTTGAGAAGTACTTGGCGTCGCCTAAGTAGGTGAGGATGTCGACAGGATGTTTGACAGTGGGTATGTTGACCTCTTCGTTACGGTGTTCAGCTTTCGATAGTCCACATAGAAACGAATTTGATTGTTTTTTCTTTTTTACCAGTACAACAGGACTGCGCCATGGACTTTGATTGGGCCCGATGATGTTGTGTTCCAACATTTCTTTCTTTGTGGGAGATTCGATAGGGCTTACTTGCTACCTACCTGTGTAGATAAGCAGAAGTTTAACACCGGAGCGTAATTGATCCGGTGTCGCCGGCAGCTTCAGTGGGACGGGAATGGGTTCTTAAACCATAACGCGAAGGCCAATCCAAAATAGGCGCCGCTTAATTTTTTTTTTTTTTGAATGGAATTCGCTTAAAAATTAAGAAAAACACGATACGTCCAAAGCATGAACACAAGTTTATTAAAAGATTGATCACAAGTAATCGATTAAATCAGACGGTGAACAACACAACTAACGTTAAACAGTAAATCCTAACAATTCGGATCCGAAATTATTACAAAATTAAATAAAAAAAAAACATTCACTTATTCTAACGCCGAAGTACTCGTTCGATGAATTACGTTTAGTAAGCGTAACGCAAGAGAAAAGGTGAATTCCTCCGAAATGGAGTTTACTTCGCGAGTATGCGCAAAATTTACATGTGCGAAAGCGACAACATCAAAACCACCGTAACACAAGAATAAATAAACATAAATATCCGACCTGATTACGTAGCATTCATACGTCTGTCGAGTCAGGGGCGTTCCACCGTCGCTGCTCCTCGGAGTGTCGGTCTCCTTGTGGGGTTTAACGGTCCGCGCACTGGGGGGTCGGTACGGTACTACGGGCGGTATGATGATCCCAGTAAATGTCGCACGCACGGGATAGTCGTCTGAACGAAGAAAGGACAGCCAAAACGAAAAGCCTAAGGGGAGCAAGATGACCGTGAACTGCAAGATAATGCAAAACGATGGAGTGAACCTTACCTAAGTCAGAATAGGACGTAGGCTGAACACGAGTTGGCACACAGTCAACTCTTTCGTACAGGTGAATTAATCAGAGTCGGCCAACAGCCGTAAGATCTATTCTCTTCCTCCAAGAGAAATTAGAGCGGGAACCCACAAAACTAACTACACGCAAATCACCTGACGGTCGACAACACGCTGGCAATTCCGGCGTTTTGCAAAATCGAGAGGAGTGGAAAACGGAATAAAGTGAGATGAACGGTGGTCTGCTTGAATCGTACCAATAACATAAGAATGTGACATCAGCGGAAACCAATCAAAATAAAGGGCAAGGGTTACGGACATACGCACCGGTTTCAGGTGCGGATGTTTTTTAAAACAAAAGAATTCGACCATCCGTCGTCGTCCGCGTCGCAAAGTAGTACTCTTTAAATTGTACAAATAAACACCGCGTAAACGCAATTGCAACCCTAAGCAAGGATGGGGCTAATTTTATATAATGAACTTATTCGTCTAATCTGAAGCTTTGGGTAAATTACACGAACGAGGAATTGTAAATTCCTACGCGTAATGGGGGAAACAAAACGAAGTGTGCTAAAAATAGATCGTAACGCGTTGAAATGTGTACTGTACAGGGTGTGTTCGTACGCAGGCGGAAAATAAACTGTAACATACTCTTGACCGGACTGGCCCCTTGGACATCGATTTTGTGTAGTGTCCGATTTGTGAATCCCATAGTTGCAGTAGACGTAAAGAAGACATCATCGTATTCATGAATTAAGGCTGTGATGTTCTGGGATTGTTTTGGAGTAACATCCTTGCTGAAGTTGACTTCGTCTATGACCGTTAGTGTGGCAACCTCCTCGGTGACTTAACGTGTCAAATGGACGGAGCAGTGAAAAGATCCCAGGAGTACTTGCGGGGCGTATGCTGTTGAATGAAGAACCATTGTAGATGTCTTTGATTTTTCTATGAACAGCTTCTTCTTAACCAGGAAATTTTCATTGGGTGAGAAGGTGTATCCATCCATATGGATTGGGTTGTCCGATTTTGTGATGGCCCTTACGGTACGGGTTGACATCTTCATCCAAGATTATTTTGTCTGCCTTCAGTCACACCATAATAGAAGCTCCCTCTGGCAGTTCCAAACGTTACCTGGATTACTTCTTCTTGATTTTCCAGGTCAACAAGATTGTATTTGAAATTAATCGAGCAATTATGGTTTTTTAGGAATTCTGTTCCTAGGACTAAAGGGTGTGGTAGTTCTTTTACGATGATGACAGGTACATTGAATGTTAGATAATCAATTTTGAACTTTATGTGACTTTTGCCGATAACAGGTACGTGATACCCTCCGGCAATTAAAAAAATTTTGGAAATGGGATTGCTAACGTATTAACGTGTCCAGAATAATTTTGATTTTTCTTCCTCCTAAATGACCTTCGACATTTAGAATTTGTGGTTGTTGCCCTTCTCGTTGATGGGGTTGCACAGTCGGGCATGCCGTGCCCCTTTTTAGTTTGGGCGGGTTGGTTGACGGGTTGGCTGGGCGTTTCTGTTCTGCTGATTTGAAAATTTCGAAATTTTTTACGAAATCGTGACGATATAAAGAACAGTGTAATCCGAAAACAAAAGAAGATTGACAATTTTGCGAGTGCAATTAAATTAAAAGAAAAAAAAAACAACTAAGAGTAAAATGAAGAAAAAATGCACAAGACAGCTTATGCTTATGTATTCCACTCTTTTTATCACTTTGCACATTTTCCGCAGGGGGGGGGGCGCCGATATTTCTTTGTTTTTCATTCATATTATTCTTATAAAATGTTGTTGTTTATTCCGTTTGAAGTTTGAGGTTTATCGTGTGTAAGACACTTACGTGCAAAGAAATCGACCCACTTCACACTTTTGACTTTGATTTTTATTTTATTTGTGTTGAAACAAGATATCAGATTTAAAAAAGGCTACGCTATTTGAAAGACATTTTAATAACCTTTAGCATTAACCCAAATTGATTAAGATTAAGAAGCGAACAAAAGAAAACTATCAAGTGTGAAGGGGGTCAATTTCTTTGCACGTTAGTGTATTCATATATTTTTATTTAATTATAATATGTACGTCACGTTGAATGCATCTGTGTGTCATCACTTGAAACGGGCCTTATTTATTTAATTCGAAATTTAATATACAGGGCGCGTGAAAATTAGGTTTCACCTACCGTCTCTCTTCATGTTGACCTGCAGACATTTCCGAAACCGGCACGCCTGGCACTGGTTGCGTCTCGTCACGTCGACGACGCACCGTCCGTTTTCCTTGCACACGTACTCCAAATTCCTGAAACGACACTGTCAGCTGTCACCGTCAAAAATAACAACACGCCTAAGAAATTCACACCGTCTGATGCTCCTCTTGAAGAACCCGCGGCAGCCGTCGCAGCTGGCGACCCCGTAGTGCTTCCCCGAAGCTTTGTCGCCGCAGACTTTACACAGCGCCTCACTTTTACCGTGAACCGACGAATTATCCATCCTGCAACATCCGTACTTAAGTTAACTTAAATCAATCAACGATATACAGGGTGAATCAAATTATACCCGACTCTAGTAGTATATTGATTCTCGTACTGGGTTTTTTTTGTCGGAACGAATAAGATCCATCCTGTATAGAAAAGGTAAGAAAAATAATACAACAATCCCCCAATACGACAAGTACAAGTACAACAAAAAGAAATGTACTTAAGTAAAAGTAGCTTTCACATAGTTCAGATAAATACAAAGTACAAATCCATGGATAGTACTTAGTTTAAGTACAAGTGCATTTTGCACTCAATTGTCATTAAGTACAGTAAGTACAGTACTTTATACTTGTAAGTATAAGTATTAACCTAATGGTACTAAAAGTACCCAGACATAGAAGAACAATCTCATTTTCACTTACTTTTGCATTATTTTGAAAAGGTAACCAGTACTTATGGTACTTATGGTGCCACGAAGCTTTAAACTCTACTGTTTATAGGCTTCGTTTGTAAAAGCGTCTTTCTTCCCGAGCTTTTAGTTCCATTTTAATCTGCTTCTGTCCTGAGCTTTTAGCTTCTAGTTTACAAAGTTCTAGTTCCTTTCTTATTGTCTTCGTACGTTATGTAAAATATGTTGTTAATCTAAGCCTTTAGTTCCGGATTTAATTTGCTCTTGTCCTGAGCTTTTAGCTCGTCGTTTATAGTATTTGTTTGTGACCGTAAAAGCATCTCTCTTCCTGGGCTTTTGTGCGATTTTTTAACCGTTACATCGTTTTTTATTGTAGAAGAGCTTTTAGTTACCATTTTAACGTTCTTTCATCCCGAGCTTTCAACTCTACTGTTTATAGTCTCCGTTTGTAAAAGTATCTTTCTTCTCGAGCTTTTAGTTCCGTTTTAACTTTCTTCCGTCCTGAGCTTTTAGCTTCTTATTTATCGTATTCGTCTCTTATTGCAGAAGTCCTGAGCTTTTAGCTCACTTTTTGCTGTTACCTCATTTTTTTATTGTAGTGTATTGTAAGAGCGTTTAGCTGCCATTTTAATATTCTTTCCTCCGGAGCTTTTAACTCTGTTTACTGTTTATTGTTTTCGTTTGGAAAAGTATCTTTCTTCCTGAGCTTTTAATTCCGTTTTAAGTTTCTTTCGTCCTGAGCTTCTGGCTCCTTGTTTATGGTATTCGTTTGTTATTGTAAAAATCCTGAGCTTTCAGCTCATTTTTTACTGTTGCATCGTTCGTTGTCGTAGAAGAGTTTCTTGTAGTGCTCATTTGATATAGTGAAAGTAAATTTCTTCCTGAGCTTTTAGCTCATTTTTAACTGTCACCATCTGTTACTGTAGAAAAATATAGTTCCCGTTTTAGCCTCCTTCTTTCATCCTGAGCTTTCTTACCTTAATTTTTAGTCTTCGTCTGCTATTATAAAAAAATATTTTCTCGAGCCTTTAACTTTCGTTTTTTATTATAGAAGCTCCGAGTTGTTTTCCTACCATTTTCGTCCTGAGCTTTAAGATCTTTCCTACGTTCACCGTTTGTCGTTGACTTCTCTCCTGAGCTTCCGTCTTTGTTTAAATAATTCCCCAAGTTAAAATTTACAGAAATATCGAAAAGGATTTCGGTTTTCTCATCCTGAGCTTTCCTGAGAAGTTTCATCCAAATTTCTACAGAAAGGGCGGGCGCTTTGAAGCTCTCAGATCCCGTTTTAGCTTCCTCCTTTCCTGAGCGTTATCGTAAAATAATATTTTCCTGAGCCTCTAGCTTCCTTTTTAGCTTTTGTTTTTTATTATAGAAGCTTCGAGTTGTTTTCGTCCTGAGCTTTAACATCATTTTTTACGCTCTCCGTTTGTCATTAACCTTTCTCCTGAGCTTTCGTCTTTGTCTAAGTTAAAATTGTAAAGAAAAGTCGAAAAGAATTGGTTTTTTCGTCCTGAGCTTTCCTAAGAAGTTTTATCCAAATTTCTACAGGAAGGGCGGGCGCTTTGAAGCTCTCAGATCCGGTTTTAGCTTCCTCCTTTCATCCTGAGCTTTCACCTTAATTTTTACTGTCTTAGTCAGTTATCGTAAAAAAAATATTTTCCTGAGCCTCTAGCTTCCTTTTTAGCTTTTGTTTTGTATTATAGTAGCTTCGAGTTGTTTTCGTCCTGAGCTTTAACACCATTTTTACGCTCTCCGTTTGTCATTGACCTTTCTCCCTGAGCTTTCGTCTTTGTCTAAGTTAAAATTGAAATTGGTTTTCTCATCCTGAGCTTTCTTAAGAAGTTTTATTCGGAGTTTTACAGAAAGGGCGGGAGCTTTGAAGCTCTCAGATTTGTCATGTAGATATTCCTCCTCGTGCGACATTAATGAACGAGTAATTTTTTTGGAGAAAGAAAGATATCAATTGTCCAATCCTGAGCTTTTATTTAATAAAAGAAAGAAAAAACTGAGCTCAATACAGGTATTACGAAACGAAAGAGCTTCTGTTTATGGACACGTAATCAGAAGTGGGATAGGATTTCTTCTTGGAGTTTCACATCTTGCAGTGAGCGCGCGCCATCTTATCGCAAAAGGCGGAAATATTTGGACACGTTTTAGTTTAGCTTTGATTGGTCGCAATTGGTGCAATGGAATGCAAAATATACTACGCAGGTGTATTCAGAAGTTGTACTTGTAATATCTAGTCAACTATTTGCAATAAAAATAAGAAAGTACTAATGTATTATTAATGAAACAAACCATAAATGTTGACATTAAAATACCAAACAAGATTCACCCTGTATAGAAAAGGCAAGAAATATAAATATATAAAGATGAGAACGTATCAGAGTTGTGCCCCAAGTACTACTTATAAATACAACAAGTACAAGTGTACTTAAGTACAAGTACCTTTCACATAATTCAGATAAGTACAAGTACAAGTCCATGGATGGTACTTAATTATAAATACAGTACATTTTGCACTCAATCGTCATTAAGTTCAGTAAGTACAAGTACTTTATAAGTATAATGGTTCTAAAAGTACTTTTGCGTTATTTTGCAAAGGTTGACAGTAAATGGTACTTATATGGTACAAATACAAGACAAGTACCTTAAGCCTTTGAGTATTTAAACACAAGTACATGTTGCATGTACTTAAATACAAGTATAAGTTCCAAAAGAAGTGGAAGAAGTGTCCGTAAGTACACGATTCAGATAAATACAAGTAGAAGTCCATGGAGAGTACTTAATTATAAGTACAAGTACATTTAGCACTCAATCCGCGTTAAGTACGTTAAGTACAAGTACTTTATAAGTACAAGTATTCATTTAATGATTCTAAAAGTACTTTTGCATTATTTTGCAAAGGTTAACACTAAATGGTACTTGAATATGTACTTATTGTAACAAGTACCTTAGGCCTCTTGGTATTTAAACACACGTACAAGTACTGTCGCCTGTTCCATGTACTTAAATACAAGTCTAAGTTCTGACAGAAGTACATAAGTACAAGTGCCTTTCACATAATCCAGATAAATGCAAGTACAAGTCCATGTATAGTAGTTCATTATAAGTACAAGTACATTTAGCACTCAATCGGCGTTAAGTACGTTAAGTACAAGTACTTTATAAGTACAAGTATTCATTTAATGATTCTAAAAGTACTTTTGCATTATTTTGCAAAGGTTAACAGTAAATGGTACTTGTATATGCACTTATTGTGCAAGTACAAAACAAGTACCTTAGGCCTTTTGGTATTTAAACACACGTACAAGTACTGTCGCCTGTTCCATGTACTTAAATACAAGTCTAAGTGCTAAAAGAAGTACATAAGTACAAGTACCTTTCACATACTCCAGATAAATGCAAGTACAAGTCCATGTATAGTAGTTCATTGTAAGTACAAGTACATTTAGCACTCAATCGTCGTTGAGTACGGTAAGTACGAGTACTTTATAAGTATAAGTATTAATTTCACGATTCTAAAAGTACTTTTGCATTATTTTGCAAAGGTTAACAGTAAACGGTACTTGTATATGCACTTATTGTGCAAGTACAAAACAAGTACCTTAGGCCTTTTGGTATTCAAACACAAGTACAAGTACTGTCGCCTGTTCCGTGTACTTAAATACAAGTCTAAGTGCTAAAAGAAGTACATAAGTACAAGTACCTTTCACATACTCCAGATAAATGCAAGTACAAGTCCACGTATAGTAGTTCATTATAAGTACAAGTACATTTAGCACTCAATCGGCGTTAAGTACGTTAAGTACAAGTACTTTATAACTACAAGTATTCATTTAATGGTTCTAAAAGTATTTTTGCATTATTTTGCACAGGTTAACAGTAAATGGTGCTTGAATATGCACTTATTGTGCAAGTACAAAACAAGTACCTTAGGCCTTTTGGTATTTAAACACACGTACAAGTACTGTCGCCTGTTCCATGTACTTAAATACAAGTCTAAGTGCTAGAAGAAGTACATAAGTACAAGTACCTTTCACATACTCCAGATAAATGCAAGTACAAGTCCATGTATGGTAGTTCATTATAAGTACAAGTACATTTAGCACTCAATCGTCGTTGAGTACGTTAAGTACGAGTACTTTATAAGTACAAATATTCATTTAATGATTCTAAAAGTACTTTTGCATTATTTTGCAAAGGTTAACAGTAAATGGTACTTATATATGTACTTATTGTACAAGTACCTTAGGCCTTTGAGTATTTAAACACAAGTACAAGTACTGTCGCCTGTTGCGTGTACCTAAATACAAGTAGAATTATTGCCGCCTGTTGTATGCACTTAAACACAAGTGTAAGTTCTAAAAGAAGTACTTGGCACTTATAACCGTAAGTACACGCACAATGTACTATACAATTAGTGTACAATTACACTGTTGTGCGTAAGTATATCGCCGCTAATTACTGTACGTATGCAAAACGTCAACAATCATGTATACGTTAGTGATGTAACTTAACCGAAAACTTAAACTTGACATTTTTGTCAACGTACAACGAAACCTGGACATTTTAAAGCTATTAAAAGCCGTCTTAATCCCAACGGTTAAAAAATACTTTAATTATATTACGCCCGGGGAGATCAATCATTCGCAACGTTATTTACGTGAAAGATTTCGACCGCATACATCTTCATGACGCACCGCGCATCACGTACATCTGCCACTAACGGTAAGTTTAAAATGATGGGGCCTGATGCGATGAAAACTCGCCGCAACTTTCGCGACTTCGAAAAGAACTCGAAGGAACGACTCGGACAGATGCTGCCACGCCGAAAGCTGTTTTTAAAACAGCGTGACTAAGGCATGGACCTATTTTTTTTTTACAATTAGATTATCCATAATCGATATACGTATACATATATGTATGACCAAAATGTCACATCAAGAAATATTTTGTAAACATTTGCAGAATTAAAACATTCGATTGCAAACATAACAATAGGTACCCCACGAGGTTCAGTTTTGGGACCAACATTCTTCGTGCTTTACATTAACGAATTAGTTGATGTAAAAGTATGTCTAAGTGACTACTGTTATTTGAAATAAGGTACCACATAAATATAGAGAGCTATTGTGTCATAATATATTTTTTTATTAATGCTAATATATTTCTCATCGAACCCATAATTTAAGTGTCATTCCTCGTCACGTTCCAGACTAAAAACGATAACAGAATTTTTAATGCGGTGTCAAGTAAAACAAATCGTTTTTTTTTTCCTAACCCCCTCGCTGAAGTGGCATGGGACTTCGGGGTGACTTTAACACCTGTACGCATGTTTAAAAGAGACAGAAGGGTGCGTACCGACGATTGCTGTAATTATGTTATAGGTACGTACGAATTACACAATATGTTACGCCGCGCCAGATTGCGGACAGTTTTGTGCCGGCAAAAGAAACCCACTGACTATTAGGGGGGGTTGAAGTTTCCATTTTTCCTGTAACCATCACGCGAGACGTAATTATGGGATTAGGTTGCAAGTTTTTGCCGAGTTGTCAACCTCTACAAATAATAAACATACGCACATGTAGAATATTCGTCTATAAATTATACAGGGCGCACAATTACAATCGATTAATAACAAAAGTTTTTAATAAGAGAGTACAGTCGTTCTATACAAAAAGCTTCTCAAGATAAATGACACCCTGTATATTGCCTTAAGACTTAATACTACGCACTCAACGCTTCAGTTTTGATCAATAAAATCATGGAATAAAGATGGGGGAAAAAATTTCAAAATTTCGAAATACTGTTTAGTGTGTCTATATACAGTCCGTCCCTGGATTGAGTTCCCCCATGTCAGATTTGCTTTCCTCAATTTCGTTTAAAATCGTTTCGCATCGAGTTTACCTTGAAAATGAAGCTTCGAGCTTAATGCCTTCCCGATAAACGGCTTTAGAAATTACGCTGAATAACTTATGGACTTGTTCAGTACTCCGGCCGCCATTCCGGTGGTGGTCGCGGTCTCAAACACGGTTAATATTTTATCGTGTGAGTGCGGCCACGTGCTCGGGTTTACTTACCTACACATTTCGAAATGTTAGCGTTAAACGAAAGGGGGGTGGGGGGGGCAAGTACGTTTAAAATAAACGAGAAGGAAACTGCGAAATTCATTTACGAGAAAAAAAAACGAAAATAACTAACAAGGTTTAAGAAAAAAAATTACTCGACATACCCTTCCATTAAAAAAAAAAAATAGTTAGGGGTTGTTTCATCCCTCCAAATAATTGAAAAGTTAAAGAAATCCATTTATAATATGCGCCATAAAAATAAAAATTTTGCTACAAATGGCAATTTTCTAAGTTACAGAATTTATTCCAGTTAAACTTTCCACTCTGTATAATTGTTAACGGGGTCACTTTGCCGAATTACGGATAATGGATTAATTGCGCGGGACAGTCGATTGGGGACCGAGCGGGAAGGTGGCCCAATAGCGAAGGGTGTTCAATAAAGCCTAAAAGTGGTGCGGTGATTTTTCTGAAGAGGACCTTCCTTTTTAGAGCCGAGAACCGGGACAAAGTAAGCAAGTCCTTGTTATTCGGGTAAACTACCCCCAAGTG
Source organism: Dorcus hopei (assembly GCA_033060865.1). Classification (NCBI taxonomy): domain Eukaryota; kingdom Metazoa; phylum Arthropoda; class Insecta; order Coleoptera; family Lucanidae; genus Dorcus; species Dorcus hopei. Next base: position 24,789,532 of record CM065426.1, read on the forward strand.
CCTTTAGCCCATACCTGGACGGAACCGTCTACCGAGAGCTACGTTTACCCCAACAGCTGAATTTATTGCAAGCGCGAAGAGAGCGTGACAATATTGCGGTGTTTATGAGCAGCATGTAATTTTTTTTTAAATTTTCATAAAGAAATAATTTTGTAAATAATAAAGTAAATCGAGAGTACTGCATTAAATGTGTTTTGTCGAATATTTTAAGTTAGTGTAAATGTTTTTAGAAATAGGCGATTCAGAATTACATGTTTATTATAAATAAGTTATTTAGAATTTTTGAAATGTATATACAAAGAAAATAAGCTTAGGATTGTAATAATTAGGAAAATTGATTTAATGATGTTATGATAATATGGATGTTAGATGGAAACTGTAGGTAGTAAGGAGTTCGGAAATTGAACGAGTGAGGGCGGCGCGTAGCTATTGTAAGTTAAAGTCCCCGGTTTAAAATAAACGAGAAGGAAACAGCGAAATTCATTTACGAGAAAAAAGAAAGAAAATAACTAACATGGTCGTGGCCTGCTAAATTAATTGCGACTGCCAACTGGCCGGGGCAAAGTGCAGTCCATGTTTACTCCGCCCATAGCGCTAGTCGCCGGGCGCTTTCTTAACCTAAAATTTTGACAGCTCACTTCTGTCACACTTGAAAGATGATGAGCGAATTCGTATAACAAAAGTCAATTTGACGTGATCTCAGCCTGCTAAATGAATTGCGACTGCCGACTGGCCGGGGCAAAGTGCAGTCCATGTTTACCCAGTCCCTAACTTGTTTAACCTAAACTCGTTTTCTCTACTAGCAAATTAAGAAAAGAACAAGTAACGATCGGAGGAATTAAAACGTCAAACGAATTTAAGTCGAACGTTTTTTCAGATCGCTTTCGAATCTCGCGCTATTTTTTACACCCAATTGTTTTCCACTCTACCGGCAAATTAAGGAGGGAAAAGAAAAACAAGTGACTGTTCGGGTATTGAAAATTTCAAACGAGTTAAAAGTTGAAACAAAAAGTTGTCACCTCACGATTTATTTTTTTTTTTTAGGATTTTAAATGAATTTCGCAATATATTCAAGCCGTAGTTCATTTGTTTGTTTTTTTCCTTTAGCCCCCCCCCCCATACATAATAGCCATTTCGGTCCTATTTGGGGCGCATCTTGGGCAGAAGAGTCAATTTTGCAACCCGGCAATGGCGGCTTCATTTCCATCGTGCGTTCAAAGATTTCCTGATTAGGTTACATACAATTTCAATATATTTTTTTTTTGCTAATGGTTTGTAGCACTGGACTGGCAGCTGTCAAATTATAGAAATTAAATGTACGTCAAACTGTGACACTTTGCATTTTCTGTTTACAATTTTCGTAAAACGTTTATTTAGAATCGCAACAAATTAGAAAAACAAAAGAAATTACATCTGAACGCGTTGGAGTTGGAAGGATTGTATCGCAAAACAAAAGACGATCGAAAGGCAAAAAATGCACAATGATATCCACCCAAGAAAATTTTATTTGTTTGTTGTTTCTATTCGTTCTTTTAAATTTATTAAAGAGGGCATGAACAACAAACAAAGGAACACCGGCGATCTTCCTGTGTTGAATATTAAGAAAAAAATCGACAAGTAATAAATAAATAAATAAGTAACGACTTTATTTCTGTCGGTGGAGTTCGGCAATATCGCCGCTCAACCGATAAAAGAGAAACACGAGAAACAAAACGCGAACAGTAGGATAAACAAAAATTAACGAATTTCACAATGAATATGAAATACCAGCTGATTGTCTTGCCGACATCGTGCACTTCATCAGCGGTGCTGACCACTGCGACAAGTCACACACGATGTCGTATACTGGTGCACGGTATCACCCCCTGCAATGCCATCAGAACGATATTCACTATATCAGAATAACTCCACCTCATTGCATGATCCTCATCCCGCATTGCCAATAAAATAAACAGGGTATACCGCGATACTACTTCTGCCAGAACATTGCCTCCTTAGGGCAATATTCTGCAGCCACCCTCGAGGTCACACTCGGTAACACATCCCGTCACAATCGTTCACAAATCGTTCACAAATCAAAGGGCAAATAGAAACAAAAAAGAACCACAAGAGGCACCGACACAATGCGATAAATAATTAATTGAAATTAGATGAATAGAAACGAAAAGGTGATTTTCAGACAGAGAACGATTTAAAATTAAAAGACTGCGAATTAATAAAGAGAACTGAAGTAAGCAATAAACAGAGAATTCAATGAACGCAGAAAACAAAAAAGATCGACGATTTCATCCGGCGAAAAACAAAAACGAAAGGAAATCGAAACGAATAACATCGAAATACTACAAGAATAGAACGTACGAGAAACAAATGAACGTCGACTAGTCTCCACGGGGGTGTTGAAAAAAGCAAAAGACTAACGACTAGTCTTTTTCATCTTTTATTTTTTGGTCTTTCATTTTCTGATCATTAAAAAGAAAATTTTTTTTCGACTGTTAACACCTGTTCAAGTTTCCTTTCTATACTAATTGCGACAATAATACACAAAAACCGTTATAAACAATTGCAATATTTTAAGAACATAAATAAAAACAAAAAAATATCTTCCGATTTTTAGAAAAAAGATATTTCGACCAAAGGAGAAAGCAGAAGAAACAATCGGCCTATCGGACGTAAATTAAAAAAAAAAAACAAACGTAAGAAGCACCGGTGGAAGTACGAGAATTAATCGCAAACGAAGAAACAAAAGAGAAAGAAACAATCAACGACTGAAAACGGATTTGGACCGACAGAGATCGAAAGAAAATCAACGGTTATTTTCGGGCAGGCAACGGTTTGAAATCAATGAATCGATGAATCAACTAAGAATGAACAAAAAACAAAAGAAAACTGATGCAATAGGATTACATGAACAGAAAACAAAAGATCAACGATTTCATTCGGCGCGGCGGAGAACAAATAAGACAAATAAAGAAAAGGAAATAAACGAAAGGAAACCGAAACAAACAACAGCGAAGTACTAGCAACAGAACGTCAAACAAAAACAAATGAACGTCGACTATTCTCTAGAGGAGTGTTAAAAAAAACAAAAGACTAACGACTATTCTGCTTCATTTCTCGGTCTTTCAATCTCTGGTTATCTATTTATTTATTTTTGTTGGACTTTTCAAGTTTCTTTTCTGCCAATTCCTATAATAATGCACAAAAGAGAACATATTGTAACGATTTTAAGTATTCTATTAATTTTTATTTTGAAACAAAACACGAAATAGTTAATAAACTAATTTATTTAAAAGTAACACTAATTTATTTATAACTTAGTATAATTTATTTACAAGCTTATGTCTGATTTATTTCAACAATCTAACCGAACTTTAATACCGCACTGTCCAACCCTGAATTCCCCTCATCCCCGGTCGCGCGCTTTATAAGCCGGAATTGTTTTTTGCGATCATTCTGGGAGGCGACGGACTGTCTGGTCTAGTTTATTCCGCCGTCAGAATTATCTAGGCTGTCGCTTACGGTGCGTCGACTAGACAGCTGTGACGCAAGAGACGATCTGACGCCGGCTGGTGTCGACGAATCATTACAGTATTTTAAAAATGATATATATTAATAAAAAAATATATGTATGTATCGGCGATCTTCCTGTGACGAATTTCAGAAAATAAAGAGAACTGTAAATACAAAAATACGAAGAAAAAAAATCAAACAAAAATAATTGGCGAATCGTTCGAAAATACAAGGACAAGCGGAAAAGGAAGAGAACCATAAAAAGCTGCAAACAAATCGAAAAACTACGAACGAATAAATCAACTAAATATGAACGGACAAGAAAATAATTGAAACAACAGAAAACACGTGATCGTCGATTTCATTCACAGGTGAATAAATAAAAGTCATGGGAAAAGAAAGAATAACTCGACAAACAAAAAGAACAGAAGGAAATCGAAACAAACAACATCGAAATACTAAAAACCAGCGTTGATAAAAACCACGATTTTTTTAAAATAATCAAAAATAATTGGTTTAAATAACAAAATCTAGATTTTTTAATTTTTTTTACATAAAAATCTCGTTTTAAATATTTCTTGACATTCGGTATAATATTTTTAAGCAAACACTTTAAAAAACTTGTTTTTATTTAAAATGCTCAAAAATAAATAACGAATAAAAAAAATCGAGTTCGACCCTGAAGGGGTCCCAATGAAAAGAACAAGAAATGTAATTAAATAAACAACACGTTAGATTTAATCCGATCAACAGATCCGTTCTTCGTTTACAATTATCGCTTAAGGTGATTAAAGAAATTAACTTGTTTATCAAATAAGAGATAAATAAAAATAACAACGCCGCCGTAACTCAACAGAGTAATTCAAAATAATTAAAGTAATTCCGACCTTATACCCAGGATCCGGCGTAATGACAGACAGCTTGACAGCTGACAGTAGTGAGAGAGGAGGTAACTGCAGTCAATGACGTACTTCGACGCAGGTATTACGTCACCAAGTGATGGCAGGTCCACTTTGTCAGGCGGGCGGAAGCCGTATTGCGAGGCTTAAATCGTTTCAAAACGGCCTTTTCTTGCACCCAAGGGATGACGATATTCTCAACCCAGGTAAAACTACCACTAAAAGCTACTCGTAGAAGTGGAAGCTAGAACTTGAACTACCACTTGAAGCTTAATAGAAGAGAGAAATATGCGTTACTCACGGGACAAAATCAAAATGGCCACAAGACATACCTTTTCCTTGTTTCAACGACAGGACAGGCTTTCGAAAAGCTTTTTAACGAGCTTGTAATTCTCTTAACGTACGTTTGCACAAATCTCGGAGTAATTCCGGTTCCGTCTTCCTTCACAGAATCTCGTGAAAGGGAGCACAAAGATAAAAATCACAAATAAACGAGCCGTACGCTAAGAGCTCTGTAGACTAACTGAATGCGAGAGACCGCTGCGTTCTCTCCTACCATAAGTTCTGACAGGGGTGGTTACGAATGAAATCAGATTTAGCCGGGCGACAGAATGAAATGGAGATATACTGTAAGACTAAATAACAACGTATGATTTGGTTATGAAACATTGTGAAACATAGGGCAAAGTCACGTACGCGTACGGAAGTTACACATACAGGGTGTGGCCGCCAATTATTATGGAATAACTTAAATGAATTTTTCAACCGTAGCAATGCCTCGGTCGAGACCTGAAGATGACCTCCAATGTCAAAAAAAAAACATATGAGAAAGCCAGCACAACCCTCACGGCGCTGTCCAGGCTAATGCCAAACATAGGCGGACCTAGGTCTAAAAAGAGAAAGTACTAGCCAGAGTAGTACTATCGACCATCACGTACGCGGCGCTTATATGGTAGGGATGTTCAAAATCGAATCGATTTATAGTTGAATCGATTCTTTGCAAGCGATGCATCGAAAGAATCGAATCGATTCAATTTAGTGTGAATCATTCAAAAATCGAATCGGTAAGGTGTGGACATACAAGCAACTTTTTATCACCGCGCCATCTATATGTTACTGGCAGCCAATAACTCAAAATTGTAAATAGGGGTAGTCCGCGACCATTTAAATTTACAGAAATTTCTTTGACAATTAACGAGCAAAAATTTGCGTTGCGCACTTGAACAGTAGGTATATTACGTATTTTGTATTTGAGTGTGAGTGTAGAACAATGCCTCCTAAAACAAGTGAAGTGTGGAAGCATTTCATTACTGATAAACAGCAAATCTGTTCGTTGTAAACACTGCAATGGTACCATAAAATATGATGCTGCGACATAAGTTTTAATTTCAAGAATAGAAATTGGTATAACAAAAATGTAATTTGTAGTAGAACCCAAATTCATGCGATAATCAAACCAGATCTAACAAAATATTAAAAATTTTGTATTCGTTAATCCATTTGTAACTCAAGAAAGACCAAAATAAATTGAAATCATTTTTAGATAAAAACGGCCGAAAATCGAAAGCTGTTCAATTTTATCTTAGTTCACAACCAAATCAATTTTAGTTCGGATCAAAACCAAATCTTTTCGTGTCTGATAAAAAATATACAAGGTATAATTTAATGATTGTAAAAGAATTGAAGGGGTGATTCCCGAGCGGATTCTAAGTAAAAAGTACCTATAAACAAGTGGCCTAATAGTTATTACAAGTGGGATAGAGACATGCATCCCGACGGATCCCTCTATAGACGAGGACGGGATAGTCATTGAGTAGATGACGTGGTATGTGGAATAGAAGATGTTGAAAGGTATATACAAGGAATATTTTGCACCTTTTTCATTCATATTTAAAAAAAAAACCGAGACAGATAAAGCCACGTACAGAATTTAAGAACGCACTAAAAGGTTGCCGTAACCGAAAGGACATGCTCGCAGAGATGATCGTTTTTTAAGTTAAACCGAGAAACGTCGTAAACGTATAGGCAATGCATTGAAAACGTTTTTGTTACGATTGAAAAAATAATCTAATAATTCTACGTTGGCTCATCTGCCGTCGTAAAAAAAGGATTTTACATAAGTCTTAAAACTCGATATTAAACAAAGAAACGCTTACGCAAAAAAACAAAATTATCAGGATTTCTTTGCACGCATTAAAATCACAAAAGAAACATCGGTAAGTCGGTCGCAGCCGTTGCGAACAGTACGTAGAAAACCAGCTTGAGGAAATTTAGTTTCGAACGTCGCAATTAAAATCGCCGTCTCAAGTATCTACGCATTTCTTTTTCATGATCTATAGAAGTATGATCTGTGACGCCATCTATTATTCAACGTTTAAAGTGTAAAGAAGAAATTCGACGATTCGATAATAAGAGTGAGAGAAGGAGGCATAAAAGCACGATCTGCAGCGCAAACTATTGGCTTAGGATGCAACAAAATAGAAGAAACTTAATAAGGAGAAATATATGTATAAGTTGTTTACTACACATACAGCTCAAACGCCATCTATTGTTCAACGATGTAAGAAGAAACACGCCTAATGGTGAAAGCTTATTGGATGTACTTTTTTGAAGGCGCATTGAGTAATTCGCTCTTTCGGCTGATGGCGCGGCGAGTATCACTGTTTTACCTCTACAGAAACCGCGCTACCACCAAAAGATGGCAGCACCAAAGAACTTGACAGTCGCCGATTTATAACTTGCCCGCGGGGTTTTTGTAGCTCAACTTGTCGTCAACTAATTTTTTCTTTATTGTTTATAACTATGACAGAAGGCGATGTGACCGAGTGCAACCGAAAACGTGTTTTGAACCAACTAAAAAAGGGAGATAAAAAGTATAACCGATAAGCTTATGACGCCCATCAATAGATGGCGATGCGTTAGAACACCAAATTCATTTCCCCTTAACAAAAATGGCTTTTAAGCTTCAACGTCTGTCCAGAATTATATTCAAAGTAAAAAAAAAAAAAGTGCAACCATTAAGGTTATATCACCAGACAATAGATGGCGCCACCTTAGGACACTGCAAGTTTTCCAAATTAGTCATCCTCTTAGCTAAATATGGCGTAGACGCGACAGGTCTTTTCAGTTTCAACTCGTAACCAAAATTACACTATTTAAAATAAAAAAAGTGTAACCGATAAGCTTACATCATCAGTCAACAGATGGCGACGCCACAACTTCTTCAAATTTGTTTCCCTTTAACCAAGAATGGCTTTTAAGCTTCAACATCAATCCAAAACTATATTCAAAGTTAAAAAGGAAAGTACAGCCAATAAGCTTGTATCACCGGTGAATAGATGGCGCCACTTTCCAAATTCATTACCTATACTTTCGGCTGAATGTGGCTTAAACACACAGCAGATCTTTTCAGTTTCAACTCTCGAACAAAATTAAATTTAAAATAAAAAAGTGTAACCAATAAGCTTACATCATCAGCCAACAGATGGCGACTCTTGAGAATGCTACAAGTTCTCCAAATTCGTCCCGCCTTCACCAAAAATGACTTTTGAGCTGCAACATAAGTTTAAAGTCAAAATTGGTGGAGCCGGTGAGCCTACGACACCAATTGATAGATGGCGACGCTTCAATCAGAATACTACGACTTTTCCAAATTCGTTTGTTTTCCTCTTAATTTCAAGAACGCTCGATTCTTTCGGCTTCAACATTCGGCCGAAAAATTGCGGTTAAGCTCTGATGAGCTTTACTGCCCGCCAATAGATGGCGACAGTTTAAGCGCTGCAAGTGTTCCTGGCTCGTTTTCCTTTTAACTAAAACTCATCTGAAGAACACCTGACGTTTCGGCTTCAACATCTAATCAAAATTGCAGCTGAAGCTTATATTACCATTACCAGTCAATAGATGGCGACGCTTTAGAAAAGCGCAAGTTTTCCTCTTAACGAAAAATAATTTCAAGGACACTCGATTTTTCGGTTTCAATATCCAGTCAACATTACAGTCAAAGCCGAAGAAGAGTGAAACCGAGAACCTTTTATTGCCCGTCAATAGATGGCGACGCTTTAAAAGTTGCAAGTGTGCCGAATGCCTTTTCCTTTCAACTAGAAACGAACTGAAGATCACCTGACGTTTCGACTTTAACGTGCAATCAAAATTACATGTAGTTCAAGTCCAAAAAGGTGTTCAAACGTTGAGCTTTGTATTACCGGTCAACAGGTGGCGACGCAAGTTTTATAAATTCGTGCTCTTATCCTGAACTCGGGCTGACGCCCTCGTCAGGATAACTCATCGCACTCATATTATAATGATGCACTATCCCACTTGTAATATACAACGTTTTATCTACGTCTGCAACATGGTTTTTATTTTTATTAATTAAAAAAATATTGTCGGAAGCCATCAGTAAGCGAAAATTGCAATAGCCTGGATATAGCGCAAATCCATAGTAACCGCCAGTGTTGTAACAGTATCAAGATTCAGATACAGATACTTACCCTAATTTGTAACTCGATACATATATATATATAGTTCTTTTTTAAAAGTAACTAGATCGAGATACAGATATAGAATAAATGTATCTAGATACCTTTTAGATACTTTTAGATACACACATAAATGTGTTACATAATAATAAAAATAATAATGTTCTTTATTTCAATAAAAAACAACTGACAAAGCAACAAAGTTTGAAATTGAAAAATGTAAACAGAAAGAACAATTATCGTTTTGTGACAATCATAAAATTACACTGAAAAGTAGTACAAGACATCAAGTTCAAAATAGATTACATTGCATACAGGGTGATTGACTATTGTACCGACAAAAAAAAACGCATGAGAGAATCGATGTTACAGATTACGGGAAGAACGTTCGAAAAATTCTTGTAAACAGTTTACAATTAATTAAAAAATTGCGTACGAAATACGGCGGCCACGTACTATAAATGCGGCTGTATAATAGGAGTATAAATTTTTTTACCGACTCTCGCTTGCACACAATGCGACCTTGACAAACGTTTCAATTTATTTTATTACTCGTTTAACAGCTGAGGAAGGCAAGTTTCTTTTACGCGACGTAATTATTAGTAATTTCTAAAATTGCGTGCGAAATACGAATAATAAATTCGCAAATAATTGTGTAAACAATTGTTTGTTACATAATTCGTGCGGATTATTTACTAGAGCGGTAATAATTATTACCACAAACGAATGTTGGAATGATTACTTGATTACAGTTGCAAAGTATTGCTTAAACGAATCGGTTTTCTCCGAAAATGTGAAAAGATTTATTAGACCTGAAGTTATCGCCGACTATAAAAACTTTATGAATGTAACAGGTTACGGGATCACGTTTAAAAAATTCTAAGGAATAGCTAATAATTAATTAAGGATTTGTTAAAGTTTTAATAGATTTGTGTTAATAATCCCTCACACACGAAACGAAATTATAATGAATAATTAATATTCGAAACAAATTACGAAAGAGTTTATTGATTTATTTGTTTAACTAAAGTAAAAAGAGTTTACAAACATTTTTCCCATACTCTCGGACATCGTTTCTTGTCGTGGTTTCATTCTGGCGGTATAATTAACAGTCACCCTGTATATTATTCTACTAAATATGGCTCCAAAATTAATGGTAGTCGATATATGTATTTCCGTACGAAAACCAAATTAATATCAGATCAGCTGTCGGTTTCTATTTGCATGTGACATAAATAAATAAAATAAAATAAGTTTTCAAACCAAAAATCGAAAGCGGTTCAGTTTTATCTAAGTTCAGTATCGAATCAATTTTAGTTCAGATTAAAACTAAATACTTTTTTTTAGTTCAGATAAACGCCAAATTAATGCCCGATCAGCTACCTGAATAAAAAATAAGAAAAATGCAGAATTTTTGATTTATAGTTCGAGACATACAGAAAAGAAAAAACAAAGAGAAAGCCGTAAGAATCTTTTTATTCTTCGATTAATTTTTAACTCGAGGAAAATCAGAGAAAAGTAAAAGGCGAACAATTTTTTTTAAGATGAAAACGGTGAAGTTTTAAAGCAACTGAAGGGGGTTCAGCTTTATCTTAGTGCAAAACCAAATCAATTTTAGTTCAGATCAAAATCGAATCTATTTTAGTTCAGATCAAAACCAAATTTCTTTTATTTCACATAAAAGCCGAATTAATGACAGATCAGCTATCTAAATAAAATATTTTTATAGAACATGACATACATAAATAAATTTAAAAAAAACAGTTATAAAAAATTCAGAGCCAAACCAAAAATCGGAAGCCGTTCGGTTTTATTTAAGTTGACAACCAAATCAATTTTAGTTCGAATCAAAACCAATTTTCTTTAGTTCGAATCAAAACCAAATTAACATCGAATCATTTTGCGTTGTTTTTTCTTTTTAGGATCTTTTGAATGGAAGGAAATTTATTTTTTATAATAGTAGAAAGTAACCTGGTTTTATTATTATTATTATTTTTTAATAACTCCATACTTTATTTTACAATCTACAATTTCTTATTGTAACAAAACGCATAGACACAACCACCCAGCAAATTATAGGTATTAGCACGTTCGTATTCACAAACATTCACCCTACCCCCTTCGCCCAGCCACGCGTAAAAAAAATGCAGATCAATTAACTCATTTTTTATTTAGAATCTAGACAGTCATGCTTTGATAATTACTTAATAAGAAAGGAAACGTGAACGCTTGAATATCGATGCCAAACCCGAAATGACACGCGCGAAATGAACAAGGGTCGATGGAACCTATTTGAATAATGAAGCGTTTTTATTGACTTCATCGGGATTGACAAACGAAAGCTCAAAAAGATTAAAACCAAAACAAAAAATCGATCACTTCCTTTATTTTTAATGACAACTTATTACGTTTTTGAATACCGTTGAATTGACGGTTTACGTGAACAACCCTGTATATGATCGAATAAGAAATGAAACCTAGGTAAGTGGGATTTTCAAAGTTAATACATATTCCAAAAAAATGCGTGCAATTGAAGATAAAATGAAAACGAGATGGGGGGATGCAACAAATGAAAACTTACCCCTTGCCCTAAACAATCGGCGTTCGAAAAATCACATCACCCGAAAGATATACTGAAAATTTGAAGTCACAAATCATAGTGACATATGGAGAGCACGCCGCAAATACCGGGCGTAGGTGGCTCGGGGCACGTGACTCGTGACTCCACCCCGGTAGGGTTAAAAGAGCGTCGATTAGGGGTTCCTCGCCGTCCGATTGGCGACTCGCGTAGCCGGGGCTTTTCACCATTGGCCGGACCTAACCTTTGTTCACCCTTTCGACCTCTCAGTGAACATTAGTTTTTCCCTCGTTCCCCGTTTTTCATAATTACCACCTCGTCCCTTATTTACGCAAGGCCTGAAATATTGATGGGTTCGTTCGGTAGACGTTGGACTGTGGTAACGTGTGTTTTTCGAGTAAGCGAGTGTTTAGGCTGAATTTTTAAAAGGACGCTGAAAATTCAAGAGGAAAATATTTATCCGCGGAAAAACGTATACGTCCGATTCTGGTTCAAATTTATTATTTTTTTTTACGAAAATGTGGCGGTCAGTTTATGATGTTATCGAAAAAATCGATTTTTGGTAATAATGTCTGAATATGAAATTTAAAGAAAAAGAGTAAACAAATACGTAAAGGAGAAACAAGAGATGGATTAAAAATTAAATGAGCAACTCCACAAGAAAGAAAAACAAACGAAAGATTAACGGCGAAAGAAAATTAAAGAAGAATTTTAAAAATTTGTTCAGTTTTCTTATAACAAGAAAAGAACGTGAATGCTTCAATAAAAAGGAACGCCTTAATAAAAAAAAAGACGAAAGACGAACAGTTAATAATGTCTGTCATGTATAGCTAATAAAAAATATCACTTAGTCCTCTGCCTTGATTTTAAATTTAAATTTTTTAGACCACTCGCGTGAAAAAAATGATATTGTCAATCTTTTTTTGGAATACAACATCAAACGGTATTTACTCCGACAAGAGTTACCGCCCATTCTGCTTCCTTAATTGACAATATCTTTACTGATGGAAGTTTTGGTCAGGTGACTAGCACACACTTATCCAATCATTCTTTTCAATTTCTCGATATACAGCGTGATTCTAAATGGCACACAAACACTTAACGTTTCGCAGCTTCGTCGAACGACTGCGAAACGTTAAGTGTTTGTGCGCGATTTAGTGTCCGTTTAAAAGAGTTTGTGATACAATTTTCATCGGACCAGAACCAGCTTTAATTATAAATAAAGTAATTAAAACTGAACAGATTTTCCAAGTTGTTAGTGGAAGTAAAATACTTGCTGTAATAGATTTGTCTAATGCTTTTAATCAAATGATGGTAGCAGACCAATGCAAACATTATTTATTAACTATCAATACTTATATTGGCATGTTTCAATTTAATCGTCTTCCTCTTGGCATAACATCTACCCCAGCTATTTTTCAAGGTATGCTGGATCAAATATTGAAAGGATTAACAAAAGTAGCTGCATACATAGATGATACCATAATAGCCGGAGAAAACGAAAAAGATTTAGTTAGAGTAGTATTAAAACGTTTACAGTACTGTAATGTAAAAGTAAATAAAGAAAAAAGTAAATTCTTTATGAGTGAGATCGAATTTTTAGGGAATAAACTAAATGCTGAAGGCATTCATCCATTAGAGTCAAAAATAAAAGCCATCAAGGAAGCACCAATATCTAAAAATGTAACTCAACTTAATGCATTTTTAGGAGTTTTAAACTTTTATGGTAAATTTATTAAAAATTTATCTAGCATTGCGAAACCATTGTATCAATTAGGTACTTGAAAAGAATGCATCTTTTCGTTGGACAAAGAAACATTTTAATTCTTCTACTGAATGCAAAAATCGACATAGTAGTGATTCTGTTTTAATATTATATAATCCGAAGAATGACATTATATTAACAACTGATGCTTTAGCATATTGTCACGGGCCCATATTGTCCGTGTAGGACATTGTAGGATAGCGTCTCAATGCAGTAGCGTCCCGGTGTAGGACAGCGTCTCGATGGAGTGGCGTTCAGTTGTAGGACAGCGTCTCGATGCAGTAGCGTCCTGGTGTAGGACAGCGTCTCGTTTTTTAGAAAATCCCTTTCGTGACAATATGGATTTGGTGCTGTACTTACAATTAGTCAAGTTGATAATGGAATAGAAAAACCAGTCAGGTTTGCTTCGTCTACTCTAAATAAGGCCGAACAGAATTACGCACAGATTCAAAAAGAAGCTTTAGCTATAATTTTTGGTGTAAAAAAAAATTCATAAATTTCTTTATGACAGAAAATTTTCTACAAGAACTGATCATAAGCCTTTAGAAACAATTTTTGGTAACAATAAAGCAATCCCTACATTAACTTCAACGCCTGAACGGTCCAGCGGTAAGGGACCGGCCTTGCAATCGCATGGTCGTCGCGTCGGTTCGAACCGCACTCGGGATTTTTCTCGGGGGGTGGTTGGTATCGACTTCAGGCACCCTTCAGTGTTGGGGATAAAATTCGACACTGCTTCCCCTTAAACGGCGAGAAGGTTGGAAGTGACACTTTACACACACTCAAATACACTCCCGCTCCCGAGGTCCTGACAAATCTTTGACTTAGGACCCCGTTGGGCAACCACCACAGATTAAAAAAGAAACTCGTGCACGTACACAACGTTGGGCATTAATTTTATCGGCTTATGTTTATGATATAATTTACAAGAAAGGAGATAAAATATGTAACGCGAATGCTCTTTCACGATTACCTTTAAAGGATTCTACAGAAGATGAAATATTAAGTTTCAATGGGAAAATTATTTACCAATTTTTACCTCAAGAAGTAGCTACAAAGATCCTATTTTAAGTAAAATCTTTGAAGTGGTAAAATTTGGATTTCCAACAAGTCGTGTTTTAAAAGACGTTTAGAATTAAGTATTGAGTCTAATTATTTATTGTTTAACTTGGGGAGAAAGATTCATCATTCCGAATAATTTGAAAGCAAGGATTTTAGAAATGTTGCACGTGAATCATCATGCAGGGATAGTTAGAATGAAATCTTTGGCGAGGGCGGAATTTTGGTGGCCTAAAATGGATGAAGATTTAGAAGAAACTGTCACGTCAACATTTTAGTAATAGAAATCCCAATTATTCATTACAGTCTTATGGCCGAAATTTGAAAGAAATTGGAACCGAATTCACATAGATCTTTTTAAATTGGCTAACGTTGAGTTTTTACTTTTAACTGATAGCACGAGTAAATGGATTGATGTGTATTCTATGAAGAAAATGACAACAGAACAAACTATACACTGATAAAAGTTTTTGTGTAAATTTACTATAATTATCGGTGGCTGGCAGTGACCACAGTAAAGTTACACGAAAACTTTACCTACCTAAGGTATAGCTACACTCATAAAAGTTTTTGAGTAAATTTACTATAATTATCGGTGGTCACTGCCAACCACCGATAATTATCGGTGCCAGCCACCGATAATTACAGTAAATTTACACAAAAACTTTTATCAGTGTAACTAAACTCAGACAATCTTTCGCCATATTCGGTTTACCGCAATATTTGGTTGCTGATAATGGACCACTATTTGATAGTGCAGCTTTACAAACATTCTGTATAAGTAATTATATTATTATTCTTATTAATACACCGCCTTATCATCCTGAATCGAATGGTTTAGCGAAACGAGGAGTACGAACCATAAAAGATTCACTTCATGAAGATCTTATTAACAAAAAGCACACCATCGATCGTTCGCTCCTATTAACCCTTAGCGGACTGAATTATGAATTTAACAAAACTTCCATTGCTCATCTGAAAACTTGATTTATAAATGATTTAGAAAAATAGAAAATTTTTAAAAATATTGATTCTTAAACTCAAAAATATCAAAAAATGGTGGTCTACCGTAAGGACCACTGGGCCTTTTACAATTCGTGGTGTAACTTGAAGCAGTTTCGTTCTTTCTGTAGACATAATGGTACAATGCAACTCTCACACATTATAATATTTGTGCTACAATAGTTGCACCTCCTTTTGGTTGCGAAAATCGGGCAAGACTGCAATTTTATACTGGTTTGAAGGTTTGGTACAACCAGGTCCTACCTCTTTTAGGGGAGGTTTCTTGGTTTGGCTCCAATTAGTCCTGTGGCCACAGAAAACCTAAATTGTTTCAGTGTTACACAGGCACCTTCGGATTTCGTCTTGAAAATAATTTAGGCATTTACGACGCATAAGTCCAAAAAATAAAAAAATATGCAATGCCACCACTTTTTACTTTTGCGGTCAACTTCATAAAGAGCTTTCAGCATGTCCGCTTTATCTACCCCCCCCCCTCCCCATGTATGCGTTGTAGTCCTTTATGACTTGTGGGCATGAAACTTCTACTATTTCAACATCGTTGTCGACTTTCTGTTTTCTTTTGACTACTCCGACATTTGTTGGGTCATGAAAATTTGACCCCATTAGTACAGAACGATTGTCCCTTCATCTGAAACACACAACCCTATTTTTCAGCATCATATAGTCTACGTACCTATCCTTTACTCATGTCTTTATCACCAGCTAGTACAGGAAGGTGTTTTCTGTCCCGCGCATTGTTTCTCTTGAAGCTGGATCAGTAGAGGTATGGAATTGAAGAAATTGTCAAAGTACATTTTACAATGTTTGCCCACGAGATCTCTACTCAGATCTCTCCCTAACACTTTTCGGTTAGATTGTCTTTTTTCCCGATATATATTTGAAATTGATGCACAAAACCTGTCTAACCTACTACCCAAAGCTTATACTCGTATCTCCTTTTGACAGGTTCGCCCTTCATAGGTTGCACCGAATTATCATTTAAATGAAGGTTTCCGAGAAGCCAACTAAAACGAACTTGCCGCATCACCGAACTTGTATAGCCGTCACGCATTTCTGGCAAGGAAGACCAATAGTCTTTGTAACTGGGAAGTAATTTCAACCCCATCGTAAGGTTTATGCCATCTCTTCTTTAGAGGTTGGTATGTATGTTTTGTTGGTTTGAGTCGCATAGACTGACGTTCTGGAAATAATTGTAAGAACGTGTCTAACGGTGTTTCGCATTCAGAAATGGGCCCATTTTCCAGCGTAAAATGATGAACAGTTGGAGGGGATGGATCCAAATGATCTTTTCCCTAGATCTGGCACAAAATGTATCAACTTCATCACATCAATACTGTCCTTATGAGAACTATCTGGGCTATTTTCGTAGGTGACATGAGAGTTTCCACTGTCTTCCAAAGTTAAAGGTCCCGCTTCTTCTTCCTGTTCAATTGTTTTACCATAATTGAATGGAGTAACTAAATCTACGACAGCTCGTCCTTCCTCTTCATCTGACACATAGTCGCTGGCACTTGATTCAATATCAAAAGGAATTTCCTCGACATGGATATTCAATTCATCGATGGATAGTTTTTCAAGATCTTGGAAAGCCCATTGTTTTCTTTTCAAGAATTGACACAATTTATCTGTAACCAATAACAAACAAAAAAACACTGATAAACCAAAACCAAAAAAGGAACTTGTGAGGCCTAGTGGTCCTTGCACGAACCACCAAATATTCACCTCAAGTTCGGGTAACTTTTCACAAGAATATTAGTTATGACGCAAGTCTTTGATTCTTGCTACTATTAGGAATAAATTAATCCACCTACCAGCCATTTTCAATTGGAAAATTATGAATAAACCAACACAGCATAAACAAGCACGCACTTAGTATAAGAATTATTCACCAAGCTATAAGGTTTAGGTTGCGAGGTCACAGAAACCAATTTTTTGCCAATAGATGGCGCCTTAGATTCTTCATGTAGGTGGTAACTGAGCAGTACCACTGATTCGCAAAGTTCATACAAATTTATGAAAAGGTGGTATCAATATGGGACCACCGGTTCCCAGAGGGTTAAACAAGTGTAGTTATATTGACATACCGGACCAGCATTGGCCTGGTTAAGTGAGTATTTAAATAATCGTACCCAATTCGTACAGTATCATCGCTGTTACAAAATCCAGCCGGAGTTCCTCAGGGATCGTTGTTAGGGCCAATACTCTTTATTATATTTACTAACGACTTACTGTTAACACTTACAACTCCTAGCAAAACAATTCTTTATGCTGATGATTCAACGATGCTGATTGCATCCAATGATATTGAGACATTAATCGAGAATTCAAACAAAACTACTGACACGATGTATAATTATTGCTCTAACAATGCTTTATTTTTGAACTCATTTAAAACCAAATTTATTCATTTCGTCACAGGAAATGTTAATGTGAACAGTAACTTGTTAATTAAATTACAACATAAATCTGCTTTAAACGAAGCAAATGAGACCCGGCGTTATAAAAAAATACTTTACAATTTTTTTTCCTATACATGCGAAGCTTGTTTACTTACTTCAGTTCTTATTTTTTTTTAACTTTTCGTTCGTATTATTTTGCTTGAATAAATTAAGCATTTTCTAATCTCTTGTAAATTCTGATGAACGCACGAACAACTTCTTTGGGTGCTTGATAACTAGGGCTGCACAAAAATAT
Source organism: Dorcus hopei (assembly GCA_033060865.1). Classification (NCBI taxonomy): domain Eukaryota; kingdom Metazoa; phylum Arthropoda; class Insecta; order Coleoptera; family Lucanidae; genus Dorcus; species Dorcus hopei. Next base: position 24,807,538 of record CM065426.1, read on the forward strand.
CGGTAATTATTGATATAATCAAATCTATTATCTAACGATATGTAAAAAAAAAATTATCGATATATCGATAAATTTCGATAACTATACACGGTTGGTCTGGCCAGGACTATCCATGCGTTTTTCGTGAGTAAATGAAGGATAGAATAGTAGAAACCGCATGAGTAAACGAAATAGCTACATCAATCGACATTGCCGCCGGCGCCAACCGCATTCCTACCTTCGCACGCAACATTGTAATATCTCTATTTCACTTCCACACAAGTTTCAATGAGCCTCTCCTTCATTTACTCACGAAAAACGCATAGATAGCCCTGGCCAGACCAACCGTGTATAAACATAAACATACACACTTGGGCAAGCCTCGTAGCGCCCCAAAATATACATACACACTCGGGCAAGCCTAGTAGCGCCTCCACAAATAAACGTACATACTCGGGCAAGCCTCGAAGCGCCCCTATATATCGATAGTTATCGATATACTTTGTTTACGCACCATAGGGATTTCAATGCAATTTTTTTAAATTGTAAATTCATGCTCTCCTATCAAATATACCATAAAGCCCTAAACGGCACAATACGTAGCTTTGTCTTTTGCATTTCTATATTCTACAGTTTTGATCAAGCATGCAAACTTCTAATTGACAAATTTTATTGATTTTTAAAATTTTGTGACCAAAGATAGAGACTTCAAACATAATTCGTATTGAAAAACACTTATTTATAAGTTAATAGGTACCATCCACACTTGGGCAAGCCTCGTAGCGCCCCAAAATATACATACACACTCGGGCAAACCTCCTAGCGCCTCCACAAATAAACGTACACACTCGGGCAAGCCTCGAAACGCCCCTATAGGTAAATCGATAGTTATCGATATACCGAGTGTCCACTTTGTTTACGCACCATGGGATTTTCAATGCAATTTTTTTTAATTGTAAATTCCCGCTCTCCTATCAAATATACCATAAAGCACTGAACGGCATAACACGTAGCTTTGTCTTATGCATTAGTTAAGAGTACTTTCAGTATGTTTTTTCAAATAAACGGTCTTCAAAATGAAAAAATAAGCACAGATTTCTTTATTCTACAGTTTTGTTCGAGCATACAAACTTCTAATTGATAAATTTTATTGATGTTTAAAATTTTGTGATTTCAAACGTAATTCGTATTGAAAAACATTTATTTATAAGTTAATAGGTACCGCCGAAAGGAAGTCAATTGTGAGAAACAGAACAGCTGAACATCCAAAGACAATCGAAAAGCCAATCAAACAAATGAGTACACTTGTTCAATTACATATTTTGACTGGAAACAATTGACAGTCGTTATGATTTTCAAGAACGTCTCATAAAATTGAGAGTTTAAAGTCAATCGAACAGCTGCGAGGGCAATTATTTAATAATTGTTTTGGCAGCATCATTTTCAAGTTGTAAACATTTTCTCCAACGTTTCATTTAGGCCCGATTTTATAATCGTCGGATAAACTGAGTATAGCGCTTTTAGCTTTCCTTGCACTATACTATACGTCGCTACATACCGGTAAGTGACTGAAACTGAGATCACAGCAATTCAAAGAGAACAATATGTATGCAATGCCTATATGTTCTCACTTTCAAACAATTACCTGTATAGCGCGACTAAAAAGAAACGAGAGGAGTTACTTCTCACTTAATATAATAAACAGGTATTTTTTTGATAAAGGGTGGGCCTTATGCATGGACGAACGGGAGAACTGTCAATTGGTAGCTTTTGATTGAACTTATACTTTTTTTTCTTGTATCTTTCGTTCGGAAGTGTTCTCTGAGGCCCGAGTACCTTCAGAAATTCGTCGAAGTTTCCCGGCGTGCACACATTCTCCTCCTCAACGTGCGGTCGCCCCTGCGTCGAGGCGCGAGCACGTGACGTCTTTCACACACCGTAAAGATGTCAACACTTTACCGCTATTATGTTAAACGCGGAAACCTTTTATCGGAAATCAATTAAAAGCAATTCGTGGTCGGGATTCCGCACCGAGATCAGGAAGGGATGGGATGGGATGGGATGGGATAAAAGAACAAAAAGACCGCGTCCGGTGCGGATCGCTATCTGATACCTACTCGCCGCCGAAGGAAGGAGTAAATATTTAAACGTCTCCTCCACGCTCGTTTCATTTGAATGAAGTGCGGAATTATTTTCTGAAAGTGGAGACGAAAGGGAACTGTAGCGGCTCTTTCATTATTGACACACCGTGGTGGAACATCACGACCTCACGTCGAGTGTTCGTGGCGCTGACATCGCACTTAAAATTCGCATTGTGCTCGTCCGCGAACGCCATTTGATGACGATGTCTTTATTATCCGTGATTCCTCACTGAAAGTGACACATTCGATTACCATCTTCTCGATAAATACGCAGAGGATACTCGAGAGCGATTACTGTACCTATTTACATGGCTTCCACACAACATGATGTTTGAAAAAAAAAACTTGAGTTTTCGGTTTGTAGTTTCGTGAAACCCATACAATTTTGTTTTACTAGTATTCAAAGTCTAAGTCGCGAACAACAAGATACTTCCGGTAGAACCGGAAGTCAACTACTTCCCTCGATTTACTTCACAGTATTTATGCTGAAGGGATGTCATTAATAAATAGGAAATTAACAAAGCTTTCCTCTTTTATTAAAACTAACCCCCACACACTTTTCATGAATTCAACACTTTTCATGAATTTTTTTTACTTTAAAAATCATATTTTCTCGAATAAATTTCTTGCTTGTGACTTGGTTCGGGTTAATACTTCATCTTTAACAGACCGCCGCGGGGCAGCATTCGGGAAAGGGCTTGGTAAAGTCGAAGTATCTTCCGTGACACCCCCTCTTGACTTTGGCGGGCTTACATCTGAAAAAATTTCAAAAAAAAATAATAACAAATCACTATCAGTTAAACTTTAATCGAACCCAATATTTACTCGCGTTCAATTATTATGTTTGTGTACGCCGCGCCGGCTGACCTTTAGCGGACGTAAAAAAAAACACCGATTAACTTGAAGATATTTTCGTGAATGTTTGTGTTATTTCGAGGTTGCGCGCCGCAAATTTGCTTGCTTAATAAGTAGAGAGCGGACGCAAGCGTACAACGCGCCGCCCGCCCGACTGTACTTTTTTGTCCGCTCTCTGATCATACGCTTGCTTCCTTACTTTAAATAAACGACTTCCCCATTCACGTCGCATTCGACCCCTATACAGTGTCCGGGACTTGAGAAGATGATGTCGTTTTGGCCGAACTTTATGCCCTCGGATGTCTCACAAATCGGACCTGAAACTAAAAGAGAAAAAAATTGCAAGGGCTGAAAATACCGCTTGTATAATATACAGGGCGATTCTTAATTTACCCGACAAGATTGAAAATGTAGCCACGATATTGCCCACGAAATAAAACAACGCGACGCGACGTACGGTTTGCTATAATTTTTTATGGTTAGGTATTACTCGACTGTTATCAGCGCGATCTTGTCGCGAATTGTAAACGATTTCGTCACCATTTCGTAAAAAAATGAACCAACGAGTAACAATGAATGTACGAAATACCATTCTGCGTCAAGATAACTCCTTGATGTAACTGATAACCATAATAATTTAAAGTACAGTTTCAACGCCGCATTATATTTTGTAGGCAATCTTTCATTATTAAGTTACATTTTGTTTCGTATTCCTTTACTGGCGTGATTTTGCCAAAACAGTTAAAAATCACCCTGTATGTACAGATACAGAGTTCGAATACACTCAAGTTGGCAACATGAGAACCATCGTCGCACCTCTTCAAGTCGGATTGGTTCTTTTCGTCCGCTTGTCATTGCGTATTGGTTGAGGATGTCAGTGTCAAGCAGTCAGCTGAACAAACGACAATCGCCCCGTCGGCTTGCCTTACGGTAGCAACTGTCAGGTTTGCAGTTCCTTTCGAATTTTTCGTAACATTGTGAAGCATGTTTTGACTAGATCAACGTCTTATGTCACGCTAGGTTATAAACAAAATAGAACTACTGTTTGACAACCGACAACTGTCACTCATTCGAACGTCAATCGGTTTAGGAAGTCGCTCTAAACAAATACGTCATTATAACAAAAATATTACTACTGTTTGACAACTGACAACTGTCATTCATTCAAACGTCAATCGGTTTAGGAAGTCGCCTTTATCTTCTTTCATTAAAAATGCAATGCCATTTTAGGTTATATTATGCTATAACGAAAACATAACTGTTTGACAACTGACAACTGTCATTCATTCAAACGTCAATCGGTTTAGGAAGTCGCCTTTATCTTCCTTCATTAAAAATGCAATGCCATTTTAGGTTATATTATGCTATAACGAAAACATAACTGTCTGACAACTAACAACTGTCATTCATTCAAACGTCAATCGGTTTAGGAAGTCGCCTTTATCTTCTTTCATTAAAAATGCAATGCCATTTTAGGTTATATTATGCTATAACGAAAACATAACTGTTTGACAACTGACAACTGTCATTCATTCAAACGTCAATCGGTTTAGGAAGTCGCCTTTATCTTCTTTCATTAAAAATGCAATGCCATTTTAGGTTATATTATGCTATAACGAAAACATAACTGTTTGACAACTGACAACTGTCATTCATTCAAACGTCAATCGGTTTAGGAAGTCGCCTTTATCTTCTTTCATTAAAAATGCAATGCCATTTTAGGTTATATTATGCTATAACGAAAACATAACTGTTTGACAACTGACAGCTGTCACTCATTCAAACGTCAATCGGTTTAGGAAGTCGCCTTTATCTTCTTTCATTAAAAATGCAATGCCATTTTAGGTTATACTATGCTATAACGAAAACATAACTGTTTGACAACTGACAACTGTCATTCATTCAAACGTCAATCGATTTAGGAAGTCGCTCTATCTTCTTTCATTAAAAAAAAAATTCCATTTGAGGTTATATTACACTATAGCCAAAACATAACTACTGTTTGACAACTGACAACTGTCATTCATTCAAACGTCAATCGGTTTAGGAAGTCGCCTTTATCTTCTTTCATTAAAAATGCAATGCCATTTTAGGTTATATTATGCTATAACGAAAACATAACTGTTTGACAACTGACAACTGTCATTCATTCAAACGTCAATAGGTTTAGGAAGTCGCCTTTATCTTCCTTCATTAAAAATGCAATGCCATTTTAGGTTATATTATGCTATAACTAAAACATAACTGTTTGACAACTGACAACTGTCATTCATTCAAACGTCAATCGGTTTAGGAAGTCGCTCTATCTTCATTCATTTAAAATAAACATTTTAGGTTATATTACGCTACAACCAAAATATAACTACTGTTTGACAACTGACAACTGTCATTCATTCAAACGTCATTCGGTTTGGGAAGTCGCTCTCTCTCCTTTCATTAAAAAAAAAATAAAATAATTGAACACTCGCTATTAAACTTCACGGGCCAACTGTGCCTACTATTTCTTTGCGTACGCTAACAAAAGCGTTAAAAGTGTTAAAACACTGCGCCTTGGAAACCGGTTAGAAACGTCAAAACTCGTGACGTCATGAAGGCCACCAGCCTGTGGTAACAACCAACTGAGATTTTTCCTAACATTGTGGAGCAGGGTTTGAATTACGTAGATGAAACGCCATTTCAGGTTACGTCACGTTTGGTTTTGAACAAACTGTTTGACAACTGACAACTGTCACTCACTCGAAAACGTCAATCAGTTTAGGAAGTTGCTTTTATCTTCTTTATTAAAAAAAAAAAAAAAAACAATGCGATTTTAGGTTATATTACGCTATAACCAAAATATATCTACTGTTTGACAACTGACAACTGTCATTCATTCAAACGTCAATCGGTTTAGGAAGTCGCCTTTATCTTCCTTCATTAAAAATGCAATGCCATTTTAGGTTATATTATGCTATAACGAAAACGTAACTGTTTGACAACTGACAACTGTCATTCATTCAAACGTCAATCGGTTTAGAAAGTCGCTCTATCTTCTTTCATAAAAAAAAACAATTCCATTTGAGGTTATATTACACTATAGCCCAAACATAACTACTGATTGACGCTTGAGTGAATGACAGTTGTCAATCAGTTTATGAAATCGCTCTATCTTCATTCATTAAAAAAAAAACATTTGAGGTTATATTACGCTATAACCAAAATATAACTACTGTTTGACAACTGACAACTGTCATTCATTCAAACGTCAATCGGTTTGGGAAGCCGCTCTCTCTCCTTTCATTAAAAAAAATAAAATAATTGAACACTCGCTATTAAACTTCACGGACCAACTGTGCTTACTATTTCTTTGGGTACGCTAACAAAAGCGTTAAAAGTGTTAAAACACCGCGCCTTGGAAACCGGTTAGAAACGTCAAAACTCGTGACGTCACGAAGGCCACCAGCCTGTGGTAACAACCAACTGAGATTTTTCCTAACATTGTGGAGCAGGTTTTGAATTACGTACATAGATCAACATGAAACGCCATTTCAGGTTACGTCACGTTTGGTTTTGAACAAACTGTTTGACAACTGACAACTGTCACTCATTCGAAAACGTCAATCGGTTTAGGAAGTTGCCTTTATCTTCTTCATTAAAAAAAAAAAAAAAAACAATGCGGTTTTAGGTTATATTACGCTATAACTACTGTTTGACAACTGACAACTGTCATTCATTCAAACGTCAATCGGTTTAGGAAGCCGCTCTATCTTCTTTCATTAAAAAAAAAAAAAACAATTGAACACTCGCTATTAAACTAACACTTACTTCTTTACGTACGCTAACGAAAGTGATGAAACGCCGCGTCTTGGAAACCGGTTGTAAACGTCAAAACTCGTGACGTCATGAAGCCCACCAGCCAATTGAGATTTTTCCTAACATTGTGGAGCAGGTTTTGAATTACGTCCAGATCAACGTTTTAGGTTACGTCACGTTCGGTTTCGAACAAACTGTTTGACAACTGACGACTGTCACTCGTTCAAAAAAACGTCAATCGGTTTAGGAAGTCGCTCTATCTTATTATTTCATTAAAAAACAACTGAACGCGCGTACACTGTCCACGTACGCTAACAAAAGCGATAAAATACCGCGCGCTTTGAAAACCGGTCGAGAACGTCAAAAACTCGTGACGTCACTGATCGTCCATCGCGATCGATCTTCAGGCGAGGAATGTATCCAACTGAGCGTAACGGAGCTTAAACCGTCGCGTCAGTGAACGTTGTATGCACAGGGCGATCCAACTTTTACCATCACGCGCATATTACTGCCACAGTTAGGAGTTCGGATTTCACACTGTAAAATATTCGAGTGCTATGCTAAGCCTATAAAATAGACGAACCTTTTTTCCCTCGCTTAAGCTGAGCAGGGAGAGAACGCGCACGTGTTTTCGACGAAACGAAACGCAACGGAGAAAACGTCGCGTAGTTTCGCGCAAGCTCACGCAAGGAAAGAAACTAGATGGATATATTAAACAGATTTAGCAGAGAGAGAACGCCCGTCTGTTTTCGACGAAACAAAACGCAACGAAGAAAACGTCGCGTGTCGATTTACGCAAGGAATGAAATGATGGAGAGAAAATAAACAGATTTGGGGCAGATAGAGGAGAACGCCCAGGTACATATTTTCGATGAAACAAAACGCCTCGAAAAAAAAAACGCAACGGAGAATAGTCGCGTATATTTAAGCGAGCTTAGGCAAGGAAAAAAACAACTGAAAGAAAATAGACAGATACCTTAAATAAAGTTTAGAAAATATACGACGAAGTGACACGACATAACGAAAGCGGCGAGGCCGTTTCACGAGGCCAGAAAAATTCTTTGACGTATCGATCGATCGATCGATCGGCGTACGTATATTGAAAGCATGAACTGTAGATAGATTTGGCAGAGATGGAGAGAGAACGCCTCTCCGTTTTCGATGAAACAAAACGCACCGGGAAAGACCAAACGGAGAAGTCGTCGCGTAGATTTAAGCAAGCTCATGCAAGAGAGAAAACAGATACGTATAACATAATTAAAGAGGTAAATAGATTAGATTTTGTTTTCGATGAAGCAAAACGCAACGGAGAAAACGTCGTGTAGATTTACGTAAGCTTACGCAAGGAAAAAAGATGGATTTAGCCTATACATTTTCGATGAAAAGAAAAAAGCGCAACGGAAAACACGACGTGTATATTTAAGCTAACTTACGCAAGGAAAAAAAAAACAAACAGAAAGAAAATAAATAGATATATTAAATAGATAGATTTAGCAAAGAGAGAGAGAACGCCTCTCTATTTTCGGTGAAACAAAACGCATCAGGAAAGACCAATCGGAGAAAACGTCGTGTAGATTCATGCAAGCTTACGCAAGAGAGAAAATATATTGAAGGGATAAGTAGATTCAGCCAGAGAGAAAGAGAGAGAACGCCCGTTTATAACAGACAAAACGCAACGGAGGAAACATCGCGTCGTGTAGATTTATGCAAGATTACGCAAGGAAAAAAGATGGAAAGAAACTAAATAGATTTAGCAGATAGAGGACGCCCATATATTTTTGATGCACCAGAAAAAACGCACCGGAGAAAGCGGCGTGTACATTTAATCAAGCCTACGCAAGGAAAAAAAAATAGAAATAAAATAGGTAGACATATTAAATAGATACATTTAGCAGAGGGAGAGAACGCCGTTCTATTTTCGATGAAATAAAGCGCATTAGAAAAAATCAAACGGAGAAAATGTCGTGTAGATTTATGCAAGTTTACGCAAGAGAGACAAATTATTTTCGATGAAGCAAAACGCAACGGAGAAAACTCGTGTAGATTTACGGAAGCGCACGCAAGGGAAGAAGATGGAGGGAAAATAGATAGATTTCGCAGATAGAGAGCGCTGATATGTTTTCGATGAAACAAAACGCATCAGAAAAAACGCAACGGAGAAAACGGCGCGTAAATTTAAGCAAGCTTACGCAAACAAAAAAAAATAGAAAGATATACCAAGGTCCGGTTTTACAATCGTGGAATAAGGACGGAATAACTGTTCGCCGAATATCCTTTAATGTTCCTCCACACCTACGTCACGTTATTCTAAGAATAATGCTTATCCGTCGATTATAAAATCGGGCTTAAATATAGGTATAGATAGATTTAGCACAGAGAGAGAGAACGCCTTTCTATTTTCGTTGAAACAAAACGCAACGGAGAAGGCGTCGTACAGATTTATGCAAACTTACGCAGGGAAAAAACAATGGAGAGGAAATGGGTATTTTCGATGAAATAAAACGCAACGGAGAAAACGTCGCAAGCCGATTATTGATTTGAAGAGAACAAAAAAAAAACAGCGTAGTTTACGCAAAGAGAAAACGCTCGTGTACTGTGGGCCTTAAGATGGACTTGCCGACGTTTCGACAACTCATGCAAGGGACTTCTTCAGGACTTCTCTGTAGCTGGTCTTCTTGTCGCTGCTTCTAGCCGGAGATGCGTATTTATTTTTTGAATTTTTAATATTTCGTTTTCCCTGTTTTGTCACGATTCTTTTTTAATTTATTATTAATCCTAGTCTTCTGTTTGTTTCCTTTAACTTTGCGTATTTTTAGTGATTGCTTTAGGTTTTTTTTTTATTTATTCCTGAACGAGGCACTGTGAAGCATGCATGCAACCTAGACCTTTGCAGCTTTGACTGGTGATCGATTATCATGACATACGTGACACTCTGAAGTAGGTTGAAGCCATCGAAATCGTGGCGGAATTTATTTTGAAAAAGTAATTTGTGAAAACCTTGATCTGCCGCTTGCCAGATTGTTGCCTCGGTGGAATCTCGCCTTTAAAAACTTTTTATTTTATTTTGGAACCATAATCTTGCTTATTCGCGCTCAATTGCCGGCGTAGTTTAGGTTTCATTGCCCGCGAGGGCTTTAAAGTAAACCCGTAGTAACGTAAACAAATCCATAGTAACGCAAGCGATTCACACAATAATTATTTTATGGAAGCGATGTGCACATCACTCGCTTGCGATTTTGGCCAAAATAAAAAAAACGTTGTATGTACCACGTGCATAATTGTAGATAATAGCCCTCGAGCGTTTTGAAAGCACTCCGCTTCGCGTCGTGCTTCAAACATACTCTCGGGATATAATCTCCTAATTACGCCCTTTTTAAGTGAAAGAAATTGTATAACGCTCAAGCTTTGATGTGCTAACAGAATTTATTATCGAGTATCGACTAACCTGTTGTATTTTTCTCGTTTGTCGTCTCATTTTCCGCGGCGGCGTATTCCTTCTGCACGCTTCGGCTTCGAACACAACAAGCGACCACACAAACAATCAGTACGTAACAAATTCGTGTTTGCCTTATCATTTTACGTGCGGGCGCTACTATCCTATTATCACAGATCTTTGACAACTCCACAATGAGCGGCTCTTGTTTACGTGAACAAGTCTCGGCCAATTTTATTATTTACTCAACATGCACACACATACATACACACACACGTACATGATAATATGACGAATGATATCGACAAAAACAACCGTACGCAGCGGCTTTCTATTCTAAACGGAAAGTGCCGTTCGGCGACGATTAGCGATTAGAGAAAAACGGAAAACAACAATTCGGAATTCGGAATTTCGAGTTCGTTTTGGGGTTCAGAGAGCGACGCGTATTTTAAATAAACCAATTCATAAGTGAACACTGGATGGGGCTCAAGAATTTGTGTCGATTCAGGTCTTGAAAATTCCATGAGTAGTAAACATTATTATTTATAATCGAAGAGTTGGCACTTATTCAGAATTTGCTAATTATTTTCTTTGTTTAATGTTTTATTTAATGCAAATCATTTGCGTGCTGTGCACTTTCAATGAGGCGGCGAGTTCAAAGTTACGATGACACGGTAGGTATATTTTTTTTTAAAGGACCGTACCTCCGAACAGGCTAACAAGAAACCATGCAAGAATTAAAAATTAAGAAGATAAATAAATAGGTACTATTTTTAGGTTCGTTGTTCTTCACATTTTAACAAGTAAACACTTCAAAAAAAAAAAAAAATTAAAACACCTCTTAACGTTCATTAATAAATAACGTTAAGTACTTCTGTCAATTGGTATCCTTGTGTTTTCTTTTTTTTGCAGAGAGAGAACGCTTACTCATTTTCGATGAAACAAAACGCAACGGAGAAAACGTCGTGCAGATTTATGCAAGGAAAAAAAATCGCTCGTGTGATCTAGGCCTTAAGACGAGATTCCACTGAGGCACTATGAGGCATGCAACCCTAATAAACCAACGCAGGTTTTAACGACATTAATAATAAATAATGATAAGACCAACAAAATTAACAAAAAAATATTTAAAAACATGTCGAGATATTTCAATGTTCTTCAAAAAGTTTGGAAAATCGTGAATTAGAAAACGTATGCAAACATGTACAGGGCGCTACGAAATCTGTAGCGAAGAGTTCTTGGTCACAAAGCGTTCTTGCATTGTATGGTTCGGTAAGGCGCGAGGAGGCACAATGCCCTTAGCCAAATTCGAAGATATTTCCGTCACTTGGCAACACTGAACTCGACATAAAATTCACCATCGACGAAAGCATAGGAAGTATACAACAGTTTTGCCAGAATAGATTTATTTAATACATTTTAATAATAAAGGTAATTGTCATAATTGTTATAATCGCCATAGTTGTCGTAATTGACTTTTGTGAAAGACTATTGGCAACACTAGTTTACCGACCACAATTGATAAATTGGGCTCAGTTAAAGTTGGGTACGATTGGTTACGATTTGCAAGTTATTGGCGACTGTTTTATGTGTTTCTCATGCAAGCGCACCAGTGTTGCGCCAAAAGGCATTCGCTCGCATAACCTCAAATAATCACACTAAAAAGTCACTAGAAGCAGAAGCATAATTTAATAAACGTTTCACCAGAAACGCATGCTGACAAATCAAACTGTGTTGTTTTTGCTTTCACGACTTTAAATATTCTGCTTAAGCGTGCTATGATTGGCAACACTGACCTCGGCGTAAAAGATCGTTAACATTACAAGCGAAAACGAGAGAGAGATGAAGATTTTTGTCGAAAACATAAACAAAATACGATCAATATTTACATATTCTACTCAACACTGATCACAGTAAAAGACCGTTAAAATTTTTTGCTCAAACTGTCAAGAACGGTGATTTTGCGCAAATGTAAAAATGTCGATAAAGAAGAACACGATTTTTATACAAACCGGCAAACGCGGTTAATTATTTTTATGACAGATGCCACTACTAAAAGTTAAAATTCTTTTCAAAAGAAATCACTAGATTTATCACTAAATCGGTCATGTGAAATCACTAAATTTTTGACAGTCTGAACTTATTACAAGGTGTCACTTTTTGTTCAACCTGTCAAGAACGGTGATTTTGCGCAAATGTAAAAATGTTGATAAAAAAAAGAACACGATTTCTATGCATGGCAAACGCGATTAATTATTTTTATGACAGATGTCACCACTAAAAGTTAAAATTCTTTTCAAAAGAAATCACTAGATTTGTCACTAAATCGGTCATGTGAAATCACTAAATTTTTGACAGGTCTAAACTTATTAGAAGGTGTCACTTTTTGTTCAATCTGTCAAAAAACGGCAATTTTGCGCAAATGTAAAAATGTAGATAAAGAAGAACACGATTTCTATGCATGGCAAACGCAATTAGTTATTTTTATAACAGATGCCACCACTAAAAGTTAAAATTCTTTTCAAAAGAAATCACTAGATTCGTCACTAAATCGGTCATGTGAAATCACTAAATTTTTGACAGGTCTGAACTTATTACAAGGTGTCACTTTTTGTTCAACCTGTCAAGAAACGGCAATTTTGCGCAAATGTAAAAATGTAGATAAAGAAGAACACGATTTCTATGCATGGCAAACGCGATTAATTATTTTTATGACAGATGCCACCACTAAAAGTTAAAATTCTTTCCAAAAGAAATCACTAGATTCGTCACTAAATCGGTCATGTGAAATCACCACATTTTTGACAGGTCTGAACTTATTACAAGGTGTCACTTTTTGTTCAACCTACCAAAAAACGGCAATTTTGTACAAATGTAAAAACGTTGATAAAGAAGAACACCAATCTGTGCATGGCAAACGCAGTTAATTATTTTTATGACAGATGCCACCACTAAAAGTTAAAATTCTTTTCAAAAGAAATCACTAGATTTGTCACTAAATCGGTCATGTGAAATCACTAAATTTTCGACAGGTCTGAACTTATTGCAAGGTGACACTTTTTGTTCAACCTGTGAAAAAACGGCAATTTTGCGCAAATGTAAAAACGTTGATAAAGAAGAGCACGATTTCTATGCATGGCAAACGTGATTAATTATTTCTATAACAGATGCCACCACTAAAAGTTAAAATTCTTTTCAAAAGAAATCACTAGATTTGTCACTAAATCGGTCATGTGAAATCACTAAATTTTCGACAGGTCTGAAGTTATTAGGTGTCATTTCTTGTTCAACCTGTCAAAAAACGGTAATTTTGCACAAATGTAGATAAAGAAGAACACGATTTCTATGCATGGCAAACGCGATTAATTATTTTTATGACAGATGTCACCACTAAAAGTTAAAATTCTTTTCAAAAGAAATCACTAGATTTATCACTAAACCGGTCTTGTGAAATCACTAAAATTTTCTACAAATCTGAACTTATAAGAAGGTGTCTGGGGTGTCTGATATTTCAACAGAAAGTTACCAGATCTGGTGTCAAAAATGTCGGTAGTTGGTACGGTCAGGTAAACGAAAAAGAAGTAAGCTTTGTACGTACAGTGTTGCCAACCTTTTTTTTTTAGAGAATTTTAAGAGCAAAGGATTCTTTTTAAAAAAATCTAAGAGAATTTAGATACATACTTCTGTCAAAAGGAAAACATATTTAAAGTCAAAAGGGTAACAAGTGAAGCAATAACTTTAATTATTTACTGTTCTAAAAAGATCAAGAGTAGCCAGGAAATTGACAGTGCCATCTACCAGAGAAAACTAACACCAACTTAGAAGAGTTTTGATGTAAGGCAGTGTTGCCAACCCGAGGGATTTTTTTTATTTCACGCGGAGAAAAGGAAATTCTTTCTAATTTTTTCAAGTTAATTTTAATTTCTAATTTGTTTTTTAAATATTTTGCACTCCACCTAAGGGCCTTATTTTAGGACCTAGAGTAAAACTTAACAAGGCAAAAGTTATAGGGTCTGTACGTATGTATTATCGTTTACATTTATCACAGGAAATAAAAGCGTATCGCTGAGTTGAGGAAAAAAAATCCAATTTTTTTTTTTAATGGAACTCGGGTACTTATATTTTTTTTGTTGTTGTTACCATAGTGAAAGATCACAAATTTAAGCTAAAGGTGGAAAAGGCCCACCTAATATGATTGTTAATAAATGTTTACTGTTTTTTAGACTAATTTTTTTTTTTAATTGAAAGTACTTTTGTTAATTTTTGTAAACACAGTTCTGTTAAAATTAAATTCCTCTTCACAAAATGGAGGAATTTTGCTAACTTCAAACCCGGAATGTTAGCAACATTGGCCGCAGGTAACATAGGAAACTGCGAAGACGCATCTCGTTTATTAAACGCCTAACCTATAAGATGGTAGATGTCGCTGCGCGTAATTTGCGGCGTCAGTATTTACTTATCATTTAATAAATTAGCTTGCAAGCATTTTATAACCCATAGCCCGACTCGAGAAGCTCTTTCTTCTCTCATGCAATTTAGTTAATATATTGGGAGTACATATATGCAAGCATGAACACTGCGATCAACAACGATTCAATTTGCCGCTCTGCAATACATACTTTTTTTATTGTCGGCACGTAGCGTTGCGTCGGCGTCGTCGCGTAGAAGTTATTATTGATTATCTTATACCTAGTGGTAAAGTAAAGAGCTGTTGCAAAATGAAAGATTGATAATATTTCGGAAATATTCCAGACGCAAACCTCCAATCATTATCGATCCCAATTACATCGCAGTGTATAAAAATGCATCGCGTTTTAGGCCCGCTTGACACTATGATATTTCTTGTGCAAGATTTGTTACAAAGTGAGAGAGATGAGCTACCACAGTGAATTCTGATTGGTTGAGTTGGCACTTCTCGCTCACTTCATAACAAATCTTGCACAAGAAATATCATGGTGTTAGATGGCCTGTAAACAGTTTTAAAAGCGACCCGCGCGACATCTATTAAGCACGCCTGGAACGTCGGGAAGGAATCTGTATAAATAACGCACATGACTCTATTAAAGACAATTTTAATCAATCGATAAATTAAATAATAATATAATATATTTATTGTTCTTACGATACAGATATCATGAACAAGAGTGAGTTTGTCTTATGAAACATTCTTTGTGCATGACACATACATCTATATACAAAAATAACGGATATCTCTGAAATATACCTACTGAATTACATACAAATGAAACGATTGACTATTGCAACGCATTACATTATAACTCAGCCTTATCTCTAAACAAAAAAAGCAACATATTAAAGTGTCTATGACAAACCTAAATTAACCCACAACAACAAATATCTGACGTGCTACTAAGATGTGAAACAATTTATTTTCACCGAAAAAAAAAAAAAAATTAAACTACCGAGACGGTAAAGACTATCCCGGTCAAGAGCGGCCACGATATAATTTAAGAGGCTAACAACCAGTAAAACCGAGAAACAAATTGATACAATGCAGAAACCTAAAGAGCTTCAAAAATGCATGACCACCCCAAACCGAAACAAACCCCGATGTCAAAGTATAACTCAATGGCTTCCGATTTAAAAAAAAAAAAAGTTAAGTTTTATTCATTCATAATGAAGGAACGAATTTTCATTGCATTTTTCATAAAGCGATGAAGCTTTAGAGTATCCTGTTTTGTACAAGACGTTAATATATCAAAGGCGTCACTATCCACACTGTATTTAGAAGAAGTCTCTCGTATTGCACCATAGAGGGACAGACAAAGAGGATATGTTCCAGGCTTTCCACTAACTTTAAATTGCAGAAGGTATATGGAATTTTGTTGTATTTTATAAAAATTATTATTTACAAATACTGTCAGTAACAAATTGCTCTGTATTCTTAAGTTTGCGGTAAACCTTTTGACATTTAATGGGATCTCACAATCCAGATACAGCATCCTATTATAGAAGGGGTCACCATAAATCATGTATTTATAATTAGGTAAAAGTACTTAATAAGATACTATTCCAGTCTGATTTGTTACTGTCTTCAATAGATTTCTCTAGAATGCTTCCCATTATTGCATTTAATAAATTAGCTGTATCCAAAACTATGCCCGTTCTTTGGAAAACAATACCTTTAACCTGAGAATACCAGTTATATTTATTGTTATTTGAAGGTTTATCCAGAACAGCTAGTCTCTTCAATGCCCTGTGTGGATATCTATGGTCAGCCATACTTAGCGCTTTTATGATAAATGTCAACGTCTGTTTAATGCAGTAATGAGAGATAGGAGGACATTAAATCTGATCTTAATATATAACCCGGAGTAGATTTTTGTAAATAAAAATATTTTTGAGACAATTGTTTTGAGCTGTTTCTAATTTTTCAATTTGAGTTGGACCCCAAACGGAGATACCGTATGTGTATATTGGGAGTAGGGCCACATTATACAATTTGAGAATAGAGTCCCAGGTGTTCATTTTTGAAGAGTTTATTAGTTTTATAATTGAGCCTGTCGCATATTTAATTTTTTGAGCACGATCTTCTACAGCCTGAGCGAAGAGGCCATTATAATTTAATTTTATTCTAAATATATGTAATTATTTACAATTTGATATTTGAATTTTTGTAATAAAAAGAATCTGAAGTTTTAGAAGTGCACTTCTTCTAAATACGAGGATTTTAGTTTTATTTGGGTTAATTTCTAGGCCCAACGAGTCGCAAAACGTTTCTAAAGTTGGACAGGATTTTTAACTGCAATTGGCGAGTCGGCAAGGAATACTAGATCATCAGCGTACATTAGCATTAGCACTGGGTCCTGTTCGTCTAGGGCAACCCCTTGATTCCTCTCTCCTGAAAGAAAGTTTCTATCCCTGCTGATTAGCAGGGAGAACAGTAAAGGGCTCAGGGATCTCCTTGAAGAACGCCCTTAGTAATTTTCACTGGGCTTTACATTGGTATTCTACGAATAGTTCGGCCTTTTCATAAAGTGATTTTATTGTTCTTATTAACTTACCGCTAATACCCGTGTGATAAAGTTGTTCCCAAAGTCGTTCGTGCACTACTGAATCGAATGCTTTTTTAAAGTCTACAAATATCCCGAAGATTTTGCGCTTTGGTAATCTAATATTGTTGTAAATTATAGCATTGAGAGTGAAAATGTTATCCATACAATGTCTATTTTTACGAAAACCTGCTTGACTCTCTGGTAAAATATGATTACTTTCCGCAAACAGTGCAATTCGCTTATTTAACATCATCGTAAAAATTTTTTGCTATGTGATTGACCAAAGCAATGCTTCTGTAATTGTCCATATTCTTGATCCCCTTTTGAGAATGTGACACATTTTAACTTTACCCCATACTTCAGGAACTTGCCCTTTTCCAAAATTAGATTGAACATGCTTACTATATAATTTTTCCAGTCCAAGTTTAAGTTCTGGTAAAACTCGTTAGCAATCCCATCCATTCCCACCGTCTTTTTACATTTGCCAGACTTTAAAACAGAAAGTAATTCATTTAAACATACTGGTTTGTCCAAGAAGGGGTGTCTAACATCGAGGTATGTTATGTTATCTGGTGTAAATGATTCGGGAGAATAAAATTGCGTATAATGTATTAACCAGGAACGCGTGGAAATCTCAACATTAAATGAGGTGTTTGTACCTCGCAAACTTCTTACCGTTTTCCAAAAGGTAACCGAATTGTTGCTAAGACAAAGTTTATTATTTAAATTTGTTTGATAAGAACGTTTTCTTTCAGCTACTAGCGACTTGTATTCTTTTTTTGTGTTCATGTATTTTGTAAAATCCTGCTTATTATAGTTATTGCGTTTTAAAGTTCTGAAAGAAGTATGTATTGCCTTTTTTGCAAGCACGCAAGTCTTGTCGAACCACGGCTTATTATGAGTGAGACGGGCAGAGAGGGAGGAGGGGTTGACTGCTTTCCACAAGTTTAGAAACGTGGCAGTTTCTTTAATTAGTTCTGTTAGGTTAAAATTTGTTAGATCTATTTCTTCATTACAGTTTAAGAGCAATCGGTACGAATAAGAGGTGATGTTAGCGTACGATGTGGCTAATGTAGGTTTCCATGTTATTGTTTGCTCGCTAGAGTTCTGCTTAGGAGAAGGGTTAGCAGTTTTGCTAGTTAATTTATTAATATTATGTAGTTTCACTATGCCCGGAAGGTGATCCGAACGATGTGAAAAACTTTCAACAGAAAAGTCTGTAATAAATTCTAGAGCCAAGGAATTGACCCATACTAAATCTATAATACTGCCTCCCGTTCGCCCTATGCATGTAAAATGTGCAGGTTTATCCGATTTACTTCTCCCATTTAGTACAATAAGGCCCAAGTCTTCCATACTTTCATTTAACAGACTCCCTCTAGAATTTATCGTTAAATCTCTGGACATCCTTTGATTTTCCAAAACTCCAAAGAAAGTTTCATTTACTTCTGGAAAACTGTTTAGCTCTCCAATCTTACTATTGAAGTCACCACCAAAAAGATAAACATCATAAGGGTATTTAATTGTGATTTCCCTAATCATTTCCTCGACCAACTGGATACAATATTGTGAGTCTAGATCTGGTTTGAGATAAAAACAACCTACGATCATATACGTTTCTTTCAGTTTTAGCCTTATCAATATCCAGAGGCTAGTCGAGGAAATAATGGTAATGTTGCTTTTACTACATAATGTGTCTGAAATTAGGACAATCATACCTCCACTAGCTCTGCCGAGAGACTTCTCCCTGACAGCGTTACAGTAAAAAGGATAGTAATTTCTGAACCAAGAAGGAGTGTCGCGCAAAGGCTCTATCAGAAATGTTTCTGTTAAGCAAATAACTTCACATTGAGCAAACTGTTCGACCTCGTCACGACTTAAATCTAACAAATTATTATAACCGCAGCTATTCCAAAAACACATAAGTAGTGGAATATTTTTAAAATCTACGTTAGCAGTTTTTACTTCTGGTTTATACGTACGATCACGTTGGCGTTTTCTTAGTCGTTTTTTGGAATCAGGCTCTTGGTTTTTACATCCCAGGCAAACCATTGGTTTTCAATTTGTAACTTCTGGTAGTATACGCGGGCTCTTCTACCCCTGCTTCTCTCCAAATTAGCACGTTGTCGAAGTTCCCATTGAATTTCTCTTTCTTGTTTCGTTAGGTCGTGTTCTATAAATATTCTTCTGTTACCTAGTTGTTTCTTGTTTCTTATAATCAGATTCTTTTGATCCCAGCTAGGTAGCTCTATGAAAAATAATTTTTCGTTATTTCTTGGCTTGTGAACGGCAGACGGTGAAATTTCCTCCCGAATTCTTTTGCAAAAAGCCGTAACTGAAGCTTTGATATTCTGAAGTATCAGCCGCAATGGGATTTCTCCTTCAGGATTATTTTATTGCTTCTTTCTCGTTTTTCCTGCTTCTCAATTCTCTTCAAGGTGTTCGATTCTTTCTCTTAGAAATATATTCTCTTGTTTTTGTACCTCGTCTGAATTTTTTAAAGCCACCTTTAATTCTTCAAATTCTTTCCGTAATGTTTTATGGTTGGCTTTAATTTCTTTGACTTCTTTATTCGTTTCCGTTACTATCTTCAAAACTTCATCCAACTTCTTTTCGGAAATTGTGGTTATTTGCAACTCATCTGCATGCATTTTGTTTCGTGGGGTTTTTACCTTTATTTTGTGTTGGCGTAAGATTTCCTCTGGTGAGAGTTCCTTGCTACTCCCTTGGGTTGGTTCTCTTTTCCTTTTATTGAGTTCGGAGATTACACCACTTGGTGGATTCATTTAAAGGCAAGAAGTTTTCGATTTGTTTGTCCTTAAACTACCAACGAAAAGTTCGGTTGCAGAAGGAGCACACAGCCGCGTAAACAAACCGCCCGGTGCGGCGTAAAGCATACTCGCACACAGCCCAAGTTTTTCCTCAATAGCAGATAAAAGCCGCTGACCGTGATAAAAACCGCCGCAGCCCCGGTAACCAGTTTACTTAATTTTCCACTAAATACATTAACATGTCACCAAAACCAAGTTACTTTATATATAAACGGGTGGCTTAACTACCTGTGAATTTGCAGTACAGTATTTGATGTTGCTTTTAAACCACTTTTTGAACAGATGATTACTAAGCGTTGTTAAGACACGTGTGTGTCCTGCAAGGTTCTCAACTCAACTCCGGTAAACGTTCTGGTAAAATGCATTTGTTGTGTGCCACGATATGAGTATTGTGAGAAATATTTGTAAGTATCTCGATAAATTAAATTGATGAGTTATATCCAAATTTGACCGGGCCAGACTATGTACCGAGTGATTTTTAAATTTTTTTTATTAGTGTTCTGAATCGATAACTTTACCGCCGTACCTTACGGTAAAATTTCAGTGTTACCCTTGTGGTAACATTCATTTGTTACCTGTGTTGCCAACATAATGGAAAAAGCTACAATTTGTCCAAGATATTGACTTATACGTAATCAGATCGGACATTTCGGAATGTTGCCATGGTTACACGCAATACGAGGACCAATGAAAAGTACCCATTCATTGCGTAGCCATGGCAACGCTCCGAAATGTCCGAAGTATGCTTATAAAATATAGGATGTCGCCACCTAATCTATTGGTGGTCAATAATTTTATAATCAAACAAGAAAAGCAAAAGACGATTGGCAAGTAAGTTGAGTGAAAATTGAAGGAAGAGAAGAAATTTATGATAAAGAAAGACGTTATAATAAAGAAAGCAAAGGCGACCGGCAAATTAAATATGAAAAGCTCTGTACAATCATCGACATGAGTCTATAATATTAATGTCCATGATTTCTTAATTTAGGCCCGATTTTACAATAATCGCAGAAACAGAGTAGCTATAACACTATTCTTCGAATAACGTGACGTAGATATGAAGGAAGGTTAAAGGATATTCGACGAATAGTTATTTTGCGTTTGTAAAGCTGGGCCTAAAGGATAGAAACCATGGACATTACTATATAGACTCCTAACAAAGATTCTACTTAAGTTTTCGTTTAGTTACATCAATATTTAATCTGCAATCATTGTTTTGTTACAAGGTGTGTAAAAATCGATTCAAAAGTCGACGTTTCGCTGTACGTTTGACAGCTCACATCACGAACAGGCTGTCAAAAGTCAAACGTACGGCGAAATGTCGTCAGTGACAATAATATTCAATCTACAATCATTGTTTTCTTCCAAAGTATGTGAAAATCAATCGACGTTTCGTTGTACGTTTGATAGCTAACATCACGAAGGGGCTGTCAAAAGTCAAACGTGCAGCGAGACGTCCTCAGTGACATTAATTAATTAATTAATCGACAATCATTGTTTTCTTCCAAAGTATGTGAAAATGATTTCAAAAGTCGACGTCTCGCCGTACGTTTGACAGCTAACATCACGAAGGGGCTGTCAAAAGTCAAACGTACAGCGAAACGTCCTCAGTAACATTAATATTCAATCTACAATCATTGCTTTCTTCCAAAGTATGTGAAAATGAATTCAAAAGTCGACGTTTCGCTGTACGTTAACGACAGCTAACATCACGAAGGGGCTGTCAAAAGTCAAACGTACGGCGTAACGTCGACTTTTGAATTCGTTTTCACAACTGCTTCATAACTTGTAATTAAACATATTTTGTGGTGCGGATTAAAAAGTCATTGCTTCGTGCTTTAAATTGTTTACAAATTGTCATTAGACAAGGTTGCGTTCAGAAACTATACCGTCGAGTGCACTACGTTTGTATCAGCTGCATCTTTCTCGCTCACCATGTTCAACCTATTTTGCATTTTGCTCTACTTTTTCAGGAATTGTTTTTTGTTTTATTTCTTTTACAACGGGCGGATCTTTCACATCTCGCTTTCAATTGTGATAAAAATAAAATATGCTGCTGCGATTTACTAGACTAAACTAAACTCTTGTCCAATAACACGTTTCTCACAAATCTCTACGTTTAGCTATCCGTTGACAGCTCCTGAGGAAGTTGTCAAACAACAACTTAAAAATCTCGCAAATCTCTTTTGAAGAAACTGTCAACCGTTGACAGCTGCCTCGGGAGCTGTTAACTGATAGCGAAACGCAGAGGTTTGAGATTCTTATGGCGGATTTCACAAACGTTACTTAAATTTAATCATCCGTTAAAAGGAAACGTTGCCATGGTTACATGTGTTGAAGGTATAGGAATGATTATTCTTAATCGATGATTAAAGTTAAGTGACGTTTGTGAAATCCAACGTTAGGCTGTCCGTGATAAGACTACAACTTGATTGCCTTGCGTACAAATGTGTAAACTGATTTATAGTGCGAGTGAGACTGCAATACCAGCTGAGAGTGAACATAGTAGAATGCAGTTTCTGAACGGAACCCCGATGTAAAGTCCATGGTGTGTTCCTCGCTTTTAATAATCGCAATAAATGCAAATACATTTCTTGCCTCAATCGGCTTTAATAATAGTTCACGTTTAATAATTTAATCGCTTGCGTATTTTCCTTGAAATATTTTTGAAATGAAGTGCAAGTCGAAATCTATAGATTTAACGTCGATGAGCTGCTTTAAACGTCACCGTTACATAACCTCAAATTTGAACAGGGCCTTTATTTTAGGTTAAGACTTGCCAGAAAGGAGCCCATAGACAGTCAACGATGGTCGTTTCAATGCTTGTTGCCGAGGAGCTCATAGACGGTTAGACGTGATTGTTTGTTTGAATTTGAATGCTTATTGTCAAGGTGTTAAGGAACTCGGGGATCGTCAAACA
Source organism: Dorcus hopei (assembly GCA_033060865.1). Classification (NCBI taxonomy): domain Eukaryota; kingdom Metazoa; phylum Arthropoda; class Insecta; order Coleoptera; family Lucanidae; genus Dorcus; species Dorcus hopei. The sequence goes on from CM065426.1 coordinate 24,830,505, forward strand.
TGATTGTCCGAATGCTCGTCGGACGGTTTCGTTTTTACAAATTTGTTTAAAGGTGAGTGCTTGCAATAAATTTAGGAAAAAAAAAACAAATGAATTGCTGCTGGTTTGGTTTACACGAGGAAAGAATAATGAAACGTAAGCGAAATCCAATTTGACTCTATGATTGATTAGTAAGAATTTGAATTTTCGAACAAACCGCGACAAGTTAAGTTTTCTTTTTTTTGTAAATTAAAACACTTGAAACTATTACAAAAATATAGAACCACGCAACACTCTGTATAATACGGCGTACAGGGTGATTCACGGAAACGTTATTGGTTCCTTGAATAAATATTTGTGAAATCTGAAAATTTGCGCATGCCTACAATAGTTCACTTCACTAGCGACATCTGTTGAGATTCTTTTAAGCAAGACCGTACATTGTAGATGACAACTGCTAATAAAATCCAATGAAATTGCGCTCACAGCTTTAAGAGCAAGAAATTTTTTATATTCTCGAAGTTGGTATGTAAAATATTTTTAAAAGAATTCGTTAAATGGCGCTCAGGAGATTTTTCTTTTCTTGGCTTACGAATTGAAATGGGATTCGTTTGGCAATTAGAAATCACGAACTGCTTCATTTGTAAATGTTCTCATGTTGACAAGTTGACATGTAAAATATTTAAAAAAAAACTCGTTAGATGGCGCTGCAGGAGATTTTTATTATCTTATAGCGTTTTCGATTGACCTGCACCGCTTGCACTCAGTGTATTTGCATCTTCCTTTAACCACATGTAATAACACGATATACAGATACTCTGAGTGCGCACTAGTGCAGTCAATCGAAAACGCTATTAGTTTACAATTTGTTTGGCAATTAAAAATCACCAACTGCTCCTTTTGTAAATGTTCACAGCAGACTTCGCTAGATAGCGCCACCAAGATTGTGATTCTAATAATTTTATAGTTCGTTTCATCTGGTTAACTTTTGTTTGTTTTCAATGAGCAGTAAAACCTCCGGAAAAAAAATTAACAAAATCGTCAGATGGCGCCACAAGAGGATTTTATTTTCTTGGCTTAACCAAACGAAATTCGATTCTCTTGGCAATTGCGCTCCACCTCTTTGTGAATTTCCAAAGCAGAATGCGGTAGGTGGCGCTGCTAAGATTGTTATTCATTATTGTATGCGACCACTCCATTTCAGCTAGAAATTTGTTTCGGAAAGGCAGGAAAATAACGGTCGCGACATCTATGAAGCTTCTGTTGAAGACTCCAACAGTTTTGTAGAGTTTGTTTAGATGTTGTTAATTAATTTTTCTTCTGGACGTTAACGAATCATAACCTAAAAATGTCGAAATTTAGAGGAATTTAAAGCACTTCAAATTTCACTGCTTCTCAGGACCTCAGGAGAGATGGCGCTATCGTCCTTTCCTTAATTATTCCTTAATTTTAACGAATCTGCGTGTAATTTAAATATTGCTCGAGAGATGGCGCTATCGTCCTTGAAGTGATTAGGGACTTTATGAAGTGACATTCTCTTGTCAATTAAAAATCACGAACTGCTTCCTTTGTAAATGTTCTCAATGTTGGTATGTAAAATATTAAAAAAAAAAACATTGGATGGCACTGCAGGAAATTTTTATTATCTTGGCTTACGAATTGAAACGAGATTCGTTTGGCAATTAAAAATCACGAACTGCTCCTTTTGTTAATGTTCACGGCAGACTCCGCTAGATGGCGCCACCAAGACTGTTGTTGGTTCTACTTCCTGTAGAAAGAAAACCATTGCATGGCGCTGCAGGAGTTTTCTATTATCTTGGCTTACGAATCGAAACGGGATTCGTTTGGCAATTAAAAATCACGAACTGCTCCTTTTGTTAATGTTCACAGCAGACTCCGCTAGATGGCGCTACCAAGACTGTTGTTGGTTCTACTTCCTGTAGAAATTTGTTCAGGAAAGTAATGCTGGCGGCATCTCTCAAGTTCCTTTTAAGATTCTAAGAATTTTATAGTTCGTTCCGTTCGATTAACTTTTGTTTGTTTCGTTGAGAGACGATTAGCAGCAAAACCTGCGAGAAAATTTAAAAAAATCGTCGGATGGCGCCGCAGGAAAATCTTGTTTTCTTGGCTTGATCAAATGAAATTCGATTCTTTTGGCAATTGCGCGCCACTTTGTGAATTTCCAAAGCAGAATGCGGTAGGTGGCTCTACTAAGATTGTTACTGATTATTACATGCGACGTCTCCACTTCAGCTATAAGTTTGTTTTGAAAAGGCAGGCCCTCCTGCGTTTTCAAAAGAAACTTGTAGCTTGTCGCGACATTTCAAAAAAAAATCGTTAGATGGCGCTACAGATTTTTATTTTCTTGGCTTTACCAAATGAAATGCTTTTTTTTTGACACTGCGTGCCACTTTTTTGTAAATTTTGAAAGTAGAATACGCTAGATGGCGCTACTAAGATTGTTATTGATTATTTATTATATGCGACCACTCCACTTCAGCTAGGAATTTATTTTGGAAAGGCAGAGAAATAAAGTCGCGACATCTGTGAAGATGAAGACTCTTAATAACTGTGTAGCATTTGAAAAGTAATTATACTTCCGGTGAAACCGGAAGTAGCAATCGAATTTATTCTTTTAAGCAAATACTGATTTCTAAACAAGAACCGAAAAATAAAAACAGAAGCATGCTTTAGGAAAAAAATTAGAAAGAAAACCAAATTGAAAACGAAAAGCAAAAGAAAATGACAAAATCGTGTGTGAAAACGAAACAGGGTTGCCAGTTCTCCTATTTTTAATAGGAGTCTCCAATTTTTCAACAAAATCTCCTACCTTCTATGAAGCATTAGATATAGGAGAAAAATCTCCTATATTTTCACGGAACAGACTTTCTTATGGTCGTCATAAATTGTTGCGTTTTTCTTCTAAAAGAAATCGTTTTTTTTTTAATTCTTAAGCCCCTGTCATATCATTAGTCAGTTTGATCAAACTCTACTGACAAACTAAACTAACGACATCACATGACGTCATGGAAGCTGTTTGAGTAAATTTTCTAAATTTTAGGGACGCCTCTATATCCATCAGTCAGTTTGATTAAACTTGCCTTATGATTGGTAGATTTAAATGCACAGGAAGTGGCGCGAAACGGAAGTCTAACGTCTAACCTAACCTATCCATTTTTTAAAATGATGATTTCAAAAAAAGAAATTTAACCTCAAAGTTTGATCAAATTTCTAGTGCTAGTGTGACAGCGCAGTTTGACGAAATAACTAATTTGATAAATCTTGACGTCGTCAGTCCAATTTGATCAAACTCACTAATGATGTGACAAGGGCTTTAGTTAGGGGAATTTAAGTCATGATGCCATTTTATGGCTGCTGATAATGTTCAGTGTTGTTTGTTTTCTATTGTTGCTTGCAATATGGCTGCATCTGCAACACATTCACATCGGTTGATCGGCTAAAAACTGAAATTTTACTGTTTCACTGTTGGGAGTATAAATGGATATGAATTGCATTAACCATGACGACAATAAGAAAATTGATGAAAATGCCGATGACGAAAGCGGGAACAGTAGCACTAACGAATATAATAGTACTTCTTATTATATTTTTATTATAAATATATTATATAAACAATATTTTATTTCCTCATTTCCTTGTTCTCCTATATTCTCCTATTTTTTTCTATACTTCAGCTTTAAAGAGCTGGCAATCCTGAAACGAAATGGCAAAAGAAAATTAAAAAATTGCAAACAGAACCGAATGAAAGACGAAAAGCAAATGAAACAGGCAAATTAAAAACGAGAGGAAAATGAAAAACGAAGAGAAAACAAATTAAATATAATTAAAAAAAACACTCGGTATTTACAGTTTCAGTTTTAGAGCGAACAGGTGCACTGACATTCCACTCAGCACGATTACAGGTTTCTACTTTTAGATGCAGCGACTACTACCGATTAGTTATAGCATCGACGGATAGATGGCGGCACCGTTCAGTGTATTCAAAAATTCATTTGTAATTTAATATTCAAACTCGATTTGATTGCGGTTTCATATCTTACGTCTACGCTACGTTATTATTCAACTAAGTAAAGAAGAGCGAATGGAGAGAAATAAAACATGACTTCCTTTATTCACTTACACTTACAAAATGTTACTACCAATACAATTTCTTTTCTATGTCGCGATAGGTATCTCAGGTAGAGTTGTTTACCTCAATGTAGGCTAATGTAAGATATCCTACACCAACCGTAATTATATGTTTTTGACGTTCTTTATTTTTGTCTGCGTGAAACACTTCGGATGGAATTTTTTGTGTGCACTTTAATTACCTGCCTCATCCGCGTTTAAAAGGGGGCATAAATTAGCGTGGGAGCGCCAAAACAAACTGGCCCACATTTTCGAGTTTCGACCACGAGCGACACGAAACAATCGAGCGGCGTCGACCAATAATAACACCTCCGCGTGCGTCTCACAGGAACCAATTAGAAAGTTGGTGGTTTCGAACAGGTAGCGGCTCCGCGCAGGAGATTCCGCGGACGGCCGCAATCGCAGTCGTTCGTGTTTTTGGTGCGTTCGTCGCGCGCGTGCACCTGCCCCCAAAGAATTTTTGATCGATCAATTCGGAAAACGAAATGTGAACGTTTTTTTAAATTGGTGCGGATCAAAGGTTGCTAACGTCCGAAACAAAAAGCGGTTGGAAATCGTCCGTCGCGTCGTCTTGATTCGCGATTGTTTATTACGCTCTGATTCCCGGAGCAGAAAACATCCGAAGCCGCCGCGCGTTTGAAATTCGATGCTGCCGCCGATTTAGTTAGTGAAAACCTTAACAATAAAAAAAAGGAAAAAAAGGAAAAACCAAAAAACAGGACGGGAAAGAGCCATGGCATTCAGTGTACTTTAGAGTGTCGTGTTGTGTGCAGTTTTTTTTTGCAACAAAAACATCGACATGTCCGTTTTCAAGGATAATAGCTGGGTGAGTCTTCGACACAGATTTTAGGATTTGCCTTAAAGCCGGATGATTACGTTGGTAATCTCCAAATCCAAATGACGTTTTCCTTTTTTTTTTAATTAAAAAAAAAACAATAGATAAAAGTTTAATTAGTAAATAATTCATTGCGCCTGTAGCTTTCCACGGTTCACGGATGAGGCGTTCCCAAATTTGGATTAAACTTGTCCCTGTTGAGTATCCTTGCACTCTAGCTTAATCATCGTGTTTACCCGATGTGATGGAATACGTAATTTTTTTTGTCCTTGCCTTCCTTTACGTTACTTATTAACACGCTCGGAAGTTTGTATTTAGCGCGGTTCAAATTCTAATGAAGCGGAACAACGCCTTACATGCGTACCTATAATTAGGGCGCGGGCGCACGCGAAGACGGTTAGTGCCGCTCGAAGAATTGTGCTGTGAAGTAGAACGCAGGAAAGTGCAATAAAAAATTACAGTCGTCCAATCAGTTCTGTGGTTCTGTTCACAACCCGTTTACGTATAAAATGAAACGAAAGAAAGAAACGAAGAAAAGACGACGAAACGCAAAGAAGGACGAAACAATAAACAACAAACAATAGAACGAAACAGATTTCTCTTCTGTTAAGTTAAGCGACGAACGAAAAATGAGGTGAAAACGCTTTGTCAGAAGCTGTCAAACAGTTATAAAAGAATCAAATAAGAAGTCACCGTTTCGTCACAGCTGCCAAACAGTTGTAAACAATGTAGAAGTCAACGTCAGGAGCTGTCAAACAGTTATTTAAAAAATCAATTCGAAAGTCAACGTTTCACTGTATGTTTGACGGCTTCGTTCGACGGAGCTGTCAAACAGTTCTAAAAATCAAACGCTTCGCTATAAGTTTCAGAGCTTCGTTAGGAGCTAGCAAGCAAAAGTCAACGTTTTGCTGTGTCAGGAGCTGTCAAACAGTTATTAAAAAAATCAATTCGAAAGTCGACCTTTCACTGTATGTTTGACGGCGCTGTCAAACAGTTCTAAAAATCAAACGCTTCGCTATAAGTTTCAGAGTTTCGTTAGGAGGTATCAAGCAAAAGTCAACGTCAAAGTCGATGCAAAAGTCAACGTTTTGCTGTATGTTTGACAGCTTCGTCAGAAGCTGTCAAATAGTTATAAAAAAATCTACTTAAAAGTCAATGTGTAACGACTTCGTTAGAGAAGCTATCTAACAGTTGCACAAAATCAATGTAAAAATATTTGACAGCTTCGTCAAGAGCTATCAGACGATTGTAAAAATCAATTCGAAAGTCAACATCTCGTTGTATGTTTGACAGCTTCGTCGGCAGCTACCAAACGAAAACGAGTTTTGACGTTTCGCTGTAGTATGCTTGACAGCATGGGCAGGAGCTGTCAAACAACTGAAAAGGTTAGACCATAGGGTTCTAGGTGAATTTTCTTGTGAATTGAAGTGAGTGCCAAAAGGGGAGATGAAATACTAATTAATTTATTGCCATAATAACGAAACAATTGCTTTTATACAACCTGTCAAACTGTCAAATGAATAAATATTTTGGCTCGAAATGGATGTAAGTGTTAGTTAAACCGTTAGGTCACTTATGCCCGATTTCTTCATCGCTTTATCTTGAGGTTCAATTTATTTGTCAGTTAGAATGTGACACATAGTATGTGTACGACCAACTGTACGTCACATTCCAACTGTTAGATGAATTAACCTTAGGTTAAACATGGTGAAGAAATCGGCCATTAAATCTCTATGGTTTTAACCCCTTCAATATTGTAAAAGTCGTTGTATACGTTGTCAACGTTTCCCTCTATGTTTGACAGCTATCAGAGAGTTGTAAAAATCGACGTAAAAGTCAACGTTTCGCTCTAAATTTAAGAACCTCGTCGGGAGCTGTCAGACAGTTATAAAAAATCAATTCAAAAGTAAACTTTACTGTGTGTTTGACAGCTTCGTTAAGAGTTGTCAAACTGTTGTGACAGGAGCTGTCGAACTATTTGTAAAAATCAATTCAACCCCTGCAGGAGTTTTTTGTTCACGGTTTTATCATGCAGTAGTAAAAATCAATGTAAAAGTCAACGCTTCGCTGCATGTTTGAGAGCTTCGTCAGGAGCTGTCAAACAGTCATAAAGAAATCAATTCAAAAAGTCGACGTTTTCCTGTATGTCGGACGGTTTCGTCAGGAGCTGTCAAACAGTTATAAAAATCAGTTCTAAAATCAACGTTTCTCTAAGTCAGGAGCTATCAGACTAAATCGAAACCTGGACTTTTGACGTCTTGCTATTTGTTTGACAGCTTTGATAGTTTCGTCGGGAACTGTCAAATAAAAGCGAACTGTCAAACAAAAGCGAACCGTCGGCTTTTCAATTTTATTCATTAATTGTTTAATGAATTGAAGTGAGAGCTAAAAGCGGAGATGGAATACCATGTAATTAATTTGTTGGCATAACCAAAACAATTGCTTTTTTACAACCTGTCAAACTGTCAAATGAATAATTTGCATAAATATTTTAGTTCTAAATGGATATTAGCGTTAGTCAAACCGTTAGGTCACCGAGATCTTTAACCTCTTCAATTATAAAAGTCGTTGTATACGCCAACGTTTCCCTCTATGTTTGACAGCTACCAGAGAGTCGTAAAAATCGATGTAAAAGTCAACGTTTCGCTCTAAATTTAAGGAGCTGTCAAACGTTTACTTAAAAAAAAAAAACGATTTAAAAGTCGACGTTTCTCTGTGTGTTGTTTGACGGCTTCGTTAAGAGGTGTCAAACAATTGTAAAGATCAAATCTAAAGTAAACTTCGCTGTGTGTTTGACAGCTTCGTTAGGAGTTATCAAACGGTTGCAAAAATCAACGTACCTAAAAGTAGACACCTTCGATAAGAGCTGTCAAACTATTTTGTGTTCGTAAATGTTACTTTGTCAGTTTGACGTTTGTGACTTTCCCGTCTCTCATTTCCGTGCTTTGCTCTCGAATTTTGCGTTTATTTCTCTTCTATATAAACAACAAACGAAAAATGAGGCGAATAAGACAGACACAAAAGGAGGTTGGACGAAAGAAATGAAGGAAAAACCGAAGATTTAAAATCAATAATAGATAGCAAAAGGAAATACAAAGGGAAAAAGGAATGAAGAAACGAAACAGACAGTAAAACGCAATTAAGTAAATGAAATTATCAACGATTGAAAATCAATAAATAAATAATCAATAGAACGAAAGAAACGCCGCACAAAGAACGAGGAAAACGAAAAAATCGAAACGAAAGAAACTCTTCTGAATAAACAACGAACGAGGAAGAACGTGAATAAGAAACGAAACAAGGCTGGACGAAAGAAATGAATGAAAAGTCCAAGGTTGAAAATCGATAAATAGTAAAAGGAAATGCAAAAGAAATAAATGAAATCTCAACCGATCGAAAAATCAACGAGCAATAGATGAGAGGCAATCGTCAAAAAATACGAAACAATTAGGAAGAGCAAAAGAAACAAGAAGAAAATTAAACAAACGACGATTTTGTTCTCGTGTTTCTTTTGCTTGTTTTTTCTTTTGCACTTGTTTCCTTCGCCTGCTGGTAGCCTTTTGATTGTCTCGCGGAAGAAACGTGGATCTTCTTTTATTGTTGTTTTATTATTGTTTGTTTACTTTTGAGAATCGCCGGAACTATGCTCAGACTTCTCGGATTCCCACATTTATTGTTTGTGACAATACGCGATACCTTTGCTCAGGGACATTTGGTTCCGTTTATTTTATACTGCAACGCTGATTTAATGACGTCGAAATAAATCTTTCCTATATATAGTCATGAATTATTGAAATTTTTGCAATCACGTAATTGCGGTGGAGTTCTCGAGCTACTCTTCTGCTGATGAGGCGGAAATAGCCACACCTACAGAGGATGCTCGGGGAATCACCCATTGCAATCAAAGCCGCTTTAGAAATATTGTAACTTTTATGTGGATTCATGAAGTAGCAATTACTTGTTGTCTGTGTTATCAACAATGATTAATAACACAGTGAACGCCCAAGCAAATTTTTCTACGGCCTACTACACCATTGTATACGCAGCAAAAGTATGTAGAAAAGTGGGAAGATGTGTTTAGGCGTGATGGAAGGATTGAACAGGAGGCGGCGATCTGCAACGTCGCACAAATCAAAAATAAACAAAAGAGTTTACTAATAATTGTTCTTCAAGTAACCTACATACTTTTTGCGTTTTTTTTTTAAGAACCGTTAACGCGTTGAACTTTACAGCAATTTACAACTTTTCTCCTTTTCCTCTCTTGCCAGAATCGCACCGGTCATCCTTGGGATTGAGAGCAACGCAAACAAGTTGCATGGAATAATTTGTACTTTTCCGACGAATCACGAGCTCGTTCTTTCTTTTTTTTTTTTTTTGAAGTTTGGTTTCAGAAAAAGAAAATCACATCGTGTGGACGCGCAAATGAATAAATAAACGGGCCTTGGCCTTGAACCTTAAATCGAATTCGCAGAGTCACTCTCTCTTAAAATTCGATGAGAGTTTGTTTCGTAGAAATCAAAATTTTCTTGTTCTTCTTTCACTTTGTCTTTCCTCTATTTGTTCGTGGTCCACTGTCAATTGTTTCTGTTCAACGTAAATTCAGTCGATTGTCTTTTCTTTTTCTTCTTTCTTACACATTCCGACTTTTCGTTCTTTATTTCTCTTCTTAGACGACTATCGTTTATTTTTCTTCACTCTAAATTGTTTCGCTCTAGTTTTTTTTTTTTAATCTAACGAAATTGACACGCAAGTCTTTTGGAAAATGAGGCTAACAAATTCACATTTGACAGCTGGAGTTTTTCTTAACGAAACTTTCCATTGATACTAACTATAACCTAAATGAATGAATGAATGAACGAAACAATTTTTTTTCTTCTACTTCCCTTTATTCTTTGTTTGGAAACGGACACTGTCTTTTTCTTTATCTTATCGAATGCTTGAAAGCATTTACCCTCTCCTATTTCTTTCTATCTTTTAATAAAACTCTGTTGCCTAACAGAATCAGACGTTCAATATTTTTTTATTTAACAATGTTTAATTCATTCGGAAAAGCTTAAACTTACCACTTCCAAGATTCTGTCAAAAGCAGAACGACGAAAATGTTCAGCTTTTGAACTATTTCCTCCTTCTTCTTCCTCTCGTTCTTCGTGTTCTCTGTCTTTTCCTTTATATTATCAAAAAGATGAATGCATTTACTTCTCCTTTTTTCTTTCTATTTTCAATGAGAATTTGTTACGTAGGAGAACCAGACGGTTAACATTCTTTTCCAATTCTTTCCAATTTTGATGTTTTTCTATTCTATTCCTCTGAAAACAATTAAACTTAATCATGAGGCCTTGTAGACGTAAGGCAGGAGTTAGAGTTGAATTAGGATGTTGGTTGCCTCTTCCGTCTGATATTGTCTGTTTTCTTTCGCTTTTCTCCTACTTGGTCTTCTCTTGTACTCCTTTTTCATTTCCTTACTTTCGTGTCTCATTCTCATTGCATGTCCATGCCCTCATGTTTGACCTTCTAATTATTCTTTGGATCGATTTGGTATCAACATTTTTCTATGCTCTGTATTTCTTATCTTATCCAATCGCTTCAACATCTCACTTCTTTTCGTTTAGCTTCTTCATCACCCATACCTCCAGGCTACAAATGGGACTTACTACTTTCTCTTCTGAAATTTGGACTTTTGTTTGCTCTTCCCGCTACCCCAACTTTTTCTTTTATCTCTTCTCCAATGTTTCATATCGAAAGATCGTGTCTGGTGTTTGTACCATTCTTCTCGTTCCGGATTCTCGTCTATTTTTATTTTAGATGTTTTGTTCCAGCGTTGCTTATAACCATTTCGTTTTCTTGCGTTCAATTCCGGTGGTTTTCGCCTCTTCTTTTCCCTCGTCCAGGATTAGAAATAACACGAGTGGACTTAGGGGGTCATTCCAATCGGATCTGCGACCTGGCAACGTTGGTACTTACCTCGTTAGCAACGTGGCAAGAAACTGCAGTCTTGGCAATATTCGTTGATTAGTTATTTCGCTCAGAAAGCTCAAACTTACGTTTTCCAAAGTTCTGTCAAAAGCAGAACAATGAAAGATTGTTGTTTCCTCCTTCTGCTTTCTCTTGTTCTTCCTCCTCTCACTTACCTTTTCTTCTTTCGTGTGTTCAAGATTTGAAACTGTCACAATTTTGCTCCTCTTTTTTAATTCTAAGTTTGAGAGTCTGTTTCCTTCTGTTTTTGATTTATGTCTTTGCATACCCCTTTTCTTTCTTTCTTCTGTTCTGTGTGTGAGAACTGCCATTACTCTGACGTTGTTTCTTTTTATTCATACGTCAAAATGCCCCCAGCCTCCTATTCTTCTTCTCCTTTTTATTTTTCGCTTGAGAACTGTCGATATCGTCCTCGTTATCTAAATGTCAATTTTTAGTTTATGCTCTCGAGCGGACACATCAAACATTTTTTTTTCATCAATTATTTCCCGTACGAGAATGGCAAAGTGTTATTTTACTACGCGCGAAATTGCAGCGCCATCTTTTGAACCACAGTACAAGTTGCTATTGTTTTATTGTTATCTTGGTTTTTAACGATTTCCACATCATCGTGATCATCAGTAAAGAAACCGAAACTTTTCGTATTTGAAACGAAACACTCTGCGGCTTTCTAAAAAGGAGAAGTTGACTTTGACGATAAGAGTTACATATAATCAGTACCAATCAATACTTTGAGGCGCCAGCTAGTGTTCAATAAGTGATTTATAAAAGAAACTACAAAAAGAAACTAAATTTCCACATCATTATCGTCAGTAAAGAAACCGAAACTTTTTGTATTTGAAACGAAATACTGGTGGTTTTCGTGAATTTCACAATAAGAGTTACACATAATTAATATTTTGGGGCGCCATCTACTGTTCAATAAGTGATTTATAAAAGAGACTACAAAAAGGAACTAAATTTATACCAAGTAGTAAAACAGTATCAAGGACAACAAACATATAAAAACGCAAAACATTTAAAACAATAAAAACAAAAAAAAAATAATGATACCTACAGAAATAAATAAATCAGGGTTGAGCCGATTTAAATCATTCGATTAAAATCATGTTTGAAAGTCACCGGATTTAATCAAGCGATTTTTGTTATGAAATATCGCGATTAAATTTTTTTTCCTTAATGTCGTTAAATAAACAAGACTGCTTCGACTTTCTGAAATTAAGATCAATTGACCGTCGTGCAATTTTTGACGTAAATGTAAAACAAAAGACGATCGATAAATAAATCAAGAAAATTCATAATTATAAGATTAAAAGAAAATAATATATGTACGTGAATAAATAAAAATAAAAAAATTCTCATTAAGTAGACAAAACTGATTCGACTTCTTAAAATTAAGATAGGTTTTAGGACGTTTGACAACTGTGCAATTTTTGACGTAAAATAAATAAAAAAACAAAAGACGATCGAAAAACAAAGAAAATTTATAAAATTTAGGAAACAAAAAGTAACGAAAATAAAAAAAATTCTCATTGAATAAACGAAACTGATTCGACTTTCTAAAATTCGGATATGCTTTAAGACGTTTGACAATTGCGCAATTTTTGGCGTAAAATATAACAAAAGACGATCGAGAAATATGGAAAATTCATAAAATTTAGACAAAAAATAACAAAAATAAAAAGTTCTCATTAAATAAATGATAATGGCTCGACTTTCTAATATTAAGGTATATTTTAAGAGAGCGATGAGTGCGAAGCGTGGGATGGGTGCGACGAGTGCGATCTTCTTTTGTTTTTGGATTGTACAGGGTGATTCAAGATGAAGCTGAAATTTCTGACACTGGTACCAACGTATTGAATCCCAGAGAAAATTAAATTAATTACACGATTATTTTTTTTAAATCAGCTGTGCTCTTGCGTTCTTCGATAAACTCTGCTGCATCACTTTTTTGTTGTGTTACATACGTATACAGCATGATTCACAATAAAAGAGCGACACGTCCTTCGAAAGGCAAAGTGCTTGAACTGAGGAGTGCCGACTTGCGACGCATTAGGCGAGGGGACGAGTTTAAAAAGTGAGAGAGAGAAAAAAACACTTTCTCGTATTATCAGGTGTTTACGTACAGGGTGATTCAAGATGAAGCTGAAATATCTGACGCTGACGCGAATTGAACTCCAGAACAAATTAAGAAGTGAATCATTTTTTTTAATCAGCTCTACCCTTGCGTTCTTCACTGTATCACTTTTTTTATTGGATTATTTCTTGTTTTACATATACAGGATAATTCACGATAAAACAGCAACGTTTCTCGAATTTCCTCCGAAATATAAAATGCTCGAACTGAAGAGTGACGCACACGAGTTTAAAAAGAGTTGTAAAAAGAGCCAGTAGTTACGTACATGTATACAGGGTGATTCAAGATGAAGCTGAAATTTCTGACACCGACCCGAACGTATTCAACCCCAGAACAAATTAGGCGAAATCAACTGTGTTCTTGCATTCTTCGATAGACTTTACTGTGCCACTTTTTTTTAAAATTGGATTATTTCTTGTTTATTATATACAGGGTGATTCAGCCTAAAACAGCGACATCTCCTCCGAAAGGTAAAGTGTGCAGACTTGCGACGCTTTAGAAGAGCGCACGCGCACGAGTTTAGAGAAAAACGAGAACTATTTTCTCATATTACCAGTTGTTATGTATGTACAGGGTGATTCAAGATGAAGCTGAAATTCCTTGTAAAAGGCAAAGCAACTCTGGAGAGCGCGACGTTCGCGTGTTTGTGACGTATTACGTGAGCGTACGAGTTTAAATCTTAGTGCATCGCTTCTTTTTTATTTGCCACGTTGTTCTTTTCTCTTTTCTTTTGTTTCCTTTAAAACGGCAGTTTTTTTCTATTGAGATTTTTTAATGATGATGATGACGAGCATATCTGTGTAGGCATAAAACCGGCCTTAGAAACCATATGAATTCATTAGCCTCTTGTATGTAAAAGGATTTACGTTGTGTGTCACTCAGATAATAAAAATCGATTAGATAAAATTGTTTGCATTCATATTTTGCGTTAATTTCTCTAAAAAAAAAATAATTTAAAAATTTAGGTCAAACCCATTGCAACAGTGAAACTTAAAATACTTTTTTTTTCCTTTTTATAATAATTAAGGGAGACTTTAATTTCGTGTTACTACTACATCCAAAAATTGTGAGAAACAAAATTCGTTTTTTTTTATAAAAGGCAGTACTCTGTTAAAATAAAGTTTCTTAGTAATCTTACACTGTTAACTTTCATGTAAAATTATTTTCCACCACAATTTGGTGTGGAGAATATCCTTTGGTTTATACCAACCAAGAGAAAAAAAAAATCAGTATGCATATTGAAATATTTCTTCTTGAATTATCTAACCAAAAGAAACTACTGCGATAATAAATTATCCTGGCCGGAACCACCCCTCACATGGTTGCTGAGTAAAAAATTATCCCGATCGTTTCAGTACCCCTCTGTGTAGGTGAAATACTATAAAAAATTTAATTCTGTAATTGACGATCGAAAGAAACTCAAACAGTGTCCGTTAATTCGTTTTTAAATTTGTGTTTTCATGTGTGCAGGGTTGGCCTAAGTACGACGGCATTAAGAGTATTGCTAGGGGGCCTTTCCAGTGCTCGAGAAAGTCGGGTGCGAAAGACGAAATCGAGGTAAAGCACACGTGACTAACTCATCTAATTCCATAATATTATCACTAAAGCACCCTCTTGTATTTACATTTATCGTCTTTAATTTTTAACTGGACAGCTTTTAACGTCGACACGTTTCGCCTGTGCGTTATGCGTTGCATATCCCGAAGGGACTACGTCAACGTGCGATGAAACGTCGACGTTGTTATATCACTACTTTTAGTGAGTAGTAGAGTATTTAAAAAAATATATGTAGAAAAATTTAGGGAGAAGAAAGTTTGCCAAATACAGTTCACATTGCGCAAGTCATAAAATAATAGTAGCACAAAACTGTGACGTTAGTAGCGCGACTTATGAATTGCTTTTGCCCGCCTCCGATCGTCCGCTAATGATGCCGCGTTCGCCAGATCCTTCGGAGAGAACGTTGTGATGACGTTTAAAAGAATCACTTCGCTAGTGCATCAACTGGCTTCGAGATTCTCTCAATAGATGGCGTTGGTGTACGTTGAGGATGAGTTTTTCCGTCAGGCCATGGCATTTTTCTTTTGTTTGATTCCTCTGTTCTGTGAGACGCAATCGCGTAGACTAGCTCTAAGGTTTCCTCAATAGATGGCGCTGAAGTTGGTCTTTAGGGTTTCCTCAATAGATGGCGTTGGAGAAAAGTGCGATCTTGCGAATTTCATCGTAGCTTTCGTCTTGATTTTTTTCTTCGATTTTCGAATTTCTTGCAAAGTATCTGCTCAAACTGGTACATACACCCGATAGATGGCGCTGGAGAACACACGTCGTTTACTCGCGATCATTTTTTAAAATTCTATTGCAAATCAATTTACATTTTAATCCAAACGAAAGCAACTTTACTTTTTTTTTTAAAGTTTTCCGAACATATAACGCAAAGTTTACTCCCAATCACCTCACCAGATGGCGCTGGATTGCGCTACGTTTATTTCGTCCTGTTATCGAAAAGGTTCTCCGTCATTGTTTTCGTTTGTTATGCTTTCTCTTTCGCTTATCCGCCTCGCTTTGTCTTCACTTTTTATTTAGGAAACGCAAGCACGAATTGGCGTTGAAATATACTCAACAGATGGCGCTGGACTGCATTCATTCGTTTGTGTTATTATTATCATCCTCCTTTCTGTTACAATGTGACTCTTACTTCCCGCTTTATTTTCTTGCACTTCATTAAACGTAAATGCACAAATTAGCTTTGAGAGTTTCTCAACAGATGGCGCTGGAGAATTTTCTGTCTCTTCTTGAAATGAGGGATTTGTTTTTGTTTCAAATTTGAGTTGCTTTTGCCGTTTTCACAACAACAGAAAGTTGCCCATTAAATTTCTTAAATAACAATACAAGTAGCTCGAAGTTTACACGCAAATCCCTCGCCAGATGGCGCTGGATTGCATTCATTTATATTGTTACGAGAGCAAGATAGTTTCCATCGTCGTTACGACGTGACTTTTCTTTCTTGTTTTATTCCTCAATATTGTTTTTTTTTTTTTGGACCAAGACAGAACGAGAATCGATCGTCCTTGGCAAACGGTGTTGCCAGTTTTTAGTTTTTTAATATTTTATTTATTGTTAGTCTCATTAGGGTCGGCAACACTTTCGTGCGGCAACAATTTCACAAGTTATCTACTTACGAGGGGAGATCGAAAAGTTCTGGGCTTGAAAGACCGCTTACAAAAGAAATAAAGAAACTATGTATGTAATGTCTTAGTACTATTAAAAAAAAATCTTTATCTTTCTCATCGAAACATTTATACACCCACCGACGTCATGTCTTCATCGCCTTTAACCCCCCCCCCCCAAGATTAATTACTCAAAGCCTCGAAGCATATTGGTCTTAATGACTTTTTAGTAAATTTTTTATATGCCAATGAGAAGGTGCTCGATTAAGCACAATAAAAAATGAATGAATAAAAGTGAATAAAATTCAAAAGGCGACGTTTCGCTTTCGTGTGTCAGTTCCTGACGAAACTGTCAAAGCTCCTGATGGAGCTTTCAAACATACAACAAAACGTCAAAAGTCGAGGTTTCGATTTCGTTTGATGGCTCCTGACACAGAGAAACGTCGGATTTTTGAATTGATTTTTATAACTGTTTGACAGCTCCTAACGAAGCCGTCAAGCACACAGGAAAACGCTGACTTTCGAATTGATTTTTTTAACACTGATTGACAACTTCTGACGAAGCTCTTAAATTTAGAGCGAGACGTCGACTTTTACGACTCCTTGATAGCTCCTAGCGATGCCGTCAAACATGCAGGGAAACTTTGACGTTTGCAACGACTTTTACAATTGAACTGGTTAGAACCATAAGGATCTAAGTGACGTAGCGGTTCACCTAAAATTCATATTCTTTTTCGAGCTAAAGTATTTATGCAAATTAATCATTTGACAGTTTATAGATGGCGCTACATGTTGTAAAAGCCATCAAATTAATTAGTACTTCATCTCCCCTTTTGGCACTCACTTCAATGCACTTAGATCTTTATGGTTCCGACCCTTTCAATTGTTTGACAGCTCCTGATCGAGCTGTTAAACATACAGCGAAACGTCAAAAGTCGAAAAGTCGCTTTCGTTTGGAAGCTGCCGACGGAGCTGCCAAACATAAAGCGAAATGTTATTGATTTTTACAACCATTTGACATCTCCTGACGAAGCTGTCAAATACTTTTACCTTGATTTTTGCAACTGTTAGATAGCTTCTAACGAAGTCGTTATACATAGACTTTTAAATCGACTTTTTATAACTGTTTGACAGCTCCTGTCAGTGAAACGCTGACTTTTGAATTGATTTTTTTAATAACTGTTTGACAGCTCCTGACGCAGCGAAAAACAAAAGACGATCGATTGTTTGACAAATCGATGGCAGGAAAGAAAACTTTCAAATATTGTTTTTTTTTTTTTAATCAAAAAAGGACAAGAATCGATCGTCATTCGCCGCCTTTTGTCATCGTCCTCTTCTTTCTGCATTTCGCAAGAATTTTTTTAAGCTTGCGCGTATTGTCGGCAAAGAAGGGACTCGACTCTAACGGTTGGCGAACGGCGTTGCCAATTTTCTTTCTCCCAAAATTTCGGGATAAATTTTTCTGACGAAGTTTTTTTTTGTTCCATGGATGTTTGTACCGCCTAAAAATTTCGATGGTATGGTGAAAGCCAAGTGCCAAATAAATTTACTTTGTATTATACGAATACAAATACAAAACAAATTGGTCTTTAAAAGCTGTCCATCTAAAAATTGTTATGAATTGTTTAACATTATAATCTTAACGTAATGGTTACAGTGTGTGTTAACCGTTCTAATTACCTAAATAATTAATGAATTTATTACACTTTTAAGTACAATGTCAGAAGGTGGAAGAGATACTTGAAATTCTGGATCCGAAGTGAAAAATGAGCCCTCATGAGACAATTTTGACAGTTTTAACGTTTTGTAACAAAATCTATCTGCGGCTCAGAAACCTAAAATTAATAAAGTAAGAAAATTCTGATGGTGATAAAATGGTGATTGTTGTTTTTTTTTTTTTTTAATAAACATAAATACTGTACTGTAGTAATAAAAAGAGAGAGAGAGAAAGAGAGGAAACTGGCTTTCATTCAGTGCTGTCCGAATGAGCGAATGAAAGTCGCCCGAAATAATTGAGTTCCCCTACGTGACCTTAATAATAAAAAAAGCGGAAGCAACAATTGATAAGGGAAACGCTTTATCTGTCGTACTTTGTCTTTTTTTTTTTTCAAGTAATCGCACATTTGCATAACGCGTTGCACAATTAGATAAAATCAGAAAGTGTATTTTTTTTTTTCGAGTGTGTAATTAATAGAAAGTGCACGGTTTTAAAAAGAGAGTCTTCAACGTCACATGAAACCGTACTATTAAGAAATGTGAAATGTGTATCATTGTAGGCACCTACTCTTATTATACTTACATTAAAATTTTAATAATAATAATTACTTTTGTAGTCGTAGATGTAAAGTAATAATAATAATAATGGTATCGTGTTGCCTGATGGTGTTTAAAAATGTACTGAAGTTTTATTTTAAATAATTAAATAAATAGAGGATTTTCTTAATACAAATGCAATTTGGGCGCCTTAGACAAGTAGATATTCGTTTTATAAGAATAATCAAATAGATCCAAGAACCTCGAAAAATATCGCAGATGGGTATAAGACATACTTAACAAAAATACGAAGAATTTAGGATAGAAAAATATAGGGCGTGATATTTAAGAAAATCGAGTTTTGTCATTTTGAAATTTCTGATATTTTGTGTGACCACCCTGTAGTAATAAAAGTACATTTAATAATGGCTTACAATAAGCTTATGTATCAACTACATCCGTACCAAAAATCTCTTTCTTATAGTTAAAAATAAATAAAATATGAATAAATTAAATAGTGGCTGGAAATAGCAGTTTTTAGACAAACAGTTTAGAGAACAGTTAGGTTTAGGTATAGGCAACGGTATACAGAAAATGTGTAGAATTTTATGGGAAATCCAAATTTGGTTTCACATGTAGGGTATGCCACTTGAAATAAAAAAGTTGTGTCCGGCACCACTGTTCTGATTCACTCTGTATGGATGAAAATAATTAAAATTAAAAAAGAAATTGTGTTGCAAATTTTTTTGTATCTTCAATAGTTATCGAGATATTGCCCTACCCTGTATATGTATATACAGGGTGAATCTTGAGTAGACCAACGAATGGTTTTCATTTGTTTCACCTGTCACTAATTTCCTCGACATTAAAATAAAAAAAAAATTTCATCACAGTCCTCTACTTGAAACACCTCACGGTATCTCTTCAGGTTCCGGAGAAATAATTTCTTTTTCCGGAGCGCCACCTTGCCGGAGGCGAATTAAAAAAAAAATTCGCCGTCCCGTGATTTAGGGTGCTATCGGGTCGAAACCGGTGTCGTCGCGTAGCTGTCCTCCCGTTGAAACACCTGGACGATATCTTTTGCGGTTCCGGAGGAACAATTGTTTTGTTTCGAAGAGATAACCGACCGGAGTCGAATTCTAAACGCTTCAAAGCCGGCCCTGGTCCGTCCTACCGGAACGGGCGGGGCCTCGAAAGACTCGCGAAGGACTAATCTAACGGACGAAATTCCGAGATCACTTTCTCGAGAAACGTTCGAGAAAGTGCCAACAACCATTCGAGAAAAATTTTAATCTCCCATAAGAATGCACAGGCACTTTAACGTCCCGTGGCGGACAAACGGTGCGTCCTAGGACGATTCTGAGCGAATTTTCTTGAATTAAGTCGGCGGGCGCCGTCTAACCACCTGCACGAATCCCTCCCCTTTTCGTCGATTCACCCCCCTCCCCCGAGGAGTCCGGTGCTGTAGCCGTTTCTTTAAAATTTTGTTATCAACTCTTGTCTTACCTTTGCTGTAAAACAACCTCAAGACGTGAGTGCAACGCTTATGTTTTAGTTAAGCTAAGACGAGCAAGACTTGATAAAAAAAGCAATTTTAAACGCCCGCTGCCAAACAGTCCTCTACCTGAAATACCTCACGATATCTCTTCAGGTTCCGGAGAAATAATTTTCTTTTTCCGGAGCGTCACCTTGCCGCAGGCGAATTAGGAAAAAAATTCACCGTTCCGTTATTTAGGGTGCTATCGGGTCGAAACCGGTGTCGTCGCGTAGCCATCCTCCCGTTGAAACACCTGGACGATATCTCTTGCGGTTCCGGAGAAATAAATGGTTTTTTCTCCGAAGAGATAACCGACCAGAGTCGAATTCACTTTAGAGCCTACCGGAACGGGTGGGGCCTCGAAAGACTCGCGAAGGAATAATCTAACGGGCGTCAGAAGTTTAAGGAAATTCCGAGATCACTTTCTCGAGAAACGTTCGAGAAAGTGCCAACCCTTCGAGAAAAATTTTTATCTCTCATAAGAATACCCGTAGCGGCCAAACGGTGCGTCCTACGACGATTCTGAGCGAATTTTTGAATCAGTCGGGCGGGGGCCGTCTAACTACGTGCACGAACCCCCCCTTTTCGTCGATTCACCCCCTCCCCCCGGAGGAGTCCGGTGTCGTAGCTGTTTCTTTAAAATGTTGTTATCAACTCTTGTCTTAGCTTTACTGTGAAACAACCTCAAGAAGTGAGTGCAACGGCTTATGTTTCAGTTAAGCTAAGACGTGCCGTCCGAATTTGATGGCAGAGTTGATAAAAAAAAATTTTAATCGCCCGGTGTTAAACAGTCCTCTACTTGAAACACTTCACGATATCTCTTCGGGTTCCGGAGAAATAATTTCTTTTTCCGGAGCGTCACCTTACCGGAAGCGAATTGAAAAAAAAATTCGCCGTTCCGTTATTTAGGGTGCTATCGGGTCGAAAGCGGTGTCGTCGCGAAGAGGGAGGAGGTAGCTATCCTCCTCGGAAGACTCGTGAAGGACTCATCTAACTGGCGTCAGAAGTTTAAGGAAATTCCGAGATCACTTTCGCGAGAAACGTTCGAGAAAGTGCCAACCATTCGAGAAAAATTTTAATCTCCTATAAGAATACACAGGAACTTTAACGACCCGTAGCGGCCAAACGGTGCGTCCTACGACGATTCTGAGCGAATTTTTGAATTATAAAACTTTATAACTCTAAGTTTGCGGGCGCCGTCTAACCACGTGCACGAACCCCCCTTTTCCGTCGATTCATCCACCCGAAGGAGTCCGGTGCTGTAGCGGCGCCCCGGGTGGTCAGATCTTCAAGCGCGCGGCGGCATCGTGTTCCTCGTCATTTTCTGCCATACGATGACGTGCAGCTTAATTCGATCCGAAACCCCGAACGATGCAGGAGGCATTCTTGTTGTTTTTTCCTTTTCCTGTTCGCGACAAAGAAGATGCGCGCGAGTTAATTTAAACTTTAAAATTAAAAAAAAGCAAACTATAAATTTTTCCTCAATTTATTTAGCCTCTCCCTCTCTGCCCGTCTCTTTTTAATGAATTTTACCAGCCTTCTATCTATCTATCTTTAATATTCATTCGAAGCCATTACACATAAACGATGATTTGGTATCAAAATGTTTCTATTGTGGGCGGGTGTTGCCATCTAGCGACTCGGAGGCAGACCAGACGAATGGATAGCAACAGACAAGTGAAGCGTTGCTGTGTGTGTAAGAGATGCCATTGTAAGAATTCAATCTTTAATTTCAATATTATTATAGCTTTTTCAATAAATAAATAGTTTAGAACGACCAGACTGATTAAGATTGTCGACAGTGTTAGTAGTGCTGCGTGAGCCTCCAACAGAAATCAGAAGTGGCATAAATAACCCGTGAAACATTTTACGTTACGAGAAGTTGTTGTGCGGTCCGACGTACTGAGATTAGGCCCTGTGTTCACATATACGATAAGCTAAAGAGTAATCAGTAAAATGGCGAGAAATCGAAGTTTGAATGATATCGAGGAAATTGAGGATGAAGAAAATGAATTGAATATCGGTGAGGGTGCGGCAGCGACCTTGAGCGACCTTGAACCAAAAAAATGTAGACCAAGGTTACTAAAAAGACAGGTTGCCTGGTAGCTTTCAACGTCACTGCAACGTCACTCAGTAGACCCATTTAATGCATATACACAAATAGATGGTCTACTGAATGACGCGTCACTCCACGACTTACCAGGCAACCTTCTCTCTTTAGTAACCTTGAATGTAGACATTGTGAGGAAATGCGAGCAGAATATGCAAATAATGATGGCGCAAGTGACGAATATGATTTCAATGGTGCAAGACAGAGATGGGGAAATTAGGCGACTCCGAGAAGAAGCACGAAAAAATGAAAACGACGACCAAAAATGTACAACAACTCGTGCACGAGTACCCTACAGCGAAATTTCACAACAGATTCCCAATTTTGACGGAAACAACGACTTGCTGGACGCAAACACTCGGATAAAAAGGGTCGAAGGATTGGAAGAAATTTATGACTTGGACGAAACTGTAACGAAAGTGTTGGCGACAAATAAATTGACCGGAAATGTGAAAAAAATGGTATGATTCGGTGGACGAAAATTGCAAGAAAAAGTGGATTGATTTTAAAGCTGATCTAATAGAAATGTTTGACAGAGATGAAGATATTGGCTACTTGATGGACAAGATGCGAGGGAGAAAATTGAAGAAAGGAGAACGTGTTGATAGATGATCACCAGAAGAATAGAGAAGCCAAGAGGAAAGCTACGACAGCCAATACAAAACGGAATCAGAAGAAAGCTAAAGAAGGATACGACAAAGGAAAACGTGGACATAAGAGACTTGAAGAGGGAGCCCAAGTAGCCATAAAGAAGACTGGACCCTCAGGATGTAATCCAAAGATGAGTAAGAAGTTTGTGGGGCCTTACTACATCAAAAGAGTTTTGGAGAACGATCGGTACTTAGTTGCGGATGTACCAAACTTACCATTGACACAACCCCCCTATAACGCCGTTTTACCACCAGAAAGGATAAAGCCCTGGATACACTACCCTGGAAGCGAGGAAGACTCGGAGGAAGACAATGAAGGAGATTCTTCAACCGAAGGAACAGAAGAAGAAAGAGATTTGGAAGAATACGCAGAAAACCCAGCTAGTAGCTACGTCGTCAGGAAGGGCCGAGCTGTGGGCGGGTGTCGCCATCTAGCGACTCGGAGGCAGACCAGACGAATGGATAGCAACAGACAAGTGAAGCGTTGCTATGTGCAGTGTTGCCAACCTCGCCCGCTACACCTCCGTTCGACTGAAATTGGACTAGCGGCAACTGACGGTCTACGCACCAGCGCCGGCGTCAACGCAGCTTAGATTGGAGGGAGATGTAGCGGAATCTTTACAACCCGGTTGGCAACACTGGCTGTGTGTGTGTAAGAGACGCCATTGTAAAAATTCAATCTTTAATTTCAATATCATTATAGTTTTTTCAATAAATAGATAGTTTAGAACGACCAGACTGTTACTAAGATTGTCGACAGTGTTAGTAGTGCTGCGTGACCCTCCTCCAACACTATGCACTTTTGTTTTATTTTTTGACAGTAAAGTTGCCCGTATGACTTAGTTGTCTTTCACCTTTCAGACATTTTGGAAAACATTCCTCTTTAGTTTTTTACTTTCTAAGAAGGAGAAGTGCCCAATTTTCTTTGCTATGCTTTTTATTTCGATTTCGACACAAAATACTTGTTTCTTGGATTCGTTTCGTGTTCTTTTGTTTTAAATAAATTACTGGCTTCGCACTTATTTTTTTTGTTTTGCAAAAAAGAAACCCTAGTTTGTTAGATCTCCTGAACTTACTACCTGTTGTAAGTACGTAAGGACCTACATGATTGTCGACATGTTAAAGTCTGTTAATCTCTCTTATTTATTTATTTCTTAATAGAATGATATTTTCACGCTTTCGCAGTTCTACGTAGTGCGAAATTCCATGCATAATTCAGGTGAGTTTCAGCGAACAAAAGCGCGCCGCAGAAATTAATACAAATTTATTGTTAACATTGTGAATGTAATCGTTACGTTTACACGTAAGTGCGGGCCGTTTTGAAAAACGCGCCGCATTCGCTGCATTTTATTTTATTTCCGCGATTAGTATATGTCGGGCTCTTATCGATTACGTAAATAATTCTTAAACAGCGCAATTCGCCGCCGTTAATTTATGTATGTACCTAAGCGCGCAAATGCAATCGACGCGATTTTTGGCCCTCGTATATCCAATCTGGTGCGTACGTTTTTCTGCGAGCTGTCGCAAAAATAATCGGGGGGCAAATTTGCCTTTCACTCCGATAATAATTTAATAGGTTTCACATGCCTTGCTCAATAATATGCAGATTAACTTTGTCAACGAATCAGCTATTCAAAATAATCATTTTGTGAACATGAAATGAAGAGCAATAAAGAATATCGTTCTAATCTAATTCTAATTTAATTCGACAAGTCAAGACGCTGCACTATTTGAATAATTCAGTTTTAAAAACTGTACTTGTTTTTTTTTTTTAATCTGCTACGCGTTAAGTTCGCCGTTAATTTGAAACGAAACCTCGAATCTCCGGAAAGCGTTCTCAAGGATAACCGCACCGATTCGATCTTTGATAAGATTAATGGCTGGCTTTTATTTCTTAACAGTCACGTTGTCCTATCCCGAAGCAACTTCGTTTATTATAAATGGAAAAGAAAATCGGTATTTTGTTGACTGCGGTCGGACAATGAAGTATTTCAATTGAAAAACGGGATTAAGTAATTGTAATCAATAGATGTATTCAACGGAAAGCTTATTCTATTAATATATGCAAGGTGTAAGGCCTCCGGCGACTTTAGAATAACAGAGACACATGATTATAATTTTTTTTATATTTCATTGTGTTTGGCTAACTTTACATGTGGCATTTTAATGTCAGCGTTTATGATTTGTTTCATTAATAATACATTAGTACTTTCTTATTTTTATTCCTAATAGTTGATTGGATGCTGTACAACTTCTGAATACACCCGTACATACAGGGTCTCCCAAGTTCTACAACGACCAATCAAAGCTAAACTAAAACGTGTCCAAATGTTTCCGCCTTTTGCGATAAGATGGCGCGCGCTCTGTTATCCCTCTTTCGTTTCGTAATACCTACCAGGTTACATCGAAATGCAATTCGCTGATTGCCTTATTAGAAATCCCCTTCATCCAGTCGACTATGTCCCTTCCATATCACAGAAAGTAATTTTATTCTTATTTGACCTCAATTTTTTTTTTCTTTTAACCGAAAGCTCAGGACGAGACAATTCACATCTTTCTCTGTGCAAGAACACTACCCGTTCATTAACGTCGCACAAAGAGGATTACGTAAAAGATCTGAGAGCTTGAAAGTTTCTGTAAAAATTGGGGAAAAACTTCTCAGGAAAGCTCAGGATGAGAAAACCAATCTTTTACGTAGAAACGGTTTGGATTTTTCTTTAAATTTTAACTTGGGGGATTATTTCAACAAAGATGAAAGCTCAGGAGAAAGGTCAATGAATGAAAAATGGAGACCGTAGAAAAGGTTTTTTGAAAGCTCAGGATACAACTCAGTGCTTCTATTAAAAAAAAAACGAAAGTTAAAAAGAAAGTTGAAGGTTCAGGAAAATATTTTTTTTACAATAACAGATGAAGGCTCAGGGTGAAAGGAGGTGGCTAAAACGGGAACTAAATGCATATTAAAGTAACATATTAAGAAGAAGCTCAGGATGAGATAGTTCACAGCTTTCTCTGTCCAAGAAAACCACTCGTTCATTAGCGTCGCACAAGGAGGACTACATAAAAGATCTGAGAGCTTGAAACTTTCTGTAAAAATTTGGGAAAAGCTTCCCAGGGATAAGAGAACCAGTTACGATTAAATTTTAACTTGGGGGATTAATTAAGCAAAGACGAGAAAGGTCAACGACAAATGGAAGTCGTAAAGAAGATAATAAAAGCTC
The DNA here is from genome assembly GCA_033060865.1 of Dorcus hopei. Classification (NCBI taxonomy): domain Eukaryota; kingdom Metazoa; phylum Arthropoda; class Insecta; order Coleoptera; family Lucanidae; genus Dorcus; species Dorcus hopei. The sequence goes on from CM065426.1 coordinate 24,856,510, forward strand.
GGGACGAAAATTGTAAGCAAACAACTCAGAGCTTCTATAATAAAAAAACGAAAGTTAAAAAGGAAGCTGAAGGGCTCAGGAAAATAACTTTTTACAATAACCGACGAAGACAGTAAATATTAAGGTGAAAGCTCAGGATGAAAGAAACGGGGGAACTAAATGCTCAGCGAAACATATTTTTCTACAATAATAGATGATGACAGTTAAAAGCGAGCTAAATGGAGCTAAAAGCTCAGGACAACGAACTCTTCTGCAATAACAAACGAAGACAGTAAAAAAGGATTCGCGAGCTTTCGGTAATAATTTGCTAAAAACTTCTCAGGAAAGCTCAGGATGAGAAAACCAATCCTTTTCGATTGTCCTTTAAATTCTAACTTAGGGGATGGATTATTTAAACAAAGACGAAAGCTCATGACAAACGGAGACCGTAAAAAACGGTGTTAAGTTCAGGACGAAATTATAAGAGCTTCTATAATAAAAAACGAAAGTTGAAAAGGAGGCTGAAGGCTCAGAAAAATAAATGTTTTACAATAACTGACGAAGACAGCATGAAAGCTCAGGATGAAAGGAGGCTAAAACGGGAACTAAATGCTCAGTGAAACATATTTTTCTACAATAACAGATGATGATGGTTAAAAATAAGCCAAAAGCTCAGGACAACGACTCTTCTGCAATAACAAACACGAAGACACTAAAAAGCTCAGGAAGAAATATACTTTAACAATAACAAATGAACACTACAAGCAATAGAGCTAAAGGCGCAGGACAGGAAACTCTTCTACGACAACGAACGATGTAACAGAAAAAATTGAGCTAAAAGCTCGGGACTTTTGCAACAACAATCGAATACCATAAGCAAGGAGCTAGGAGCTTGGGACGAGAGAAGGTTGAAACGGAACTAAAAGCTCTGGAAGAAAGATACTTTTACAAACGAATACTATAAACAGTAGAGTTAAAAGCTTAGGACGAAAGAATCTTAAAATGGGAGCTAAAAGCTCTTCCAAGACAAAAAACGATGTAACAGTAAAAAGCGAGCTAGAAGCACAGGACTTTTGCAATAACAAACGAATATCATAAATAGGTAGCTCGAAGCTCAGGACGAGAGAACGTTAAAACGTGAAACTAAACGCTCTGGAAGAAAGTTATTTTTACAAACGAAGACTATAAACACTAGACTTAAAAGCTCAGGACCAAAGAATGTTAAAATGGCAGCTAAAAGCTCTTCTACAAATAAGAAATGAATACCATAAATAAGGAGTTGAGAGCTCAGGACGAAAGAAGGTTTAAAAGGAACTAAAAGCTCAGGTAGAAACGAAAACTGTAAACTTAGAGTTAAAGCTCGGGACGAAAGAATGTTAGAATGGGGGCTAAAAGCTCTTTTACAATAAAAAAACGATCTAGCAGTAAAAAGAACTCGGGACGAGAGAAGCTTTTACAGTAACGAACGAATACTGCAAACTATGAGCTAAAAGCTCAGGATAAGAGCAAATTAAATCTGGAGCTAAAGGCTCAGATTATCGACATATTCTACATAACGAACGAAGACAATAAGAAAAGAAAGGAACCAGAAGTTGTAAACAGAAGTTATAAACAAGGAGCCAAAAGCTCAGCACAAAAGCAGGTTAAAACGGAAGTAAAAGCTCGGGAAGAAAGACGAAGATTATAAACAGTAGAGTTAAAAGCTCCGGACGAAAGGATGTTAAAGCGGAAGCTAAAAGCTCTTTTAGAATAACAAACGATGTAACAGTAAAAAATGAGCTAAAAGCTCAGGACTTTCGCAATAAGAAACGAATACCATAAACAAGGAGCTAGGGCTCAGAACGAAATAAGGTTAAAACGAAACTATGAGCTCGGGAAGAAAGATGCTTTTACAAACAACAGAGTTAAAAGCTCAGGACGAAGGGCACTTTTATAATGAGTGTATCGCACAAAACAGAAGACTTTTAAATATACTTTTTCTGGAACTTCAAACAGCTAAGAATGAGATGTTAAAATCGTCCAGTTATCCAAACAGGGCTTAAAGCTCAGGACGAACTCTTTCGGGTTTATTAATAATTAAGATTTATATTGATACTGCACGTCTGCAAAAAGGAAGGTACTTCTTCAAATAACATGCAAGGGCTATAAAAAAAGGAGCTAAAAGTTCAGGATAAGTTCCCAAATACTAAAGAACTCTTCATAAGCGAATCTTACTGTACATAGGAGACAAATAAAATAACATTAAAATTAATAAATATGAGAGTTATTTTATAATAAGCAGTAAGCAAAATTATAGTATTTACATCACAAAATCTTTTAAGCGGACACTAAATCGCGCACTATACACTTTACGTTTCGCAGTCGTTCGAAGCTGTCGAACGACTGCGAAACGTAAAGTATATAGTGCGCGATTTAGTGTCCGCTTAAAAGATTTTGTGATACAAATTTCATCGGACAAGAACCAACTGTAAATATAGTATTTACAAATATACAGGGTTCCCTAAATTTTTATTGACAGGACGACACAAGCTATAGAAGATAATATTTAATGATAAGCAAAGCGAATAGATTTTGGAGGATAGTAGCAATTTTTGATGACAAGTTAATAGATATTGGAAAGACATAGTCTATCAAAAAAAAAAGGAATTACGTTTCAGAAAAATAAATAATTGTAAAGGGTTCTCCATGATGTTAGTGATTATATAAAATGTAAAAATAAATAATACTAAAGCTAACATTCCTTTAAAGAGTAGCTACGCCTATTAACGGATGCAATATTTTGCAACGCTCTCGATGAGGTCGTTGTTATTTCAAAGTTCACTGGTTTACACCATTATTTATTATTTTGCTTCGAGGCCAAATTCAATTAAAAAATCCGGAATAACCGAAAGGAAATTTCTTTACTCTCGTTTGATTTTAGGCGTACCGCAAAGTAAAGGTACGAAGTGATTTTTGATTTGCGGTATAGCGTGCAGGCTGACTTTTTCAATTCCGAAACGGGCGCGCCGGCATTTGGAAAGTAATTTCGAAATACCTTAAGAATTCTGTGGAACATGCTGCGTGCGTTTTCACCCGTTCTTTAACGGTTGCTCTTAATAATGAACAATTGAATGGAACTATTATTGTTATTGTTATAAATTAGCTAATGAAATACGAGCCTCTCTTTCTTATGTTAATGTTGAGCGCATGAAAGTAAATATAAATATGTCTCCTGTGCGAAATATTTTAAATCAAGTTTACTTGGATGGTTGTTTGCGGCTGGCAACAAATTTGTTGCAGCTTTGCTTTTTAATTGTTTATATTATGGATTTACGTTAAGTCGCGTATACACATCAGCTTCAGGTTAAATGTAAATGTTTTCGAAGCGTCACTAAGATAAAATTCGAAGCGCAACATGTGAAAAGTTTTAATTCTTATCGCGGCTGACGCCATTCTGAACAGCCTTAAATCGGCAAGTTAAGAAAATTCTGCTTTTTCAGCAAGTGGAGGCGAGTTGTGGTTCCAACTCTCAATTCATTTTTCCCACAGTTTGTATTCGATAGAAAAGAAAAGAATTCTTTAGGTGAGTGTTTCTTCCTGTTTTATTTAACAGTACTTTTAAATTTAATTCAACCTAACTCTGCTCAGCACAAGCAAGAAACTTTAAAACTTAAAAAATAAAACCTGAGTCAACTAAAAAGAAAAGAAATCTCGACATCTTGAAAAAGAAAACTTTTCAATCGATGAAATTTTGCTGTTACGTCATGAATGCTTACATTAATTAATAATAAACTAAAGCTGATTGGAAAAGGTCGAGGTTAACCCAAGCCATGGCGAAAAAAATTGGGAAAAATCTTTAAAAACTTAAAACTTCAAGAACTCTGTTTGAATTAGCTAGCTTCCGGTTGGAACCGCGTCACGTTGACTTTTTCTACTTCAAGAACTATGTTCGAAAAGGTCAAAGGTCAAGGCCAACCTAATCCAAGGCAAAATTTTTTTAAAAAATTAAATCGTTCAAGAACGATGGTTCGAGATGAACAGAGGTCAACCTAGGCCAAGGCAGAAATTGGAAAAAAAATTTCAACAACGATGGTTCGAAAAGATCAAAGGTCACGGTCAACCCAACCCAAGGCAAGAAATTTTATATAAAGTCAAATTTCAAGTACGATGGTTCAAAGGTCAAGGTCAACCCAACCCCCAGTCAATCTAAGTCTGCTCAACGCAAGCAAGGAAATGTAAAACTTAAAAAATAAAACTCGAAAAAAGTTAGAGGTCAAGGTCCTTCATCGTCGTCGCTCAACTCTCCCCAATGTTTCTCTCCCCGTCAGGTTTTTACTGCTTACGGCAACGTTAAATTTTTTTAAACGTTAAATAATCAAGAGACAAATGGAAAAGCAGAACAAAGGAAGAAATAAAGAAACGGCGAAAAGCGTTCAGAAATGCTGGGTAAAAAACCAACATCTGTGGCGACTCTGCCTCACCAAAAAGAAAAGGTGGCAACACTGCCAAGAGAAGGTAGACGGAAACGGAAGCTGATTCCGCGTGCTATCTACAGCGTCGATTGTCCTTGACTAATAAAACATTCTTGTCATTATTATTACTGCAAAAAAACATAGGACGTTAGTGACTTGTGATTTCTTACATTAACAGTGTAACTAACAACATCAGTCATACATCGAAATTCTGTGGCGCCATCTGTGTAAAGCTTGTAGGACCAGAGACGTAAACAAAAAATTTTGGGGGCAAAGTTTGAAACGTCGAAAATACTTGAAGCAACTGTAAAATCGATATATATTTTTTTAAATTCATTTTTCACTTTCGAATTTCTCTCTACCCTGGACTCTAGAAATTACGATCGCCAGCGCCATCTATGTAAATTCTGTCGAAGTACGAGTTCTTTCGGCGCTCAATTTTAAATGAACTTTTCCCCTACTTGAATCGCTTTCCGCCAGGTGAGAATCGGCGATCTTCTCTTGTTTTCCTTTCATTTAATTCTACGGTTCGCTCTTGTTTGCTCTTTTGCGTAATCTTATCGTTTATTTTTTAAATTTTGTTGCTGTTTTTTCTCTTTTTTGTCTTTCAAATTTCTCTCTCTACGTTGGACTGTAGAAATTGCGATCGCCAGCGCCATCTACGTAAATTCTGTCGAACTACGAGTTCTTTCGGCGCTAAATTTTTAATAGTAACAATAATTTTATGCATTTTAATTTCGGAAGCTTTACGCCCTACCATATCTAATCTGGCTTTTATCCGCTGACATGTTAGTAACCGAATGTACAAGTACACTCGAAGATCATGACTTTTTTTTTCAAATTTTGACACTGACAGTGCAGGTGTCAAGCAAACGGATGATAAATCTCCGTCAGCCGTTTGTCAATTTGTTTACTAGTCCTTGTGAGAAACTAACCGTAAGTTTTTATTATTCTTCAACAGATGGCGCCAGCAATTTTTTCACTGCAGGCAAGAAAGGCTTTTCAAATTCAATCGAACGTAAATAAATGAATTTAAAACGTGAAAAGCAAAAGGAACCAGAAGAAGAAGAAGAAGAAGAAGAAAAGTTTTTGATGATATGATATCTCTACTTTATGATTGATGGCGGTGCTAGTTTTTTTTTGTAACTTTGACAGATGGCGCTGTTAATTTTGACCACCACCTATGAAACAGTCGATGAAAAGGTAAAATAGAACTTTCTGAAATTAAAGTAGAACGCAAACGAAAATGAAAAGGTGAAATAAATAATTCTGCTATTCTACACTTCACTTCACTTCAGCAGATGGCGTGCGCCACTATTTCTCACTGCTAATGAAACACTGAAAGAAAGTTAAATTGAATAAAACACTAAATACAAAAACGACATAAACCGAAAAGATGAAATAAGTCGACTCTACGCTTTTTTTTTCCATCTCAACAGATGGCGCCACTAATTTTTGACTACCTCGAAAATCGCAGTGCTAGATTTCATCCATCAATAGATGGCGCCACTGCTTTTTTTTTACTATTCAATCGAGGATACGATTGGATAAAAACGAAATTGAATAGTGAAACAATAGGAATTGATTGAATAAATGCTCTGCAATGGACGCCAGTGCTAGTTTTTCACTTCAACAGATGGCGCCACTATTACTTTACCGTTATTCATAAAAATCAAAGAAGTTTTAATAAAAAGGGGAAAAAATCGAACGATTGAATTTGAATACAGAACGACTGAAGCCGCAAAGATGAAACAGTTCTACTTTAAGCTGAACGGTTGTGCGTGTTTTTCTTCTTATTTACTTCAATAGATGGCGCCATTAATTTTTGACTAAACTCAATGAGGATGTAAGATGAAATAAAAATAAATGAATTTGAAATATAAGGCGACAGAAACTAAAACGGTTGTTTTTGGTCTGCCCTGCACTGAAACGCCTGTGGTAATTTTTTCACTTCAAGAGATGGCGCCACTATTTTTTCGCTATTGCTCGTGAAAAATTGAAAAAGAATTTTCAATAAAAAGATAGAACCGAACGTAAACTAATGAATTGCACATAAAACGACAAAAATTAGAAGACGAAACGCTTTGTTAAATTTGGGTGAGTCGTAAAGCGCAACGTCTTCGAAAATTAAAAACTAAAGTGTCCCAAAAATGTTGGATTACGGGAAGAGAAACAGACTCAACGTTTGGTTAGCTAAAAATCTGTCTACCTGCTTAGAAATGAGAAATCAACAAATGTGGTACAGAATACCGTTTCTTCTCTTAATTTTTGATTACGTATTTTTTCATTTTCTGTGTTATTATCTTTCTTTTTTTCAAACCGTTTGCGCTTACCATTTTTCTTGAAGTTAACGTTAACCGTAACAATCTCGCGTCGGCGGTAATGCAAATGCACATAAAAACTTAATACTTATTATATAATTCCAGCAATCGACTTGAAATGTCACGGCTGCCACTTAATGGATTAGTAACGCCATAAGAAAATACCGTGCGTTAATACAGACGGAGCAGTGAATCCTGTGGATGTGATTGACTTAATAAAGAAAGTTCAAGAGCTTCAAATTAAATATGTATAAAAAAAAATAGTATGGGGACAAGTTGAACCAAACTAAACTAAAGTTTATATCTTAACAAATTGTTACTTATTAGTAGATATTGTGAAACATGCCTTCAAATACGCAATTAAAAAAAAAAGTCATGTTCATGATTGCCCCCACAGTTCATCACTTATCAGAACGCCTATAGACCCTGAAAAAATAGAAAGCGCGATGCATCACAACATGGTTCACATATTTTTACGTTGACTTGAATTTGCGTTCACACTGTAATGTTTCACTTACATAATAACAACATTCTTGAACCTTTTTCGAGCGCAGTTCGCGGTACAAGTAGCTTCCTAACCTCAATCAATTCGGAATGAACATCCAATGTTCACAACTCCAGTAAATGAATCGCTTACTCTTGGTTCAACGGGTCTTAATTTAAACAAATTATTAATAATGAAAATGTGACGGAAGACTAATTCAAGACGACATCGTGCGAAACGAACTTGAAATAATTTTTTGTAGGGGGAAGAAACGGCATTCTGTACATCAAATAAGCAGTCGTTAGTTTCTAATAAGCAGGGATGCGAATTCAGACCAATCACTGGCGGCAGGTATTCGATGTCCCACCTTGTCCGACACAGTGGTTTTGTTACAGGTTAATTTCATCGCAGCGAATACGCGAGCTATATGTATATGTTGTCTGAACACCCGGCCAACACCTGTGCCGGAAACGTCTATTTGAATTCTCGTATTGGTTCTTTTATTCAAAACTCTTGGCGTCATAAGCACGCTTTTGGCTACCGCTTATGACGTAGTGGTCCTTCCGCTTTACGTTAGCGCCTTTGTTCAGTTTTCATTGCGCTCCCTTGGTGTACAGTTGCGTGGTATTGTCATAACGAAAAATTCTTGCTCATAAAGTGAGGAGAATTTAGCGACGGCCCTGCCGGAATTGTATTCACACCACCGAGCGAGTTTTGGGGTATTTTCAGCCCCACAAATCTCAGGTAAAGTTATTGAGCAAATTGGCTGACGCCATTATGGACGCTAACGTCTCTTTCTTATATTCAGGCTTTTAGTTCGAGTATTAGTTCTACTCTTAGATCTAGAATCAGCTTTAGTTTCACCGAGCTGATTCGGGTTGGACTCAAGTCGAGTCGATTCCCTCCTCGAGCGTATTTTTTCTACGCCTTTGCCGAGTCTGCAAGAAACGTTGCAGCATTTGCCCACCGCTTGGTTCAATCCAGTTTCTTCGATGTTGGACGCTATCAATACGTGGCGGTGCGCCCGCCAACGTCACAGCGTAGACCATCAAGATCGACATTACCGACGGTATTCTGACAGAAAAGCCGTGAGTCTACCCATACGATTTAATTTTAAATTACATATCGTTGCACAAGTTTTTTTTTTTTGAGAGCGAATTTTCGGTCGAATGCAGAGACTCCATAGATAGTTTGTCATTGATTAAGATAGTGAATAACTTCAAACTTATCGTAATTCATCGTTGAGTAATTTGTTTTTGTAATGTGCATCTGTGTGTAAATAAACCTTAAATTCGTTAACTTTAGATTTGTGTTGATTTCTACATTCACGCACCAGTGAGTCAAGTGCAGCCTCTATTTTTGTTTTGGCCTTCTGCCCAATCAAGTCAGTTCGGGGATACTGACGAGGTTGTTCGTCTATCGGCCGGGGTTCGTTCTGTCCTGGCGCCCTTAATAATTTAACATCATATTAGACCCACTCCCTTCTCACTGTTGCTAGCCGTTGCTAGATGTGTACACTGCGAACATCATTTTGTATGCAAGCGCTGGACTGAATTCGCGTCCCATGACTAGCCAGCAAATAAATTAATTTTTGCTCACCAAACCATGGTGCTGGGATACAGAACTTGGAACTTGTCACTTGTTACATTAAGTCAATATTGCTGATGAGTTTTCTGATCGTGTGATCTTGTTCATCATGTTTTGCATTCTATTTAAAATAAACAAACTTCTGTACAAAAAATCGGCTTCTTAGGCCGAGCGCGTGAGTCATCTCGTTTACAATTGCATTCTATTTGAAATAAACAAACTCCAGTACAGAATGCCGGCTCCTTAGGCCCAGGGTTGCCATCCGTACTCTTTTTCAGTACCAAAAATTGTGTACTCTTACGTTTTTTAAATCCTTCACGAATGTACTCTTTCACTAAACATGCTTAAAGCCAGTGTGTCCATAAAGTAGTGACAAGAATGACATTTAACTCACGACAGTGTTGCCACTTATACTGAACAACTACCATCTATTGAGCAAAGTTTCAACTGACAGTTGTTAACAGTCATTTCTGGATGGTAACAAAAAAGTGACTTGCGTTGTTGTGAAAGATTCAACAACGCCATCTGTTAAAACTTGCCGCTACTGACTGTAGGCAACGATTGTACTCTTTTGTTAAGTACTGGATCTAGGCCGAATGTAGCGTAAATTTGCTGTAAGACAAGATGGCCTCAAGAAGGCGCCATGCCTTCCCCATAGGTATAATCCTGCTGCTTGACATCGTCGCCGGAAGAGGGATGACGTATTGACGCTACCCTCCCAGACGTTGATACTCGGACAACTTCTTCGACTTTCGTATAGTTGGGGCGAAGATACTTTGAAAGACTTAAGGTCGGATTCTAACACAAGATTTTTTAAACGGATGAGCGAGATACAAAATAGATTAAAGATCGTGAGTGAGAAAGATTAGATCATACGCTCCAGATACATCCGAACGCAGCAAATCTTTTGATTTATTCACAATAATATGAATGTGTCGAAGCAACTTTTGACGCGCGGAGTTAGATTTACTCAGATTCGATATTTATTTTCTTTGTAAGCGAAACGCGGATCCGTGTTTCGTGTTTTAACTTCACTCAACGCGTTACGTTGTTTATGTATATCGTTCGTTTAAGTTAGTCCTGCGGTGGTATACATAGTTTTGTTACAAACTTATTCGTTGTACAAATAAATACAAGCGTGCAATAGCAGGTGATGGTGACTCTTGTTTATTTCTTTTTTTTGTGCCCTCCCCTTTGTTTAGGACCTCGCCCGTCCCATTAATTTGGCCGGCAATCGGGACGATCTTAATTTGTCCTCCCATAACCTGCGATCTTCAGATAGGTAGCAGTTCATGAGTCATCTCGGTGCGCTTCAGATTCGAGACAGTCCTGAAGAAATAGCAAAAGCTGAAACGTGAGAAAACAAAAAGTTTCACGCTCAATTGCGTTTGTCTCCACATTCAGAGCAGCTTAAGAAAGAAAAACTTGGCATAACGGTGCCGACTAACTTTGAAACAGGCTGTACATTTCATTTCTTAATAATGTTGTAGTTACCTCTTACAGGAAATGTGTTGATATTTTCATGGTTCCTTAAGGTAAGTGTCCACTTGTGACAAAATACTCTCGAGACTCAGTCTTGAAACTCAATCACCAATGGACAAAGACTTGAGAGCACTCTCAAGGTTAGTATCCAAGTGGATACTAACCTTTAGGTTAGGTACATGGATTTTACTCATATATGCGCTTAAAACCTGGCGTATGTGTGCGAACGCATGTACAGAATTTGTTAAACGGACGAAGGCGTAGGATTGCGTAAGTCGTGATATAATGCGACGTGTCTGGAAAACAACAGAAAGATGTAGGTGTGTGCAAACCCACTTCTTCGACGTACACTCTCAATAAAAAAAAATTACATGGTTAAACGCGCAGGTGACGACAAATGGTTTAATTAACGGTGTTTCGTATTGTGTTGGCAAAGTAAATTACCACACATTACCAAGAACCAATAAGCAATGAGATTACTTTGTACACTATTTCAAATTCGACTTTTCAACGACGGCTTAAAAACGAGAATTGGTACGCCTGGTTTAACTTTTCTTTGAGTATTAAAACTTAGCACTTCGAAGTGACTACCTACCTATACATTGTATTATAAAATAAAGGATGCAAAACGTAAGCTTTAGGATAAATTTGGGTTGGTCCGAAATGTCCTAAGAAACTCCGAGCTCTGGTAATCACCGAGTAACAAACGAAATTAATTAATTTAACTTGTTCCGCAAGTAAATGATTTTGGTCGCCAGTGACGCGATTAACTTATTGCTTTGGCCCAGCCTTAAACATTATTATTGTCAGCAACTTACAATAAACAAATTAATATGCTGTTACACGTCTTCGCGGTTCCGCTAGACGACGAACCGTTGTTAGTTACTCTAGCCACTGCAAGGCGGAATAATATGTGGAACGGTTAACGTTTTTTTCTTTCTTTTTTTCTTTAACCAAAGGTCATCATCGTTCACTGTATTTACGCACTGACACGAAATAGTTAGTTCAACAATTGAACACGTGCACAACACGGAATCCTCTGGAAACGCGGAGGTTGATTGCGTGAATTTAAATTGTCAACAGTTTGAATTTATATGCACTTCTTGCAATGGTACGTGAAAAAATCAGAGGCTTCTACTGAACGTACTTAAAGAAATCAATTTTATAGCGTGTTTTTCATTTTGAGTTGGAAATGAATTAATAGCGTAATAAATTTTCTGTTGTTGCATACAATGTTATTATGTATTTATTAGACACAGAAAGGTTTCTTTGGTGGTGTGTTCAAGAGGAATCACAGCGATCCGATCGCTCCGTTCTTTGAACGTGGTCAAGGTTTAGTCGACCTGATGTGATCAACTATGAAAGTACGAGTATTTATTTATTTATCGACAGCAGGCGAGATTTGCTGGGCGAACAATTAACAATGGAATGCTGCAACGGAAACACAAACGGATAGGAAGTAGATGATTAATATACTCAGTGACATTAGAAGTGTTACACCTAGAAGGAATAATTTTTTGGACTTGATTTTTTGACAATAGAATGACTATATTTAAAGTATGTCATGGTAACAATGTCAAACTTTTATCCTTGACAGTTCTTGCAAAAAGAAAGTTTTATCTCTTAGTTTTGTGAGAAGAAAACAGTTTCTGAGAGCGATTAGTCCAGGTATTTTAAGTTCTTGTGCCTCCGTCTACTTGTGTCAAGCATAACAAAATGCCTAGAGCCCGAAGACATCAACAATATCACCATCTTAGCGATTTTGACAGGGGTAGAATTGTTGCCTATCGAGATGTTGGTTTATCCTATCGCGAAATTGCCCGCCGTGTTAATAGCACTGCAATGACGGTAATGCGTGTGTGTCGGGTGTGGACAGAAGAAGGCAGAGGAACAAGGAGAAGACCAACTGGTCAGCCGAGGCGTACTACAGAGCGTCAAGATCGGCGCTTCGGACAAGCGAGACCGTTTTGCTACTACGCGCCAAATCGGTGACCAATGGTTTGAAGAAGAAGGTAGACCTGTTGGAATGCGAACCCTATATCGCCGTATTCGAGCCTTTGGACTTGTTTCATACCGTCCACGATTAGTGCTTCCTTTGACGATGGAACACCGTCGTCAACGTTTGGACTGGTGCAGAGAACGGCAGCATTGGGAGGCAGAATGGCATAATGTCGTATTCAGCGACGAATCGCGATTCTGTCTAGGCATGCATGATGGCCGTAGAAGGGTAAGACGCCGCCGTGGAGAGCGACGTGATATTGGGTTTGCTGTTGAGAGGCATGTACACAGGACTGTTGGAATAATGGTTTGGGGAGCTATTGCCTATGGTAGCCGATCACCTCTTTTGTTTATTCGAGGCAGTATGACAGCTGCGCGTTATGTGGATGACGTCCTACAGCCCACTTTACTGCCTTATCTAGATGGCCGCCCACACATCCTTTTTCAGCAAGACAACGCACGTCCTCATATTGCTCGTCGAACTATGGACTTTCTCCAAGAAGCTGGCGTTAATGTTTTGCCGTGGCCACCCCTTTCACCGGATTTAAATCCCATTGAACATGTGTGGGATATGATGGGGAGAAGACTGTCCACTTTGCACCATCCTCCACAGACTCTGGCACAGTTAATCAACGAAGTTCGAGTTGCTTGGAACGAGGTACCTCAAGCAGACATCGACCATCTCATTTTGTCGATGCCTAGACGTGTACAGGAGTGTACTCAGCTACGGGGTCGCCAAACACATTATTAATTTTTTCCATATTGTATGTTATTAAAATTTCTTGCAAATTTTATCGTTTCATTCTTGATGTAAGACTACCATATTGCCAAAAAATCAAGTCCAAAAAATTATTCCTTCTAGGTGTAACACTTCTAATGTCACTGAGTATATTCTGTCATCATCGAGCTTGTACCTGGTGGTTAGACAATACACTTGTCCGAAAAGGTTGAATATGCGAGGAATTTTAATCTGGACATTAATTTAATTCTCTTTTATTGAAAAAGAAATCTGTTGGCATATACAAGGTGACTGACAATTGTTACAATACAGGGTGACCGACCATTCTTTCGCAAAAAGAGTACATTTAATCTTATTTGTTTTAATTCATCATGTCAGTGTCACTTTTGATGTGAACGTGAAATTAGCATAAATGTGTGGTTGGTTTCGTGAAATCCTCGACTTTTAATCGGCTCGCGAAGTAAAAGCCTCTCCTCTCACGCAGGTGATTCTTGAATAGACCGATAAAGAATTTTTTTTTAACATTTTTCCCATGTATCTACTTCTTTCGTCGGGACTTTTTCGTCGGTCTGTTCAAGAATCGCTCTCTCTGCATAACACAAACAAGATACTTAAGTTAGAAACTCCCCCATTTCATGGAGGGTTTATAAAAAAAAAATTAGACATGTACACAATCAGGACACAAGTAAGATGAATGGGGGGGGGTAGATAATTGATTGTGTTTTACAACATTCGACCTATACTTAGCTACAGCAAAATTGTTGCTATTATTATTTGTTCTTATTCAACTGAGAGAATGCAGTACAATATTATAACACAGGAACACGTAATACCTACCTGTAGAGGTAATCAAAGTGAAATGTACACTCGATTTCAAAAAATCGAGTACAAAGTGACTAACTGAAAGTGACAATTTCTATTATTTTTTTTGTTAAATTAGAGAACGCAAGGTGAGGTCAACATAATAAGCCGAAATGTTCTTGTATGACCCACCGCGAAATTCCCAGTAAACAATCAACGCTATGCTTGCTTAGAAAAAATCGGTCGTTAGATGTCGCGACTTAAATAGTCACGATTACTATTAAATGTGACGATTCCGGCGCCAGCCCGTCTCATGCATCACCACCGACGCGCCTTAGACCAAAAACTTCGGGCACTTCAAGATCACGCCAGCGGTGGAATCAACCCTGGACATTCTATCGCGTACTGGAATGTTCGCGTAAAACATCCCCGGCTTATAAAAGGCCGCGACCGGGAATGAGAATTGAATTCGGCGTTGGACAGTTCGGCATTAAAGTTCGCGTTAGACTTTCGCTCGGCTGTTAAAATAAATTAGGTATAAGCTTGTAAATAATTTAGTGTTTTGTTTTAAAATAAAAATTAATAGAACACTTAAAATCGTTACAGTATGCTTTGCATTGTGACAGTAGCATACTATACAAACAACAGAGGGCTCCACGTAACACACGATTACTCACGTTGGTAAAGTCATCATGCGCATTGACAGGTTCTTTTGTTAATTGTCGTCAAAAAAAAGTAGACAAGTTATGGGTCCATTTCGGTTCATTCTTTCCTAAACAAACTTATTTAGTATTCATTTTGAAACAAAGTAAAAGAGTTTGGCGACCCACTTTGCCCATTAGGATGTGATGGGGTGTGCCTCAAGCTACAATTTTTGGGCAGAATGGAGGTAACATCGTAAACCGACTCTACGTTCGCCCTCCCACAGGCTAGACGTAACTATCCTGCACCCTTCAGAGTAGTCAACTGGGGTAAATAACAAACATAACTGGAATTTAAATCGAAGATTACAATTACATCTTCGCCGCGTTAGTTTTGCCTCAAAATCAGCTTTTATTCAAAATTAGAGTCTAAGTTATATATCTACGTCAACAAAAGTAAATAGCGCAGGTGTGCGACCTTGGTTTTGTTTATGAATGTTCATAGCTTGCAGCTGCGCAATCTTTCATGTTGTTTACTAATAACATGAGTGCATAAGAGTAATTGTCATCTTGCTACAGTAGTCTATGTGTTACACACAAGTATAAAATAAGTCTAAAAGAGCGTTTCAAGACGAAACCTTTGTAGAAAGAAAAACTACAAGTTTCTGACGTCATTCGTTCGGAAAACATTCGCAATTGTTTCAAGTACAACAACGAGGATGATTTCTTTTAAAAGTTGAATAACGCGAAGACGGCTGGCTCCCTTTAGGACCTAGGTGCGCCAAAGTACACAAAGTCACTTTAAAATTCGGTCCGGAATCCGAAAATGTAAAAATATATAGGGCGTTCGCTTTAAAATAACGAAGTAACATGACGCCCAGACTAAACGGAACACTCTGTATACAACAGACCATTTTTAAAATATACACCGCGTGATGTAGTGAAACTTTCATTCGAAGCATTTTCTTGTAACGAGAGAGGTACGAAAGAAACCGCCTTAAGTGAATAACCCTGCATGTACACTGTCGTTCCAAAGTTTAAGACCATCGAGAAAAGCATTTTCAAAATAGTACACGACCTTCTATTAATCAACTCGACTGTACCCCACGGAGTAAGCGATGCAATAGAGAGAGCGCGATGCATTCCTTGCATTGGAAAACGCAGAAGGGGTGCGTCGTCAAGATCCTTATACAAGCGATGTGAACTGACGTCTACTTTTTCTTCTTTCTTCGGGCAAACTCCTCAGTTTTTCAAACATAACAAAAGCAAAACAAAAACAATCGTTTTATAATTCAGAAAAGAGTTTCGATTTAGGTCCACTCTTACTTTACGTAGCCGTTGACTTTTGTAAATAACCTCACCACGTGCACGACCTATTTTCCACTGCAACGTTTTGGTAGGTAAATACGATCGGTCGTCATTGTCTACAAAATAGGACTGTACGTCACTCTGTAATGTACGTGTAGGTATATTATCCAACATATACAATACATACATCATAGATTGTAAGTGCTTCTTCGATTTAAAAAATTCGCCGTTCCGTTATTTACGGTGCAATCGGATCGAAAGTGGTGTCATCTTGAAGTGGGAGGACGGGGTTATTCTCCGGTTGAAACATTATGACGATGTGTCTTCCGGTTTTGGAGAAAAAAAAATTCCGAAGCGTCACCCAACCGGCCCCGAGCTTCCTACGGGAACGGACGGGGCCCCAAAAGACTCAGGCGAAACTAACCTAACAGCCGGCAAAAGCGCGTCCGCCTGGGTTTAATAGGGCACCGTCCAGATCGAAAAAAACACCCAATTTGTGATGGTCCCATTTAAAATGCATTTGGAGCACTGCGCCGCTCGAACGCATAGCGTCGGGGGCGGCAAGAGGAAGCTGAAACGTGTCCCCGGCCAGATCCGTCGGGGAGTACGGTCCTGTAGCGGGGCTCCGGGTGGTCCAATCTTCAAACGCGCGGCGGCATCGCGTTTCTCGTCATTTTCTGCCATACGATGACGTGCAGCTCGATTCGATCCGAGCCCCCCGAGGTACCATAAAAAAATTCTTCAAAAAAAAGCTTACAAATCCCATAAATTTCATAAAATCATATCTCCCCATCCGTGATATAGGGCCGAACCGGATCAAGGGGGCTACATACACGGAGAGGTGCTGTTGCATGTGAGAGCGTTTATAAAAATTCTGGCTGAAAATGTGTAAAAACGTCGGTTTTCGGGCTCTTTTCGGGCCCTAACTCAAATCCAGGACCGGGCTCGGAGCCGAGCGTCCGAGGATATAAACTGATGCCGGTGTTACGAGTTTGATTCGATTCGGTCGGTAAATAAAGGCCGTGGAATTCTTTGAACGCCGGAAAACGGCAATCTTTGGAAACCCCCAATCAAAATCTTTTCCCCCCGGCGTCCGAACGCGAAACCGTCTTTTGCACCCTACGATGTCGATCCGATCACGTTTAAGGGTCGAAAAAATTTCCCGAAAAGTACTCTACACATTCTGACGTTTAGCCCCCTGGCTCTCCACAGCGACGGGCGATCGCTTCGCGATCTGCACCAAACATCGTCTCAAGGATCGTTCTAGAAGTCATATACACAGTTGGCCTGACTAACACTATCTATGCGTTTTTCGTGAGTAAATGAAGAATAGTAGAAACCGCATGAGTAAACGAAATAGCTACATCAATCGACGTTGCCGATTGATAACGCGGGCCACGCTCCGGCCGCAGCGTTCCTACCTTCGCACGCAACATTGTAATATCTCTATTTCACTTCCACACAAGTTTCAATGAGCCTCTCCTTCATTTACTCACAATTAACCGTATACCTAGTCTTAGTCAGACCAACTGTGTATACATATATGCATTCTGTATTACCTTTAACAACATATTATATCCGAAATATTATACCATCTGTAAAGGAATTTTCCAACATGGCCGTTTGCACGATGGTCAATACAAAGGAACTTAAAAATCGTACACACGTTTATAATATACGTCAGACTGTACTTCTTGTGGCCCGAAAGGGATATTTATCTAAATATCATCGATTTGTAAAAGTATCTAATACACAATATACATAACTTGAATACATAGAACATATACCTGCAAAGTATATTCTGTACTGTGAGTAATATACATTGTATATGGTATATCCCCAACACTGTCTACGGTGTATGTATATGTTTGATAATATACACTTCTTGTATCTTTCTCTTTCTATGAATTATTTGGTTTGTTGTAGCTTTTTGATGATTTTCTGCATCTACCCTTCCGTTGCCGTTTATACCATTCTCTATCTTCTTCTTCTTTCGTTTCTATTCGCCGTTCTTCTTTCGATCGATGTTACTTCATGTCACAGAATATGTCCAATGAATCTATCTCTCCTTGTTATAATTTACACCGTAAACTTATTCATTTCCGACGGTTCATTCTACATTCAGCATTCTTCCGTGTTTCTGCGCATTAAATACGTTCCTCTATGCGATGGTCTGATTGTATTTTGCAAAAGTTTATTATTGATTTTAAATATCGTAACGTGTATGGAAGACGACATCACAAAAATATTTAATACCGGAGCTTTTGTAACTTTCATGATTTCTAACGTATATACATAGATACATTTTTTCACTTCGACGAAGAGTATATACATAATTTAAATATTGACTTTCTGTTATTTGTTCTACTTAGTTACTCGTATAATGTTCTAATTATAAAGGTATTAAAAAACTGCTACATTTATAAAGTCGTAACGATGATATTGGCGGTGACTGCTGGCGTCAAGTGTCATCCACCTTCTGGCAAGCATAAGCGGACGTCACATCACATCCACATGGTGTATACATAGGCAAGACGTCACGACCATTCTCTTAAAAAAAAAAGAAAGAGAAGCCAGCTGGTAACTGCAAGGAAAAAGCGCTCTCACGAATAAGTTTTCTATAAAGTCGTGCTTAAGTCGACGATTTTCCCATTACGTAGATTTATGGCGACTCGCTCTGTATGTATGTACCTACAGTGGAAAGTGAAAAGCAGTCACCGGGCGTTTCTAATTTTATTCAAATTGCTCTCGCGCGCGCTCCTCTTTTTGTGTAAACACGCAAAAAAAGACCGCGACTTTTAGCAGCGTAATTCTTATACAATCTCCGAAAAAGAAATGCGAATCCAATTTTAATTTAATTCAAGGTTTATGCGTGTAGCAATCAATCGTAAATTTATTAATTTTTTCGTCGGTTTAGTCTCTTTTCATCTCTTTTTATCAACTATCGTCAGGAAATTTGATACGGCGTTGCCACCTGATCCCCTGTATATGTATATTCTTTAGTTTAATTTTTATTTTTATGAACTAAAGTATTAGATGAAAAAAAAATTCTACGCAATATTAATTAATCACTTGCCATGATTTTAAGTGGAAGTTCCTTTTTATGAGTGATGATTTGTTAGGTTATTTACACCTTACACTGATACAATGATACTTTTTTGCTTTTACACGAGAAGAAAGCGTAAAACTGGACTCGAACACATCACAACTAATAAAAGAAATAACTATTGCTCGTGCTCGTGCTCTCTTTAAGTCTCGAGTCTCAATCCGGTTGGAATAGCGCGAGCAAATGTAATGTTTTGATAAATGGACTGTCCCGAACGAGTTGCAAGTCCAGTTATGATAGATATTTTCTAAGTGTACCTAATTTCACTTAGCGACTTCAATAATAAATGATCCATTAAATAACGCATTGAGGCCGCAGTAATATGTGCCTTTGTTATTCACGAGATGCTAATAGCGGTTTTCTATTCTGTGATACTTTATCTTTTCGTGTTGAGAAAACGACGCGACGCGACGTGTGTGCTTTTTATTTGTTTTACTGAAATCACATTTCGTTGGTTTCTGTTCAAAAATAAAATCATACACCAGAATTTCTCCGGAATTAAGAACTCACCCGTGACACTTGAGTGAGTGTTTCACGTCGTGTCACTTGAAGGAATCGTGCCTTTTGAAAAAAAAAAAAAGGTTGCTTCCATCGCATCGCATCGGTGTGACCGCGGCTTTATATGTATAGGCAGGCGTCGATACAATTCAAGGCGGCTCCGATGAAATAACTTCGGTTTATACAATCCTTTCGTTCGAACACGTCTCGAACGCTTTACGTAATAAATAAACGAGGAAAAACCTTACTGACGTGAAAGATGAAAGGTTACACGGCGATTAGCCCTAGGGCTACCTTTTTAGTGGACGACTTTGAACCTATTAACCGTACAAGAGAAAGTTCGTATTTCAACGATTACAAGAAGTTGCTGGCCGCTTCTTCTTCAATTACATAACAGACGTGACATAAATTTATCAGCTGTATGTCTCAAATGAATTTAAAATTTTCGACATCACAGTTAATTAAAATCTCTTATATACACTACTGCACAAAAGTTTAAGGCCACCACCATTCTGTATACACAGATTAGTAATACGACTTGCAAAACCAAATAAAATATAATTTAATCCTAAGTAGGTTTACTGGTGAGGTCAGATTCGATCTTGTCAAAATAAGTGGTCAAGAAACTTTGCCCTTGAGAAGTTTAGACTCTGCAAAGTGGCTGTTAAATAAAAAGGTTAGGAAACGCACGTACGGAACTCAGGATCCGGTGAATGGTAAAAATCAGAAGCTGGGTTTTCATTTAACCCTACACCCCACTTGACTTACGACCTGTACAATTTTTTTCCCGGTAAGTTTCTGCTTTTCGAAAGTATATGGATTCTAAACGTGATTCTCGTTACTTTTCGGAGTACAATTGCGTAATTCAAATTTTCCGAATGCAAGAAATCGCAAATGTGTAGGTACTTCAATTGATGCAAATCAATATTCTTGTGGTCACGTGTTTCATACGAGAGGGTACATTGTTACAAGAAAACAGCAATATTTAAAATCAATAATAAACTTTTGCAAAATACAATCAGGCCATCGCATAGGAACGTATTTAATGCGCAGAAACACGTGGGGGTTTTCATTTAACGCTGCACCCCACGTGACTTACGACCTGTACAATTTTTTCTTGGGGTAAGTTTCTGCTTTTCGAAAGTATATGGATTCTAGACGTGATTCTCGTTACTTTTCGGAGTACAATTGCGTAATTCGAGTTTCCTGAATGCAAGAAATCGCAAGTGTGTACTTCAATAGGTACTAATCAGGCGTAAGCCTGTTACTACTTACTAAAAGAAAAAGCATTTCGACCATCTTAACTTTTATGTAATGGAGTATACATCCATACAAAACGTACGGTGTATTTTTTTTTAAATGCCATAAAGGTTGGCCATAAAAATTTAAACTCATGTCGTAGCTTGGCATGTAACACATGCCAAAACTGAGAATTTAAAGTAAATGAATGAAGCTAAGACATGAATTTTCTTTTTCACAGCCACCCCTTATGGCATTTAAAAAAAAAAACACATAGTATAAGGATTAGAGGACGACTTTCATAAGGGTTGGTTGTCACGTGTCGACAAAATAATTCAACGCAATCGCACCCCGAGATGCACTCGGCTTCTCCTTTGAGGAAAAATGGCGGCAGCGCTTGGGGTGTTTCACGTTTCCATTCCAAACAACGCGATCACACTTGTTTAAGTAAAAACAAAACCAAATCGAAACGAAACGTTTATGTTTTCAGTCACCCTATCATTTTTTGGGGCAATTTCTTGTTTTCTAAATTTCATATATGGGGTGTTCCAAAAAAATCGGCAAATTCCAGGGGCTTACACTTTGGATAAAAATGTTCAAGTAAACAAACTCAAAAACTCCCCCCTTAAATATGTAGCCCCCCCTCTCCAAAATAGACCCACTTACCAAAAATAATTAGTCGAATTACTGTGGCGTATAAAAACAAGAAAAAAAAAGTTCAAGTTCAAACGGGCAAACTGTAGGCCCCCAAAATAAGACTGCTTATTCATTTTTTCAATTTTATATACAGGGTCTCAAAAGTTATTGGCTAAAGTGCAGGGATGTATAATTTGCATGAAAATAATAAGAAATCAAAAAATCAAAATCTCTCCTTAAGTATGTGGGGCTCTAAAAGTTGACCCATTTAGTTTATCAATTTTTTCAATTTCACATATAGGATGTTCCGAAAATAACGAGCCATTATACAGGGGCGTACGCCCTGCAAACAAATATGAAGTAAATTTTTTTTAAACAGGCAAAGTTTGTAGGCCTTCTAAAGTTGACTCACTTATTATTTTTTTTTCAATTTTATATGCCGGCTGTTCCAAAAATAATTAGTCGAATTACTGTGGCATATGTAAATAAGAAAAAAAAGTGATTGATTTTCAAGCAATTTAAATTTGGCGGGTAAAAAAAATTAAATTCGCGAAAACTCTGACAGATGTCGCCAATGCGATTGTAGTCTTTCACTTTTAACATCATCAGCTGAATGCATCACAACGATATAATCGTACGAGTACAAAGAAATTTTACTGTTACATTAGTTTCAATTATTAACCATGTATTTGGAAAAAATAATAATAACAATAGGCGGGGGGGGGGAAGGGTAACAGTCCTAGACAAATATTGCTTCGAAAGAGAAACCTCGACCGATTTTCTTTTTCGTGTTTCGTTTGCGTATACTTTGAATTTCCCGCCGCCTCTAAACGTCAGTGATTTTAAGCAAGTTTTCATAGATGGCAGCACTTTTCTCATAAGTAAAAACAAAAGTAACAGGTGAATGGTTAACTGGTTATGACAGAAAACGAAAGCCAGTCGATTTGCTTGTATTTTTTAAGTGAAATTAAATTTTTGATTATTTGAAAAAAAATAAAAAAAGGAAAGAGGGTATAAGAGCCTTAGAAAACAAAAAAGGTTTCGTTACGTTAGTTTTAATTATTAAATATTTAAAAAGAATAAAATAACAAGAAAGAGGGGGGCGGGGGTAATAGTCCTAGAAAAATATTGCTTCGGAAAAGAAACCTCGGCTAATTTTTTGGTTTGTGTATATCATGGCCTTCTAAATGAAAAGCGAGTTCTATCTGGCCTGCGCAAAAGTGAAGTTAAGGCGTGCTCCGCCAAGCACTGCTTACAGGGCGCTTTCTTAACCTCAAATCTTGACAGTTCTGTCACATGCGAATGGTGGATGAGTTCGTGTAAGAACAATTAATGTTATTGTTGTAAATATTCGAGCATTTACGTTGGAATAAGGTGGAGTATTTATGTCCAATTTCGACAACTTAATTTAGCATTAAACTATTACGGTTTTAGATTAAAATCTTACCTGCATATACTCAGAATTTCTGTGGTAAGTTACAACACGTATAATAAAGCTTCTTTTCTCATTGTGCGTAATTATCAACGCCCTTTTTAACACGTTTTACATTATCAAAAGTCGAAACTCTTTTATGTAACTTGCTGTAATTATTCATAACACGAAGGTGCCAGTCTTTCTTTATTGCGCAAGCGTACTTCACTCCGACGAGATTAAATGATTTATGCATGAATCTGTAAAGTTTATACCACATAAATTAAGTTGTATTACGGTAATTACAATATGAATTAATTTTGTGTGGCCTCACTTTGATTGACAGTAATGACAGTGCACTTCACTTATTGCCGTCAGTGCCCCGCAACCAGCGTCAAAGTGTCGACTTTTGGCGTTTTCTCGAGCACAAAAATTCAATGTAAATTTTTCGAAACGCCCAGGCCAGTTAGGACTCGCTTTTGATTTAGTAGAAGGCCATGGTGTATATTTTGAATTTCCCGCCGCGCCGCTCAAAACCTCAGTGGCTTTAAGAAAGTTTTCATAGATGGCAGCACCCTCTTCATAAGTAAAAACAAAAATAACAGATGAATGAGTGTCGATTGTGACAGAAAATAAAGGCGGCCAGCCGATTTGTTTATATTTTCGAAGTGACGTTTCAGTTTAATTATTTGAAAAAAATAAATAAATAAATAAATAAATGAAACGAGGAATGAGAGTGTAAGGGTCTTAGAAAAAAATTGCTTCGTTTTTCGTCCTTGGTTTGTGTCCACCTCAATAATTTAAAACAAAATCTCATAGATGGCAGCACTCGTTTCATAAGCAAAAACAAAAATATCACCATAATTACTGTCGATAATGGCAGAAAACAAAAGACAATCGATTTCGATACATTTCTGAAGTGAAATTTCACTTTTAGTTATAAATATGAAGAATATAAACTAAGACTAGGAAAGAGGGCGTAAAAGTCTGTTTTTGATTTACGTGTACTTTGAATTTCCCGCCGTTCAATAATCCACAGTCAGTTTCATAGATGGCAGTGCTCACTTTGTAAGTAAAAACAAAGTTAACACGAGCGAAAGGATGGCGATTATTGCAGCAAACAAGAGACGATCGATTTTGCTGTATGTATTTTGAGGTTCAGTTCAGTTTTAATTTTTAAACGTTTGAAAAAATACGTAGAGGGCGTAAATGTAATTGATTTTCAAAAAATGACTTAAGTGCAGTATCACGCTACGCGCAAGCAATGCGGATGTGAGTTGAAACATTTTCGTTTTCGTTTAGAATGTACAAAATTACGCTGCAGGATCCGCAACTAAATTCACTGGGATCATTAATAAGTACATTGCCGTCTCTTATGACGTCAAAACGCTGGCGTAATGGGACGAGGAGAACAACTGCACACATCCTGTATCGCTGCACTTTCGTTGGGTCGTTTTTATGTGCCCATGTTGTTCGCTTTTTGTCGAGAAACGAATGGATTTTTTTCCCTTAAACTAAAAAGCATACCGTCAACCGCATCGGCATTAATATCTACACAATAAATTGTAACAACTTCTAAAAGGCTCAAGTAAACATTTGAGAATCACTCCTCGGGCATGTCCTCAACATACAGGGTGATTCTTGAATCTGCAAAAATTAGGTTCGCTCAAAGAAAGTTGGGAGCTCCTGGTCTACTTGCGCCGCGAACACCTTCGAGCGATTATTAGGTAGAAAGCAAGCGCACATTCTCTACCCTGTGAAATTTAAACGTCCATAATTAGACACGCCAAATTAAATCTCTCGCCGGTTTCTGCTGAATTGGCAACAACGGGACGTGTTCCTTTAAACAAAAACCAAATAAAATAAATAAAAGAGAGAGTATGTGACGATTTTTGGCGCCCAACGTGGGGCAAGTGAATAACGCGACAATTTTTTGTGGCTGAGGGAGTATTTTGTCATTAAATCATCGTGCCATACGTCATGTATATTTTAGACACGAGTTCCAGATAAAAATCGCAGGATTTAAGATGGGGTAGTGCCTCTAGTTGATTAGAATCTTGATACACGCCACGTACCTACACAAATTTAACCGTGAGTGGTTGCATTGAACACTGAAGATGTAATAGCGTTGAAGACTGAAAAGGTAAGTACCGGTACCACTTCGCAACTTGCAAATCAAATATCACAGGACCACGAAAAGTCGACAGGTCGTCCTCGGCGGGCTATATTTAGCAACACCTGTAATATCGATAAATTAATATAATCACGAAATGAAGCAACAGTTTTTCGAAATTAAGCGACCCACTTAAGAGAGGGTTTGCATGTCCAATAAGAAACCAAAAAATCAGGTCATTCGACGAGGATCCAACGAAGAAAAAAATGTATTGACAGTTTCTGTTCTTCCTTCCCAATTAGGCGTGTAGCGGTAAGCTGTTAATTAGTAAGCGAGTGCAAAATACAATGGCCATTGTGCCCGATTCACAACGACGAGCTCGAGGAATGCCTGCTTTGCATACGTACGGCGGCGTTTTACTTTCCTTACATTTGCATACCGCGATGATGTTCCCGTAACCTTCTGTTTGTTCTTCGCTTTCGACCCGCTTCGAAGTATTTAATTACCTCCGTCGAGTGGTAAATCGGATTCGTCTTGTTTTGCGGTCAATAAAAGAACACAACGTGCATAATATTCGAATCAAGGTTGCGCTTATTGTGTTTCAATCTCGTCACGTATTGCGTTTTGAAAAAGAAAGAACCGTTTTCATTTTTCTTTCTCGTTAGTTTCAAAACAATCGACAGCACACGACAATTTTTGGCGCCCAACGAGTAACTCTCATTATTTTTTATTATACCTAACACGATACAAGTACTTTCGAATCAAGGTTGCACTTGTTGTGTTTCAATCTCATCTCATCTTAATAAGTAACGGGAGATCTTTGCACGTACTGCGTTTTGAAAAAGAAAGAACTGCTTTCATTTTTCTCTTTCGTTAGTTTTGTTGTCGTTGTTTATTTTATCAAGTTTAGAATTTAGGATAGTTTATGCATTTTCAATATATCCGTAAAGCACGAGCAAGTTTGTTTATTTTATCTTATGGTTTGGGATACGGGGTCTCAAGTACAGGGACGGAAGGAAAGAAAAGTGCCAGCGCTCAGTCGTGGCGCGGTCCTTGAGGGCTATACGTGTTGATAATGTTGCACTAGTTACGCAGACGGGCTCGCGAGTGTTGCAATGAATTGCAATGACATGAGAGTAGGGGATCATTTCTCCTGTATACGGCATCTGACCCTATCCGCTACTGCAGATGCGTGAGTAGTAGATGCTGGAAAAACAACTAGTTGTATGCCTGACCAGGTGATTGCCTTGTGCTTTCAAAACGGTCATGACTTGGTGTTGACTGCGATCGAGCCGGTGTAGCAACACTGTAGGAGGCAGTAGCACCAATAATTCTGAGAACGTACGCTCAGAAGGCGAGGTATGCTAATATCCACCTGGGGCTTGTCTTTATGCATGCGAAGTACGAAGATGGACATTCGAGGACACCTTCTCCGTGAATTCGCATCCCAGAAGGGAACTGCCGCATCTAAAGTCTCCGCTGGATGGTGCGGGGCCGGGAGAGGGCCCCGGTAAGTAAACAAGTCCTATAGTCTTGAGTAGATGCTCGTAAATGGTTACTTGTAATTTTGCGTGACGTCCTTATCGAATCGAAAAGCGAAGCCCAGATGTTAAGACGTTTACCCTCAGCTCCGCAGTGGTCGAGAAAGAGAGAAAGAGAGCAGGGAAAGAGAGATGTAACCAAAGGGTGAGTGAATGTTTATTGTAACTCGGTCCTCTGACATTGTTATTAGTCTAAAATGTTTAACAAAAAAAAAAAACTGTCCAACAGTTTCAAAATAATCGACAACACACGACAATTTTTGGCGCCCAACGTGGGGCACACGAGTAACTCTCATTATTTGGCCCGTATCGTCTTATACCCACATGATACGAGTACTTTCGATGAAAAAAATCGATCGAGACAATTCGTTTATCTAATTGTGCCCGAGTTGAACGGAAAGCAACCTCTATTATACGGAACATTACCTTATTTTGTTCTGCGATTACGTTACGGCGTTTTTCTCCTAAAAACATATCGCCGCCGCGTTACGAAACAACTTTCATTTCACTCTTGGCTAGCTGTGCGACTGACAAGCACCAATTAAGCAGAATTCGAGTTTAATTGATTTATTAATTAAACTAAGCTGATTTTCAAGCATTAGACCTGAGTCACTTTCACCCCATTACCGATACAATTAAAACTGACGAGGAATTCTTTTGATATCCTGATGGCTTGCTTTTAATCGGTCGTTTTCTAATTTCCATACGTCGTCGTCGTCGGTGCTATAAACAAAGAAAGAAATTTGTTTATTGACTTTCTGATATGATATCAAATTGAGAGCGGCACGTATTCCAAATAATAATTTAAATTTCGTACACGTTTCGGTCTTTTCTTGCTTTGTTACACTTTCGCTTTGTCAAAAAAATATTTCTGCATGTTTAAACAACGCTCATAATAACGTATGAGTTATTCTTCGTATGAAAATTAAGTACTTGAAGGTTAGTATCATTTGCATACTTCACACAACTCGATATATTTAGGAAAATCATTGACGTACACTGAGAATAACACAGGGCCCAGTACTGATCCTTGGAGGACTCCACCATCAAAATATATTTAATTTCTTGAACCGTAAGACCAGAAGACCACATCTAGAATCCTGTTGAAAACTGCCACACTAAGTTCCTTACACGTATTTAAAGCTTCCTCGACGTTCGAGATAAAAGAGAGGAACATTGACAAGTACATAATTTTATTAAACACAAATATATGACAGATACATCGACACACGCAAAGGAATCTTAATTCGGTTAATGAATGGTTTAAGGACGATTTGTTAGGATCGCAATTAATGCGTTTAAAACTACTGACGTAAGCTTTACATATTGTCACGAGCTTGCGGTGCTCGGGGGTTGCGTAGTTCAGGGATGGAAGAGACCAACAGGGGTAGCTGTAAACTAACACATAACAAAAAGAATTACCTTTATTGTTCAAAGGTTAGAAATACAAAACACTGCACTCCGCGATGACGATCACATAACTCCTCTTCGTGACAATATTCGGTTAATGAACGTTTTAAGGACGATTTGCTAGGATCATAATTAATGCACTTAAACCAATTTTAATTCGATTAACGAATTTGTTGAAGACGATTTGCTAGGATCGTAATCAATTCACTTAAAATTAATGATATGTTTCTGAAATAACACGTACACTACTAAAGCAAGGAGGAAAGGGCTTTTTTAAGTAAAAAGGAGAATTCAACACCCCGCAACAAAAACAAAACAAGCCTCAAAATTACAGAAGATTATGTAAACAACGTTAAAAATAAATTATAGGAATAAAAAGAAAGAGTCCGTAGCTAATTTGAACGGCACTGAAAGATAGATGCGTTAAGTCAGGTGGATTAACCGGTGTTGCCAATTCTCAACTTTTTATAAATCTGGCCGTGAATACACATTGTAACAAAGAAAAAATGTTGCAACATTGCCTAATTCGAAGTAACCTAAATCGACATATGACATTCAGTGTCAACATACATGAGTACCACAATCTCACTAGACTTTCACGGCATACTGCGATAACAAATAGATAAGGAATGGATTTGATTTCCTTGTGTGTTGCTTAAATGTAATACAATTTGATGTTGGTCCTGAAAAACCCGTCAAACAAATTACTTAAAGGCAATTAGGAACTGTGAAGTCTTCCATTGCGTCACGATAATGAATCTTTTGTAAATTGAACGAATTAATTCTTTAAGAGGTAGATCCGAGTAATTCTAACACGTTCGCATGCCTCGTTTAACTCTAGCCTTGACTTTCTTTAACAACGTTAAATCAAATCTGACGGTTATGGTGACTAATACTTTGTCGTACTTTTCGGTGCACACTGTATAATTATTTTCAGATACATTCACAAAGTGTTCGAAAACATTGCTGGCCACAGTGCGGAGTCGTTGTTGATTTCCGTTTTTACTTGCACGATCGATTTGTTTCTTCGGTTTAAATTGAACGCGAACTGAAAATATTTTCCAAATTCCGGCGTGAAATGGCGAATGGATCTAAATATGTCGACGGTTTCGTTGAAACTTGAAGAAAGGTGGAGTCACAGTCGGATTGGAACTTTTTGATCGAACCTCGTACGCGCCACGTGTTGCCTGTCGATCCGAGATGAATCGCCGGGTTTGTAGCCGGCTTAAAACGTATCTGCCAGCTGATTTATTATTTTGATTAAACCGTCAACTCAATGAAACGGATACCTGTTTTGCGTGCACACTGACGTAACCTTTCGTATTCACATTCACACACACACACACACGATTTTTATTTGGCGACCTTGTCGCGGTTATTTAAATTGTCACAGGTTGGTATTTTTATTGTGTACATAACTTTGGAAAAAAAACGCCTTAACAACATATACGGAGATGTTTGCGCGCCTCATGGTTAAGTTTACTACCTTTTTTTTTTTCTTAATTTATAACATTTCTGCCTCTTCTTTTTTTAAATTTTTGGCTAAGAGTAGCACTGCATTTTTCAATAGTAAGACAATTTAATTTTATTGGTATTTGGTAAAATATATTGAAATAATTGCGAAGAGACACGGGGCAGGTGACGAAAAAATACAACGCTCGAATAGGCAAAAGCGCGTATTTAAAGTGCGGGCCAAAATTCGGAAGGCACAGGACCGACTCAGTGGGCACTAGTGCCAACTCAACGAGGGGACCCCCAACATCAGCGTCGCCGCCACCAACATCAGCGGCTGCAGCCACATCATCTGTCACTGCCGAACCCCGTCCTAAGGGAACGAAGACCATTTCCCTCGCTAGCTGTCCAAGAGAAGACGCCACCCGTTCCAACGCTGTTCCAATCTAATCACCCCTAGGCTGAGCAAGGACGTGTCGTGCTCCACTCCAGCCAAGGAACGTTGCCACCGAGACCAATCACTCCAGCCACGAACCGGCCTCGAGCTTCGCAGTCTTCCCCCGGCTAAGAAAACGACTCACGCTATCCCATCTTAGACGAATTAACAACCCCAGTCGCCGCGAACGATCCAGGACCGCATCCCCCATTAACGGACAAACAACCCTCAACTAATTTAATTATTAACCTAATAAAGAGGTATTAATTTTTTTTAAATCGTTCTCTTAAAGCTCTACCCTCTGATAAACCCACGCACCCCAATCAACTCCGAAGGCCTTAGCGTGACGTGAGGAAACGCCCAAGTGACAGTATAAGACAATAAGTTCCGAAAATTTGAGTTTTCTCGTTGCATTCATCATTCATCCACTAAAAAATTAGAACATATTAACCTAAGTGACATTTTAAATGATAAAGTTGTAAAAATACTATAAATCATCCTGTAAAACAGATCTTAAGTGTATTTAACAACAATACAGGGTGACTGACAATTGTTCCAACAAAATAAAAAACACGATAAGAAGCGATGTCCGCGAGTATGGGAATAATGTTGAAAAAACTCTCCTTCTACTTTAGTTTTCGAGAAATATTTAATCAAAAATTAGCCCGACGACGCCGTGAAATACGAACTACTTCTTAATTAATCATAAACTGTTCGATGGAATTTTTTTTTAAATATGGTCCCGTAATTTCCTGCATTCGTTCACGTACGCGATTTGATTAAAAATTGTAGGCATATCACCGACGAGTCTGAAACAGTTGTACGTAATAAAGTTTCTGTAGCCTCGTAAACGGAAAGACTTGTCGGCGATGAATTTCAGGTCTAATAAATCGTCACACATTTATATTTTCTCGTAATCTGTGACATGCATTCACGTACGCCATTTGATCGACAATTGTAAGAGTAGCGACGTTTAAAACGATTATGTCTCCTACGGCGACAGCTGGTGCACGTGAAATTCGGGGAGCTGGAGCATTAGCTTTGACTAACACACACAAACACAGGGCTGGCGCTGGGTAATTTCTAAATCAAAACTTACACATGCCGCCTTCCCTATTTGCACGAACGAAAATTGCAAGTTGGCACCAGTGTTACCAACGTGTAAAAAGCAGGAATCCCTCAAGAAAAAAAAATCCCTTTGCAACATAGAAAATCTCTAAGATTTGTTACTAGATTCGGGAGTAAATTTTAAAAAATCATTAAGAGCACATAAAGTTAAAGAAAATGGAAACAAAAGACGGTCGATTTCGCAGAGCAATTGAGCAGTAAAAACAAAAGATAATCAATTTTGCTGCACAATTTGATGGATTAAGAATTTTTTTTAAATAAAAAGAACGATGAGGAAGCAATGAAAATGAAACGGTAGAGTTTTTAAAAGTAAGAAACAATAAAATTTAATAAACGAGAAAAACAAAAGAAAATCGACAGCACAATTCACTAAATCGATAAATAAATTTTAAAAAAGTGTTAAGAAGGGAAGGTGACAAAACAAAGAAAACAAACGAACCAAATTTTTAAAAGTACACAATATTTCAAACACGACAAACCAGAATACGGTCGATTCATAAATTGAAACAAACGAAAAAAAGAACTTTCAGCAGGTTTCAACAGATGGCGCTGCTGAATGTCTTATAACAACGCGCAAGTCATTTTGTGTGCTCGTCCAGAAACGACTGTCAGTTAAAACTCGAGGGATGGTGATTTTTCAATACAACCCGTCAATAAGCAGTGAATCACCCTCATAGAAACAAATGAAAAAATACTTGGTGTTGTTGTTGACATTAAACTGTTAAATAAAAAAAGTATGTACGTAAACTAGCACTTCACGTTAGAAGAACTAAAATATTCGCCCCGCACAAATAAAATCAGAAAAATCGAAAAATTCGGGCGCATGTAGAGGGTGCACGTATTGCAGGGTTATCGCCCCACGTTGGGCGCCAATTTTATGCAATGTTATCCGGACCCTTCCAGATTTTAGCTTTTGTTGCAAATTTTCTCGTTTTGGCCCCACGTTGGTGAAGCCAAATTTATGCAATGTTAAGGCATCTCAGGGTATTTTGCAATTTTTTTCTAAATCTTATTTGTTTATTGCTATTCTTACTTCGTAGTCTACTACTGCGATGGTGGATTTTGCAGTGTATCTCGTAGACCAATTCTTGCTTGTAGAGTGTATTCGTTGTGTGATACATTTTGGATGTAGATGGCACTCGCGAGCCTTCACATCCAAAATTATCTGTGTCAGTGTGTGTGTGTGCGTGTGTGGGTAGGGATGCATGCGATACTTCGATACTTTTATAAGTATCGAGTACCGAATGGTATCGGAACATCGATAGCTTCGTTTTGATACTTTGAAAGTATTGATACTGTAACGATTTTAAGGGTTCTATTAATTTTTATCCTAAAAATAAACACGAAATAGTTAATAAACTAATTTATTTGTATTTGTTAAACTAAATGTAACACTAACACTAAATTATTTACAAGCTTATACCTAATTTATTTTATTAGCCGAGCGAAAGTCTAACGCGAACTTTAATGCCGAATTGTCCCCCATTCACCGGCTGCCGCTTTTATATAAGCCGGGACTGTTCGTACGTGAACTTTCGCGAATGGTTCCAGAATGTTTGGTTTTATTCCGCCGCCGGAATTCTCTAGGCTGTCTGCAGAAGATGCGTCGGCTGGACAGCTCTGACGCAAGAGACAGTCTGACGCCGGCTGGTATCGACGAATCATTACAATACTTTTATTCGGGAATCGGAAAGTATCGCAATTCGCCAAATTAATGACAATAGCCCAAACCTATTACAAAAAAATAATAATCTCGTCTTTTTGCTTCCTTCAATTACTCAACTTTTAGTGATATGTTAGTAACATTTGTTTTTTGTTATCGGTACGGTTGGAAACATTGGATGCATGCGCCAGCGCCGCCAGAAACGCACTCAGAGCGTGCTCTATCTTTGTTTAGCACATCAGAACACATTCTTCCGTCTCTTTTTATTTTGTTCCGATATGAATAATAACCGTTTCATGTTCTGACCCGCTTTTCTTGTTTACATTAATTAATAGTACAGTTGCGGACGGAAAATTTCGGATGTCACTCTCACTCACCTGACGTATACATATAGGAATTTCTTAACTTTTACGTCAGTGGAATGACACTGACATCCGAAATTTTCTGTCCGCAACTGTACATGTAATTTGACTAATACTGTTAGAACGATACTGCCAAGTATCGTATGGCATCGATATTATTAAAAAAGGCATCATTTGATACAAGTATCGATACTTCGTCTACCGGCTCGGCTCGTCTTCTAATGGACAAGTGCGCTAAAATCGTGTCTTATGAAACTTGTCTTATAATATACTATTGTCTCGCCTGTAAAATTTGTTGAAATGGAGATACGCAGTTTACCAATTAGGGCGACGACATTTCGTAAGATAAAACGTAATAAACGACAATTTATTGGTCTAATTTAAAAGAGTTGCACAAACAAATTTATCCCGTAAAGAAGTTCGGAGTTTTTGGTAAAAAGAGGTTCAATGCGTTCGGGACGAGTTTTTCACAAAACCGCCCTTATATTTTACTTACATAAAGTTCCGAACCGGTCGCTCGACTCCCTCTGTGATTCGGGCCTTGCGGTTACAAAGCGCGACCGGGAACTTTCACTTACGGTGGCTAAACACGGCGCCCTCACTCGTTCATTTTCCGAACTCCTTACTACTACCAGTACAGTTTCCTTCTAACATCCGGATTGTCTTGACATTATTAAATTAATTATTCTAATATTTACAATTCTAAGCTTAAATCCTACGTACTTACATTTCAAAAGCGCTAAATAATGTATTTATAGTAAACATTTAATTTTAAATCGCCTACTTCTAAAAATATTTACATAAACTTAAAATATTCAAAAAACACAGTTGAATTCAATAATTTCACAAACAAATCCCGTAAAACACATTACGCTCAATTTACTTTATTATTTACAAAATTATTTCTTTATGAAATTAAAAAAAAAAAAAAAAACATTACATGCCGCTCATAAACACCGCAGTATATACAGGGTAGGTATGCGCTAACGGAGCCTCATGTTTTTTCATTTCATTCTTCGTGTAGGAGGAGGAGGGGGCTCAAGAATGAAAAAGAATTAAAAAATCATGAAGATCCAAACAACTCATTGTATCGTACAATTACCGCAGATTTTCTTATACAGGGTGTTTCTGAATAACTATTCCTAACTGTGAGGGATGTTAGATGACATCGAGTTGAGCACTTTTTCTGAATAAATTGACTTCCGGAGATTTTTGGTTTTCGAGATAATGCGCAGAACGCCTCTCAAAAGGTTCGTCGTTTAATTACGTCGGCGCGTTGATAATGACAGCAGAACAGTTCTTATTATCATTTTTTAATATTATTTATTGCTATAATCGATAAAAATAAAAACGATAACGTCACTCTTCGCTTTGATTTTATTTCAAAATTCATTCATATCTAATTATGTACACATATTGAAAACGAAGGGTTTCCTGAAATTACTTTATCTTAAAAAAAATGCTTAGTTCGATGCCCCCTATCATCTCCGAATGTTAGGAATGGTTATTCTGAAACACCCTGTATAATTTCTTTTTAATAAAAGTTGTTGATCATCAATAGTTATAAATTACTACTATATTATTATATGAAATGTTAGAAATTTGTTAAAGGAACGTCAATTTCAAACACGAAAGTGGACTACAATACGAAATTGTTATACAGGGTGTCTATAGTGAGGATGCTTAAGCTCCCTAATTGCACTTCCTATTCTTCTGATTGTGAGTGGAAGTTAAGTTTATGGATATTTCTTAAATTTGGAACGAAACTTCTTTCAAGAATTCGACCTTGATTCGGCCTTGAATATGTCAAATATTTTTACGAAAACTTCATTTGGATTTCTTGTAAAATTATTCATTTATCGTAATGAATTTTACAAACGCCGAAAAAACGGATCTGGTGTTGATCTACGGTGAAGCTCGCGGCCTGGCGCGAAGGTTGTTTCGTGAACGTTGGCCTCATCGAAGACTGCCCAAGTTACCCGTATGCAAATATATATAAAGGCAATCGTAGAACGGGATCGGTCAGACCTACCTGTATTCGGGTGGAAAATGGCGAAATGCGACGACAAGATACCCGACTCAGCGGAGACGGCCGTGGGAGGTGATCTTCGCACAGGTAACCAACAGATCAATGCAAAAAAAGAAAAGGTGGAAGGGCGCCACTTAGCGTAGGTACGTCGCGACACTATGGTATTAGGGGAAACCACCGCCAGGAGTGATTCCCCGAGAATACTTTCAGTCTAACACCGGCTGCTCCGTTTACGGAAAAGTGGAACGTTCCGAATGGTTCCCATACACCAAAATTTCGCAAAAAATTCAAATAGTGTAACGTAACGTAGTTTGAATGAATTACAAAGAGTATCTCAGGTTCACTTGCTTATTGTCCATGTGATGCATAAGGGAGCAAGCAGCAGAGTGACGGTAAGGCTGCGCTATCAATATTGTATTTTGATTTAAAGAAAACACATTTGAATTTAGCGCGCAAAACACGGAGTTATGGAAAAATCTGATAGATGGCGCTGCTGAAAATATTTCATTTTTCTCTCCTGACGAAGCTGTCGACCGAGGGTAAAACGTAATTGTACGATTTTTAAAGTGTCATTTAAAAAATGTGAATATTCCAGCTAAGTTTAAAGTTGGTTCTTGTCCGATGATAAAAGATTCCAGCTAAGCTTATTAAGATTGGCAACACTGGCCTCAGCATAAAAGAACTTTGAAATGACAAAAGAAAACGAGAGGCAGAAAAGGAAACTCTCGAATTATTGTTGGTTTTTTTTTTGGCAGAAGAAAACAGGCAGGAATCGATCTTCATTCATTCGTTTGTCTCTTTCTGAAAATTGCCAAGGAAGTACTTCAAATTTTCACATATTGTTGGTAAAGAAGAACCCGGCGAACAGATCTAATTATATCACGACAGATGTCGCCACTAAGTGACAGGATCATATTTATTTTGTGCGTCCTATTGAATCTTGCGCGGCTTGGTTAAAATTCTTTTCGAATTAAATCGCCAGATCTGTCACTAAGCAGGTCGTGAAATCACTAAATTTTCTTCATCGGAAAGTCACCAGATCTGGTGTCAAAATCACTATAAATTGGCAATATTGTTGTAAACGCGCTCCACAGGGTTAAATTTAACCGTTACCTACATTTAATCCAAAAAAAATTCTTAAAAACGACTTTAGTCGTATACAGTATACGTATATACTGGCCTACTTCTGTTTACAGTTGAACGACCCTCCGGAGGACCCGATATACAGAATAACACCTTTAACTAGGGCTTACGTGATCTTTGTTAATAGAAAACTACGTCGTGATAACCTGGTTCTTTTGGTGGAG
Source organism: Dorcus hopei (assembly GCA_033060865.1). Classification (NCBI taxonomy): domain Eukaryota; kingdom Metazoa; phylum Arthropoda; class Insecta; order Coleoptera; family Lucanidae; genus Dorcus; species Dorcus hopei. The sequence goes on from CM065426.1 coordinate 24,892,632, forward strand.
CAGCTAATAACTCTTTACAACAAGGAATTTGATACTTTGAATAAAACGCAACAATTAACTTTAATTATTTATTCAAAAAAAAAGGGGAAAAACTCCTGATATCCGCCTCTGTAGGATCGGAGATCGTGAGCGAAAAACCCTTGCGTTTGTAATCAATACAAATAAACAAAGATTATGCTTTTCAGAAAGTACAGTATAATTCGTTTAACAGATTTCACTTTCGATTCACACCGTTGGTGGTTTAATGTCTACGCAGATGTTTGTTGGGGAGCTCTGCTCCTCGCTTAGATTAATAATTAATTGAGTTTCAACTGAGCTCGTGTCTTGGTACAGTGTTCGTCGCTTCCGATCGTACTCAAAGACTTGTTCTGTTTATTAAACCAACACACAAAGTGTACTTAATTAATGGAGTTCATTAGTGAATTAATCAGATGGTTTAGAGAAGTATGTGATACAAACTGCCGCCTTCAGCGATCAATTCGCAAGTAAATCAGTAGCAATCACCTGTTTTTCAGGGACTCCCTTGGGAGGTGGTGGTTTAACCCTGTCGCTAGCTAACCTGATTAATAACGGTGCGTGTAGGGAGCCGAACTTCTTCTACTACGTCACCAGAGCGTTAATTAATTGCTTTGAGGGCGGTGCTCTACCCACTTGCCTGTTTCTTCAGGGCCCTCTGTCTGTCGCTCTTTCGCCGTCTAACCCAGCTAATTAATTTATAGCGCAAGAAATTAATTTTGACTGCTTTATGCAGTCTCTAGGCAATCGCTTCTAATTAACCAACAAATCTCTCGGCAAAGACCACAGTTTTACCCCCCCCCTACATATACAGGGTGTGAAAGAAACTTTGTTAAGAAAATGGCTAGGAATGTAGTTCAAATTGTTTGGTTTCTTGAGAAAATCCCCAAGGGTAGAATGATTTCTAAAAGTACACTGTATTTGAAAGCCCAGGTAGATGTGGGAAAGAGTTAATTGCTGTTGGTTGACTAAATTTAAGTTAAAGTACAGAATTTGTCTACTAATTAAAGAAACACTGACCAATCAATTTTTCTAAGATGAAGGTCGCTGAAATGTAAGAAAAATAATTTGATCAAAGTTATTTAAATGCAATGTCAATAAGAACTTGGCTGACTCTTTAGTCAGTAATTAATGCAAGTCAAATTATCCCTACGCAATTGTTACCGCCAAAGGTGCGCTGAAGGAATACAAATAAATATCAATTAGCTAAGCCGTCTCGCTTCCACGCACTATCACTCTGATTAAATCACTCGCGCTTAGTTTTAATTGCCCTTCTTAACACACTGTATTTAAACCGTACCGAAATAGATGATTTAACAAAAATGAATACAGACTACAAGCGCCTAAGGAAAAACTGCTAAGCCAAATTAGAATTCAACTCGACCGTTCTCGTCAAAGCGTCAATGCTATCTGCTTCTTTTCCGCGTTCCTATCCCGCAAGTAAAAAAATTAACAACACCCCCTCGGACTTGTCCGATAGATTTTTAAAAATCCCCCGACCGTTGATTGGAATTCTAGCCCACGCCCTTGACTGCATTTTCTCACAAACAACTATAAATTATGCGCTCCAAACTGTCATAGGGAATGCGTCTGTCCAGCGACATCTGCGATTTGTTTTCTCTCTAACTACACGTCAAAAGCCCCTCGAGTTAACGACATAGAATTACGGCGCTAGACTCGGAAAAGAAACAGACGAACAAAACACCTCAACTTGAGCGTAATTCGATGTGACTTTTCCGCTAACGTACATGTGCCCGTGATTTTAGCGCGACAAACTTTTGTACAGAAATTCGAAATACAAAAGACAAAGGTTACTTCACATCGGCGGATTTATGGCTCTCTGCGTGGTCCGTCATTACCCGAAAGGGACTACACGTCGCCCAGCTTATCGCTTGAAACAAAGAAAATACCAAGAATACGGACATGTGTTGGTTATTTGAAAATAGAACATGCCACCATCGAATTTGTTTTGAGAACAAATTCAGCGAAACGTTTCAAAGCCAAGTATCCAAGTGAACACCACCGTTTGAGAACTGCAGTCAACTGTCAACTGATCATCGCTTGAGGCCACTGACTCCGATGGTACGCTGTAGCGATAGGTATTTAACAAAAAAAAGATTCTAGAAAAACGACTTCAATCATATACAGGATGTCCCAAAACTGCCAAAGTTGCCTAATAAGCCAAGTATCCAAATGAACACCACCGTTTGAGAACTGCAGTCAATTGTCAACTGATCATCGCTTGAGGCCACTGACTCCGATGATACGCTGCAGCGATAGGTATTTTATTTAAAAAAATCTAAAAAACGACTTTAATCATATACAGGGTGTCCCAAAACTGAAACTTAAACTTCGCAAAATAAATCGAAACCCTCTCGGGCGTTTCCTCAAAGCTGCTTATTAAGCGAACCATCCAAATGAACACCACCGTTTGAGAACTGCAGTAAACTGTCCAACTGATCATCGCTTGAGGTCACTGATTCCGTTGGTACGCTGCAGCGATAAGTCGCAACGTGTAACCCCTTTTTGCTTTTGCTATTTTGAAAATACCGCGACTCACCCTGTATACTATTACAGTTTCAAACGTCAGTTTTGGGACTTTCTCATGTTTATGAATGTACTTGACGGAGTTGTACTTATCGAATAGCACACGGTCGAAAGTGAGACAATAATACTATACTGCACATACAGGGAGTCCCATAAATAATGGACCATAATGCAAGGGCTAACGCAGTGAGTCCGCCAATACAAAAGAAAATGGTCCGCCTCGGTAATTTTCTTTGTGAAACACGAGCGAAATACGGTCCTGTTTGCTTATAAATTCTATGCGTCATTGGCACGCAGATGTGACGTGAAACGATAATAAAACTGACCTGCTCAACATAATAGGCTTGTTCGGGTTCCCGTGAGGTCAGGAGCATGCGCGCAACAAAAAAACCGCACGTTTTCTTATTGTGCGCATGCTCCTGGACGTTCTAGGACTGTTCTGGCGACTACCCGAACAAGCCTCATGATACGTATTGCTCGGTTGCTTACCGCGATGTTTACAGCAAGTGTTCGAAATGCCCTCCGTTGGCGTCCATACAACGCGGCGACAAAAGTTTGATTGCACCAAAGCTTGCTGCTGCTTGCCACTGTCTGAAGGTAATCCTCTTCTATCAAGTGTTGCACACGTTGCACGTGATAGGGATGTGGCACGCCAACTTCATGTGTATTGCTCCCTCGGTTAGTTTTATCATTTTTATTATACATATCCCCATATTCCACAGTTGTAAACGTGCTGCGATAAGTGCTTCGACATCAACGCAATGTCACAAATGAACTGATTCACCGAACGCTTCCGCCTTGCGACACAATAGGGGTCGGCCTGCGCAAGTCACGGACGATCCGTTTTCGTAATCTTGTTAGAGGAAAATAGGCGCTCACATGTGGCCCCTTATTTATGCGACGGCCTGTATGAGTGGTGTTCACATTTTACTTTTACAATTAAATCATAAATTCAATTCCGACAGCGTATAGAAAATGCATAGGTGTCAATCAGTGTTTCGCTATGATCTTGGCCGACTTCGTCGAAAACGTCTTTCACTGCTGACGAAGCCGTCAGGCGATAACGAAACGTTGTGGTTTATACGATTTTAAAGACGTCCGTTAACAAGTTGTAGAGGAGAAATTTTCCCTTGGATTTAATACTAGGAGGCCCCAAGAATTCATGTTTCTTTGGGGCCTATGAGACGAGACGATGCTGAAACACCCTGTATTTTAACGAGCCACTAAAAAAAAAAAAACAATATAAATAAACAACTAGCATAAGCGACCTAATTACCAACAGCATTTCTGCATTTGCTGATTTAGCTGACAGGCTAGTTTTTCGCAGCATTATACATTGACTGCATTTTATGCAATTACGTTACATGACACGTGTTCACGCCGCTTTCAAGTGCAACGTTAAAATTTAGAAGTTCTTTTCGTGAACGTCTTAATTTAATTAAAACGAGACAGTCCGGTGTTTGTTACGTAACACCGCGATAAAGTTCGGGGCTAAGTAAACAGGATCGTCCTCAAACGCACACACATACAAACGTGTTGCTGCGTTAATTGCTCCGGTACACATGTGACCGACTGCATATACATACATAAGACACACTCACACACACACACACACACTCGCATGCAGGCACACTCATATGTTAATTATAGCGTAGCAGTTTCTTAATATAGTGCGCACCCCGCGTCGTTTTGCTACGTTAGTCCGAACGCGGCTCGACCGCGATAACTCCCACCTCGTCCTCAATGCATTTTACACCCGGGGGTTGCCACTTACCCCGTCGGTTTTCGCGCGAAATTCCGTCGGTTGGTCGATCGGAATTTTTAATCGGCGGTGGTGAATGTGCCGAGTCGCGCGAAAGAAAACCTTAGAGTGAAACTGAAAGTGATAAATAATTAATGGAATAATGTGAGAAATTTTATTGTCGAGCTGTTAGTTAGTTCAATGAGCACGCACGTTGCAAAAGGTTAGTGGTTTTCGCTCTGGAGGAATTCGTATCGCCAAGGTAACTATATGCTCCTTTACGTTTCGCGAATTATTTTGTGAAATTCCGATCGACTTTTCCACTACTACACGAAAGAAATTGGCCGCGTCGACAAGTTCCTTATCAAAATCAGCTGTGGAATGCGAATTGTACCCATACGTTCCATACGTTAGTCAATACAAAGGAAGATATACCGGTTGTTGTTGTAAAGCGAGAACACAAGCAATACAATAGACAGAAAGTAGTATAGGCAACGAAATCATACCTGTAAGTCGGTCGCAGCCGCTATGGGCAATACGTGAATGACTAGCCAACACACCTCCCCGATAGGCTCACCAGCTCATATGGCGAAAAAAATACAAAATATTTCCTCTTTGTCTTGCTCATTTATCAAACAGCTATGTTACAGTAATTGCTTGACGTATTAAAAATCGTCACCCCTAAACATTTTGGAATAGGCAACCCGTCAACCAAATCAGAAACAACTTTGCGTTTTCAAAGTCGCAGCAACATTTCAGTTTCAAGTCGAGTGGGTCGCCTATTTTCTGATCTTAAGGCGTCACGATTGAAAATGGGCGGCTTGCACCCTGTAGCATCCTCCTGGTACTTTACACTTTGATTTTATTTGTCGGTATAATCCAGATGACGTATCTCGTAAGATCTCAAATCGTCCACCTTAAACACTCTTTTTATATAATTCCAGAAAATTCCAGAACGTTTCCGAATGTCCCCGAAAGTTCTTGAACATCCCGGGAAGTTTTTCAATGTCTTGGAAAGTTTTAGAATGCCCCGGAAAGTTTCTTAATGTCTCAGAAAGTTTTTGAATGCTCCAGAAAGTTTCTTAATTATATAATTCTAGAAAATTCCAGAACGTTTCTGAATGTCCCCGAAAGTTTTTGAACATGCCAGGAAGTTTTTGAATGTCTCGGAAAGTTTTCGAATGCCCCGGAAAGTTTCTTAATGTCTCAGAAAGTTTTTGAATGCCCCAGAAAGTTTTTGAATATACCAGAAAGTTCTAGTAATTACCTCGAAAGGTTCCAAACATTTTTGAAGGTCTTCAAAATTACTACCAGCATAATGTTTTATATAATTCCAGAAAATTTTTGAACGTCCCAGAAAGTTTTTGAATAGCCCAGAAAGTTTCTGAATGCCTCAGAGAGTTTTCTAATGTCCCAAAAAGTTCTAGCAGTTACCTCAAACTTTCAAGATTCCAAACCTTTTCATTGTCTTCAAAATTACTATCACTGTAATGTTTTATATAATTCGAGGAAGTTCCAGAAAGTTTTTGAATGCCTCAGAAAGTTTTCGAATGCCCCAGAAAGTTTTTCAATGTCTCAGAAAGTTTTTGAATGCGCCAGAAAGTTTTTGAATATACCAGAAAGTTCTAGTAATTACCTCGAAAGGTTCCAAACATTTTTGAAGGTCTTCAAAATTACTACCAGTGTAATGTTTTATATAATTCCGGAAAATTTTTGAATGTCCCAGAAAGTTTTCGAATATCCCAGAAAGTTTCTGAATGCCTCAGAGAGTTTTCTAATGTCCCAAGAAGTTCTAGCAGTTACCTCAAACTTTCAAGGTTCCAAACCTCTTCATTGTCTTCAAAATTACTATCACTGTAATGTTTTATATAATTCTGAGAAGTTCCAGAAAGTTTTTGAATGCCTCAGAAAGTTTTTGAACGCCCCAGAAAGTTTTTCAATGTCTCGGAAAGTTTTCGAATGCCCCGGAAAGTTTCTTAATGCCCCAGAAAGATTTTGAACATCTCAGAATGTTTTTTAATGCCCCAGAAAGTTTTCGAACGTCCCAGAAAGTTCTAGTAGTTACCTCGAAGGTCCCGAACATTTTTCAATGTCCCCAAATCGTCTACCTTAAATACTTCTAGACCGAAAAAGTGTTACTTTTATGATTACAAATCGTGAAAATAAAAAAGTTTAATTGTGCAGCCTCAAAATTACTATCGCTGTGACGTTTTATGTAATTCTTGAAAGTTCCAGAAAGTCTTTCTAAGCCCAGAAAGTTCTTTATTGTCTCAGAAGGTTTTTGAACGTCCCAGAAGCTCTGGTAGTTACCAAACGTTTTTGAACGTCCTCAAAATTACTATCACTGTAATGTTGTATATAATTCTAGAAAGTTCTTGAATGTTCCAGAAAGTTCTTGAACATCCCAGAAAGTTTTTTAATGCCCCGAATGTCTCAGAATGTTTTTTAATGCCCCAGAAAGTTTTTGAACGTCCCAGAAAGTTCTAGTAGTTACCTATTTCTTGAATGTCCTCAAAGTTACTGTAATGTTTTATATAATTCTAGAAAGTATCAGAATATCCCTCAGAAAGTTTTGTCCCAGATAGTTTTTGAATGTCCCAGAAAGTTTCGCGTTTTCGATTTTGAGTTATTAAAGTTTGAGTTATTAAAGTTTTAAAATTTTTGCTCAGGTTAGATAGGCGGATTGACCTTGACATTTTCGTTTGGCCTTGACCTTGAATTTTTAAAGTTTTAATTTTTTGCTTGGGTCGAGTAGAACAATGAAAATAGAATGGAATAACTGGGTTGGGTTTACCTATAAATGATCACTTGACCTTGGGCTTTAACTTTTTCGAGTCTCGTCTTTTTCATTTGGAAATTTCTCGAGTTTAATTTTGTCCACGATTTTTTGTTTGGATTGGGTTGACCTTGACCTACCTGAGCGTCGTCTCTTGAACTTTTGATTTTTTGACCTTGACATTTTAATTTGGCCTTGAATTTTTTAAAGTTTAAATTTTTTACTTACGTCGAATGGAATAATAAGAATAAAATGGAATAATTGGTTTGAGTTTACCTACTCATTTCATTTGACCTTGGGCTTTAACTTTTTTTTAAATTTGAAATTTTTCGTTTAATTTTTTATTTGGATTGGATTGACCTTGACTCTGCACCTTCATGAGCCTCGTCGCTTGAAATTTTAATGTTCCAAATTGTTTTGGGTTGACCTTGACCTTCGATCTTTCTCCTCTCTTGAACTTTTCACGTTTTGACCTTGAGATTATCATTTGGCCTTGACCTTTAAATTTTAAATTATTTAAAGTTTTAATTTCTTGCTTCGGTTGAATAGAATAATAATGGAATGGAATAATTGGGTTGGGCTTACCTATGAATTTCATTTGACCTTGAGCTTTAATTTTTTTTCATTTGAAATTTGTTGAGTTAATTTTTTTTTTAATTTTATCCTTAATCGCTTCGTCGCGACACCGCACGAGCGGTTTGTGAGTTGGGTTGACCTTGACCTTTTACCTTGAGCTGAGTCTCATCTCTTGAAATTTTAATGTTTTAAGGTTTTTAATATTTTAAGGTTTATTCCCTATTTCTTGCATTGTTTTGGGTTGACCTTGGACTTCGACCTTTCTCATCTCTTGAAGTTTTAATTTTTTTACCCTGAAATTTTCACTTGACCTTGACCATAAATTTTTTAATTTTAAGTTTTGATTTTTTGCTTGGGTTGAATGGAATTTCGTGAGTTTAATTTTTTTTAAATTTTATCCTTAATGGCTTTGTTGCGACACCACACGACTGATTTATCCTTAATGTTTTACTTGTGTTAGGTTGACCTTGAGCTTTTGCCTCTTGCTTGAAATTTTAATGTTTTAAGGTTTTTCACTTGTTTTCTGCCTTGGGTTCGGTTGACCTTGACCTTCGATCCTTCTGGTCTCGTGAAATTTTAATTTCTAAAGACTTTTTCCAATTTCTTGCATTTAATTTTTTTAACACTTTGTTCTTGAAATTTTTATTTTTTTAAAGTTTTCCCATTTTTTTTCCTTTGCTAGAGTAGACCTTCACCTTTTTGAACTTGGCCTCTTGAAATTGAAATTCTTTAAAGTGTTTGCCCTCTTTCTTGTCTTGGGTTGGGTTGGCCTTGACCTTTAAGTTCTTTGGACCTCGTTTTACGAAATTTTAATTTTTTTATCACTTTTTGCTTTGAGTTGAACCTTAACCGCTCAATTGGAATTTTAATTTTTTTAAGTTTTTCCCTAGTTTTTCTTGGGTTGGGCTGACCTTGACCTTTAATTTTTTGAACCTCGTTTTATGAAATTTTAATTTTTGTGCCTAGGGCTGAACCTTAGTCGTTTTGAACCTCGTCAGTTGAAATTTGCATTTCTTGCAGTGCTTTGGTTTGATCTTGACCATTGATCTCTCTCGTCTCTTGAAATTTCAATTTTCTTACCCAGACGTTTTCATTAGGCCTTGACCTTTAATTTTTTTAATTTTTTGCTTTTGTTGAGTAGAACAATAAGGATGGAATAGAATAACTGTGTTCGGTTTACCTATAAATATCGGTTGACCTTGGACTTTAACTTTCTTGAGTTTGGTTTTTTAATTTGAAATTTCTTCAATTTTTTAAATTTTATCCTTAATGGCTTGATCACGCCACCGCATGACCGGTTTCTCCTTAATTTTTTATTTGGGTTGGGTTGACCTTGACCTTTTACTTTGAGCTGTGCCTCGTCTCTTGAGATTTTAGTGTTTTTTTAAGTTTTTTCACAATTTTTTTGGCTTGGGTTGGATTGACCTTGACCTTCGATTTTCTCGTCTCGTGAAGTTTTAATTTTTAAAAGACTTTTTTCACTTTCTAACCCTTTGTTCTTAAAATTTTTTAAAAAGTTTCCATTTTTTTCCCTCGTCATGAGTTGACCTTGACCTTTAACCTTTTATGAACCTCTCCTCTTCGAATTGAAATTCTTTAAAGCTTTTTCTCTATTTTTTATCTTGGGTTGACCTTGACCTTTAGCTTGTTTGAACCTCGTTTTATGAAATTTTAATTTTTTAAACATTTTTTTGCTTTCGGTTGAACCTTAACCGCTCAATTGAAATTTTAATTTTTTTAAATTTTTTCCCCATTTTCCTTGGGTTGGGCTGACCTTGACCCCTAACGTTTTTAAACCTCGTTTTATAAATTGTATTTTTTTAAACATTTTTTCTGCCTAGGGTTTTAAACCTCGTCAATTTTTTAAATTTTATTTCTTTAAACTTTTTCCCTTACTTTTCCGCCTTGGTTTGGGTTGACCTTGACCTTTAACTTTTGAACTTCGTTTTCTGAAGTTGCTTTTCGTTTTTTCTATTTTTTTCGAACTATCTGTCTAGTTCTATTATTATCTGTGATAGTACTGACGAAGTTGCGCGCAAACAAAAGTAATTTGTACTATTCAAAAAAAATAAATAAATAAACGGAATTATTTATGGACGTTAATTTTAAAAATTTCGCGATAAAATACGCACACATTCAAGCGTCACGAAGCAGATAATGGATCGTCCTTGGCTGTGGTAATAATTTACCTGTTCGCTTTTTAGCATAAATTTGCCGTGCCGACGACATCTCTGTCAGACACACTATCACAAAGGCGCTCCGTGTTGAAAAGAGCGCGCGTGTGTTAGACCATAATTTTTACACTCGCCCGTCACATGTTTTTTTTTGGTCTTCTTGTGTGCCTCGAGCTTCAAGTTACAAGTTGACAAAATTGGAGTACACACACACACACAAACGCACCACACAATGCAGGTTCGTAACTTCTTCACCATGTAAAATTCACACATCAAAAATAGACACCTCATTACATAACATTCTGAATTAATCGTTGTTTGGTACTTCCGGTTCAAATTTTGAAACTATAGGTACATTTTTTTATATACCGGTCGTTGTCGTCAAGTGAGAACATAGGAAATACAACTGACGGACAGAGTCGTACCCCTAATGTAATGCTATGGTCTCAGTTTGATGCAACAACCGGTATACGAATGCACGACGGAATTTCACAAAAGTACATAAAACATGACGCGACGGTTCTCGTTCTCAGAATTAAAAAAAAATATTTTCAGTCCTACTATAAGCATGCCCCTTCGAGCCCCATAACCCCTAACGGATGCCCCCACCATGAAGAAGTTCTGCAACAAAATCACTAAGCAGCAGTGGCGCGTGACGGTCCCCAACATAAACCCGGGCATATTCAGAAGGTCCCCTTCGAAATTAGATTCGGACAAGGCGAGCATCTTGGACCCGAAAGAAACCAAAAGGGGCGGCAGCTACGACCTCGAGGAAGCCCTCTCGGCTTCGCACCACCAAAACTCGAAGAGCCTGCCCAACAGCATCTTGATCGCGAACGACTCGAGCGACGATTCCGACGAGGATTTCGAGGACGCGCGCGCGATTTTGTCGGACGTCGGTAAAGTGGGGGAGATGGACCCCCAAGCGGACCCCAACAACGAGTACGAGGTGCCGAAAATTAGCTTTTCGTTTTTCGGCGCGTCCCCCGGCGATGATCCATACGAAACTGTCAACGTCAAAAAAATGAAGTCCGAGGTGAAAATCGTCTTGGCCTGTCCGGAAAGCTCCGACGTCGAGAGCCTGTACGACGAGCAGCTTTTCGACGCCAGAAGCTCCACGCCGAACGCCCTCTACTCCAACGACCCCTTCGAAGAGTACAAGGTCCCCGTCAAGACGGAATTGGGGGTGAGCCACGAAATATTTACCGAGTTGGAAAGTGTCAGCGAGGTAGTTGCGGCGGCGCCCCCGCCCGAAATCGCGAACGTCATCACGGAGACCAAAGTCATCGACTTGTACCTGACCAAAAGCTTGGAGGAGCTGACGGCCGCCATAAAATGCGGGAGCGACCCCAATTTGTGCCTTAGGCCTTTACGCGGCGGCGACAAGGACGCAGAGGACTTGTACAAGGTCCCCAAGTCCATGCGGCGTAACCGACTGTCGCAGAGTCTAAACGACTTCAACGCCAACAACGCCCATCTGGTCCTGTCGGCGGGCAGCAGCGTCGATCACGTTTCTTGCAGCCAGGTCCTGGTCGAGACCGTCAAGGCCGAACCGGGGGTGTCCAGCTCCCAAAATTCGGGCAGCATGGAATACTGCAAGACCAGAAGCAAGCTGCCCGCGCGATTCCGCAGGGTCACCCTCCTGAGGAAGCCAAGGAGTAAGGCGGCGGACACGTGGATTCATCTGAAAACGAAGGTGAACGATATGATTGCGGAGCGCTCCAGTCAGTTCAGCGCCAGCAACATCGAGGAGATGTACAAGTCGTCGAAGTACAAGTGCAAGAAGGTGTTGAAGCAGACGGGGAAGATCTTCAAGGGGAAGAAGGACCACCAGGAGAACGCGAGCGGGGACTGTGACACGACGCGGATTGTTAAGAACGACGCGTTCTTTGCGAATATTGGGGCGAGTGACGCCGAGAATGTGAGGGGGGACGCAGGTCTTTGTGGTGCGAGTGAAGTGGAGGATGGTGATTGTAAGAAACTGCTCGAGCCCGTCGGTGAAGATGGGGAGAGGAAGGAGGAATTTGATTTTAATACGATTAAGAGCGCGTTCAGGAGAAGCAGGCTGATGTCGACGGAAGTAAGTATTGGGGGGAAGAAGTGGCCAAATGATTTTCCTAAAGTACCATCGAGTGAAATGTAATTAACACGAAAGAAAAGTCAACCATCGTACGTATGCTTTTATTTTTCATTTTTCATTGAGTCATTAATTTTTCTTTGAATTCTTCATTTTTCATTCAATTCTTCATATTCCATTTAATTCATTTTGTATTTAATTGCTCATTTTCTACTTAATCTATTTAATATTTGTACAATCGAACACTTTATAGATAGATAATTAGATGTAGATTAGATTAAGAAAATGGCTCTGTCTTACATACAGGGGTGATTGATGAAGTACTGACATAAATTCAGGAGTTGATTATCAATAGGCAGTAAAAAGATTCTGTGACGTATTAATTAATAATTGTTGATATAGAAGGTGAGTCTCCTTCGATAGTTCATGTATAGAATGCGATAGATTTTTCTTTGACAGAAAATTTCTACCCCATTGAATACTATAACCTGAAATTATTTTGACATTGTAACGCGCCCGACTAAAATCCCGGTTTGTTGACTTTTTACGGACAACTAATCTACGCGACTAATAACTAATAAAACTGTCCAAACAAAACAAATTTAATTTATCGCCAAATGAAATTCTGAGAATCCCAAGAGAGTCACTCAAACTTTACTACGATATTTGGTCTAAGTCTACAATGCACAAACCGACCCGTCTGGGGCGCTATCGCTACCTGCTGCTTAAGATTTTTGCCGGCCGGCGCTAAGAGTTATTCTACTGGCCTATATTCTGTTTCGGTTGAACGACCCTTCAGAATCGGCGATAAACTTCATCGTAATAATATTGATAATAATTATAATCTCGTGACCGCTGTGAATCTGGACCTACGTTGTGGTAACCTGGAATTTTGTAATAATTAAACAAATACAAAGTGAGTCTTCTTCGATAGTTCATGTATAGGATGCGATAGACTTTTTCTTTGACAGAAAATTTCTACCCCATTGAATATTATAACCTGAAATTATTTTGACATTGTAACGCGCCCGACTAAAATCCTGGTTTGTTGACTTTTTACGGACAACTAATCTATGCGACTAATAACTAATAAAACTGTCCAAACAAAACAAATTTAATTTACCGCCAAATGAAATTCTGAGAATTTCTGAGAATCCCAAGAGAGTCACCCAAACTTTACTACGACATTTGGTCACGCGTTAACATCTGTCTAAGTCTACAATGCACAAACCGACCCGTCTGGGGCGCTATCGCTACCTGCTGCTTAAGATTTTTGCCGGCCGGCGCTAAGAGTTATTCTACTGGCCTATATTCTGTTTCAGTTGAACGACCCTTCGGAATCAGCGATAAACTTTACCGTAATAATATTGATAATAATTATAATATCGTGACCGCTGTGAATCTGGACCTACGTTATGGTAACCTGAAATTTTGTAATAATTAAACAAATACAAAGTGAGTCTTCTTCGATAGTTCATTTATAGGATGCGATAGATTTTTTCTTTGACAGAAAATTTCTAGCCCATTGAATATTATAACCTGAAATTATTTTGACATTGTAACGCGCCCGACTAAAATCCTGGTTTGTTGACTTTTTACGGACAACTAATCTATGCGACTAATAACTAATAAAACTGTCCAAACAAAACAAATTTAATTTACCGCCAAATGAAATTCTGAGAATTTCTGAGAATCCCAAGAGAGTCACCCAAACTTTACTACGACATTTGGTCACGCGTTAACATCTGTCTAAGTCTACAATGCACAAACCGACCCGTCTGGGGCGCTATCGCTACCTGCTGCTTAAGATTTTTGCCGGCCGGCGCTAAGAGTTATTCTACTGGCCTATATTCTGTTTCAGTTGAACGACCCTTCGGAATCAGCGATAAACTTTACCGTAATAATATTGATAATAATTATAATATCGTGACCGCTGTGAATCTGGACCTACGTTATGGTAACCTGAAATTTTGTAATAATTAAACAAATACAAAGTGAGTCTTCTTCGATAGTTCATTTATAGGATGAGATAGATTTTTTCTTTGACAGAAAATTTCTAGCCCATTGAATATTATAACCTGAAATTATTTTGACATTGTAACGCGCCCGACTAAAATCCTGGTTTGTTGACTTTTTACGGACAACTAATCTATGCGACTAATAACTAATAAAACTGTCCAAACAAAACAAATTTAATTTACCGCCAAATGAAATTCTGAGAATTTCTGAGAATCCCAAGAGAGTCACCCAAACTTTACTACGACATTTGGTCACGCATTAACATCTGTCTAAGTCTACAATGCACAAACCGACCCGTCTGGGGCGCTATCGCTACCTGCTGCTTAAGATTTTTGCCGGCCGGCGCTAAGAGTTATTCTACTGGCCTATATTCTGTTTCAGTTGAACGACCCTTCGGAATCAGCGATAAACTTTACCGTAATAATATTGGCAATAATTATAATCTCGTGACCGCGCTGTGAATCTGGACCTACGTTATGGTAACCTGGAATTTTGTAATAATTAAACAACCGTAAGGGAGAGGGGCGTTGCATAAAAAAAATTAAATGGACACTTCTTCACATCTTCATTTATAACTGTACAGATTCTCGTTGGCAGATGACAAGAAATAAGTTTACGATAAATATTTAAACAAAAGTAGAACGTCATCGACGTTTACTCCAAGTTTTTGCCCTTGCTTAGGTTGACCTTCGATCTTCTCGAACCGTCGCTCTTGAAGTTCTAGTATTTTAAAGATTTCTCTTCCAATTTATTTTACCTTGGGTTGGGTTGACCTTGACCTATGACTTTTCGAACGTAGTTCTTGAATTTTAAATTTTTTAAAGATTTTTCCCAACTTTCTTCTTCGCCATGGGTTGGGTTGACCTTGACCTTTTCGAATCATTATCAATTACTATCATTAACTAATTCATGACGTAACAGCAAAACTTCATGGAGTGAAAAGTTTTTGCAAGATGTCGAGATTTCTTCTTTCTTCTGCTTGTGTTGAGCAGAGTTAGGTTAGGTTGAGTTGGGTTCGATCGACCTTTCGAAATTTCATTTGACTCTGACTCTTAATCTTTTTGAGCTTTGCTTTTTTAAGTTTTATTTCTTCTTCAATCTTAGATTCTTGTTTGGATTGAGCAGGTTGATTAGGTTGCTTGGGGTTGAGTTGATCTTGAGCTTTAAACTTTTCGGACTAACGTTCTTGAAGCTTTAATTTTTTTCTTGTCCTGGATTGGGCAAGATATCTCCCCATTGTTTTCCTTGGGTTGGGTTGACCTTGAGCTTTGACCTTTTTGAACATAGTTCTTGCAGACTTAGGTCGACTTGGGATTGACCTTGAAGCTTTAATTTTTTAAAGATTTCTTGTTCTGGATTAGGCAAGATATCCCCCCATTGCTTTCCTTAGGTTAGGTTGGCCTTGACCTTTTCGAACATAGTTCTCACAGACTTAGGTTGAGTTGAGGTTGAGTTGACCTTGGCCTTTTCGGACCATCGTCTTGAAGTTTTAATCTTTTAAAAACATTTCTTGCCCTGGGTTGAGCAAGATATCTCCCCATTGTTTTCCTTGGGTTGGGTTGACCTTGACCGTTGATCTTTTCGAACCATCGTTCTTGAACTGTTTAAAGATTTCTTTCCCAATTTTTGCCTTGGCCTAGGTTGACCCTCTGTTCATCTCGAACCATCGTTCTTGAACGATTAAGTTTTTTCAAGATTTCTTCCCAATTTATGTTGCCTTTGGCCGGGTTCATCTTGACCTTTGGCCTTTTCGAACATAGTTCTTGAAGTTTTAATTTTTTTGAAGATTTTTCTCGGTTCTTTTCGCCATGGCTTGTGTTGACCTTAACCTTTTCGAATCATTATTAATTATTATAATTAATTAATTAATGTAAGCGTTCATTGAGCATTGAGTTAAGTTAGGTTGTCTTAGGTTGGCTTGACCTTGACATCTCACTTGACTCTGACCTTTAGCCTTTTTGAGCTTTGCTCTTTTAAGTTTTAAAACTTAAATATTTTATTTCCGTCACAAAATGCGTAAAGCTTTCCATTCCTGCATGTTGTCGCGCTTTTACCGACCGCCCCGTACATGTAAAAATAGGCAGAAGCTCTCCGTAAAAGGAGAAAATTCTATTTCGTTCTAAAAATGGGATATCGGACTGGGGGGCGCCTAGTGACTCACCCTGTATACATTTTTGAGAATAATCTTTAAAGTTCGAGTGCCATTTTGTGTTTGCGAACGAAATACGACACCCGCTCACAAGTGAACACCCGGTATTTTATTAATACAATCAATGAACACATCTTTTGAACAACAGCAATATTTTTTTTTAATATTTTGATTTGGGATAGCATTCGAAGGACGCTGCTTCTTAACCGAAATGGAATATCGCCGCTGAAAGTTTCTTATGTAATAGTTTCCGCCGATCCAATCAGCGCCATCTCTTGGCCAACCGGAGAAGTACGTCTTGAATGTTGTTACTGGCTTGTAATTTCTGAACGCCCCGTCCCTACTTTTATTAGATTAAAACGATTTCAGTTTAGAAAATAAAATAGAAAATTAAATTAGATTAATTAATTTAATTTAAAAACTAATTGTGGTTTTTTTATTTTCCACAAGTTTTGTTTGATTCCTCTTGCAATTGTTCTCTAATATAAACGCGCTTAGTTTTAGTTTCGGCTGCGCCATCTATCGAAATTAATTTCAGTGTTGACTTATGAGTATCGAATACTATAACGCTTATAACCTAAAATTGTTTTGACAGCGGCAATATTTTTATTTAGAAGAACTTGTATGTATAGACTCGAGTGGTATTTACCGTTTCTTGATAGAAATAGATAGTTTTCAATGAAATCGTCGCCAAAAGTTTGGCCCAACAATATTTGCCATCGATCCAATCAGCGCGCCGCCACCTTTTGGCCGACAAGAGAAACACGTTTTAAATGTTGTATGTAGTTTGAATTTGGTTTTTTCTTCTAATTTCTGAACGTACCCACTTTTATCAAACTAAATTAATTAAATGCATTTAGAAACGAATTTAAAAAAAATAATCACAAATAACAAAAGAAATAAATTTGCGTTTGAGGTCTCTTTACTTTCGAGAGGGTCTTGTTTGGTTGTTTGCGACTGTCCTATAATTTAAGTGCACTTTACAGTTTCACTTTTAGTGGCGCCATCTATCGAAATTCAGTTCAGGCTTGACTTAACACGGGAGCGCCAATTTTAATTTTGAATGTCGTGAACGCCGCATGAAAAAAAAAACTCGTTGCGTTAGAAAGGAACGCAAAGCATGTAAGTTTGTGTATTATACAAGGTTTGTGTACAAAATGATAGCGCCATCTACCGGCATAAAATTAAATACTATGTCAGAGTTTAAAACTCGTACAACTCATCATGTACCTTTAAACATAAGTGAAACGCAGAGCATAACTACTTTGCAAAAAGTTCAATGCAACGCGCAGATTATTTGGGTAGGGGCGGCGCCATCTATCGGAATTAATTTCGGTGTTATCTCAAGGGAGCGCGCCAATTTTAATTTTGAACATCGTGAGTGCCGCACGTAAAGAAATTGTAGCACTAGAAAGGATTGCAGAGCATAACTTTGTGTATTATACAAGGTATGTGTACAAGATGCTAGCGCCATCTATCCGCATAAAATTAAATACCTACTATGTCAGAGTTTAAAACTCACACAATTAATTCATCGTACTTTCAAATATAAGTGAAACGCACTGCGTAATTTGTTTGCAAAAAGTTTAATGCAAGGCGCAAGTTGTTTGGCTAGGGCGTGGCGCCATCTATCGGAATTAATATCGGTATTGTCTTAGAACGGCGCCAATTTCAATTCTGAATGTCGTGAATCCCGCCGCACGGAACCTGCTCTGCAAGGAAGCGCAATGTGAATCGCCGATTATTTGGTTCGGTAGCAGTGGCGCCATCTATCGGAATTCATTCCGGTATTGTCTCAAGAGAGCGCCAATTTTGATTATCGTGAATACCGCACGGAAGAAATTGTCGAATTAGAAAGTAATGCAGAACATACACGAGTTTATATAAGACATACGGCACAGATTATTTGAGAAAGCTGGCGCCATCTATCGGCGTTAAATTAGACGTTACATCAGAGAGTTCCAATCACGTATCAATTTTGAACGTTAATAAAACGTGCAGAACTTGCTTTGGAAAGAAGTGCCGATGTAGTAAATCGCCGATTATTTGGAAACGGCAGCGCCATCTATCGGAATGAATTCCAGTATTGTCTCAAAAGAGCGCCAATTTTCATTTTGATTATCGTAAACGCCGTGCGAAAGGAATCGTCGAATTAGAAGGTACTTAATGCAGATCATAAATTTATGTAAACCATATGGCAAAATGCTGGCGCCATCTATCGGCATAAAAGTAGATGTTACATCAGAAAGTTTCAATCACGTACATTTTATCATAATTTTGAATGTAATAAGTGAAATTCGCAGAATTTGCTTTGAAAGAAGTGCCAATTATTTGGAAACGGCTGCGTCATCTATCGGATTTAATTCCAGTATTGTCTCAAAAGAGCGCCAATTTTAATTTTGATTATTCGTAAATGCCGCGCGAAACAAATTGTCGAATTAGAAGGTAGTGCAGATCATAAATTTATGTAAAGCATAGTGCAAAATGCTGGCGCCATCTGTCGGCATAAAATTAGATGTAACGTCAGAGAGTTTCAATCACATACATTTCATCACAGTTTTGAACGTAATAAGTGAAACGCGCAGAACTTGCTTTGCGAAGAAGTGCCAATGTTAACCGCCGATTATTTGGAGACGGCAGCGCCATCTATCGGAATTAATTCCAGTATTGCCTCAGAAGAGCGCCAATTTCAATTTAGAATGTCGTAAACGCCGCACGAGAAAAAATTGATCGTATTAAAAACGAACGCGAAGCGTAAGTTTACGTGCAATGTAAATAAATAACGTAACATAAAAAATTAAAGATGGTGACGTCATCTTTTAATTATAAAGTGAGCGCCATTCTTAAAATGTTCATATTGATGAAAAATAAAATAAAATTCTCGCCCTCTCTTGCTCTTTAAAACTTTAGAGTGTAAAGGATTTCAATCGTCTGATTCAGTGGCGCCCTCTACCGTCGTTTAATTAGACACGTACGAAAGGGCGCCGTTTCATTTTCAATCTAATTTATAAATAGTCAGGACTCAAGTTTATTTTCTTTAATTACTATTTTCGGTAGAAAAAAACTTGTTTCTTTCTCGCTTCTGTTTCCTGTAACTAAACAAAGCACATCTCTTAACCAATTGTCGTTCAATTAGACACAAACGAAAGGGCGCCAATTTCAAAAGAGCAGTTTCATTTTAAAGCTAACTAATAAACGGTCAGGCTCAGGTTTTTTCGTAATGTATTCAAAAATTTTTAAGTTGATCCTCATTCGTCGCAGGCGCGGTGCTAGAAGTGCTTCTTGGGGGGGGGGGTGAGGGGGGGATTTGCTTTCGTTAAGGTTAAAAAATTGTGGACAAATGCAATCTTGAAAATATACACTTGGAAAAAAAATGATTTGCGTTTAAAATGACTTGCAACAATAAAGAAAACTTTTATGTAAGTAGGTTCCGTATGGCTCGGAAAAAAGTGACTTGTTGGCGGGGGGGGGGGCGATCAAAGCGATCGTGCCCCTTCCCCAGAAGTCACTTTTTTCGATCCCCCCCCCCGTATGACGCGTCTGATTCGTTAAATACTAATTTAAAGAAACGAATACGTGACCAGCTTTGAAAGTTTTTTTTTGGTAGTTTTTGAAAATTTTTTTAAGTTGATCCTAGAAGTGCTTCTTGGGGGGAGGGGGGGGGATTTGCTTTCGTTAAGGTTAAAAAATTGTAGACAAATGCAATCTTGAAAATATACACTTGGAAAAAAAAACGATTTGCGTTTAAAATGACTTGCAACAATAAAGAAAACTTTTATGTAAGTAGGTTACGTATGGCTCGGAAAAAAGTGACTTGTTGGGGGGGGGGCAATCAAAGCGCTCTTGCCCCTCCCCCAGAAGTCACTTTTTTCGATTCCCTCCATATGACGCGTCTGATTCGTTAAATACTAATTTAAAGAAACGAATACGTGACCAGCTTTGAAAGTTTTCTTTGGTAGTTTTTGAAAATTTTTTTAAGTTGATCCTAGAAGTGCTTCTTGGGGGGAGGGGGGGGGGTTGCTTTCGTTAAGGTTAAAAAATTGTGGACAAATGCAATCTTGAAAATATACACTTGGAAAAGAAAACGATTTGCTTTTAAAATGACTTGCAACAATAAAGAAAACTTTTATGTAAGTAGGTTACGTATGGCTCGGAAAAAAGTGACTTGTTGGGGGGGGGGAGGCGATCAAAGCGATCGTGCCCCTCCCCCAGAAGTCACTTTTTTCGATCCCCCCCCCCCGTATGACGCGTCTGATTCGTTAAATACTAATTTAAAGAAACGAATACGTGACCAGCTTTGAAAGTTTTTTTTAGTAGTTTTTGAAAGTTTTTTTAAGTTGATCCTAGAAGTGCTTCTTGGGGGGAGGGGGAGGGATTTGCTTTCGTTAAGGTTAAAAAATTGTGGACAAATGCAATCTTGAAAATATACACTTGGAAAAAGAAAACGATTTGTTTTTAAAATGACTTGCAACAATAAAGAAAACTTTTATGTAAGTAGATTACGTATGGCTCGGAAAAAAGTGACTTGTTGGCGGGGGGGGGGATCAAAGCGATCGTGCCCCTCCCCCAGAAGTCACTTTTTTTCGATCCCCCCCCCCCCGTATGACGCGTCTGATTCGTTAAATACTAATTTAAAGAAACGAGCTTTGAAAGTTTTTTGGTTTTGGTTTTTATTTTACTTCAGTAAAAATATACAGGGTGGTGATCTGCGCCACTCGTTCGTTCTCAAATTTGGTTTTATTTGCGAGTCGACGTCAGAGAAATCCGAAGTACTCGACGTAAATGCGTTTGCTGAGAAGGCATCGAAACTTAACCCCGCCTTAATTTTTGTGAAATTTCTAATAAATTAACAAAAACGTCCAGTTGCGTTATTCATTTGTTTTCTGGTATATCTTCGAGGACGTTGATTAATTTTTTAAGTTGAGCCGCGTTAAAACTTCTTTAAAAAAAAGAAAGCGAACGCAGCGTCACGTGACCGGCTTTGAAAGATTTTGATTGGTTTTCATTGTACTTCAGTAAAAATATACAGGGTGATCTGTGCCACCACTTCGGTTTTGTTTACGTCGAATCGACGCCAAAGAAATTCAAAGCGTTCGACGTACGTATAGAAATGCGTTCTCTGGAAGTTAACCCTACTTTAATTTTTGTAAAATTTCAACGAAAAGGACAATCTGGCTGCGTTATTCATTTGTTTCCTAATGTGCATGTATATTTTCGGGAACACTAAGAACTTGATTGTTTAATTTTTGGTTGGTCCTCCCTCAATCACGAGTCGAATTAAAAAGTAATAAAACAAAAAAATATAGAATACACTTGACACTTGACCTGTCACTTGTCATTTGATCGAGTTCGAAAGATTTTCATCGGTTTAAGGAATCTAGATGGCTGAAGTGCGATTAATTATAAATATTACATTGATGAGAAACGGATGACTATTTTAATCGCAGATTTGTATCGCAGACTTATAAATCTCGGCGCTCTATTCTTTCTTAATTTGATAAGACAATCACTCACCTCGACTTTATGATATCACCGCGCCTGTCTATCGAGCATTTAAATGAAATTGCCCAACCTATCAAAGGAGGGGATGACGCTTCTCAAGCGCTTGAGAGCAACGCTTTTCAATACAAAAAAAAATTCTTTTTTTGCTGTTTCCTGTAACTAAACAAAGCACATCTTTTAACCTATTGTCTTTCAATAAGGCAGGTAATAATAATAAGTGAAAAATGTTATCCTCTTGTTTCTTCTTGCTTTCATTATTACATTGGTACTTCAACACTCTCGTTATACTCCCAAGGCGTTTCGGCGGTTTGTCGTGAGTCACCCTGTATATTATTATTATTTTTATTTAAATTTTATTATTTAATCTCGATTGCTGCGATCGATCACAGGTGACATGAACTGGAGGAAATCGTTGATCCTTTCCGAACTACAAATAATAGAAGCAACGTCCAGCAGATTTCAAATTAATTAATTATTCATTTTTCAATTGCTACATGTTTTCAAGAAAGCACTTGTATTCACGTTTCCTGTAAATATTTTCTGGCGCGATAGGCGGATAAACAAGTCATTTATGATGGGTTCTGTTTAAGTTCGTTTCGCGTTAAAAAAAAATAATAATAATTGATAGACTCACCTGTTATTGAAACATAAGGACTTCGGCGATAAGCAATAACCTGCATACCAGCACATGACAGTGGTTTTGTTTGTGTGAGTAATGCTTTGTGTACTTTTGTGCGAACCACATTTTTCTGCCACACGTTCTACGTAGTGATGGTAAAATTATTTAGATTCTTTTCGGTATACAGAAAGGTAAACACGTTTTGCTTGGTATTTTGTGCTGCTGTTGTCTTATAATTCTTTATATGTATGTAAAAACTAACGCCAGCTTTAAATAATATATACCTAACGTTGGAAAAACTAGGACAACGTCCTCAATAAATAGGTGCAGGCCCAGGTCACGTAAAGATCAGCTACGACGATAGGTAGGCAGGCAGCAGAGTTCTGTTTCCTGATCTCTCGCTGTTAATTAACCTTTTTAACAGATTAAATGAAGTGACCCCTTCGCGCTAACGTGAAACGGTTGAAAGCGCAAGTTTTAAGTGAAACACCATGAGCGACGCAAGTGATTTGGAAGTGAAAATAAAACGGAAAATCCTTCAGTATTTTCCATCATCTTGGGTGAGACACTTACTTCTCTGTTGAAAGACGAATAATTATTGCGTACAAAAAGTTAACACGTAGTAGATTGAGGTTTCATGAAAAACAAAAAAAAAAGTGCCCCCCCTTTAAAATTAGGGTGGGCAAGAAAAGAAGTATCTATATTTAAATTACCGGAAGTCCTCAAGCGTTTGCTCTTTCCTTTTAAATATCGATAGGAAATTAATTAGTTTGCAATGGTTCGTAAAAGTTTTGCTATGTTTTACACTCGATCGATCTTGACATTCGTGTCTAATCCTAATTTGTAATGTGAAACCTTGTTTGGAGAAATGACTGCGAGTGTGTGCGCATGTTGTTGGCAATCAAGGTTAATTTATCCATGCATGTCTCCTATGTACAGTAAACAAACGCAATGGTAAAATTAGTTTAAAACGTGCACCGCGAGTTCTTGTGGCGTTAGATATCGATCCTCCTTTTTGAAAAGTGCAACTACTATGAATTTGAGCCGCATACACGCCCAAATCATAATCGTGCGCATATGTAAACCGAGCGTAAGTTTTGCATAAACAATTTTGTTTGCGATTGCTACACGAAAAATAAAAGTAAACAGTGTGTAAGGTAATGGAAAATACTGTTATGTAACAATTACCTAAAAAAATATCTGAAAAAATTAAGAAATACAAAGGTTTGAATAAAATATACAGTGTGTAATCGAATAAGTTTAAGGATGTAACTTTAATGAGCGGACCAACTTCAAGGGCTAGTTCCTCACGTCAAAACATGAAGAAAAGTTCATATAAACATACGTCTGCAAACGCATAGTTATTGGGGCACAGTGTGTTTCATTTCAAATTCCCAAAAAATTGAAGGAAAAACACAGTAGGAGTCGTCTGATCAAAAAAAGTTGTTAAGAAAACTTGTTTGGAATTACGAGGTAGCCCCGACTCCCAAATTTGGATGAAAAGTTTTAGTTTTTAATTATTTTAAATCAGCTGAAATGATGTATTTACAATGTGAGTTTCACGCAAATTCGGGAATCGGGGTCATCTCGTAATTCCAAACAACTTTTCTTATTAACTTTTTTTGATCAAACAACGCCTACTGTGTTTTTTTTACATTTTTTAGAATTTGGAATGGAACACGCTGTATCTCGAAAACTATGCGTTTGCGGACGTACGTTTATACGAACTTTTTTCACGTTTCGGCATGAGGAACCAGCCCTTGAAGTTTGTCCCCTCATTAAAGTTGCACCCTGTATAATATAGGCTCTTTTTTATATTTCGCACCCTATCTAGAGGCGTTATTTTTGGCGGCTAGAGAAAAACTTTAAATACGAAAGTTGAACGGTTTTATACGTACTGTCTTTTAGGGTTTTCGCAAAAAACAAAAGCGAATCGCAAAGTCGAGAAAAAACTACAACTTGTGTTTTTTTTAACGGAACACCCTGTATATTATTCGCTAAGATGACAGATAATTTTTTCCTGATTTCAAAAACATATAATATGTTGATGTTTGGATGAGCCGCTTATGACATATTTAAAAATATGTTAAAAATATCAATATACACATTAACATTTAGAAAGTCAAGGCGGCCTTGGAAAAACGTTTTAAAAAAAGACTTCTAAGACGCTGTTTTAGTTAGCAAATGACGATTTGAAACTTAACGAATAATTAGTTACCACTTTGGACAAGAAACTAGAAGTGACTCCCTCCTGTTTATTTTTACTCGTTGCTTAACAAAAAATTTGGTTACCAAGAAACTGGAAATGACTCCCTCCTGTTTATTATTTGCTCGTTGCTTCTTACCGAATTAATTAAATAAATGATGTATTTACAATGTGAATTTCACCTGAATCGGGAATCGGGGATATCACATAATTCCAAACAACTTTTCCTAATAACTTCTTTTGATCAAACGACGTCTGCTATGTTTTTTTTATGTTTTGGAATTTGAAATGAAACACGCTGTATCTCGAAAACTATGCGTTTGCGGACGTCATTTATACGAACTTTTTTTCACATTCCGGCGTGAGGAACCAGCCCTTGAAGTTTGTCCACTCATTAAAGTTGCACCCTGTATAATACAGGCTCTTTTTTTATATTTCGCTCCCTATCTAGAGACGTTATTTTAGCGGCTAGAGAAAAACTTTAAATACGAAAGTTGAACGGTTTTATACGTACTGCATTTTGGAGTTTTCGCAAAAAACCAAAGCGAATCGCAAAGTCGAGAAAAACGACAACTTGTGTTTTTTTTTAACGGAACACCCTATATATTGTTCGCTAAGGTGACAGATAATTATTTCCAGATTTCAAAAATATATAACACGTTGATGTTTGGATGAGCCGTTTGTGACATATTTGAGTTAAAAGTATCAATATACACGTTAACATTTAGAAAGTCAAGACGGCCTTGAAAAAGTGTTTAAAAAAAGTCTTCTAAGACGCTGTTTTAGTTAGCAAATGACGATTTGAATTCGATTATTTGAAACTTAACGAATAATTAGTTACCACTTTGGACAAGAAACTAGAAGTGACTCCCTCCTGTTTATTCTTTACTCGTTGCTTAACAAAAAATTTGGTTACCACTTTGGACAAGAAACTGGAAATGACTCCCTCCTGTTTATTCTTAACTCGTTGCTAAACAAAAAATTAGTTACCACTTTGGACAGGAAACTAGAAATGACTCCCTCCTGTTTATTCTTTGCTCGTTGCTTCTTACCGAATTAATTAAATAAATGATATATTTACAATGTGAATTTCACCCGAATTCGGAAATCGGGGATATCTCGTAATTCCAAACAACTTTTCCTAATAACATCTTTTGATCAAACGACGTCTATGTTTTTTTTAATGTTTTGGAATTTGAAATGAAACACGCTGTATCTTAAGAACTATGCGTTTGCGGACGTCATTTATACGAACTTTTTTTCACATTCCGGCGTGAGGAACCAGCCCTTGAAGTTTGTCCCCTCATTAAAGTTGCACCCTGTATGATACAGGCTCTTTTTTATATTTCGCACCCTGTATGATACAGGCTCTTTTTTATATTTCGCACCCTATCTAGAGGCGTTATTTTAGCGGCTAGAGAAAAACTTTAAATACGAAAGTTGAATGGTTTTATACGTACTGTCTTTTAGACTTTTCGCAAAAACCAAAAGTGAATCGCAAAGTGAAGAAAAAAGTACAACTTGTGTTTTTTTTAACGGAACGCCCTATATATTGTTCGCTATCATGACAGATAATTTTTTCCTGATTTCAAAAATATATAATATTTTGATATTTGGATGAGCCGTTTATGACATATTTGAATTAAAAGTATCACTATACGCGTTAACATTTAGAAAGTCAAGGCGGCCTTGAAAAAATGTTTTAAAAAAAGACTTCTAAGACGCTGTTTTAGTTAGCAAATGACGATTTGAATTCGAATATTTGAAACTTGACGAATAATTAGTTACCACTTTGGACAAGAAACTAGAAGTGACTCCCTCCTGTTTATTCTTTACTCGTTGCTTAACAAAAAATTTGGTTACCACTTTGAACAAGAAACTGGAAATGACTCCCTCCTGTTTATTCTTTACTCATTTGCTTAACAAAGAATTAGTTACCACTTTGGACAAGAAACTAGAAATGACTCCTTCTTGTTTATTATTTGCTCGTTGCTTCTTACCGAATTAATTAAATAAATGATGTATTTACAATATGAATTTCACCCGAATCGGGAGTCGGGGATATCACGTAATTCCAAACAACTTTTCCTAATAACTCTTTTGATCAAACGACGTCTGCTATGTTTTTTTTTTTAAATGCTTTGGAATTTGAAATGAAACACGCTGTATCTCAAGAACTATGCGTTTGCGGACGTCATTTATACGAACTTTTTTTCACATTCCGGCGTGAGGGAATCAGCCCTTGAAGTTTGTCCCCTCATTAAAGTTGCACCCTGTATAATACAGGCTCCTTTTTATATTTCGCACCCTATCTAGAGGCGTTATTTTAGCGGCTAGAGAAGAACTTTAAATACGAAAGTTGAACGGTTTTATACGTACTGTCTTTTAGAGTTTTCGCAAAAAACAAAAGCGAATCGCAAAGTCGAGAAAAACCTACAACTTGTGTTTTTTTAACGCAACACCCTATATATTGTTCGCTAGCATGACAGATAATTTTTTCCTGATTTCAAAAATATATAATATGTTGATGTTTGGATGAGCCGTTTATGACATATTTGAGTTAAAAATATCAATATACACATTAACATTTAGAAAGTCAAGGCGGCCTTGGAAAAACGTTTTAAAAAAAGACTTCTAAGACGCTGTTTTAGTTAGCAAATGACGATTTGAAACTTAACGAATAATTAGTTACCACTTTGGACAAGAAACTAGAAGTGACTCCCTCCTGTTTATTCTTAACTCGTTGCTTGACAAAAAATTAGTTACCACTTTGGACAGGAAACTAGAAATAACTCCCTCCTGCTTATTCTTTGCTCGTTGCTTCTTACCGAATTAATTAAATAAATGATGTATTTACAATGTGAATTTCACCCGAATCCGGGAATCGGGGATATCATAATTCCAAACAACTTTTCCTAATAACTTCTTTCGATCAAACGACGTCTACTATGTTTTTTTTTAAATGCTTTGGAATTTGAAATGAAACACGCTATATCTCAAGAACTATGCGTTTGCGGACGTCATTTATACGACCTTTTTTTCACATTACGGCGTGAGGAACCAGCCCTTGAAGTTTGTCCCCTCATTAAAGTTGCACCCTGTATAATACAGGCTCTTTTTTATATTTCGCACCCTATCTAGAGGCGTTATTTTAGCGGCCAGAGAAAAACTTTAAATACGAAAGTTGAACGGTTTTATACGTACTGTCTTTTAGAGTTTTCGCAAAAAACAAAAGCGAATCGCAAAGTCGAGAAAAAATTACAACTTGTATTTTTTTTAACGGAACGCCCTCTATGTTGCTCGCTAAGATGACAGATAATTGTTCCCTGATTTCAAAAATATATAATATGTTGATGTTTGGATGACCCGTTTGTAACATATTTGAGTTAAAAGTATCAATATACGCATTAACATTTAGAAAGTCAAGGCGGCCTTGAAAAAATGTTTTAAAAAAAGACTTCTAAGACGCTGTTTTAGTTAGCAAATGACGATTTGAATTCGAATATTTGAAACTTGACGAATAATTAGTTACCACTTTGGACAAGAAACTAGAAGTGACTCCCTCCTGTTTATTCTTTACTCGTTGCTTAACAAAAAGTTTGGTTACCACTTTGGACAAGAAACTGGAAATGACTCCCGCCTGTTTATTCTTAACTCGTTGCTTAACAAAAAATTAGTTACCACTTTGGACAAGAAACTAGAAATGACTCCTTCCTGTTTATTATTTGCTCGTTGCTTCTTACTGAATTCATTAAATAAATGATGTATTTACAATGTGAATTTCACCCGAATTCGGAAATCGGGGATATCACGTAATTCCAAACAACTTTTCCTAATAACTTCTTTTGACCAAACGATGTCAACTATGATTTTTTTTTATGTTTTAGAATTTGAAATGAAACACGCTGTATCTCAAGAACTATGCGTTTGCGGACGTCATTTATACGAACTTTTTTTCACATTACGGCGTGAGGAACCAGCCCTTGAAGTTTGTCCCCTCATTAAAGTTGCACCCTGTATAATATAGGCTCTTTTTTATATTTCGCACCCTATCTAGAGGCCTTATTATAGCGGCTAGAGAAAAACTTTAAATATGAAAGTTGAACAGTTTTATACGTACTGTCTTTTAGAGTTTTCGCAAAAAACAAAAGCGAATCGCAAAGTCGAGAAAAAATTACAACTTGTCTTTTTTTTTTAACGGAACGCCCTCTATGTTTGTTGCTCGCTAAGATGACAGATAATTGTTCCCTGATTTCAAAAATATATAATATGTTGATGTTTGAATGACCCGTTTGTAACATATTTTAAGTTAAAGATATCAATATACACGTTAACATTTAGAAAGTCAAGGCGGCCTTGAAAAAATGTTTAAAAAATATACTTCTAAGTGACTGTTTTAGTTAGCAAATAACAATTTGAATTCGAATATTTGAAACTTAACGAAAAATTAGTTACCACTTTGGACAAGAAACTAGAAGTGACTCCCTCCTGTTTATTCTTTACTCGTTGCTTAACAAAAATTTGGTTACCACTTTGGGCAAGAAACTAGAAAAGACTCCCTCCTGTTTATTCTTTACTCGTTGCTTAATTAGTTACCACTTCGGACAAGAAACTAGAAATGACTCCCTCCTGTTTATTATTTGCTCGTTACTTCTTACCGAATTAATTAAATAATTAGTTTAAGAAATAATAAAACCAAAGTTATCCACCGCCATCTATGTAAATCTTGTTTTCTTGACTGTAATATAATGTTTTTGCCGCGAAATTTGAAATAGATTTTTTGCTTCTATTGCGTTCATATTCCAGGAAAAAGAAGATGAAGAATCGTAGATGCTCTTTCGTTTCTTGTTCATTTCATTCGTCGAATTTCGATTGCAGTTTCAGTTCTCTTTTGTCTTTTGTATAATCAATAAAATCTAGAAACTAGAAATGACTCCCTCATGTTTATTTTTTTCTCGTTGGTTAACAAAAAATTTGGTTATCACTTTGGACAAAAAACCGGAAATAACTCCCTCCTGCTTATTCTTTACTCGTTGGTTAATTAGTTACCACTTTGGACAAGAAATTAAAAATGACTCCCTCTTGTTTATTATTTGCTCGTTACTCCTTACCGAATTAATTAAATAATTAGTTTAGAAATAATAAAACCACAGTTATCTAGCGCCGTCTATATAAATCTTGTTTTCGGGACTGTAATATAATGTTTTTGCCGCGAAATTTGAAATAGATTTTTTGCTTCTATTGCGTTCATATTCCAAGAAAAAGAAGATGAAGAATCGTAGATGCTTTTTCGTTTCTTGTTCATTCCATTCTTCGAATTTCGATCGCAATTTCAGTTCTCTTTTGTCTTTTCTATAATCAATCATCCTTCGTCATTTGACTGCCTTCCGTCATTAAAAATGATAACAATCTATGTAAGCGCCATCTATGTAAGTCTCGTCGGACCACAGTTTTTTCGCGGCAAATTTGAAATTAATTTATTCTTTATTCCAACCATTATCCACCTGACGACGACGCGACGACCGTCGATCTTCTCCTGCTTCGCGTTCATTTAATTCCGTATTCCTTTGTGTCTTGTTTCAGTTCTCAGTTTTCTTATTGCGCTGATTTTCTCTTGCCCGGCTCTTTGATTTCGTCGATCAATTCGTCTTTATGATTTTATTCTTTTACTTACAGGGACAGAATGGCTTCGATGACCTCAGGCGATACGTCAAACAAGGGGGCGACTTCTCCAAAGAACTCTCCACGATCCTTCAAGAAAGGTAACAAGTAGTTTTTTATACACCCTGTAGAATCTAA
Organism: Dorcus hopei; assembly: GCA_033060865.1. Classification (NCBI taxonomy): domain Eukaryota; kingdom Metazoa; phylum Arthropoda; class Insecta; order Coleoptera; family Lucanidae; genus Dorcus; species Dorcus hopei. The sequence continues at coordinate 24,922,832 of CM065426.1, forward strand.
TGCGGACCCATTAATTACATTGCTCTTACGACAGTAGTTAAAAGCATCCGGGCTTCACGGAAACTCTTCTTAATTTCTTGTCAAAGTCGTCCTTCTCCCTTTAGCACCGCCTCATTTAATAACCCTAACAGCCATTTTTTTCTCTGTATGTACAATTACGAATTTTTGTTTGTCGTTCAGATCTGAAGCAGAACTACAGTACGCCAAGAGTCTATCGAAGCTGAGCAATAAACTGGTAAGGGCGTGTCGAGACGGCGTCGGCGGTCTAAACGAGGCCTGGAGGGCCGTCGCGCTCGAATTGGAGGCACGTGCCGAAGGCCACCGTATAATGGGGGCCGCGATCCTGGAGGACGCTGCGAAACCTCTTCGAACGCTCTCAGAAAACCAACACAGAGCCAGGAAGCAGGCCGAGTCGGCTGTGGACAAGGCGGCGCGTGGTCTGGCCGACTGGAGGAGCGCCGAGGCCAAGACCAAGAAACACAGTCACACGTGCGCCAGGGATAACGAGAAACTGCAAGACGCCATGCTAGACAATAGGTAACCACCACAACCAACCTGTAGATAATATTTTTTGAGATCGCGGTACTTAAATAATAAATAATCCGCGCGACGTCCGCTAGAGGGGTAAAATGACATCGCCCGTAACAGTCAAATTGAAAATGTTTTCATCCTGCGCATAGCTTCCGAACGAAAATGTATTTACCGGTAGAGGGCGTGGCATTGTTCGCTCCGTTTGTTTGTCTGCGCAACACTGAACTGAACGGAAATATTTTCTTTGAATTGTTTACGCCAAATACTAGGCCTTATTGTTGTTTTTTTTTTGTTTGTTTTTGCAGATTGTCTAGAAGTACTAGTCTAATCCACCTGGCACACATCCACAAAACCTCAGTGGACAAAGAAAACGCAAAAGTAACAATTACAGAGTAACCGTAAAACGAAATCACTAATCGTTGTTGTTTTTTTTTTTCTAGTTAGAAGGAAAAAAGCGGAAAGCGGAAGACGCCGTGAAGAAAGCCGACATAGAATATTACACTCTCTGCGTTCGAGCCGAGAGAGCCAGGTAATTACTACACCTTTTTTTTTGTAAAAACTTTGCATAAAATACGCAATTATTTGAACGGGAGAAAATAGAAAGTAATTTTTAAAAATGTACAGGGTCATACGAGATCATAGTCTTCTCGATTTAAGAAATGATTCACCCTTGCATATCCTAGAGGATATTCCAGTCTTGTGTGTCTATTTATTTTTTCGTAAACAGAATTTTTATGCTCGGTTTTATTTTATCTTTTAGACTGGAGTGGGAGTCTGCCGTAGCAAAAGGTGCCAACACGTTCCAATCTCTAGAAGAAGAAAGGTTAAACAACCTCAAGTCCATACTCACTTCATACCTGAGTCATAGCAGTGAATTGGGACCACGACTGATCGAGGTAGATACCAAAAAATATTTTTATATACAGGGTGATTCATGCCAAAGTAACACTCCCCCCCATTTCATGTTGTGACCCACCTGGTTACAAATGTTGAAGTGTCCAAATTAAGTTCATCTCACGACCGGCTAACTCGAATGCGAGTTGGGACCAAGACTGATCGAGGTAGATACCAGAAAATATTTTTATATACAGGGTGATTCACGTCAAAGTAGCACTCCCCTATTTCATGTTGTGGCCTACCTGGTTACAAAAGTTGAAATGTGCAAGTTAAGTTCATCTCACGGACGGCTAATTCGTGGAGATGGGCTGGATCATACGTAACCCCAATAGAAAGGTTTGAATTTAATTCGAAAAGAAATAAAAGTCACCAGTGGTGCACGTTCATTTTTATTTATGTCTTAAAGGGGTTGAACTAAGCTCCACACAAAGATTTGTTAAAATTAAATGCAATCAAAGCGCGGTCAGTTAATCTGACAGTGCCGAATGTCAAGATCAAGACTCAAGTGACATCATAAAACGTCAAAACGCGAAACATTCGGATCTGTTTGTCCGTTACAAAATTATCAACTTAATTAGCAAAAAGAAAGTAAACAACGTTAACTCTAACTGCGCAATGTCGACCTAGTCGGCACTAGATCCGTTCAAAATATTAATATGACCTTCAAGATACAGTTGTGAATGCACGTCAGCTGATTGCGGGATCGTCAAGACCTTCGAGACACGAATAGCAGGTGTAACCACTTTCGTGAGACCACTTGCGTCAACTTCAGTGACCATTTTCGTTCCAAGGGGGCGCGCTCCTTGGATGTGCGGCGTGATGAACCATCGCATTACCGAACACCAAGATGGACGGCCAAGGTCGATTTACAACGACGCCATCAGATTTCTCAGCCAGGATACGACGAAGAAGCTCGCCAGTTAGGAGAACTCCGGTGAAACGCCCGGAATAAATGTGGGGGGAAGAAGAACCAAATAAAAATAAAGCCTAGATAGAAGGAAAACACGGATTACGAACCGACCGACACGACGAGCAACGTGACTCTAAAAACATACCTGCCGTAAATTCGACGGACAAGCTTGGAGAGGCCTAGGACTCGCCGCAAAGAATTAACAATCGGGCAATATACCCGTTTACTTTTTCACTCTAAAACAAATGAATGAAAAATTAATTCCAGGTTATTCGTTTCAGTTCTGTGTTCACCTTATTTTTGTTTATTGCCACGTCGCTTGTCTTTTGTTTCACTCGGTCGGATTAGTTTCTCTATTTTTTTGGATGCTTTTGACAGTTTCTTCTTTTGTTTTTTAAGTCCATTCTGTTTGCCTTCTGTTGATATTTTGATTTTCTTCTGACGTTCTCTTCTTTTGTTTTCCGGTCCATTTCCAGGTTGTTCGTTTGTTTCAGTTATCACTTGTTTTTCTTTGCCAAATTATTTTTTGTCGCTTTCTATGTCGTTTCTTTTGTTTTCTTGGCATATCCAAAATTTTTTTGTTTTAGTTTTCTGTCGGTTTTTCGATTTCCTTTTTTCTTTGACTTTCTGCCTTTATCCAATCTTTTTTCTGCATTTCACCGGCGACTTTTACAGTTTCTTCTTTTGTTTTCTTCGCGCATGGTAACGTCTCTCTTTGCTGCTTTCTATTGGCATTTTGATTTTTTTTTAACTTTCCTTCTTTTGTTTTCATAGTATTTCAAGGTTTTTCTTTTTGGTTCTAGCTTGTTTTCTTTTGACAACTTTTTTTTTGCTTATTTCTTTTGTTTTCTTGACATTTTTTCTTTTGACTTTCTCTTGGTTTCTTGACTTTCTCCCTTTGACCGATCATTTTTTCGCATTTCATCGACGATTTTTACAGTTTCCTCGTTTGTTTTCTTCGCGCTTGGTGAAGCCTCTTTCCTGCATTCCGTTGGTATTTTGATTTTCTTTTGTTTTCGTCGTACTTCCGGGTTGTTCGTTTCGGTTCTCTCTTGTTTTCCTTTGCCAAACTATGTTTCGGTATCTTTCATCGTTTTTCGTGGTCTTTTCTTTTGTTTCCTTCGCAGTTTCTTCTGTTGCGCTTCCGTTTTGCTTTTTCTTTTAATTTCTTTCTTCGTCGTGCGGTTTTGCCGCATTTCGCTTCCGCCAATCTCGATTTTCAAACATTCCGCCGAGCCTTCTTTTGTCATTCGTTCGTCGCTTCTGCGCATTTCATCGTGATTCCGTTTACTTTCATCGAATTGTTTTTTTTTCTCTCTCTAGTTCGCTTTGCGCAGTCTTCGTTTGTTTTCGCTATTCTTTAGCACACCCCGTCGAAAGGTTCGTCGACCTTCTTTTGTTTTTCGTTCGCCTTACGTCGACCACTTTCACCTAGAAAAGAGAATCACTTTTTTACATCCTGTAATGGAACGTGTGTGACGTAGAAGTCATTTATAAATAAATTTTCTGGCCGCCACAATCTAATAATAATAAATAATAATAATATTTATTTTCAATAAAAAACAAAGGAAATTGAAAACGTCAAGTGAACAATACTTAAATTAACTACTGAATTTCTGAAAACGTACCTGCCGTAAATTCAACGGACGAGCTTAGAGAGGCCTAGGACCGGCCGCAAACAATTAACAACCTGGCAACATACCCGTGTACTTTTTCACTCCAAAACAAACACCGTTTAATGAGAAATTGCACAGAGGTGAGAATTATTCTTAACGCGGTCTGAATGCAAGCCGAGCTCACAAGACTGACGGAATTTCCCATCGGGTCGGCGTTCGGCGTGAACGGTTCGGGGGTGGGGGAGAAGTCCATTGGCTAATGACATGAGACAGTCTCTGGGGTTATTTAGCGTTGTAAGCGTCGTTTTTGGACCAGTCCAAGTTACTGCGGCGCAATTACACTTTCGTCAAGATACAGGGTGACCCGAAAGCTAGAGATTATTTCTCACAGTAACAATCTTTAAAGCCCATGTTATTAACTCGTAATTTATTTTAGGCGACGGAACGACTAAAAGGTCCACTGGGCGAAGCGGAGCCAACCCAAGACTTATCGACCTTCATCAGCCTGAGGCACTCGTCCCAGCAAATCTCCGAGCAACTCCTCCCAGACTTCTACTGCGAACACATTACGCTGGCCATGAACCGAGAAAGAAGAAAACAGGTCCGTACGTCCCCCCTCAAAAAATTTAGTCTCTAACAATAGGTTTTGATTCGCAGGCTTTGATAAAGCTGCTGCACCTGATAAAGCAGGACATCGAACGCGAGAGGAAATCGAAAAACGGATTGGAAAACCTGTCGAGGGCCATAAAGCAGACGCCGAATTTCGGGGCGGAGGATTCCAATCAGAACGTGACGGAAAAACTTTATCACGTAAGTTCACTGATGTCCTTGAGGCTTCCTTGAATGAGGAACCCCTTAGAATGGGATTGTAGTGAGGCAGTTGCATTAGAACAACTCACATTCTAAGGGGTTCCTATTCAAGGAAGCTCTAAGAAAACGGACATGAGACTCCTCAACCAACCCTACCCCCCTTGATTTTCGCTTCTTCCAGATGAAATCCATGTTAACCTACTTAGAGGGTGCCAGATACAAAGTTCAAAGTGCCTTGGCCGAATTGGACAGCCGTCCAAGGACGGGGCATCCCCTAGCGCCGCACATAACCATCACGCGAGACAAGTCAGGACTACAACAGAGCATTTTAAAGGTAAGGGGGTCGGGGGGCGGGGGCTGGGGGGTCGGGGGGCGGCAGTTGGGGGGTCGGGGGCGGGGGCTGGGGGGTCGTAGAGAGATTTTATAGGTTCAAATTATATGGATGCGCTTTGTGTAGGTGCCCCAGTGGTTGAGGGAGCAATGGACCGACCCCGAGAAGAGCCCCGTCAGCGAAAAGTCCGTCAAATCCGAAACCATTTACCCGGACCTTTCGGATCCCGAATGGAACGACAGGGGCACCGCCGACGGAAATTCCAACCAACCCGATTCCGATTTTGGTACGCAACATGTTACGTCGTTTGTTTCTAATCAGTTGTGAACCGGCCTCGATCGAACTGATGACGTATGAAATAGCCATAACCCCACTTTTAAACTAATTTAAAAAAAAACGCTCTGAAATGGTTCTCTTGCAAGAACCTAAAGCGTTTACGATCAAAACGGTCGACCAAATTGAAGAAGGCGAGTGGGCAGTACTCATTCAGGACTAATAATAATAATACCCTAAGTGAGGTTATGATATACGTCAACTTATTAAGCTTCAAGCAAGGCCGGTTCACAACTAACAGCTCACGGCCAACTAAGAGGAGAATCTTAAAAAAATTATAAATGCACCTACGGGGGTTATTCAAAAAGTCAGCGTCCTCCAACATTTGTTTTAAACGGAGAATTATGATGATTCGTATTTACCAGATGAATTTTCGTCTCAAGGAAGCAGCGCCTGCGGACTCTGCACGGACGAAAGCCCCGTTCAACCGATAGCACACTGCAAGGCGCTGTACTCGTACACGCCGAACCTCTCCGACGAGTTGGCCCTCCATCCCGGCGATATCCTGTCGGTATATCGACAGCAGGACGATGGTTGGTGGCTGGGGGAGTGCAACGGGTCCGTCGGGATCTTCCCCGCGACCTACGTCGAGACGCTACCCGCTAACGTCATCAAGTGTTGATGATTCTTCTACTTCTTCTTCGATTCGTTTCGATACAGCCGAGGAGAACTAAAGACATACCTATAAGTTTACTGAAAGCAATAACGTTTAGAGTTTACCTTTAGTAATTTTGTATTTTTTTTTCACGTTACACTTGAATTTAAAAACAGAAAGTGTGTCGAATTTCATTGTATGTATTTTTTAAATATCTTGTATGTATTTATTACGATTGTGTTATAATTGTGTATAAATATATAGATCTGGTAATGTTATTTCATGTGAATTATTATAAAAAGTAAGAAGCTACGCCCCCTTCGAGACGTGCTACCATCTTTAGCATCAAATAAATTCTCTGGCTAAGGCCTACTCCGTTTTGGATTAGGCGTAGTTCGTTGGCTGACGCACTGTGACAAATTAATCGTCACAATAAGGACCCACAGATTATCGAAAGAGCGAGAGAGAGAGAGAGTGTGTTTCTTCCCTGTGATTTGAAGCCACGCGCGCGGCACGTTCCGGCGCCACGCGTCGCACGAGAGACACCCCACTTACATGTGTCAAACATGGTTTGCGACCGCGTAACCCCCGTTACCTCACAAAGCGACGGGCGCCCGCCGGCCCAATTGTTCGAAAAGGATAAGCCAAATTGATTTGTTTGTGGCCAATCGAGATTCATGAGTTTGTTTTATTTCGCGCGAGCTTTTGAATTATTTATTTATTTATTTGCCGATTCGATTTTAAGCCGAAGCGAAGTTTTAATTTCCCGAAGCTCGATCGTATCTATCGTGAAATAAAACACCCGCGGTAGTTTAATTCGTTCGTGATGACTAGAGGTCAGGTTGGCGTTGGTTAAAAACTTTTGCACACGAGTGTAATATAAAATAATAAGTAACTATAAATTCTGGAATTGATTTCTTTTCGACCTCGGTCCGTGTACTAAGCACAATTCATTGAGTGGCTGTTAAAACAGCTTCTCGAGGTGAGGGAAAATAAATGGTGAACACGAAGTAAGCAGAAGGGAGAAAACACATACATTGAATGAATATTCAGTTAAAACGAAAAAAACAATTTATCAAAGATCGATGCCGCCATCGGGCAGAGATTCGATCCGTGTTAATTGCAAGGAATAAGGTAGGTAGGTAAAGGAACGTTGGGGACGGCCTCAATCTGCCTACTCCGTCCCGTCAATGATCCCGGAGAATCTGAGATCAAGTAAACGGACGCGGGCCCTGTTATTTGGTCGACCGAGGGTGTTTCCTGGAACCCGCTCGGTCGGGTGTCCGCTTCTGACGTCACAATCCCCTGAGTCACTCGAGGTTGAAAAGTTTAAACAAAGAAAGCTTTTTTATTTCCCCGCCGACCCAGGGTTTTCTTTATGTCATTGGATAGCGCTGTTCGCGCGCTTTAATTTGATGTCGCGCCCGGCGAAATTCGACGGGCGGAAACGCCTGAAATTGTGACGGAAGCGCGGGAGTGCTTCCGGTCGCGTAACTATTTTTTTAGCGGTACGGTCGGGATGAAATGTGGTAGGATTCTCTGGGATACTACTCTGAATATTTCTGCAAAGTTTCAAGTTGATCTGACGGTACAATTAAAAGTTATTCGAACTTAATTAAGCGCGGGCGGTGATTGGTAACAATCGATCCGTTCAGGCCTCGGTTCGTGTGCACGACTAAAAGGATTTCATTGAATCACGGTTGCAGCAATTACAAGAATCTTCACTTGTGCAAGAATGTTCGAGTTATAGGGGGCCTCTATAAAATCAAAAACTAGAAACTTCCACCCCCAAAACCAAGAACACTAATGGATTATGGTCGCGAACGCCTACAAACTAAATGATTGCAAATTTAGGAATTGATTTCTTTTTGACCTCGGTCCGTGTACTGTAATTGATCTATTCAGACCTCGGTTCGCGTAGGACTAAAACGATTTCCTAGGATCACGATTGCGGCAATGGAAAAGTTTACAATTTTTTTCTTCTTCTTTGAGAAAAGAAAGTTAAAGCAAATTGATGTACCTAATCAATGAGGGAATTATGAAAATATCTTAAAAGATCATAAGAGTTCAAAGCGGCGTGACGTCATTTCTCCTATCAGCAAATTATCATTTGGACCCTTAATGAGTGCCAGTCACTTTACACTTTACGTGTGGCGCTCGACTATGCGCAGACTGACGTCACAAGCGAGTTAAGACTTTTATAAACCTAGTTCTGCGGTATTTAGCGATTAATTAAAAGTTTCACCGGTCAGATACTTCTATTTTACTATTATTTAAAAGGATATTCCAGATCGAAGATCAGTAAGTAAAATTCTCCGTTACAAGATTAACCAGGATTGAATTCTTTTCGACTTCCAGTTCCAGCACGAAAACCCAAGGACACTAATGGACTATGGTCGCGAATGCCTTCAAACTAAGTAATTGTCCATTTAGGGATTGATTACTTTTCGACCTCGGTCCGTGTACGAAGAACAATTCATTGATTGGCTCTTAAAACCGCGTGGCTTCTGATTGTGTTACCAATGCCGTTCCGCGGACCTTTAGTTATTATTAGTTTTAGGTTATTTTATTATTATATCAATTGTAGGTTAATTATTTCTCATGCAAAACGGCTAGGCACAAAATTAATAACACTCTTTCAATTTTATCGCTCGCAACATCACGTTGCGATTTACATTGTAATCATAGAAAAAGGATAGTTTCCAAACGTCAGCCAATCACCGCCCGCACTTAATTAAGTTCGAATAACTTTTGTTTGTACCGTTAGATCAAGTTGAAACTTTGTCAAAATATTCAGAGTAGTATCCCAGACAACTCAACCAAATTTCATCCCGATCGTACCGCTAAAAAAATAGTTACGCGACCGGAAGCACTCCAGCGCTTCCGTCGCAATTTCAGGCGTTTCCGCCCGTCGGATTTCTCCGAACGCGACATCAAATTAAAGCCCGCGAAAAGCGCTATCCGATGACATAAAGAAAACCCTGGGTCGGCGGGGAAATAAAAAAGTTTTCTTTGTTTAAACTTTTCAACCCCAAGTGACTCAGGGGATTATGACGTCATTATGTTTCCTGGAACCGAGCCGGTTCCAGGGAACACCCTCGGTCGGCCCGCATCCGTTCACTCGCTCTCAGATCCTCCGGGATCATTGACGGGACGGAGTAGGCAGATTGAGGCCGTCCCCAACGCTCCCTTACTTACCTACCTTATTCCTTGCGATTAACGTGGATCGAATCTCTGCCCGACGGTGGAATCGATCTTTGATAAATTGTTTCTTTTCGTTTTAACTGTATATTAATTCAATATATGTGTTTTTTTTCCCTTCTGCTAACTTCGTGTTCACCATTTATTGTCCCTCACCCCGAGAAGCATCGAGCTAGCCGGACACCCCAGAATCCGCTTCCGGGTCTCGAGGAGCGCCGTTCGGACGACACAGAACCGCCGAGGAATCGACGCCACCGATAAGACAATTGGTCCGTCTCCTCACCGGCCTTCCCCGTCCATCGTCCACGGCACGGTGGTAACAATTGATCTGTTCAGACCTCGGTTCGTGTAGGGCTAAAACGATTTCTTTGGATCACGATTGCAGCAGTGAAGAAGTTTACTATTTTTTTTTCTTTTTAACAAAAGTAAGTTAAAGCAAATTGATGTATATCTGTGAAAAAATTATTAAAACATCTCAAAAAGTGACCAAATCATAAGAGTTCAAAGCAGCGTGACGTCATTTCTCCTATCAGCATATTATCATTTTGACCCCTAACGAGTTTAGTCACTTTACGCAACTGTGTGGCGCTCAACTATGCGAAGAACTCACGTTACAAGCGAGTTATATAAACCTATGTCTCCGTTATTTAGCGATTAATTAAAAATGTCACCAGTCAGATACTTCTATTTTACTGTTATTTGAAAAGATATTCCAGATCGAAGATGAGTAAAATGCTGCGTTACAGGATTAACCAGGATTGAAACCAGCATGAAAACCAAGGCTACTAATGGACTATGGTCGCGAATGCCGTCAAACTAAATAATTGTACATTTAGGGATTGATTACTTTTCGACCTCGGTCCGTGTACTAGGAACAATTCATTGATTGGCTCTTAAAACCGCGTGGCTTCTGATTGATCTGTTCAAACCTCGGTTCGTGTAGGACTACAACGATTTCATTTGATTATGATTGCAGCAATCAGGCAATTGCCTACTTTTATGACAAAAACTTCGATTTGGCGACTGGCTAAAAATTTGGCTATTTACAATTCTTTGGTGATTGTTTTAAATATTAAAATAAAAAAAACTGGGAATCGGAATTACTCATAGACTTTTTTCTTGTTACTTTTAGTGACAAGAACACTAATAGACTATAGTCGCGAACGCCTTCAAACTAAATAATTGCAAATTTAGGAGTTTATTTAATTTTAACCTCGGTCCGTGTACCGAGAAAAATTTATTGATTGGCTCTTAAAAACCCGTGATCTGTTCAGACCTCGGTTCGAGTAAGATTTCATTGGATCACGATTGTAACATCAAAGTTTGCTATTTTTTTTAGTTTCTTGAGAAAAGACAGGTAAAGCAAATTGATGTAGAACTAGAATTAGATAGAATTATTAAAATATCTTTAAACATGACCAAAGTTGCGTTTCTTCTTCAGTCGGCCCTAGCGGTGTGACGTCATTTCTCCTATCGGAAAATTATCACTTTGATACTAAGGCTCAGCTGTACAATTCCAGTTTAAATTTAAGCTGAAGCTTAAACCCTTATCGACGGTTATTTCAACAATTGTTGCTAAAGATGTAAGCTTCGGCTTAAAGTTAAGCTGGAATTGTACAACTGGGCCTTAATGAATATCATTTTACGCATCTGTGCGGCACTTGATTATGCGAAAAGCTGACGTCACAAGCGAGTCTTTCCTGGTTCAAACTTCAAAACTTTAAGAGCCTATTTCTACGAAATTTATCAATGAATTTTAATTTTTTTTTTCACCAGTCAGATACCTTCGGTCTATGTTTTACTATTACCTATAAAAAGCAAATATTCTATTTCGAAGATGAGTAAAAAGCACAGCAGTAAAAAAAAATTACAGCGTTTGAATTTGTCAATTTGATGTCAGTACACAAAATGGAAATTTATCATATGATTTTCGCCATTAAGAATGTTTACATAAATGTCGATGTATCCTATTCGAGACAGTAGTATTACACAGTACAGGAGATAAGCAGAAAAATCAAGGACACTAATGGACTACGGTCGGGAATATCTTCAAACGAAATGATTGTAAGTTTAGGGACTGATTTCTTTTCGACCTCGGTCCGTGCACTAATTGTAAGAAAAATTCATTGGTTGGCTGTTACAAGCGCGTGGCTTCAAATGCATCTGTTCGGACCTCGGTTCGTGTAGGACTAAAACGATTTCATTGGATCACGATTGCAGCAATTACAAGATTAGCCCAGACCACCCCGAAATTAAAATCTAATGCATTTTTTTGGTCTACTCGAAATTTTATAACAACTAAAAATTGCGTAGAAATATCGTAGAAATAATTTCATTGTGTTTTTCTCTCTTTCTTTCTTCATTTCGAACATTGATGGTGAAATTGAAATAACATCGCGTAGCTCTAAGAGTTGATTTATGGCATTTTACAGTTATGTACAGGGTGTTCCAACGATGTGGTAGGTATTTCTTTTGTGAAGCCTATTAATAGAAATAAACATAAAGGAGAAAAAGCGTTTAAGAAAGATATGCTTGACATATTTAACAATTATTTTCAACTATACAGGCTGTTCCAGAAAATTGTGGTGGAGAGTGATTTAATTTTTTTTTTTAATAAATTAATTATGTGATGGTAATGTATATGACAGAAACTGTATGAAATCGTTTATAAAACGTCGTCATTCTCATCCTACGTATGTACCTAAGGGCTAAGGGTATGAGACCATTACGTAATTAATCGGTCACACTTAAGCCTGTCAGCAAACAAACATGCGACCGCGCAGGAAGCAACATAATAGTGTTTCTACAATTCCCAGGATGCGCACCCCACTTTAAACTAGGGTTATAATATTTTTAGATAACCACCGGCAACAATGCGCTAAACATATTGCCGGTGCTTAAGGGAGTGTGGCTTACCAATTAGGGGTACTTACAGGCGGCGTTCATTCATCATATACCAAGCGAATAGTTACTTTCCGTACAGTTGTAGGTATGTGTGCACATAGTTTTCTGTACGTACTTAAATACAATTTTTTTTTTAATAAAAATAATAATTAATTACGAGATGCGTTTCTCAAAATTCGTTAAAGCAATTCTGTTTCTAATTATTTACTTTATTAATAAAAATCTTAACGGGTTATGGGTTCAGGAAGATCCAAAATTCTCAAAAATGATGCAACAAAAAATTGAGCATGTCGTTGAAAATAGCGACTTCCGGTGTAACCGGTATAAAAGATCTTTTCGAAAATCCTCTGTATACTCATATGTATAGAATAACTACAAATAAAGAAGATTCAGAAACACTGAGTATATCCGACTTGTACTCTACTACTTAACGTAATACAAACATTCACGTACGTTCGGTATATATGATGATGATAATGGGGGTGTGTTGGTGACGTACAGGGGGACGCTCGTCAGGGGCGGAGATTCGAATCGATTGCGGGGAAGTGTCAAGAGCAAGCACGTTGTGCGAATTTCACGCTGCTTGAATCCGCCGGAGCTTCAACAAAAGACGTGATGATTTGTTAATGGCCATCAAGGCCATGCTCGTTTTTTTCAGAATTGATTTAACCCTGCGTTTTATAGGTCCAACATTAGTGACAAATCACTGAAACGACTTCGAGTAAGATAACAGATAGGTATAGAAAACTGCCGAAAAATTAATGTTCTAGAATCGTTGTTAATCACATACGTCGCCTTCTAAGCATGTAGAAGCTAGAAACTGGTTCAAATCGCACGCCAAGTTCGGCTTTTATGCAGGTTTCACCTTGCCAGTACACTTTCGCCAGCACCTAGGGCCTACTTCTCGAAATTTCTAGGACCATCGAGACGCTAGAAAGAATGAAAGTATGTAGAATTTTAGGAAATCAAATTAATAAAATATGTAAATAAAATCGAGGAAGAAAAACTATTGAAATACGACGATAAAAAAGAAACAAAAGAGAAGTGAAAAAACGACTTGGAAATATCCGGCGGTTCAATAAATTTCCACTTGGCTGTGAAAAAAAATTATAATTAGGAGACAGTTCAGATGCCTGAACGGTCCAGTGGTAAGAGAGCGGCCTTGCAATCGCGTGGTCGTCGGTTCGAACCGCACTCGGGATCTTTCTCGGAGGTGGTACTTTAATTGCCGTGTGTTACTTTAATTGCTCTTTGTCACTAAGCTTAATCGGCCCGTTATAAAGTGATTTAACAACCACCGAATTATATAAGAATACAATTTCGAATCGAGACTACAAGCGCCTAAGAAAACTGCGAAACTCCACTAAAGAAAATTCAATTTCGACCGTTTCCGTTTAAGCGAAAGTGCTATCTGCCGTTCTCCGCGTCTTTCTACTTAACATCCAACCAATGAAGCTCCGCCCTCGAACTTGCAGCGAAGATTCAAGAATCACCTCAGCCAATCCCGTTCGTGGTATTTTTGGTTCACATGCTGCCTTTGCAGATGTTAGAAAAAATTAAGAGCACTCTACTACTCCATGGGGATGTTTTTGTTCATGTCTCACGAACATCTATAAATTTTACTTATTCAAGTGTGGAAATTGACTTTTTAAAGGGTCTGTTTTCGGATTGACTGCAATGACGTCTCCACTCGCAATGCAACCCGATATCCTCGTGCATTAGGCTCGCACGTTTTGCAGTTTTGACAAAGCAATCTATACATAAGAGTTTAGAAAAACAATTTGAAATGTCAAGATAGATTGGTTTATGACTCTACTGAACGAACGTCGTCAGTTTCCAAACACGAAACGGACAGCGAGACATGTTTTCAAATGCCTGCTATCTGGTCTTTGTGATCCAGGGCGAGTACTTGAAATTTAGAAAACATTCAAACTCATGCGGCGATGATCTATTTATTGTGCTCCTGGGTGGGCACACCCAGGAGCACAGCCCGTCGGTCCCGGTGGCGCCTTGGTCAACAACTCAATGCTGCAAGTCCGAGAGCGAACACGTGTTTTATTGAAATCAAACATGCAGTAATCGCTTTTTTTTTGTTTTTGTTTTTATTATTGTTACCCATTACATCACTTACAACTTTCCAAAACTCTCTATATTTGTCATCTACTGTAGCAATTCTGTGATCAATCTGTAATTTTTCGTCTCATCAATTAGTTTTCTCCACGACCATTAGTGAATGTTATAAGTAATAATTCCGAAATCATTTTTAATAATAGAAAGTAAACATTCTCACTCTTGAGATAAAATATTTATTTTGCTTCTTATGTGTTTTGCATGTATTTTCATTCTATAACAAGTGACAAAATGAATATTCTATAATTATGCTCAACGAAATACATACATAGATTGTCATGGATTTCAAAACTGTCAATGTGCTGTCAGTGTCAGATATAAATGCGACGTCCTAGTTATAATAATAATAATAATATATTTAGTCCTATTGTCGTGTTACATAGAAATAAAATATACATATGACATGCCCCGGCAGAACTAGTCTTAGATTATAAAATAATCGGCGTTCATTTGTTTCTGGTTCATTTTATTCATCGTTACTTTTATTATTATTTTCTTGAAATTATTGTTTATAACAGTTTTTAAATTTTTTTCACTCTCCGCCGCATGATCTTCTTTTGTTTTCTGTTCGTGTAATTCTGTGTTTCGTTGCTGTTTGTTTCAGTTCTCTTTCATTTTTCCATTCATTTTTTTTCACGTCTGTGAATTCCGCTGTGAGAAAAGCTAGGACAAATAAAGTACAGAAAAGTCTCCATCTGGTGAAGATTTCGTTACTTATTTTACAAATATGGCGAACACTTTACACTCACAACTAAAACGTCCGAAAAATACTTATGAAAATTATCTTCAAGCAGGAGCAACCGTTTTCCTTTCTCCAGTTACCGAACAAGAAGTCCTCCATCTAATAAATTCATTAAAAAATAAACTTTTGACTGCTATGATATTGTCACGATGTCATTATCTGGGAAAATAAGTAAATTTAAATTCGCTTCGTAATTATTGCAATTATGTGCGTTTTAAAATTATGCGGGATCGGCACCCATTGACGTTTAGTAGGAGAAGCCGCGTTACACATACTCGCATTCCACTTACGCATAAATGCAAGCTCTGCGGAATGCAAGCGTGTTGTTTACATGTGCCAATTAAGATCGAGGCAATTACAACGTTTTAAGAAAACAAATTTGATCCAATAGAGGAAATGATGTTTCATGTTGACTAGGCATCGATGCTGACACCTTTTAGAACTTTGTACTTTGGACCGAACCCCCAGTCACCAGAGCGAAGGAACCAATTGTGACGTAGATTTAAGAAATGTATAAAAGATCGACCCGCAGGTATTAGAGAGGAATTTAAATAGTCAGTCATGTAGAAAGTATTAAGCATTAAGCAATTAAGTAGTAGATGGAAGTTATTATTAGTCATGAACTAATTAGTGTGAGACCAAATGCGCGAAGCCAAGCGAGTGGACTCTACGAGCGCAGGGTTAGCCGCTCGAGCCAGGCTCTTCCCCTAAGTTAAAGTAACGTAAAGTTAAAGTAAAGCTAAAATTAAGGATAGATCAAATAAGTTTATAAAGTTTAAAGGCAAGTGATTAAAGTCGAGATTAAATTAAAATAATTTAAAGATCTTGGGATATTTATGTTAAAACAAAGTAGAATAAATAAAATTAGTTGAAAGACACTTCCGTAATTGATAATTACAATACTAATTCTTTTAAAACGCGACAATATTAACGCCAGAACAGTAAGAGATGTTTCCGAACTTATTGCGGCACCGTTATCAGATATCGTAAGTACATCATTTAGTACCGGAATATTTCCAGACTCCTTAAAAGTTGCAAAAATAATTCCTTGATTATTATGAATTCAAGGGAAAACCTCTCCAGCAGGAAACAATACGTTTAATACAATGAAATATCAAGTTCGCTATCTACCATGAAAACAGGCATACCGCAAGGATCTGTTCTAGATCCCATACTATTTTCAATATTTATTAATGACCTACCTGCAGCTGTCGATTGTCACGTTACACTGTATGCCAATGATACAGTTCTGGCAACTCACGACACAGGAGATAACTCCAGTCTGCAAGTAATAAAAACACAGGTTTCTCAGTAATAAATTAAAAAAAAAAAAAACAGTAACAAATATTTTCAGCGCTGACAGGAACCTAATTACTTCAAACATTTCGAAATTTTTGGAAATTGTTCCAGATTCAAGACTTACCTGGCAACAACACATAGAAGATCTCTGTCGTTCTCTTTATTTGTTATGCGGTTTAGGCCGCTTTACAGTCCGCAATTATTTATTGCCGGCAATAAAAATTGCAGTGATTTGTATTGCACGCATGCGCAGTGTTGTATTTTTATACAAAATGCAAATACTGCGCATGCGTGCAATACAAATCGCTGCAATTTTCTTTGAAGGCAGTAAATAATTGCAGCGATGAAGAAATGAGGAATTTTCATTGCGGAACACTTTACAGATGGCAATAAAGATTGCTGATGAATCAAGCATCAAGTTTACCACAGACTACAAAACAATCATTTTATTAAATTTGTTTGTGTTATGGCGGAGATATCTATCTCTTAATAAACTGGCTAATAGTTATTAGACGAACAACTACCATGGAAACAATTCATAAAAAATCAATCAACAATTCAGAAAAATCAAGTTATTCGTCGAATAAGTTGAACTAAGGAGATGGATATCTCGACCCTTGAAGTAGCAATGTATTCCAACGATTGTCGGAAAAAAATAAGTGCTGCTCTGTGCATACTTACGGCAAGTTCTGCGTTAATGATAGAAAATCGATCTAATCCGCTCATCGTTATCACATATGCTATTTATTATTTTTATGAAGTTGGTATTTCACAAATTACCAACAAATTCCCCAGAATCGCCGTTGCAATGCAACGAAAATAGGTTCGGAGGTATTTTCTGCAATGCAGTGGTAGCGGCTCCTGCTACCGAAATTCATTTTGGCCAGCGGGCACCCCTTACCCCCTCCGTCTGGTAGAAATTAGAAGCAACCAAAACAATTGCGCACAAACTCTTCCAGTGCCACATGGTCCGCAAAAAATAATCCTTTCGGCGGCCCAATCAAATGGTAGTCACGAGAAGAAGACGTTAGCAACCAAACTCCTCCAATGCCACATGGTCCTCCCGATAATTCTCTGAGCGACCAAATCAAATGGTGGTCTTAAGGAGATGAGCCTGGACTCTACGGGAGATATTCAAGTGGCTTCCAGAAAACTTTCTTCAGCTTGCCATGATTTACAGCGGCATAGTTGGGGTCCGACGTTGTTCCGAACGAGAGGAACGCTTTGGATTGGTGGCTCACGTTTGTTAAGTCTTCTCCTTCCTGAAGAAAATCGTTATCATAACAACGTCTTTGAAATGTCAGAAGACGGTGGCAGTTGCCTGGGTCTTGATTGTCCCAACATTTTTGACCTTCTAATAAAAGATCTTCCATGGCTGTTGACTGGTCCAACATTTTTGACCTACTCTAACATATATGATCTGTAGGTCTGTGAAAAAGTCGAATCTCCTAAAAATCTCAACCGATTTAACCCTTTTCTTAATCGTCGGGTGTACCTCCAGCTTCTCCTTTCTGAGGAAAATCGGTGACAAAACCCTTTCACTTGACTGGCCTTGATTGGTTCGATACTATAACATAATAATGATCTGCGATAGGGTCGAGCTCCGAATCGAACTCCAAACCCCTCAAAATCTAACCTTCTTTTCATCGACAAGTCTATCTCGGGGGGCGATTGGAGTTGAGTGGAGCCGGCAAGCGCTCCGGGATGGAATAGTCTCTAGAAACGTCCTTCCTCTTTCCTTCAAGGCCCCCAACCCTTTAGGCGCCAGCCGAACACTCCCTTTTATATTCGATTGGCCTACTTTATTGAGACCAACAGATCGTGCCTTCTACGAGAAGTCCTCCACGTCTGATGAAGATGCAGGAAAGGCGATCGGTTGGAAGAACGCTAGAAGAAGAAAGAAGCTGGGAGATGATTATGTTGGAAGCACCAATACCTAGATGAGTTACTACTGCGAGAAGTCATCAAAAACATTGTTGTTGCGAGAAAAGTGATTGGTCTGAAAGTGGTACAGGAAGAAAGAAACTGGGAGAGGATTAAGTCAGAAGGACCAATGAAGATGTATACATAAATTACCGGGTCGAGCTCCGAATCGAACTCCAAATCCCCTCAAAATCTAACCTTCTTTTCATCGACAAGTCTATCTCGGGGGGTGATTGGAGTTGAGTGGAGCCGGCAAGCGCTCCGGGGTGGAATAGTCTCTAGAAACGTCCTTTCTCTTTCCTTCAAGGCCCCCGACCCTTCAGGCGCCAGCCGAACACTCCCTTTTATATTCGATTGGCCTACTTTATTGAGACCAACAGATCGTGCCTTCTACGAGAAGTCCTCCACGTCTGATGAAGATGCAGGAAAGGCGATTGGTTGGAAGAACGCCAGAAGAAGGAAGAAGCTGGGAGATGATTACGTTGGAAGCACCAATACCTAGACAAGTTACTACTGCGAGAAGTCATCAAAAACATTGTTGTTGCGAGAAAAGTGATCGGTCTGAAAGCGGTACAGGAAGAAAGAAACTGGGAGAGGATTAAGTCAGAAGGACCAATGAAGATGTATACATAAATTACCAAAGGGCAAATGCAACGGCCAAATCGAGATAAGTCAAAGATATCAATCGGATTATAAAAAGAAATGAAGAAGTTGCAAAAATTGTTTAAAAAAAAAGAGGTAAGGACCAAAAACTGAAAGAAAAAGACGAACGGGGAAGCTAAAGATCGATTGAGGTTTGAGCAGGGCAAGATTATAGCAGGAATGTTACGGAAAGAAGGTCGCAGGAGGGCGGACAAACGGACCTATTATGTCGAGTCTTCATTTGTGACGAACTTTAAGCCTTGCGTGGTGGTTAAATTATATTGCCGAACGATGTCACTAGATTAGTCATTAAAGCGAAAACACTAAATTCTCGACAAGTCTGAAATTTCAATAGAAAGTTGAAATCAAAATCACTGAATTGACATGGCAACATTGTTTATAATTTCCAGAATCCAAAACGTTTCGACCGTTGTCACGGCAACGCAATACAAGGACCGATGAATGCACGCTATTCAATGGCACGCGCATTGTGCAACCATGTCAACGACCGAAACATCCGGACTCTGGTATTATCTGAAGCGGCGCGGCGCGGAGAGTTGTCAAATAAAATGCTGTAATCACAGACAAACGTTTTATCTTCCATGATCCATATTTATCAAAAATATATTTGGACATTTGGTGCATGTAGGTGCATATACGTATGCAGGGAATTTTTTAACATTTTTCCCACGCTCTAAGGACATCCCTGAATAGCGCAGAACGGCGCTGTTTCGCCATTTTTTAAACACCCTGTATAATTTTTTTATACAACATTCAATTTGTACCTCGCCTAATCGCGCAGTATTTTAAATTTATAGTTCGCAGGCGAAGTCTGCAAGTGATTGGCATAACTGCGCTGTCAAATGCAGAGAGGGTTTCACCCTCGAGGGGATGAAGCTCGAACCAACCACGGCGCTTTCACTGAACGACCCGTTTACCATTGGTCGCGCTTCCTTCATGGAAGCCCTAATCGATACTCCGGGAATCCTCCGGAAAACAACCCTTACAGATATTTTGGCGAGAGACGGATTCGCTTGGGGCGCGCGATTTGGTGAATCGATGTAGCCTCGCCGCGGGATGTAGGTATAAATTAAAATCCCTGGGGATTCGATGCCACAGTAATCAAAAGTCTGCTTGCTCAAAGTTACCTGTGCGGACGGTGATTGGTTTAAAAAGTAAAAGTGTTTTGAAGAAATGAAGCGAAAATGTTGAAGATGTCTTCCAATCGAAGTCAACTGCCCGATTCATCTTCCTCGCCGCCAGTCAAGTAAGACACAATTAATAACACGTTTTGCAAAAGAAAAGTTCCTTTGGTTCAAGTTTGCAAAAATAAATAAAGAGAACTAAAAATTTTTGCTGCGTTACAAAATTTTAGATTTTTGCGATTTGATAATTTGATAATCCCCCAAAGTACAAATACAAATCAATTGTTTTCCTTTGTAATTTGAGCTTTTTCACTTTCTTAAAGCTCAATTGAATTGTTGCTTTTAAGACTAAAGTGTTTGCCCCAGTCAAGGAATGACTTGCTTGTTACTTCATCTTTTGTCTTTACCGCGTTATTTTGAAATTCAAAATTGGAAGGTAGATAATTTCAAATGTGGGAGGGGGGGGGGGGCTGAAAGGCTTTAGAAACGAAGAAACTTTCCTTATGCAACCCTATGATACGACCGTAAAGAGAAAAAAATACTCT
Source organism: Dorcus hopei (assembly GCA_033060865.1). NCBI lineage: Eukaryota > Metazoa > Arthropoda > Insecta > Coleoptera > Lucanidae > Dorcus > Dorcus hopei. Next base: position 24,943,386 of record CM065426.1, read on the forward strand.
GTCGGTTCCGTCAAAGAAAAATACAGGTTGCGATTTAAAACAATTATCGTTGACGTCACAGGCCCCCGAGATTGTGACGTCACGGAAAAACAAAAGAAGAACGCCAGTTTACGGCAAACAATTGGCCACTCATCGTTTGCTTAAAACTTTTTCCTGTAAAACTTATAATTACGGTTCTACCTTCGAGGCTCCTCACTTTTTATTCACGCTGTATATCGTTTACCAATTGTTCATTCAATTTGTCGGTCGCCTTTGCTTTCTTTATCAAAACGTCTTCCTTCATCATCAATTTCTTCTTTCTCTTCGATTTTCACTCATTTTTTTGTTTGATTATAATTTTGAAACTTCTTTATAATTTTTTTAAATTTTCTTTCTTCACTGCAACGATTTCTTGCTCATTTTTCCATCTCATTTGTTGCCCATCTGTAAGTATTGTGCTTTTTAAATTTAAAATTAAGACAAATAAAGACATTTCTTTGTCCGTTAAAGTTTATCACGGACTTTTACTTACTTCTAAATATTCTTCATCCGAGTTTCATTACTCACGTCTCTCCATCTTTTTAGATATTATCGATAGTTTATTTCGTTAGTTAAGTTGCAATTTACAATCAATCATTTGGAAAAATTAGTGCTTTTTCCATTATGTTGGCAACACACGTGACGTTCAAAAGTTATCGGTACCTTACCGGTAACGTCGATAAGAAATGTACCGTAAGGTGACACGGTAACACTACCAACTCACAACATCACTTCCTTCTTTTAATAACTGCAGAAAATTGGACAATTAAGGTGTGGCCACGTTTTTCTTTATTATTGAGGTTAAGAATAATTAAGAAAACTTCGATAATCTCTAACGCACGAACGGTTGAAAACAACGCAGCAATATATTCCAAGCTTAACAAATTCTAAAGAGATTACAATCAGATCGAATCGATTCAAATCGATTCACGAAAACACTGAACGGTGACGCGACCCTATTTTCTAGAATATTTGGCATTTAACTTTTCAACAATAGCAACATCGCAGTATCGGTTAAGTTATTTCTCAAATAAATCACAAGAAATAAACAACTCGCACATATGACACAAACCGCAACGCCATATTCAATCGCAGTTGAATCGATGTTGGGTCGATTCAGATTCGTTGAACGCTAAGCCGTATGCAATCGTAAACCGATTGAAACGAAAGGCGATCAAACTTGACAACAAACTAACAGAAACTAGTCGAAACACACAAAAGCGAAACAAACGGCGATTAAAATTGACAAGGAACGAATCGAAAGACGTCGAAACGCACAAAAGTGAAACAAAAGACGATCGAAATTGATTAAAAAAAAAACGAAAAAAAAAGTCGAAACACACAGAAGCGAAACAAAAGGCGCAAAAAATGAACAGAAAAGATCGAAACACACGAGAGCGAAACAAAAGACGATCAAAATTAACAAAGAATGAACAGAAACATGTCGAAGTATATATAAAAAAAAACAAAAGACGATCAGAATTAACAAGGAATGAACAGAAACACTTCGAAATAAACAAAAGCGAAAAAAAATCGGCTGTGTCCGTTGAATGTCCCTAATTTAACATGATGGCCAACTTACTAGCTTAAAATCACGGCCTACCGCGATAACAAATACATAAGGAACGGATAATACAGAATAAGTGAAAATGTTTAAAGACAATTTGAATTTCCCGCCTCTCTGTCATCTATCTAGTGATTTTTATTCTTTGGGTGTGGCCTTCCTGAAAAATTATGACAGTCAAAATATTTTCAATTAAAATAATCGATATAGCACTTTTGAATTAATCACATCTTATCATTCACATAATAATTGAATCATTATTAATCGCGCTACTCGCGTTTGCGCCACAGGGTTGCCACCCGTCCCGGACTCACCGGGATTATCCCGGAAAGTGATAACCTAAAAATACAGCGATTATCGCAATAGTAACAAATTTCTTCATATTATGTAAAAGCAGTGATTTCTGGACGGTCACCAATATTTTTCATTCTTTTTTGTTTTTGATTGTTTCCATTTTTCTTTCTTCTTACTTCTCTTCATTTGTGAATTTCACTTTGATTGTTACGATTTTGAAAATGAAATCGTACATCGCACCAACTGCTAAATAATCATGCGAGTACGATTGCAACCGCACAGTTGGCAACATCACATTTTACTTGTACATACAGTGCAGTGTTGCCAATAGAATTTTACAAAGAGCTTAAATAATCACTAAAATGTCACTAGAAGCAGACAACAGTTCACTAAAAACAAATGCCCAAAAATCGAACTGTTTCGAATGCATTAAGTACATCAACATTCTACTTGAGCGTGTTAGTTTTGGCAACACTGGTCTCAAAATTACAAAAAAAAAACCAGAGTCGATTTTTGTCCAAAACAATTATTATCAATGATACTTCCAATGTGGAAATTTAGCACAATTTCAATGGGTGTGTTCAAAGTATGCAGTTTGGTGGATTCAGCGCAGGTGAATTGTCCGAAGAAGAGCTGTCCGATCTTCCTAGCTGCGCCTACGCGGGCCGCCCGACTTCCAGTTCGGGGATGCAGCATCATTACCTGACGCCCCTACATCACAGTACAGGTAAAAACGATGTCCTACTTCTTAGAACTTACGTTACGGGCGAGAATTTCGTTAAAATCATTGTCAGTCGAGTCGAGTCACCCTGTACTGCGTGGGAACGCGAAAAGACCGTTGTTCGCCTACCTGCGTTTCTTTCAACATGATGCGTCATTCAACAAAAGCCTTCACTACGCATCCCCTCATTTTGCCTGTAAGACAACTGTGTTCTTGTACCAACACCCTCCTTTGATTGGCCCGTCTGTACCAACACCCTTCTTTGATTGGCCCGTCGATCTTTAGACGCGTCGAAACTCTGCACGTCCCGCCAGTTCTTGGAACGCATCATAACCTAACTTCTTAATAAATAATAACAGTAATAAAACGCAATCACCTCAAACTATTGACAACTCGCAGCTATTCAAGGTTGCAACATACGTGCTAAGCTACGACGTGCGGAATGTAAGCGTGTTGTTTACATGTGCCAATTAAGATCGAGGCAATTAGAACGTCTTAAGAAAACAAATTTGGCAAGGGTTAATTGATGCTGACACCTTTTAGAACTTTGTACTTTGGACCGTCATAAAATAAAACCTAGTTCTGAGCCTTCCCGATAACGGATTTTTTTGAACGCACGTTATTGCTCTCGGACAGAGTGTACACAAAAATTCAAACATCGTAGGCCATAGAAAATAAAACGTGTATTTGAAATAAATGATTTACATTTCAGCATGTCACTAACCTTAAAAACTATGTGATGTTGTAGTTTACGAAATTATTTCGAAATAAGTGATCAAGTGATTCTTGAACGCCCTCGTTAGATGGTAAGGCAGATGTTGTCTCCTTCAAGGTAAGAACCTCTAAGCAGTTTGAGTTTTACAACTTGTATGAGGCATCATCATCAAAATACGTATTTAGTGTTTAATTTAGGAAAAGCGTTGCCTTTTTTTAAGTAAGGGGGAAGGGATGTAAGAAATCGAGCATTTCATAATCACTAAGTTCATTACCTACGTAAATCAAACTCGATACAATATCGTCTGAGCGAGCGCGGAAAATACGTTCACTTAAAAATTATGTTAACAAACTCCTTGCTTTGTCAAAAGCTCCGCCAATACGAGTCAATGAGGCTGCGTTCGCAGAAATTCTCAGCTGCGTATTGCAAACCGATCAAAAAGGTAAACTAAACAACAAACAAACAAAAAAGACGTCGATTCGCCCCGAGTCCCACAATCGAATGTGACGGCAGGTTACCTGATAGCGAATAATAAGAAAATACAATCCCGATACGGATGCAAACGAACCTACCTGGATTACCCGTTGGTTGGGCTGTTGTTGCAACCAAAATCCCCTGTCAGTGGAGAAGGTCGTGGGCAAACAGTTTCGCACAGGTAACGGTAGATCGAGAAAGAGAAAGAGCGCCACATGTTGAAGATCGCAACAACTTTTAATCGCGGGATTCCCCCAACAGGAGAGAAATCCCCACTCACCAAGTCGATTCAGCTCCGAAAATATTATCCGTCCCAGAAGGAAACAGCAAAAGAAAGGAAACATTCGCAAAATATCATCAACAAACAAAAAGAAAACACAATCGCCACGTTAAACAGGCTTTAATGAGGGTCAGTGCGACACAAAATAAGTCGTGCAGACAAAAAAAAAACGAAATAGTTCCGCAATAAGTTCCCTCTGTGCCAAAATAAGGGAAAAAAATATGCTTATATATAATAAATCGTTAAAGTCCAACATTAATCACGAAAAAAGCGCGATAAACAAACCCAAACGCTAGGGATCCCACACGTCCGTTTACAGGACAAGACTGTGAAGCAGTCAAAATTATGTATTTAAAAAAAAAAACATTTAAAGTAAACTAACATTACAAAAAGGTAATCAAAACCAATACTTAAATCAGAACGCCGCGGCCGAGAGAAATCCGGGATCAAATTAACCTCAAACGTTCGCCACTACCCAAAGGGCGTCCGCGCAGTTACGGCAATGAGCGTGTCGAACGGTGTACAGCACAAAAGTGAGAGTTAAAAAAAATACGATACCCAGGAGACGTCCAAAGCACCCCGGCTCGCAGCACCTTGGTGGGCGGAGTCCGTAGGTCCACCTCACGTTTACAAAATTTTCTACTGCAAGAATTCGCCCCACCGAGGTTACAGTTAAATTGTCCTCAGGAATAAGGTGACGAGAGTCCGAAGAAAATTCACCTCCGGAAGCAATCCGATTTCACACGCTCGTTCAACTTCCAGTCGGGGAGGGGGGAGGGGTTTAACTACCCTCAAAACCCGGATGCCACAATTTCAAAAACGACACGAACGAATTAAAATCAACGAAAAATGAAGAGGGGACATATACTTAAACGACTTACCTCGGCCTGGAAAAGCCGAGCGCCCGATGAAAGAAACGCCACGCGGCGCATGCGGTGGTCCAAGAAAATCTGGTCAAACACCTCTACCAAACCGTGATTTCTTGGGTGCAACTCACGAAACCCCAACAGAGCGCGGAAATACCAAAATTTCGTAAACCAAAATCCGCAGAGAGGCCCAAGGGAACACGCGCACGCACACGCCAAAACCAGACCAGAAAATGTCGAAGAGCCGCGCCCTTGCTGCTTGCGTGAAAATTTTTCAATGTGCCGGTCCCCCAGAATTCCACGCGTTTTCGGACTTAAAACCAATGCGCCACATCGATTCAGCGCGAAGATATCCACCACCGACCGGAACAATCAAAGCATTCAACCACGAGGACCACTAGACCACAAAATAGCGAGGACGGAGCGGAAGCGACTGTAGCACCGCATTATGCGAACGATCCAGGGATTGGAATTCTGGTTTAAAAGCACGACGGATCAGACAGCCAGCGCCCCTCTTGTCGAGTGTAACTCCTCAAGCTCGAGGGCGTATTCAACATTTACAGAATGTCATAGTGTGTGGTTGATCTCCAAAAAAAAATCCGTCCGTCTCTGCATCTAGTACGATGGTTTAGCGGTTGGGCGATTTCAAGTCCGGACAGACAGGGGAGTATGGCGGCGAAGTAGCCGTGTCGTTGACGAAACTGATCTGGCGATAATTCGAAGTTGGTTGGCCCCAGATGTCACCACGAAGGTTTGAGTAGCCAAGGGGATGGTAGCAGTATTATTCAACTAGGCAATTTCAGCCTGTTGACTTTTATCGAAACAGCGGACACCACACCACGACCTTCACCCAAACTAGCGGGACATACAGAGTAAAGATCGACGGGCCAATTGAAGAAGGGGGTTGGTAAAAGGCTTACAGGAGAAATGCGTAGTGAAGACGCATCAAGTTGAAACGCACGTAGGCAAATAACGGTCTTTTCGTGATCCCACGCAATGCAGGGTGACTGACTCGAAAGTCCGAGAACGATTTTAACGAAATTCTCACCCGTACCTCTTAGTCACCACGAAGGTTAGAGTAGCCAAGGGGATGATAGCAGTATTATTCAACTAGGCAATTGCAGCTTGTTGACTTTTATCGAAACAACCGACACCACACCACGACGTTCACGCGATGCGTTCTATCTAAGAACTGGCGGGACGTACAGAATAAAGATCGACGGGCCACCTAAAGAAGGGGGTTGGTAAAAGGCTCACAGGGGAGATGAGGGAGATAAAGCACTTCTCTGATGCGTAGTGAAGGCGCATCAAGTTGAAACGCACGAAGGCAAATAACGGTCTTTTCGTGTTCCCACGCAATACAGGGTGCCTCGACTCGACTGAAAATAATTTTAACGTAACACTTAGTCAACTCTAAATTACATCCTGTGCCGCGCCATTTAGCGTCCCGATGGTTCCAGAAGGTTCGATGCGCACTCTAGATGGGGCTGGAAAGTTTTCGTACGATGAAACTTGTATAGAAAACGAACCGGGCGCGCGCGATTTAAATCAGTTTTCTATCGATTGGGGAATTGTGTGAAGTCCGATTTTTTTTTTAGATGCCGGTCAATGTTCGGGCAGTTCGCTGAGCACAGACTACTACAGCAGCTCCCCCTATCGGGTCCAGAGGCACGCCGCCAACATCCGGGAACGAAAGAGGATGCTGAGGTCTGCTATTGGACCCAACGGGTACACTTGCCGTGTGTTTGTTATGTTTTCTTTTTTTGTCACGTACGTTTATTACTTTTTTTTCTCTCTCTCTTATTTTATCGTTCCTTTGCATGCCTGTGTTTGCACGAAGTATCGTTGCGTTTTCCTAGAAAGTACCCGAAGATAATCGCGTGCAGGAAAAATTATTTGAATTATGTATAATCAGAGCTCGGACGTTTTAGGCGCGGTCCTCCTTGGCATTGCGTAACCATGACAACTCCTGAAACGTCCGGGCTCTGATTAATATAAGTTTCCTCTCGACAATCAACAGTTGAATGTTTTTTTTTCTTTAATGACAAAGACGGCCAGTCTTTCTCGATCGTGCCGTCCCTGTTTTTGACTGTATTGTAATGTGCAGCAGTATAAACTCTGCATTCGACGAACTCCGGATGCACGTGCCTACCTTCCCTTACGAGAAGAGGCTCAGCAAAATCGACACCCTGCGTCTGGCCATCGCCTACATCGCCCTCCTGAGGGAAGTACTGACCGCAGACTGCGACCCCCTTACGTACGTGGAGCGCTGCCTTCGCGGAGAAATCAAGGCGGACAGGGCCAATTGGAACACGAGCGGTAATGTCCTATAAATTCTTTCTAATTCGTTCTATCCAATCTGGAAGCAATTGCGCAATGGTTGGACAGCGTGGAGGCACAGAACATAAAAATCCGATCTCTAGTTATAATTAACCTCACTTTTCGGTTTATTATTCTGCCGTATTCTCTAAATGTGTACAACGTCGCTCTAAACGGCAAAAATTTCTTACAGATTTAACTGCCCGGCTGTCGTGGATCAACTGGGAGAATTTGGGGGTCAACCCCGGAAGGCGAAGCTCGCTGACCACCCTCGCCCTAACATCGGATAACATGAACCACTAAGAAGCACTCGCGTACGACGCAAGCGACGACCAAAGAACACGGAAGGAGAGCCATTCCATTTGCATTTATTCTTTTTTAATTCGTCGTACAGTTTTTTGCCAATTTCGAATATTACGTTATTATATAATTTATGATTCGTTAAAATAAAAACCACATCTCTTTAATGACATTTATTGGAAACGACCTGATCACTTAAAACATTCGGGCTTAATTATTTCTAATACATTTAAAAAAAACATAATATGGAACACGTCCTACTGTGGAACAAAATTATTAACACGTCACTAAAGCGTGTGATGAGTATCTTTCTTTTTAATACAAATATTACAAATTTACGTCACGCTTAACCCTCAAGCAAGCGCGGGTGAACGGCGGGAGTAACTTATTTCGATTCCTTCAGTGAATTAAAAATATTAACTCGATTCACCATACTACTGTACAAGTTGTCAAAATTCTAAAACCAAAAAAATACTTGATCGGGTTAAGATTTCGGCGGGTGCGTCGAGTGTACTTACGGTGACTTGCTCGGGGGCGTACTCGTCGTTCTCATCGTACTCGTCTTCGTAGTCATCCTCCTCCGACTCATTGCGATAAATACATTCTTCAAACCCAACATCTTTAAAGACAAAACGAATCAAGTTTAGTCTGGGCCAGCCAGGCAGCGAACACCTACCATATAAATTGTCATCCTCGGGGTCCTGTAAAAAGGTGGGCTCTTCCTTGAAACTAATGATTTCAGTCGCCCCTTCCGTTTGGTCGTTGCAATTCGCATACTTGTTCACATCTTCAGACTTGACTTGCGCCACGTTCTCCTGTTTGACCTTCGGCCTGATCTGGGCGAACGCGGCGTCGAGAGACCCGGGCATAAAAGGCGACACGTAATTCTGCCTGAGGTTCGGCTTGACGTCCTGCTCGTCCTCACACCTCGGTTCTTCCTTGATCGCCACCGGGGCAGAACTACCGTCGACTTTATCACTATCGAAATCGTCCAGCACTATTTCGCTCCTTCCGTTTTGCACGGCGGGGCGTTCGCTGCGCGGTGGATTCTGCGACTTCGACTCGCCGGGCATACCGACGGTCCCGTGTACCCGCCGGAACCGAACGATCAGACTCTTCGAGCGAATCTCCATGCTGTGAGTCCGCTTGAACGCCTCCCTGCAATCCTCCATGCTTTTGAAGCCGACGAAGGCGTACCTGGTGTACTTCATTTTCATGGCGTAGCCTATGTCGATGCGGCGGCTCTTGGGGTACATCTTCACCATGTCCTCTTTGGTCACCTCCTGGGCCAAGTTGCCGACGTACAGGGTGAACGGGTCGATGTCTTCCGGCTGGACCACTTGGTCGTCGTCCCTTTCCTTCTTGTACTCCACCGTGAGGTAACCGTCGCCGAATTTCTGCTGCTTGAGGGCGTCTATGACTTTATCGGGGTCTACCGTTGGCTATAAAGGAAAAAAAAACAAAAACGAAACATTATTTGACGGACCAACCCTGGAGAAGCTGTCAAGCGTGCTACCAAACGTCGATGTTTCTGTTTACCAGAATTGTTAGTTGTGAACCAGCCTCAATCGACTTGACGTATGAAATAGCATAACCTCACTTTTAAACCAATAAAAGCAATGAACAGACACTTTCCTGGTTAGCGTCGAAGTAACTTAGAGCTACTCCGGTGTAGCTCAGAGCCACTCAAACGATAGCCTGGAAGTGCCTAATAAAAGAAAGAAAAGTGAGGTTATGATATACGTTTCAAGCAGGGCTGGTTCACAACTGGTAATTCACGGCCAACTATGAGTTCTAAATGCCATGGATGTATATGACGTTGAGGGAAAAAAATCATAAGAGTACAATAGCATTATACCTGGAGCATGTATCTAGATCTTTGCACTTTTAGGTCATGAGTCATCACTCCGCTATGCACACGCCCAACTAAAAAGAAAACTCATTCATGACATAAAAACGCACCTAAATCCGTGCTTTGATTATAACATAACATTCAATGGTAATAATCAGTGGATACTTAATTGGTCCTTTCTTTAGTTTTGATTGGATGGAAAGTTTCGCAAAAGATTCTAAAAATCGAACGCCATAAGCAGACTTCGGACATTTCGGAGCGTTGCCGTGGTTATGTAAGGCGAGGACCAATGAAAAGTGCCCACTGATTGCGCAGCCATGGCGACTCTCCGAAATATCCGAAGTCTGGTTGTAAGCGCTCGCTTTACTCTGTCTATAGGAAAACGGAAACATAAAAAAAAGGAATGAAGTTTTAAAGATAAACGAAGCAAAGATAATGAGTGTTGGAGATGACATTAAAACAAAACATTGAAAATGAAAATTAGGAATAGGTAAATACTTTTCAGCATTTAGAAGAAAATTTTACGGACCCCTAACGAAAAGTAGAACCGCCCTGCAAATCCGGTTTGATCCAGCATTCTTTTCAAAAGTTTTTTTTTTATTTAATATTATTCACCAACAATTGCACCGCTAAAATCGAGCGTCTTTTGTTTCTGATGTCTTTAACTTTGTTTTTTTAATGATTTTTTTTTTAGTTTTTTTTAAATTTATTCCTGAATCTGTAGTAATAAATTTTGGGATTTACGTTGATTTTCGTTTTCTCTGCTGCACATTTTAACAAATTATTGATTAAATTGTTGTTACGGTTGAAAAATCCATTCAAGTTACTCATAATAATTTTCCGTACACCCTGTACCAGCGTGGGAAATACGGCATACGTGCCGGTCGTCGCATTGCACCATATTTCACAACATTGCGTGAGTTGAACTGTCCGCTGTTACTTCAGGCAGACTACATATCTCCGTCTCACTCGTTTCCTCGTTTAAACTGTGTTTCTTCAGTAACGACTTCCGTCTGCCAGAGCATGTGATGGAACAGGGCGCGGTCGCTTGCTGGTCAGTATCTTGACAGTCCTCGAGCCGTGCGGTCGATTGTTTTCGTGCAAGCCTAAAGTTTGTGCCGTTTAGTTTCCCACTGCAAGTGTGGCTGAAATTAGAAACGGATTTCCGTGATTTGCTAATGCACGCCGAGTGACCCACAAGCTATTTCAATGCGGTTTCTCAAAGGCCTACCCCGAGCAAGGGAACAGGTATGGTTTTGGCTGTTCTTTTAGTGACCCCTCCCTGTAACACGTTTTTCTTTTCCCCCAGGCTTTAAATCCAAGTTAAGCTTTAAAGTCAAGTTCAGATTTAACTTCCAAGTTTTAATTTTGTCTCCGATTCACGTTTTACTTCAAGTACCACTGCATATTCTACTTCGACTTTAATTGGACTGCTAGTTAATCCCGGTGGTAGCTCGGTTCCGGACTTCTTGTCTGAGGCCCAGATTCCCGTATCAAGCAGGGATTTTGTGAGCTGACCTACCCGCCTTACCTTGGAGGAGTGGACTCGTCCGGGAATACGACGCGATCGTGGTGGTTTGGCCACCCCTTGACTAACTCTGCGATTCACCGCGGGAGGACGCTCCGGGTTTGTTGACGTTTGACAATGACCCACAACGGACGCTGGATCTTCTGAGTGGATACGAAGGTCGGGATAACTTTAGTTTATTATTATCTTTACGGAGTCGTGGTTGAACAAATTATACTGGCGGAGTCGTTGTGTTAAGATTTGTACCGTACGTGTGACCGAAGCACAGATCTGTGGTACGGATTTATTTTAATGTGTTCCTTGTTTATTTATGTTCCGTTGTTAAATGTTCGTTATTTGAAGTTCTTTGAGCAAGTTAAATATAAACAAGTGTGCTCAGCTGGTGCGTTTTATTTTAAATCATTTTTGCCCACCTTTTGCATTGGGGTTTCGTCGAACCCTCCCTTCTCCACGAGCTACGCCGAGCGGTGTGGAGACTTAAGTCACTTCGCACACAATTTGCAAACCTGCAGGTAGGTAGCATTGTGTTGCAAAATCGATTGTCTTTTGTTTTTCTTATAATTTTTTTTTAATTTTCGAATTTATTTTTACAGTTGATTCTTGTCCGATGAAATTTGTATCACAAAATCTTTTAAGCGGACACTAAATCGCGCACTATACACTTAACGTTTCGCAGTCGTTCGACAGCTTCAAATCGCGCACTATAGACTTAACGTTAACTGCGAAACGTTAAGTGTATAGTGCGCGATTTAGTGTCCGCTTAAAAGATTTTGTGATTCGAATTTATTATTGAATCACTGAAAAGCGCCGTAAAATTGACCGTCTTTTGTTTCCGTTTTCTTTAACTTTACGTAATTTTATTAATTTTAATGATTAAAATCGACCGTCTTTTGTTTCCGCTTTCTTTAACTTTATGTAATTTTATTAATTTCAATAAAGTTTTGTGCAAATCGGTTTCGATTACAGCGGATTCCCCGAGCAGGCTCTGTACAGCTGTTTCAGGCCTAGTTGGGCCTTCGTCAGCAGAACCGTAGCTCGAGAACTCCATAGCTCGAGAACTCCACTGCAAACCAAACCGACTTGTCCAGGTTATTCGCCGATGCTATTGCAATGTCAGGTCAAAAAGCGATCAAAAGATGTCGCTACTTGAAATGTTCATTAATTTTAATGATTATACGTTTTTTTTTCAGGTTTATTTCTGAATGATTTTTGGTTACTCTTGAGGGATTGTCAACTGCAGATATTTATCTCCTTTGGCAGGCATTATTAAAGGGTAAAAATGTGCGCATGCGCCTGGAAAGCAAAGAAAATAAAAAATAAAATTTTAAAACACTCTTAAGTGTAAATAATATTCACTCTCTCTTTTTCTCCCACCATAAGTTGTTTAGTTTCGTCTTATGTTTACCGCCAGCGCACTCGACTGTACCTGTGCAGGGGCGTGTTCGAAAGTACAGGGAGTAAGTATAAGAGTTACACCAACAGAGTGAATAAAGTGAAAAGCAAAATATACAAAACGATTTATATGAGAGAGAAAGAATTGTTACGGTTGAAAAATCCATTCAAGTTATTTATAATAATTTTCCGAACACCCTGTATCATCGTGAGAACTTTTAACGTTCACACGGCCTACGTGCCGATCGTCGCATCGTCCATTTTGTGCGTGTGTGAATACAGCTCCTTTGTGCCCCTTTCACTGGTTTTTGTGAAGGAGACGGAACCGGGTTATCCCGAGATTTGTTATTATCGTACGAGGAGAGAATTGTAAGCTTGCTAAACAGCTTTCCAGGCCTGTCGTCGAAATACGAAACAGGTATGTCTTGCGACTTTGTTCTGACTGCGAAGAAACGTAACGCATATTTTCTTCCATTAGGCTTTTAGTACGAGTAGAAGCTTTCTGTTGAAGCTTAAGTTTGAGATATAGCCCCAGCTCAAGACAGCTTGCCGAGGTAGTTCTATTTGGGTGAGAAATATCGTCGTCCCCTTGGGTGCAGGAGAAGCCCGGAGTTGGCTTTCGTCAACGAATTGAGCCACGCCACCTGGCCTTCCCCGTCGTTGAGAATAGGCTCGCCCCGCAAGACGGACGTCCTTTCTGGCGGTTTTTCCCACTTACCGCAACATTGGCCCACTTTGCTAACCACCGCGGGAGGACGCTCCGATCTGTTGACGTTGAGCAGCTGACTGACATTGACGCTGGATCTTAGGAGGCCAAAGTCGGAATAGCCCTTTTATTTTTTGTATTTGCGGGGTTCGTTTATTGTTACCCGAGTCTGAGTATCATTAATTGCGTGGTTCGTCTAAACCGTATGTGTAACCGAAACACAGATCTGTGGTACGGATTTAATTTAACGTGTTACTTGTTTATTGATATTTATTGTTCGTGTTTGAGTTATAGTTATTTAAAGTTTGAGCAAGCGAAATATAAACAAGTGTGCTCAGCTGGTGCATTTTATTTTAAATCATTTTTGCCCACCTTTTGCATTGGGGTTTCGTCGAACCCTCTCTTCTCCACGAGCTACGCCGAGCGGTGTGGAGACTTAAGACACTTCGCACAAAATTTGCAAACCTACAGGTAGGTAGCAGAATATTACCCAAGAGTAACGCTCTGAGTTTTCGAACACACCCCTGTATTGCTACTGCCGGTAGTTCTAAATTTAAATACCAACCAACTGTTAAGATACCAACATTTCTGAAAACGTATCATATTTCATATGAAACTGAAAAAGTGAACGGAAACTATTTTTGACAGCTATGCCCCACACGGTTGATAAAAGAAATGGAAATTGAAAATTTAGCAGTTATCAACTGTGGGCGGACAAAATAAGCGCTCGCCGGCACGCAGACGTGTCGTACGCTCGCCTGCACTGCATCAAGTAGGCGACTCTGCCTATTTCGTCCGCCCACTGGTTATCATTTTTTTATGAGGTTCTAAAAAATGTCCAGAGATGGTGACGCTTTTTGAAAATAAAATAGGGATTTTGTATTCAAGAGCCAAATGAATAACACACAGCAGGGTTGCCATGTCTAGGGAATTTTCCCTAGATCCAGGGAATACAGAGGTCTGAAAGGGAAAAAGGGAATTTTTATGTTTTTGGCCAAAATCTAGAGAAATTTGGGCAAAATTCTTCAAACAAAGGATAAAATATTATTTAAATAAAGAAATTAAATATTATTAAAAAACGTAAAAAGAAATTTAAAAAAAATGTTGATGCTGCCCTCTATTAGCACAAAACTAACTTCTAGTATTAACATAATAAACAATTGCAGTGCACTGTGTTGAGAGGAGAAAACTACCATGTGTTACAGATTGTAGATATTACAGACACGAAATGAGATTTTTCTTTTCAGTTTAATATAAATCGGGGAAGTCCTCAACGATGTGAAGTCACATGGTCCGCCTGAGGATATAAATGTGTCCCGAAGCATTTCTTCGCTCATTTAAACCAACAATTTAAAAAAAAAAGTTGAAAGAGCGTATACCTAATATCAATAGTTATCAAAATTTTGATTTGTATAGTATGTGATGGTGAAATAATTAATCAGGTAAATGAAGTTTCTATACAAATTTTTCTATTTTAAATTTTTTAAAACTTTTGTTTACTGTTTACATTGCTCGACAAAATGAAGATTAACAACAAATATAGCTACGGAAATCTAGGGAATTTTGAAACATAAATCTATGGAATTTGCAAAATTTGGCCGCCCTGACGTACAGTCCTAGTCGCGAGCAAAAATTGCTATAAGACCGCTTTAGAGTTTGCAATTTTCATTGACGGCAATAAATAATTGTAGCAATGAAGAATTGAGCAATTTTTTTTGCGGAACACTACAGATGGCAATAAAGATTGCTGATGAATCGAGCATCAAGTTTACAACATACTAAAAAACAATCATTTTATTAAATTTGTTTGTGTTAAAGTAGCAATGTATTCATTGTATTCCAACAATTATTGTCGGAAAAAAATAAGTGCTGCTCTGTGCAGACTTATTGCAAGTTCGGCGTCAATGGTAAGAAATCGATGTAATCGTTGTCACATATGCTATTTATTATTTTTATGAAGTTGGTATTTCACAAATTACCAACAAATTCCCCAGAATCGCCGTTGCAATGCAAGAAAAATAGGTCCAGAGCTATTTTCTGCAATGCAATGAAAAATTGCCACAGTTGATCGAAATACAAATACTGCGCATGCGTGCAATACAAATCGCCGCAATTATTTATTACAGGCAATGAAAATTGCGCACTGTAAAGCGGCCTTTAAGAAATTGATTAAAAACGTCAATTTGCGAACTCTACACGAAACATGTTTTCCATTATGTTTAAAGACAGGGAATTTATCGTTAAAAGAAATTGTACATTTTGAACTCCTAAATAAGAAATCGAAGTCTATTGAGTTGGCAGCACTGGTAAGTACAGGCGTCAATGATCTGGTACAGGGTAGATAGACAGTGCCTTATGTTTCCTGGATTCTCGATTGATATCAGCATGTGAGTGAAATAGCGAATATCTGTGAATTTGTGAGTAATTTTGGCCCATGTATCCGACAAGGATGTCGTGACTGAGGATATGCAATGCTTTCTAAATGGGTGTATTTATCATCTCACTCTTAAGTTAATATCAATTCCTCTTTCTCTACAGGGAATCTGGCTACTTGATAAATCTGTGACAGGCATACAGCAGTGGAATTCTGCTACGATTGGTAACACTGAACAATAAATTTTCTAACTTGTATTTGCTCTACTCTTTAAATTGTTTAAATAAATTTACTTACCAGTAAGATTTAAACTACCTTAACCTCAGTAGCCACCAATTTAAAACCTTTTCTAACGCACTTGCCTTTAATGTGACGAAACAGTATCTAGGCGTCGACGGTTGTTGAAAATGCACATTTTTGATTTCCGGATGAAACTTGGACACGATGTCCTTATTCAACTCCACATCGGGAAACTTGATTATCAAGGAACGATTCTTGATTTTCTTATTGTAGTCCTTCTCCATCTGCAAGGCCCTCTCCGCGTCCACTTTCGTCCACACCTTCTTGGACACGTTCTGCGCCTGCCCCTTTTTCCTCTTCTTCATGGGCTTCGTCGGGTCCCCCGATTCAGAATCCGGCCTCGGCCTCTTATACCGCCTCATGTTATTATTCCTCTGCCAAGGCGGCTGCGAGGCGGATCTAAAATGATGGTTATCGTTGAATCTAAAGCAGAATTACAAAGTCAACGAACAAGATCGGGGCTGATAAGAGAGGGCAGCACCGTTGTTGCCTAGGCGGGTAGTGCCTGGGGCTTCCCGGTGAGCTGTATCTGTGGGGCCTCGGCATTCTGTGATTGTTGACGTAGCTTCCGCGAATCGGAGGGGGCGGTCTGGAGAAGTCTTGGACGAACGGAGTCGAGCCGGTCGACCAATAACTCCAGCGCATTTCCTGAACGTGAACGGTAAACAAATAATGAACATAACCTGCACAGGCATTTCCGAATCTGATGATAATATTTTACCATGTGCCCGCTTACTGTTGATTGTAAGGACGGCAACGGGGGTGGTGGAGGCGGCGGTGGAAGGCATGCGTAACTGTAAATGTTTTCATTCATTGCTCCGTTTGACTGTTAAATAATTTTCACCAAATCGCCATTCTTTTGTCTATAAACTTCGTACTTTAATTAAATGTATAACGCCTACAAGATATGCAACACATTCTACTACTACGCGAATGACCTATTTACTTATTGTTAGCAAATCACTTGCTCAAGATAAACAAAGAACGTTAAAGAAGTAGCGACGAATGTTTAATGTTATTAACAAATTTACGCCCAAATCTACTTTAACAATAAATTTAAATGTCATGAGTCATGAAGGTAAGACTGATGCAGTGTTACCAACCGTTGGTTACTAATGGTTACTAAATGTCGCTACATTTTCGCTACAAATATTTTTAAAAGTCGTTACTTTGTCGTCTCTCAATTAACAACAAATTTACAATTGATGAAAATATTTTATTATACAAATAACCGGAAAAAAATTATTAATACGATCAGATACGATAAAAAAAAAACATTTCAAGTAGCGACATCTTTTGATCGCTTTCTGACCTGACATTGCAGTAGGATTGGCTGCGTTCCGCCAAAGATAGCGCTTATATTTCGCTATTGCTATGTAGCAGAGCGCTAATTTGTAGCGTATTAGCTAATTGAGAACTGGCTGAACGGGTTCTTCGTTTTGCTCCGTTATTTTCACATATCCAAATTGTCAGATAAACAGTAGCCAGTGTTATTTGTCCTAGGATTCTAATTTGTATACTTTATTCTCAATTAGTTCCGATTTTATAAGTGAACTAATGAAGAATTAAAATTGTTGTCGCTCTTAACCTATACAAATTAGAACCCAAATACAAATAACTAACTGTGTTATTACAAAGAAGATTTGTTAATAGAAAAACTCATTTCAATACTTACTGCAACACCATCAACTGGCAATCATATGCTCAGCCATAACCCAAAACAATAACGCTACAGCTAGCGCTAGCGACGTAGCTTTTTTAAAAAGCGATTTAAAACATGGCGGCCGCTAAGTTTATCGCTCTCCCTTAGCAGAAATTTAGCCTTGGCTTGAACACATATATGACGTCACGCTACGTGGCGCACACGAAGCGCTACGTAGCTTTCTGCCAGGCTGAACGCAGGCATTGACAAATTGAAGCTAGTTCGCCACATAATGGGTGCGTTTCGTTTGCGCGCTCACACGCTTTGAGCGCTCACGCTTACAAGCGCTGTTTTCTGTTGTTTCCTTTGGCGTTTAGTCGCTTAAGCAGTTATGCGCAAAGGTGTTTCTTTTGACTTCAACGAATTCATAACCTCAAAAATATAACTTCAATAGTGAAATTGAGCCAATCATAGCTGCTGTAGCTATTTCTAAAGTGTAATGTTTGTTTATAACCTGACCATGATTAACTGATCTCCTCATACGCATCTCATACGTTCCATTTGGAACATAAGCGCTTACGCTTTTGTTGCCCTACCTCGATGGAATACGCGATTGTGAGCAAAGACTATGACGTCATAATGACGTTACTATTTCGTCAGCTGGCGCTTTGTGAGCGTTTGCAAAGCCAAAGGGAACAATTTAAGCAATGCTTATGAGCGCTCAAAGCATGTGAGCGCGCAAATGAAACGCACCCAATAAGTCATCCCATGCAAGGCGGCCATGCTTGCTGTCAAAGCATAATGAGAATTTTAAAAAAGTTTTGTGCAAATCGGTTTCGATTACAGCGGATTCCCCGAGCAGGCTCTGTACAGCTGTTTCAGGCCCAACTAGGCCTGAAACAGCTGTACAGTGTTTAACCACTTTAACAAAGCATTCCCAGATGCTGATGTAAATTACGATGCCTTTGTAAATTGCAGGCATTACATCCTCGAACGATTTAACACACAGCACTGCATTGTTACCAACAGAGTACAATGTGTTGCCTATACGGCGGAGTCACGTGGGTTGAAATCATTTCTGATTTCTCGTAGCTGTGAGGTTTCTAATTCTAGTAAATACAGTTTTGTAACATTAGCAGCCGACAGAGAGCACTCTAAAGTACAGGCAGATACAGTCACTAAATAAGTACGGTTGCGGAATCAAAAAAAGCATACAAGTCTTTAGGCGTTTAGGTTATATTTTGCAATATTAGAGTAGTGTAAATCGATCTCTGTCAGATTGACATAAACGCTGACAATTAAATCATGTAAAATGACACCATGCATAATTCAACTTTCACTTTTAGGAGTCAACAAGAAAGCAATAGTAAACTAAACTGAGAATTCATTTACGATAAAATAACATACATAAATATATTTAACAAATTAATGTCTAATACTTCACAGCAGCTCCATTATTTCTCACACTTTACAAACGCTCAGGCATTGAATAAATACAAGAACGGGTATAGTCAGGGGAAAGTTCATTCCCAATTTCTTCAATCTTATCTAATAATTCGTGTGCATTTGCAGCTCTAAAATGAATGGCGTACATTTGCTTCACGATATAACCCCAAACATGTTCAATGGGGTTGATATCTGGGCTTCTGGAAGGCCATGGCAATATGGCAAACGCACAACGTTATTTTCATCAAGCAAGCTTTTCACAACTCTAGATGTATCTTCTTACTAACCACCCTTCTTCAATTAGTGTAATTGACACCTTGACAATTATTTTGACGTAGAAGTCGAAAATATTTCAAACAAAGTTAAGTTCACAGCGAGACATTTTGAGTGTATGCTTTTTTTAATTCCGCAACCGTACAATACCGCAATTCATATGCTTAATGTGTGAGATAAAGAGACCACGTTTTTGCATTAAAATTGCCGACTTTCCATTTTCATCAATTTCAGTGACCACTTTCGTCAATTCAGTGACCACTTTGGTCAACTTCAGTGACCACTTTCGTCAATTCCAGTGACCACTTTCGTTTACTTACAGTACCGCAATCCATATGCTTAATGTGTAAGACAAAGAAAACGTTTTTCGCCCTAAAATGACCGTCTTTTCTAGTTATTTTCTTTTCCGCAGGCTTAAACTGTCGACATTTTTAAATTTAAATTTAATATATAGTTTAAATTGCCGACTTTTCAGTTTAATCAAATTTAAAATGCCCGAGCATGCCCGAGTGAGTCGTTGTTAGGGTTAGTATATTTCGCGCCAATATCTTGCACTAAAAGGGCGGCTGATTGCGGTACTGTAATTATTTAGTGACGGTAAAGACATATTTATTGTTCTTGTATGTTATTAATTATTATATTAATGAATGAGTACAAAAATTTCAGAAGTGGCTACTTTTGACTGATTTGGCTGGAGTGTGTTCAAAAATGGCGCAACCCGGGGTAAGGGTGATACCTAGGCGTTCAAAAATGAATTACAGGAAACTCTCTAAGCGTTCAAATAAAGATTCGGGCGCACACTTTGAGTGCACTCCTCGGTCCTCGGTCGCGACAGTTGAAAAATTTACCGTCATGCGCAATGTGAAGCAAGCGTGTGAAAATCAGTTTCGATTACTTAATTTCTTATTATTAAACCCGCTGTAAATTCTGTTAAGTAATGAAAATATTTTATTAACCGTTAAATAAAATCACTGACAGGGATGACTGATAATATGTACATTCACTATATCTTCATCTCTTATTACTACATGAGGTTAAAATGAGATGAAAATATAACGAGTGTGCACTAATGTAGCCAGTGGAAAACGCTATAAGAAACGTCACAACACCTCGCCGGGTCACAACTCACACCGGGGTGTTCATTTCTGAACGCAACCCAGAAGTCGCCGTTACGTCACTATACCTCTAAGGGTGCGTTTCGTTTGCGCGCTCACACGCTTTGAGCGCTCACGCTTACAAGCGCTGTTTTCTGTTGTTTCCTTTGGCGTTTAGTCGCTTAAGCAGTTATGCGCAAAGGTGTTTCTTTTGACTTCAACGAATTCATAACCTCAAAAATATAACTTCCATAGTGAAATTGAGCCAATCATAGCTGCTGTAGCTGTTTCTAAAGTGTAATGTTTGTTTATAACCTGACTATGATCAGCTGAGCTCTTCGTACGCATCTCATACGTTCCATTTGGAACATAAGTGCTTACGCTTTTGTTGCCCTACCTCGATGGAATAAGCGATTGTGAGCGAAGACTATGACGTTATAATGACGTTACCATTTCGTCAGCTGGAGCTTCGTAAGCGTTTGCAAAGCCAAAGGGAATGGTTTAAGCACTGCTTATGAGCGCTCAAAGCATGTAAGCGCGCAAATGAAACGCATCCTAAAAATCGCTGTTGTGGCGACAAGTCGCTACGGTTGGCAACACTGGACTGATGTGAAGTAAGCGCATTATTTCTGATGTCCTGGTAGGTGCCATTCTCAAAAAGATTTTGCAAAATTTAACTGGAATTAAACTTTATTTAGAAAGTGGTATAATGCATTTGTTCCTGTGTCTCATAAACTATAGTTACGGCGTCGTTGAAATAGGTAACGTACGTGCAGGATTGGATCTTACTGTTAGGCCGTCGCCACACTTTGGGTGTTTACAAAAATTGGGGCGGTATACATATACCGGTTAGTCTATTTTTCTCACTCTTACATGTATTAAACGCATTCGTTCTATTTCACTTTTCTACCTCGATCCATGTACCGCTCCAGTTTTCGAAAATAAGGTTTGCCATTTATCGTTTGCCATAAAACACAGCGACCAGTATTGCCAATCGGAAAATGGCGTTTTACAGCAAACCTTTAATGAATTACCCCATGCTGCAATTAAAAAATGTTGTTAAAAGTAAAAAAAAATGACTTTTATTCAAAAAGTAAACAAACAAATAAAATATAAAACATACATACAAAAAAAAACTTATTTCTGAGTTAACCACCACCAGATAATTAAGAAAAATAAACTTCTATTCAAAAAGAAAACAAAACTCGTAAAATATAAAATAATAGCTATCTTATTTCTATGTGTTAATTATCTACTGAAAAACATAA
This sequence comes from Dorcus hopei, assembly GCA_033060865.1. Classification (NCBI taxonomy): domain Eukaryota; kingdom Metazoa; phylum Arthropoda; class Insecta; order Coleoptera; family Lucanidae; genus Dorcus; species Dorcus hopei. The sequence goes on from CM065426.1 coordinate 24,964,812, forward strand.
ACTTCTATTCAAAAAGTAAACAAACAAGTAAAATATAAAATTATTGGAAAAGTCTTATTTCTATGTATAAGTTACAGTCACGGCCAAAAAAGCGGGACACTTTTTTAAACGTCAATTTTCTAATACTAAAACTTTTGCTGCTTGGTTGTAATTATGAACTGATACTTACGGATGACAAACAGTAATATTTATTGTTTGTCATCCATAAGTAACAGTTCATAATTACAACCCCGCAGCAAAAGTTATAGTGTTAAAAAAGTGTCCCGTTCTTTTTGGCCGCGACTGTAATTACTAGATAATTAAAAAATAAACTTCTATTCAGAAAGTAAAAATATACAAATGTAAATAAATTCTTTATTTTTTTTTACCAGACATTATTGCTAATCATGTTCTCATTGGGTGCGTTCCGAATTAACGCCGGGCGTACAACTTTTTACCTCGCGCATCATTTTCCCATATAAAAATCATGCACGAGGTAAAAAGTTGTACGCCCGACGTTAATTCGGAACGTACCCATTGGATTCAAACAGCAATATACCACCAGAAATAGAGCGAAAACCACTGATGCCGATAATGTAGAATGCTAGAATGAAAGTTTTTTTCTTCACTCACAAACAGATGTTGCCAGTATTTGAAGTTAGAGATGGGTTTTCTGTTTGATGGAAGCAAGTAGAGCTAGGACCGGTTAACCAAATTTAATTTTAATTAATTCTTATTTTTTTTTAACTGTCCGCCAAAATACCCATTTTTACCCATAAAACAATAGTTCCCCAAAATATCCCAAAGGCACTTCAAATTACCCTGGTTTAGTGTAAAATCCCCCAAATTGGCAACACTGACAGCAACATCGCTTACCAGTATTACCAACTTAGTTATTTTCTTCCTAAATTTGGGGGTAACTTTTAATGAAAAGAGTTTCTAGGGGGGAAAAAGAGAATCTAAATTAAATATTAAAACTAATATGTATAATCTTTTGTATGAAATATTTTTTGTAACAATTCATTTAAATTTCTCTTTAATCTAATGCTTGTTTTACACGGTCAAAGAACTTGATGGATTTTGTGATCTTGAATTTATTCATGCTTGCAAACATAAAATCGACGACAATAAATCTATGCCAAATTAGAGCCAGCTCTAATTTTTCATCGATTTCGACATATTTCGACAGCTACGCTGCCATCTTCAGTGCACTTTTACACATGTTAAAGGCGTGTCATGAATTCCTTACGCAGTTGGCTGACTGTCTTACCTGAGTATTTGACAGTTGACAGCAGTGTCATGACAGTTGATTGTTGTTTCAAGGATTTGTTTTCAGAATAGGATTAGAGAAAATGTAAAAAAAAAACTTTCAAAATATTTAAAGTTCAAGAAAACGGAAACAAAAGACGGTCGATTTTAGAGCGCAGTTCGGTATTTTATTGAGAGTAATTTTTAAAACAAAACAATTTGAAAAGAATGATATTGATGACAAAACGCGGAAAAAAAATTCGAAAATAATCAAATCAGAAAAAAGTAATAATAGAAACAAAAGACAATTGATTTTACGACACAATTAAATAGACTAATAATTTTTTCTTTTAATAAAACGTAGACAAAAAAATGAAATAATAGAATTTAACAAAATTTTTAAAAAACAATAAAAATAAAAGACAATCTATTTTACTACACGATTCGGTAGATCAATAAATTTATTATTATTATATTATTATTATTATTAAAACAAACAGGTGGCGCTGATAACAACGCAAGTCATTTTTTTGTGCTCGCCCTGAAATGACCAGTGTTGCCAACTCTGGGGAAATTTCCTTCCTTTAGGAAATTCTAAGCCCGTTCAAGGACAAAGCAAGGGGAGTCTTTATAAAATCTAAGGAAATTCAGATACTTCTGTCGAAAAGAGAAGAGAATATTTAAAGATGAAAGGGTACCAAGAAATTAACGACGCCATCTACTAGGGAAAACTAACACCAATTTGGGAATTTGTTGGCGTGAGGCGGTGTTGCCAACCAGAGGAAATTTTTCATTTCAAGCTGAAAATTTCTTTTTTTTAGGAAAAAAAACCTTAGTATCTAATATGTAATTTGAAAAAAGAAATCTTAAAAAATGATTTATTCCATAAGTTGGTAATACTGACTGACACCAGTTTTGCCAAGTTTAGAACAGAGTTGCCAAGTTTAGAACAGAGTTGCCAAGTTTAGAACAGAGTTGCCAACCTAAGAGATAAATCATTTTTTAATGTATTAGTCTACCGAACCGTGTCTTTCGTTTTTATTATTTTTTAAAATTTATTATTTCGTTTCCTTTCTTTTCATTAAAAAAAAATTATTAATCTATCAATACGAATTCCAAAATTGATTGTCTTTTAATTTATTATAATTTTCCTTGATTTGATCATTTTGTTATCTTTGTTTTGTCACCACTTCTTTTTCAAATGGTTTTATTTAAAAATTTATTATTAATCTACTGAATTATCCTGAGTCTAGTAATTTTAGGGATTTTCTATTGTTGAAAAGGGATTTCTTAGTATCTCTTACGAGTTGCTAACAATGTTCTATAGAAATTTCCATAGATCTGGGGGCAACACTTGGATGCAGGGTTGCCAATGTGCGAGCAGTTACCCGAATAACGGGTAATTTAAGCAACCTTGCGGGTAAAGAAAAACGTGTGGGTAAAAATGGGTATTTTCAAGAAAAATTTTTTTTAAATTTTTGACTGATGTGTTAGCAGTGATATTTCAGATTTACTATTGGCAACAATGAATCGCTAAAGCCGGAAGCTGGCAAAAACTAAAGTAACTAACTAACCGCCATATATCCACATTGCCGATTGCCGCCCACAATCCCACATACAGATTTTATGTATATGCATAAAAGTCTAAAATAAATGTTTGTTTGTGTAATATGTCGCGAGCATCAAATTTTGATCGTCACTGTCGCTGTCAATCCAATAAACGTCCGTTTTAATTCCAGAAATTGAAACATTTCATATAAATATCTTATTTATTACCAAGAAAGTGTCGAAATTTACATTAAACTTTTAAGAAATTATTCCCAGTAGTCAAAATTAAAACATCAACCTTCTCATTTTTAATGAACTATACAAGTCAGGTACAAATCTTTGACAGCAATGACGACCAAAATTTATTGCTCACGACAGTCATATAAAAAACATATTTCTGTTAAATTTTGTATCATTTATTTTCTGTTTTGGGAGCACGGGTTTTTAAATTTGAAAATGGTAATCGGCTTAGAGTAGTTTGGCAACTGCTTGGAAGAATCTGGAACGTTTAAATGATGATACATAAACAACACTCTTTAAATAATTATTTATTCCTGAATCTAATAACAAATTTTTGTTCTTTTATGTTGAAACAGGATTTTTTGGCATTCGAGCATAACTGTTACATATGCCATTTTGTTTGATACCTACCGATTTGCAAATTACATTACATTTCCATAAGGGTATCAAACAGTATGGCGGCTTCTTCTGACACTGACGTTTAAGTGATCCTACTATGTAATTACTTATACTGTGACGCAGCACGCAGGTTGGTAACACTGTTTGCAAAGTGGACAGAATTATTTATTCCGACGTGCGCGAGCTGAGTGATAGTGCGGCATCGAAAATAAACCACACAAAACTAATTCAGAAAACATGACAGAGCAAACGTAAGTACATCAATCTTCATTAGTCCGGTTTCCTGCGGCCCCGTGAGCTTTCGTTTCATTCACTCGCGGCAATTTCACGGAAAATTCTCGCCTGGCGTCACGGCCATGATGAAACGCTGTTTTCCTATTTGATCGATTCTAGAAACGTCCGCGCTTTAATTGCGCTCCCATCAACTTGCGAATTAACCTTTACTTTATGTTAATTTCACGAGCTCGGTTCGCATTAATTACGCGTCCGAGCGTTTCGAAGCCGAATCGCTTTCATAACCTCACTTTTTCGATGCAGGGTTATACCACCGCCGGTGATGTGGGCGCAGAGGTCCAACGTCGTTCTTTTAACAGTAAATTTAGAAGACGTCAAAGATCCAGACGTAAAGTAAGTATCTTTTAATTCATTAATTTCCGGGTTTTTTAACCCCCGCCCCCCCACCTTGGGGCTTGGAGGTTAGAGTACACTTTAGGTCTCTTCCAACATCACTTTCTGACCGTTTCGAAACCGCCATAATCAGTTGCCCACCGAAATAATGATCGATTTTGACAATCCCGTCAAGTGTAAAACTTTGATGAGTGCATACTTTCGGAATGCGTGGTTGGAACAGACCTTTTTGACTTTAAATTTCACATTTATCTTGAGCTATCTTTTGTAAAGGTTCATGGCTCGTCTTAAAAAACATGAATCGTTTCTAGGTTCACGAAAAACTCGGTATATTTCAAAGGAGTTGGGGGTTTAGAGAGAAAGACTTACGAAGTAACAATACCGTTATACAAAGAAATAGACCCGGACAAAAGCAAAAGCTTCAACAGGGGGAGGTGCATCGAAATAGTGCTAACGAAGGCGAACCAGGACGAGCCCTACTGGCCCACTCTGACGTCCGACAAGAAGAAACATCACTGGCTCAAGTGCGACTTCAATAAATGGCAGGACGAGGACGAGTCGGGGGATGAAGGTCTGGCGGGCATGGGCGGCGGGGGCGACTTCGAGGAAATGATACGTCAAGTGTCGGGGGGCACCGGCGGAGGCAAGCCGTCCTTCGACGACCTCGACGAAGGTGAACACGATTCAGATGACGAATCCATACCCGATCTCGAATAATAGATAATAATAAAGTAGAAATCTCAATGTTATTATATAACATTTTACATATTTGCATTTTGTAATTATTATACGTGTCAGTTTCTTCCTCGTTTCGAATCGGGTTACCACCACCTTCAACGGAAATATACTTTTTTCTTCGTCCGAGCGCGCTGCTCGTTGAAATCTATTAATTTTTTTAAACGGGCAACGCGCCCGACGCAACCTTGTTATTGATTTCCCTGTTTTGTACTGTTTGGACTTATTAAATATCTATTGAGTATGTAACGTTTAAATGATAAGGTACAATTTTTTTTTAAAACTTAAGTTTAGGCGAACGGTTAAGTTGAAATGTGGATGTTACTAAGTTATAACCAAATTATGTAATAATAAAAAAAGAAGTAAGTGGCATTCATTTACGCTTACATCATTCATTCACTACATCATCTCACGTTGATAATTCATGCACGTACATTTTTATGCGCCGCTGATCGACTCGATTTGAATTGAAAATATAATTCTCCCGCTCATTAGTCATCATTCCACAACGCGTACGGCCGACCAAAAAGATGACTCGCAACACTTAAAATCCGTGCTTTAGTAATACGCTTTTTAACTGAAAGAAATTCGTTGCAAGTCAATTTCAATTACCACTTTCGTCAATTTAGTGACCACTGGTCAACTTCAGTAACCACTTTGGTCAATTTCAGTGACCACTTTCGTCAACTCCAGTGGCCACATTTATCAACTTTAGTGACCATTTTCGTTTACAGTCCACTAAATAAATACAGTACCGCAATTCATATGCTTGATGTGTTAGATAAAGAAATCAGTTTTTGCACTAAAACGGCCGACTTTCCACTTTCGTCAATTTCAGTAACCACTTTCGTCAACTTTAGTGACCACTTTCGTCAATTCAGTGACCACTTTGGTCAACTTCAGAAACCACTTTCGTCAACTTCAGTAACCACTTTCGTCAACTCCAGTGACCACATTTGTCAACTTTAGCGACCATTTTCGTTTACAGTCCCTAAATAAATATAGTACCGCAATCCATATGCTTGATGTGTAAGATAAAGAAACCAGTTTTTGTACTAAAACGGCCGACTTTCCACTTTCGTCAATTCAGTGACCACTTTGGTCAACTTCAGTAACTACTTTGGTCAACTTCCAACTTCAGTAACCACTTTCGTCAACTCCAGTGACCACATTCGTCAACTTTAGCGACCATTTTGGTTTACAGCCCCTAAATAAATACAGTACCGCAATCCATATGCTTAATGTGTAAGATAAAGAAACGTTTTTGCACTAAAATGGCCGACTTTCCACTTTCGTCAATTTAGTGACCACTTTGGTCAACTTCAGTGGCTACTTTCGTCAACTTCAGTGACCACTTTCGTCAATTCAGTGACCACTTTTAGTCAACTTCAGTGACCACTTTGGTCAACTTCAGTGACCACTTTGGTCAACTCCAGTGACCACATTTGTCAAGCAAGGTTAAATGGTCGACTTTTCTAGTGATTTTCTTTCTGGTAAGTTTAATCAGAATTAACGCTTGTCAAATAAAAGTTTAAAAAATGCCCGAATGTGTCGTTGTTAGGGTTAGATGTTTAAATTTCCCGCCAATATTTTGCACTTAAATGGCGGTTGATTGCAGTACTGTAATTATTTAGTGATGGTATAGTATAACCAATGAAAGAAAATCTTGTAGAAAACCACAAAGTCATAGGCAATTATTTTTTATTATCGAACAGTTCATAAATTAACGTCACATTTTAATTAATCGCTCTCCTTCGCATTAACTCCCCTTGCTCTCTTGCTGCTCAAACTTCGGATACTTTCCCTCGACGTCGCGCCAGGATACTTTGCTGTAAGCCAAATTATGAACAACCTGTGCGATTTCGTCCAACTGAAACAAGAAAAAAAACCAATTGATTCCGGGGGGCATTAAATAAAAAAACGTCGCGGCGCACCGATATCCTGACTTGCGCCATAGAGTCCCTTTCCCGTAGGGTTACGCTGTGGGGTTCCTTTAGCGTGTCGAAATCTATGGTGATGCCGTAGGGAATGGCGATCTCGTCCGTGCGTGCGTACCTCCTTCCAATCGATCCGGAACTGTCGTCGACCTTATGCGAAACGTTGACCTTCGTCAAAGCGTTTGCTGCCAAAAAAAAATTCATTTAATATTCATCACGACCTACTAGATTTTACGACGAGGCCCGGCCTGGGCAATGTTGCAAATTTGCCCCACTTTGGCGCCCGTTACCTTAACAAGAAACGCCCTAGATAACAAAAGAAAAAATCACAAGGAAGCTATAATTGAACAAGAAAATACTCGCTATGAGCCGCACATTAAGCAATGGAAAATGGCGTGCTCTATTTTTTGGGTAAGTGGCGCCAGCGGAGAAACACTCGAACTAATAAATTGCGCAGGCCGGATAAGACACACTGTCTCGCTGCGAAATATTCATAAATAGTCGACAGGAGTGACAGATTTGCTAACTCGCTAAGTCCCTCTGATGGCTGACCAATCCACGTTGTGGCTCGGTGCGAGCCGTACCCGATTTCTTGGGTAAGTGGCGCCAGCCGAGAAACATTCGACCTACTAAATTGCGCTGGCCGGACAAGACACGCTGTCTCGTTGCGAAATATTCACAAATAGTCAACAGAGTGACAGATTTGCTAGCTCACTAAGTCCCTTTGATGGCTGACCAATCCACGTTGTGACTAGGTGCGTCCGGTACCCGGCACAACCGAAAGATAAAAGGGCTGCTTCCTACTTATACGCTAACGACTAACTTTTACGACACCTCAGACCATTACTCTTTGCGAGCATTTCGTTAACCGATAACCTTGCAAAATACCATTCTCTCCACTCATCAGTCGTTACTCCACGACGCGACGCGTGCGCTCAACTAAAAAGATGACTCACGAGGACCTAAATGCGCGCTTTAGTTACGAGGACGACATCTGTTTACTTACACAGCTGTTTGAGGAAGGGTTGAAATTCGGGGTTGGAACTCAAAGGCAGAACGCTACATTTAAGCGGGGCGACGACGGCGGGTAACGACAGGTACGTCCTTTGCTCGTCGTTGTCTCTCACCTTGAAGTTGTGCTCAAAAATTGCGTACATTATTCTTCCAATGCCTGCAACAAAGCACTTCAGAATTCTGAAAAGTCGAGGGGGAAAAGGGGCGCACCAAACGAAGGCTCTATCACACTCGGAATGATCTCTTCGACGTGCAAGGTTTTCGCGAAGCGCTTCACTTCGACTATCTCCTTCGTCACGGCGTATTCCTTACCGTCTATAGCAAAATTGCACACGCTGTAATCATTAGGTTAGGAGGTAGAGTAGAGATTGGGGTACCGCAAGTGAGTGAACTAACCCACTTTCGCCACGTAACTCTCCTTCTAGTTTTTCAACGTCGGAAGAACTAAGCGACGCAAGCTTCTCGATGATGGGCCTCGCATATTTCTTGAAGACCTTCCCGATCAGCGCCTTGTTGGGCACGACGTCGACGACGTCTACAATACGAGGTTCGCTCAGTTTCTTTTCGGCCGCGAGGCGGATGCCCGTGGCTTTCGTGTGCTGGGTCAAATCGTACGCCGACCTATCCGCACAACCCACGCATTCCACCCAACCCTGTAAGTCGCTCAACATCGTTTCCTTAAAAAAAAAAAAATCAGCGATTTACTTACGTAGCTGGTGAGACACTCGGCGTCCCAACAATCTTGGGCGTAGTGGGCCATCTCGTTGGACATGTGCTGGCGGAACCTAAGTTTGGCGGGGTCCACCCCGGATTGTACCATGAACGCGTGGATCCTTGCCATGAAATAACCAAGCGTTTCGTTCGCTACTAATTTCTGTAATGAAGAACACAGTTTTGTACATCGCACAACCGTTTTGATCGTTCACATAAGATGGCGGACATTTGAAGGAGAATATCATCAAATAAGTCGGTCGTAGCCGCAGAAGCTTGCGATAAAAAGAAACAAATTGGACTTACATTGTCGACGGCTTCACCTATTGTGAGCTTCTGCGCCGGCTTTCCGTCCATCTGGTCGCACGCCGAATAGAGCAACAACTCTGTGTGCCTGACAGACTCAAATTTCGGATGCTCCTTCTCGTTCGGATCGCAGAAGTGTTCGATCTCGGCCATCGTGAATTCGCGCACGCGAATAAGCCCGGAGCGAGGTGATATCTCGTTACGGAATGCATTCCCTTTAACAAAAAAAAACGAGCGAACTTAAAAAATCTTGTTTCTTTCGTGGGGGGCTCGCACGTTGCTTAGCGACCAACGAAGCACGTCACGATGACAGACGACGACAAACGTCAAAATGACGGATGTTAAAAACGCCAAAACTAACAGGCAACAAATGTCAAACAAATACGGGTGAAGTGTCACGTTGACATCTGCGTAACAAGGCAACGATGACGGAATTAAAGTGAAACCACATTCGTTCATGATTGGCCCGCAAATAGGATCGGATCCTGAAATTTGGTCGCTAAGAAAACCTCCCAGAGTAGTAAATACGACGATTGAGGTCCAGCTCTGAACATCTGTGATTCGATTGCACATCTAAACCAATGAAGCAGAGTTACTTCTTCCCCGCTCCGAAAAAGCCCTATGAAAGCGAGAGCGCTAACCGTTCTAGCTTCGGTGCGTCCTGCGCAGTCATCGTCGGGAGCACTCACAAGCCTCTCGTGCAGCCATTGTCAGGAACACTCACAAGCCTCCCTTGCCAGCCATTGTCAGGAGCAACCCAAAGCCTTCTGTGCAGTCATTGTCGGAAGCACATCCAAAGCCTTCTGTGCAGTTATTGTCGGAAGCAATAGTCCAACAAGAAGTGGGCCGAAATCTTACTCTGGTGATCAACAATAATTGAATTTGCCGCTCTACAATAATTTTTTATTATCCTCACGACGCGTTACATAGAAATTATAATTCATATTCGTATAGGCAGTAAATAGCTGTTGCGAAACTATTCTAGACGCGAACCTTCAGACATTGTTGATCATAGTGTATATCAGCTTCTCTCGTTTTCATATTGTTAACACAGAATTTTAGAAAACTAAATCAAACATGGCTGCCATAGCAAATTAAAAAAAAAAAAGTTTACCGATTTGTGCTGCTGCAAATGGAAGCTTTCCTTGGTTGAATTCCAGAAGGCGTTTGAAATTTACAAAGATGCCCTGAGCCGTCTCAGGCCTCAGAAATCTGCACACAAAGAAAAAAATTGTTCATCCGTTCATCCCCTTCCCGAAAGAAAAAAAAAACAAACCCTTTGACAAGTCCGGAAGGTCCGATTTGGGTCCCGAACATGAGGTTGAATTCGATTGGCTCGGAGAGTTCATTTCCGGTCAGGGGGCTTTTCATGTTGAACTTTTTCATGATCGCAGACATTTCTTCCTTGTTCATGCCATCCAGCTGCAAGGGTGAAGAAGTTGTTACTCGCGTTCCCGAGTGCAAAGAAGAAGGTGCACATTACCTTAATAATTATGTCAGCACATTCCGCTTTCAGGGCTTCCGGTGCCTTTTTATCTGCGGCGACTTTTTCCAAGTGACTTTTTATGAGGTGATCCAAACGGAAACATTCTCCGGTGTTGACGTCTTTGGTCATCAAGTCGGCGAATCTATCGACATGTCCGGAAGCTCTGCGAAATTCGTTCAAAATCAATTTAAAAATTGACAGTCTCTGCAAGATATCATTTCAAATTCAAAGGAAACAATAACCGCATGCAGTGAACACCCTGTACGTGTGTGCCCGGGTCTGAAATTAATTTGGGCTTAAGGCTTAGGGATCATGCTAAAATGAAACAAGAAAACGCATTTCCTAGGTACGGTCGCGAGCAAAAAACATTGAGTTTTAAATCAATTGAATAATGTGGATAATGCAACATACAAATACGTCAAAATTGACATATAACATATATTTGTGGCACAAGTTATTTCTATTTTTAGGTTAGATTTATCTGTCTCTTGAAGTGATAGTTGACAGTTGCAACGACTCCGCAGTCTGTTTGAGGTTTTATGACGGTCAAGGCCACTTCACAATAGAACACTTGTCCCTGTGTCGAAGTTTGACATTGACAACAAATTTCTTTTGCTGACGACTGTACTTTGGTAGAAAAATGATAAATAATAAATTTTTTTTGTTACGGAAATGGAAAAGAAAAGAAAATTCAGTAGTGCCATCTATGTAAGTTCTTTGGTTACCCAATAAAGACAATACATTTCCAGCGCCATCTGTTAAAAATTCTTTTAACTATAATTTTTAAAAATTTTTATGATCGGCTGAAACCGCCGCGCACCCTAAACGTTTATTTAAAAATCACTTGAATAGTTTCTGATTGAAGTTCGATTCGAAATTGAATTTTTAAAAAGTTTAACACAAATTGTCACTGAGTTTTGATGGCGCCATCTGTTTTCTTAAGCGAAAAATTTTACAAACTTAATCCAAGGCATTCAAGAACCAATTAGATGTATAACCGCAGTTTAAAATTAATTACAAACAGAAATTGAAGGTACTAGCGTCACCTAGGTTTTGGTGGCGCCATCTGTGGAATTTTTCTTCAATCACAGCTTTTAAGTGAAACTAAATTTCACGAACAGTTTTTAGAAAATTTCTGAGAATCTGAAGGAGGCTGGCGTTTAGAATTCAATTCATTAATAAAAAAAAGTAGAGATTTAAAAGTGTCAACATTTAATAGAGAATTACTTCAATGTTATTAGTGTATGAACTGAATGCATAAGAATTTTTAGCAGCGCCATCTCTGTATGTTTTCTGTTACTAGAATTTATGGCGTCATTTTTTTTTTTAATATTTTTAATGCCATGCGATCGAATATGAATGATTCAGGGTACCTAGTTGGCAACAATGATGTTTCACAAAAAAAAAATTATAGGTTACTGCGACTTGACAAGTTGCTTAAAACATTAATAACATTAGCAGTGTTGCCACTCATGAATATATGTAGTTCCAGAGATGGCAACACTGACTGGTTTGGGTTGACCTTGACCTTTCCGAACCACCTTCGCTGTAAATTGTAAATTTCAAAAAGATTTCCCCCCATTATTATTACTATTAGGTCAAAGGTCAAGGTCAACCTAAACCAAGGCAGAAAAATTGGACAAACCATAAAAATTTATTTTTACAGTTGGTTCTTGTCCGATGAAATTTGTATCACAAAATCTTCTAAGCGGACACTAAATCGCGCAACTATACACTTTACGTTTCGCAGTCGTTCGACTGCTTCGTCAGAAGTGAAAATTATGTTGTCAAAAAAAAAATTAAAAAATTAAAAAAAATTAAAAAATAAAAAATAAAAAAATAATAAAAAATAAAAATAAAAAAATTAAAAATAAAAAAAATAAAAAAAAAATAAAAAAAATAATAAAAACAAAAATAAAAAAAAATAAAATAAAAAATTAAAATAAAAAAAATTAAAAAATAAAAAAAATAAAAAAATTAAAAAATAAATAAAAAAAATATAAAATAAAAAAAATAAAAAAAAAATAAAAATAAAAATAAAAAAATAAAAAAAAATAAAAAAAATAAAAAAATAAAAAAATATTAAAAATTTTTTAATTATTATTATTTTTTTTTTGACAACATAATTTTCACTTCTGACGAAGCAGTCGAACGACTGCGAAACGTAAAGTGTATAGTTGCGCGATTTAGTGTCCGCTTAGAAGATTTTGTGATACATAAAAATTTAGATTTCGAGAGGCGAGGTTCGTCATACAATGTGTTTGTTTGTTTGTTTTTTTTTTTTTTTAATTTTCTATATAAATATAATAATAATAATAATAATAATAATAATAATAATAATAATAATAATTTATTAGTCCTTTTAGATCATTTACATGATATAAGACAGGTTAGGGAAAGTTAAGACATGATAGTAGTAAAATAACTTAACAAATTATTAGATAGCTTAGGTATAGCTACATAGTCATAAAAAAACAAAAACGACAAGGACAAGTTAAGATAAAAATTCCTTAACAGAGTAAAAACAGCGTTCGAGCAAATAATTTTTCAGGCGATTTTTAAAGGTGCTATCCGAAATGGAAACCTTGATATAACTAGGCAGGCGACCAAAAATTCTAATGCACACATATGAAGGCGACCTCTCAAATAAAGCTGTGTTGTGGGATATTATTCTGGGTTCAGAATAAATGGCAAGAAGTAAATTTTGTAAAAAAAAGTAACTTCGCCAATTTCTATGAGATGGCGCCGCCTTTTGAAAATCGTCCTTGAAGGTCACTTACATTCAAAGGAATGTTATTCAATTTATTTGCTTTTTTTGTTTGTTTTGTTTTGTAAATGCAATTGTCGAAACAAATTTTATAAAAGAAAACCGAAGAAATTCGTCAATTTCTACGACGAGATGGCGCCACTTTCACTTTGTCCGCAAATCAGTTTTAAGATCGTCCCATCTATGGTTTTTTTTTATCAGTGTCCAGTTCACGTTAATTTTGTTACTGGAACGGCAATGCAAAAAAAAAATCGGCACCGACTTTAGCATTTGCTGTTTCGCTGCGAACACATGGGGCGTTCATTTCCGGTTCGCCAAATTTTGCTGACCTCATTGAACGCATCTATCGATCCCTTTATCAGCGGCCACGTTATTTTTGCTAATGGCACAGTAAAGTTGAAACAATTGATACTAAGTTTAACATTTATCGTTATTTTGTTGCTAGTCAGATTGAACGGATCTATGATTTTTTTAATCAGTGTCCAGTCTACGTTATTTTTGTTACTGGGACCGCAATGCGAAAAAAATCGGCACCGACTCCTAGCATTTGCTGTTTCGCTGCGAACACATGCGGCGCTTGTTTCCGGTTCGCCAAGTTTTGCTGATCTCATTGAACGCACCTATCGATTTCTTTATCAGCGGCCATGTTACAACTTTTATCGTTTCGCGGCGACTACACTGCCTGTTGCTGGTGAGATTGAACGGATCCATGATTTTTTTTATTTTTGTTACTGTTATCGTTTTTATTTATCGTTTGAAGATTAGAAAAGTTTTCTTCCGTCTGCGTTTGCCTACACAATCAATCGTCTTTCGTTTGTTGCTTCTTTGACAAAAGGAACCGTAGGCGTAGGGTTGGTTGCCTACATCGAGACATCATCAAAAAATGTACATATACAAGTTGTTGGATTTTCTCGTACATAAAAAAAATACTTCCCAAGAAGGATTAATATCAATATATTCAGGCCTGAGTTACGTCAACTGTATATCCTGAAGTTAGAACTTGGGGAATTCTGGGGAAATTTAGTGAACTTTGTTCATTTGTCCGTTCTTTTTTTTCCTATAATACCTGTCAAATGTTTGTGATGTTGGTACCATTACTTGAACGTCAGGAAATGCGATAAAAGCAGGGTTCCCACAAAAACCCCAGAATGTTGACACTTACAGGTATTACACAAAAAAAAAACTAGTCGCGACTTAATTATCAACGCGAGAGGTCTCTGTTAATCGCAAAACGGCCGATAAAAGGGTGAGTAACATTGCAGTTGCGAAGTTTGATTGGTGCATGTTTTCTGATGTTTTCAATGTTAAACCAATCCGTGAAATGTTGTTCACCCTTTCGATGGTACAAGCAGAGGTCGCCTACTTTGTTTGATTGGTATCTGTAGTTTCTTGTCCAAAGTGGTAACTGAATCTGTAGTTTCTTGTCCAAAGTGGTAACTAAATATGTAGTTTCTAGTTCGATTTCGCGAATAGCGATGTATTTCATGTTTGTTGAAGGTCAAGGTCATGGCAACCCACGAGCAAAAAATTGGGAAAATTAAGAAAAAATTGCTATTATTATTATATCACAAAATCTTTGAAGCGGACACTAAATCGCGCACTATACACTTAACGTTTCGCAGTCGTTCGACAGCTTCGTCAGAAGTGAAAAAAAAAATAAATTATTATTATTATACAGAAACAATGCTGTGACTAAAGGCGTTTTGTTAGGTCAGTCAGTGTTGCCAACTCCGCAACTATATCCATGAGTGGTAGTACTGCTATATAGTGTGGTTCTCCCTTCGGAACAAAAAAATGGCTTCAAAAAATAGTTCCATAGATGGCAACACTGACTGATTATAACAAAACGTCATTAGTTATTAGGATTGCTTCCGTATAACAATTTTTTTCTTAATTTTCCTAATTTTTTTTTGCTGTTGGGTTGGGCTGACCTTGACCTTTTCGAACCTCGCCTCTCGAAATTCTAATTTTTTTATGATTTTCCCCATTTTTCTGCCTTGGTTTGGGTTGACCTTGACCTTTCAGAACCTTCGCTGTAAGTTGTAAATTCTAAAAAGATTTCCCCCCGTTATTATTATTATTATTAGGTCAAAGGTCAAGGTCAACCCAAACCAAGGCAGAAAAATTGGGGAAACCATAAAAATTAGAATTTCGAAAGACGAGGTTCGAAAAAGTCAAGGTCAATCCAACCCACGAGCAAAAAAAATTGGGAAAATTAAGAAAAAAAAAAAAACTATTACATTGTCTGCGCGTTAACAGATGTCGCCAGCCATCAGTTATCATTTTATTCAAGTTAGTATAATTTGTCATGCGCAACCCTGCATTACCGACTGAAGAACATGCGGAAGAAGGGGGTTCCAACAAAATGGATAGAACTTGAGTGTTAGTGTACCTACAAACATAACAGTTTCTTTGTGTGCATTACTTTTGCAATAAAAAATCAAAAATGGTCCTTCGGCTTTCACTTTCGCAATAAACACAAACCATACATATTATTATACAGAAATAATCCTGTGACTAATGGCGGCGTTTTGTTAGGTCAGTCAGTGTTGCCATCTCTGCAACTATATGTATTCATGAGTGGCAACACTGCTAGACATATAGTGTGGTTTTCTGTTCGGAACAAAAAAAATGTGCACCGAGCTAAGCACTTGACCGGACAGATAAAGAACTTTGTATTTTATTACTTTCAGAAGCCCAGGTACACTCAGAATCAAAAGTAAATTTAAAAATACTGATGAAATGTCACAAGTGTGCAGTGATGCCAACGTACTGTCAGTTTGACAGTGCAGTGCAGATGTCAAGTAAACAGACCACACGTTGAGGAGACATTACTTTTAAGACTCAGTGTACATTCCTAATTACCCTAAGAAAATGTCTGATATCAAAGTTACCCCCGATTTGAAAAGACTGTACTTACTTTAGTACGGGCTCGGGTGTCAAAATGGAACAATCGACTTCCAGCATTTGTTCTTCCAAGACAAAAAACTGCCTCCAAGCCTGCAGCAAGTTGGCCTTGAAGGCGCACCCCATCGGCCCGAAATCGAACTGTCCGGTGATGCCACCGTAAATCGCGAAGGACTGGTCGTAAAAGAACCTCCGCTTTAACAAGTCCTCCATCTTAGCGCGGTCGAAACTCGTGACGCTCGGTGCCAGGCTCAACTCCTTCTCCTCCAGCAACTTCTTGCGCAGTTTCAGTTCGGCGACTGCTCTCTTAACATCCAATTCCGGAGACTTTTCTTCCTTTAACTTCCTGACCAAGTCACCCTGGGTATGTAAAAAAAACAAAAGAATTAAGTATGGCAGTTTGTTTTGGAGATCGAACCTCACTTGTTCTTTGACGCTGGCCCTTAAGGGCGCTAAGATTTCTTCCGTTCTGGGATCTGCCATGTCTTCCAAACACGTCTGCTGCAACTTGACGTTCCTGTGTTTCTTTTTCGTTCCCCACGCGCCGGCGGTAACACTGCTGCTGATGTAAACGTGTTTTGCGGTTATGAAATTTATTGAAAGCGAGTTGCGGTCGTGCTTTTTTGACGAAACGCTTCTTAAACTGCACAGCTGATTAAGTACACGCAGCAGTTTCATTTACTTTCATTAAAAAATTGCCACGATGCAACTCTGAGTAAGAGAAAGGCAGCCGGGTTTTTATTCGAACTGACTGCAGACGTGCAGACTTGCTCCTTGTGACGTTCACTTTAATCATTTCTTTTTCTTTTTATAAAACTTTGAAGCACGCAGGAGAGCCGTTCGAAGCGAATCTATGAATATGTCTTCTCCTGATTTGGCATATTAAGGGTTAAGAGAGATTAAAGATTAGAGTTGATAGTGTAATTACGAGCATGACTACGAGCATGCTTGCGTATGTGGAACCGGTCTTCAGTGCCGCCAATGCATTAGATTTGAATTCCCTTTTAGGAGCTCAGGGGTGACATTTTTAACAAAAACTTCTCAAACGTCCGCACTTCGGAGCAAGTACTGTCTAGAACTGGATTGTCCTAAGAAAAACGAAAACACCGGATTACTTGATCCGTAACTGTTCTGAAAAAACCCGAACACCTTTTTTGTTATGCGCATGCTCCGGACGGTTCTAGGACTGTTTTTGTGCGCACCCGAACAAACCTATAGACAGTAAGAACCAGCTAAAAGCAGTGCCCTGCATGTCCGACAGAACAATAATCGAAAAAATCGCTTTTATGTGTGTGATACGTTTTACCTATGTAAAAAATGTGATTCTTGTATTAAAATATCAAGGAATCGCCACATTTCGAGTCGAAATCACCGTATCACCACTTCTCTTATACTGTTTATCGATTTTCCCTACACGTGGCGATATTTCACCACGTCTGGCAACACTGGCCACAATAACTAGAAGAATCTACACAGTAACGTCACTCGAGTATAACTGTCACATTTGCCATTTTGTTTGATACCTAAAGATTTGTAAATTACAGTTCATGTTTTTTTCTACATATATGCCGATAGATAACTTTTCTGTTTCTTTAGTCTGTCAGTCTAACAAAAAAAAAGAAAGTTCAGAAACGTCATCAACTTTTCTATAATAATTCAATAAATTTTAAAAAAATCAAAGCCAGGAACATAAGGAAAAACAAAAGACTGATGATTATTTCGCGAACGGATTTCGAATGATTAAAAATTATAAAGGGGTCACATTGAAATAACAAGAATCGAAAGTTTTTTTTGTTTCTAGTCTGTCAACCTCAAAAAAAAAAAACAAAAGACGATTGATTTTGCCTGACAGTTGAGAAACATCATTAACTTCTCAATAAAAATTCAATAAATTTTTTAAAAAATCGAACCAAGAAACAGTAGAAAAAACAAAAGACTGCCGATTATTTCGCGAACAATAACAAAGCTTCTCCGTTTCGACGGTCTCATAAAAAAAAAACAAAAGACGATGATTAATTTTGCCGGGCAGTCAGAAACGTAATCAACTTTTTCAATAGAAAATTTAAATTAAAAAAAAAAAAACAATCAAAGAATCACTAATACTAGTTTCTTATCCAGAGTGGTAAGTAAACATGCAACTTCTTGTCCAAAGTGGTAACTAGATTTGTTTGTTTGTGATATATTATTTTATGTTTGACGTTTCAAAACTGTATTCACGGTAATACTGAATAAAGATTATTATTATTATTATTATTGTTATTATTATTATTGTTATTATTATTATTATTATTAGTAGTTTCTTATCCAGAGAGGTAAGTAAACATGCAGCTTCTTGTTCAAAGTGGTAACTAAATCTGTAGTTTCTTGTCCAAAGTGGTAATATGTAGTTTTTTGTCCAAAGTGGTAATTAAATCTGCAGTCTTATCCAGAGTGGTAAGTAAACATGCAGTTTCTTGTCCAAAGTGGTGACTAAATCAGTAGTTTCTTGTCCAAAGTGGTGACTAAATATGTAGTTTCTTGTCCAAATAGGTAACTAAATCTGCAGTTTCTTGTTTAAGGTGGTAACTAAATATGTAGTTTCTTGACCAATGTAATAACCAAATACATATGTAGTTAGAGCAAAAATGAATGAAATAGTTGGGAGCATTGATTTTAGGGATAAAAGCCTTGAATACAAATTAATTATTGGAACGCCATCGACATCTTAATTGTAGAATTCTCCAGAAATTATTTAATAATCTTCACCGTCTTTATCTGCCGATAAAGAATACGGTCTCATAAAAAAAAACAAAAGACGATGATTAATTCTGCCGGGCAGTCAGAAACGTAATCAACTTTTTCAATAGAAAATTTAAATAAAAAAAAAAACAATCAAAGAAACACTAATACTAGTTTCTTCCAGAGTGGTAAGTAAACATGCAACTTCTTGTCCAAAGTGGTAACTAAATCTGTAGTTTTTTTTCCAAAGTGGTAACTAATTATGTAGTTTCTTGTCCAAAGTGGTAACTGAGTCTGTAGTTTCTTGTCCAAAGTGGTAACTTGATCTGTACTTTCTTGTCCAAAGTGGTAACTTGATCTGTACTTTCTTGTCCAAAGTGGTAACTAAATATGTAATTAAATAGTTGGAAGCACTGATTTTAGTGGTAAAAGCCTTGAATAAAACCGAAGACAAAGAACAAAAGGAAAAACAAAAGACCGTTGATTATTTCGCGAACAATAACAAAGCTTCTCCGTTTCTGCGGTCTCATAAAAGAACAAAAGACGATGTTTTATTTGGCCGGGCAGTCAAAAACATAATCAACTTTTTCAATAGAAAATTTAAATTAAAAAAAAATCGAGGAACTGTCAAGCGAAGGGAAAAATAAAAGACTCTGATTATTTGGCGAACGAAATTGAAATGTTTAAACATTTTTAAAGAGAATTACATTGAAGTGACAAAAATCGCAGGCTTATCTGTTTCCACGATCAACCACATATGTATTTCAATAAAAAATGAAGCAAATTTTAAAAAAAACGAAAACCTGAGAACCACAAGGAGAAACAAAAGATTTAAAATAATCGAAATTAAGAAAATAACGTTTGTGGAAAGCTTGGAAATAATTTTAAAAATTTATTTTTATTGTCCAAAGTGGTAACTAAATCTGTAGTTTCTTGTCTAAAGTGGTAACTAAATATGTAGTTACAGCAAAAATGATTAAAATAGTTGGGAGCACTGATTTTAGTTGTAAAAGTCTTGAATATAAATTAATTATTGCAACGCCACCGACATCTTAATTGAAGAATTCTCCAGAAATTATTTAATAATCTTCACCGTTTTTATCTACTGGTAAAGAATAAACAAGAGGGAGTCATACTAATAGTGTTTGTTGTCCAAAGTGGTAACTAATTATGTAGTTTCTTGTCCAAGGTGGTAACTGAGTTTGTAGTTTCTTGTCCAAAGTGGTAACTAAATATGTAGTTAGAGCCGAAATGAATGAAGCAGTTGGGAGCACTGATTTTAGTGGTAAAAGCCTTGAATTAAACCGAATTTTAAAAATTTGAATTTTGAACAACTCTGGAGTTATTTGCGATTTTGGGCGATTTCTGCTCAGTTCTAGTGCGACATCTAACTTCTAACATCTGGCAACCCTGTACCCAATAATACAAAGTGGTCAAGAATCACTGTTTGAGTTGGCAGTGCTGAATTTTGTTTTTAAATGGTACACTCATACGCACCTTAAATGCACCTCCCGCACGCGAACGTCACCCTTAAAACCTTGTGATACAAGGCTCACAGAACTGTCAAATTGGAGCACTTAAGCTGCGTATGAGTGTACAACTGGAGTAACTTCCGGTTGTTAACGGCTTTACACTGACAGCCGTTACTTTACAAGCGTTATTTGACATTTCAAATTCAAATTAAAACGCTAATTTTTATTCACATAATCTAAAATCTTGTCGCTGTTTAGGTTACGTCAAATAAACCAACAAAAAATATATCCGGTAGCAGTGTTGCAAATAGCCGAATAAGAAAATGCTCTTAATTGTATTGCCAACTCAAACAGTTATTCTTGACCACTTTGTATTACCTGTGCGTACTTATTTTAAATTGCAAATTATGTTATTAAAGTAGAGCAGTCTGATTGGCTTAAAATAACTTTGTATACATAGTAAATAAACAAATCGCTAGCAAATACCAACAAATAGAAAGGATTCCCCAAGTTTTAACTTCAAGTTATACCGAACTCGAATCTAAACATTGATATACACCTAATCCTTCTTGGCAAGTAGTTTTTTTAGACCGACTTTATCGATCACATTGTACTTGGCACCAATTATCCATATCTAAATAAAAAGTTAAAAAATCAAACGGTTGGCGATGCGCAGATTTCAGTGGTACCAACCGAATAGCACGAAAGGTGCCGTGATGACAGCGACCAGAAGTTATCAGTATTTCTCCCAGCAGTATTTTCCAGTGCGCAGGCGCGAGGCGGTGACTGGCGAGCCTCACTTACAATGTAGAAACAGGTATGCATTCCGTCGCGACTTTGGAATTTTACCTATATTTAAGGAAATACTCGCTCATGCTATAAAAAATCATCACAAATACTTAAAATAATCTTATATAATAACGTAGCAATCACGAAAACGAAAGAAATATCGAGTTTTATGCTCCGGAATTTGCACCGATGACATCATCCTGCGGTGAAAGGAAACGCCGAGAATAGGCCCAGAGATTTACAAAAAATTGTATTTAATCTTTTTATTCGGTAACGTACATATTTCTAATTGCACAAACACTTACATCTGTACATGTGAGTTGATAATATTACATTAAGAAAGTCGCTATCCCTTTACGTTTTTTAATTATATCGTAAAATCGAAAACTCCAATCGCGGTACGTGTTCATATAAATCACCCTAACTTGTTTAAAAACTAACGCAGAAATCTGAAATTTTGCAAGGAGTTAGAGGAAACATCACCCTTTAAGAAAATGAGGGTTTAAAAAGATTGCTCCCCTTAACTTTTGAATTATTTCATGAAATATAATCTCCGCAAGGCGCGCATTTTCCTCGGAGCTCCCTTAACATTTTTAAAAACTAACGCAGAAGTCTGAATTTTGCAGGCAGTTAGAGGAAACATCACCCTTTAAGAAAAATGAGGGTTTAAAAGATTGCTCCCCCTAACTTTTGAATTATTTCATGAATATCCCGCAAGGCGTGCATTTTCCTCGGAGCTCCCAACATTTTAAAAACTAACGCAGAAATGTGAAATTTGCAGGCAGTTAGAGGAAACATCACCTTAAGAAAATGAGGGTTTAAAAGATTGCTCCCCTTAACTTTTGAATTATTTTCGCGAAATATAACCCCGCGAGGCAACGCATTTTCCTCGGAGCTCCCCATTTTTAAAAAACCTAACGCAGAAGTTCGAAATTTTGCAGGCAGTTAGAGGAAACATCACCCTTTAAGAAAATGAGGTTTAAAGACGTTCTCAACTTTTGATTATTTCATCGAAATATAACTGAGGCGCGCATTTTCTCGGAGCTCTCAACATTTTTTAAAAACCAACGCAGAAGTCTGAACAGAAGTTAGAGGAAACATCACCCTTTAAAAAAATGAGGGTTTTAAAAGATGCCCCCTCAACTTTGAATTATTTCGCGAATAACCCGCAAGGCGCGCATTTTCCCCGGAGCTCCCATTTTTAAAACTAACGCAAATGTGAAATTTGCAGATAGATAGAAACATCACGCTTTAAGGACGGTCAAAAAGTTTGTTCTCAATTTTTGAATTATTTAGAAAATCCAAAAAAATAATTTTCATTGTTGGGGAAACGTAGAAAGCGTCACACGTAAGGCGGATTGCCCTAATGCCAGTATTATTCAGGTTTCCGAATTTATAAAATTAGGGAGGTTTACTGCGGAACGGGAAATTTATTTACACTTCACATATTTATATCTGCTCGCATGAATAACTAGATTGCACACATGTTGTACAGACACTTTGTTAGCAATAGACATAATTGAGCGTTTGTGTGTCTCGAACCAATCCTGAAGAAGATTTGTTGTTATAAGATTCTCAACGTGTAGGGTCGGCCAGTGATGTTTCTGGAAACAAAACAAATTATAGAATTGCGGACCTCACGACAGGTGATTTTCTATAACTCGTAGCTCATTTATTATACACCAATTAAATATTACTTACCTTCAACAGCAATGGTTTGAAGAAGACATACAGATCGCGCAGCACTGTCTGTTCACTTGAGCCGCTACAATTAGCTAACTTTTTTCATTAGAATTTTTACGAGGTAGCAGGTAGCTTAAATTAGAAATGTTTCAGGACCTCTCCTGCTGGATTTTATGGCAACGTCAGAGAAACAAATGGCTCTCAGGTTTTCGAGATTTAAGCTACCTGCTACCTCGTAAAAATTCTAATGAAAAAAGTTAGCTATTGTAGCGGCTTTCCAGAACCCACTTGAACAGACGATGCCTGCGCGATCTGTATAATTTCTTCAGAAGCCATTGCTAAGTTGAAGGTAAAGTAATATTTAATTGAATTGTATAATAAATGAGCTACGAGTTATAGAAAATCACCTGTATATTAATCGTGAGAGTCCGCAATTTATAATTTATTTTTGTTTCCAGAAACATCGCAACTGGACCGACCCTACACGTTGGAGAATCTTATAACCAACAAAATCTTCTTCCAAGGATTTGAATTCGAGACACAAACGCCTCAATTATGTCTATTGCTAACTAAAAAAATTATCTGTACAACTTATAAATTATTACAATCTAGTTATTCATGCGAGCAAAGGATATAAATATATTGTTAAGTGTAAAAATAAAATTTCCCGCCACAAATAGATTCCCGCGGTAAGCTTCCTAAAATTTTATAAATTCAGAACCCTGAATAATACTAGCATTTAAAATTAGGCAATCCGCCTTACGTGTGACGCACAACCACTGTTCCCAACAATAAGAAAATTAATATTTTTTGGATTTTTCTAAATAATTCAAAAATTAGGGGGGGAGCAAACTTTTTGACCGTCATTTTCTTAAAGCATGATGTTTCCTCTATCTATCTGCAAAATTTCACATTTCTGCGTTAGTTTTTAAAAATGTTAGGGAGCTCCGAGGAAAATGCGTGCCTCGCGGGGTTATATTTCGCGAAATAATTCAAAAGTTAGGGGGGGAGCAATCTTTTAAACCCTCATTTTCTTAAAGAGTGATGTTTCCTCTAACTGCCTGCAAAATTTCACATTTCTGCGTTAGTTTTTAAAAATGTTAGGGAGCTCCGAGGAAAATGCGCGCCTTGCGGGGTTATATTTCGCGAAATAATTCAAAAGTTAGGGGGGGAGCAATCTTTTAAACCCTCATTTTCTTAAAGGGTGATGTTTCCTCTAACTCCTTGCAAAATTTCAGATTTCTGCGTTAGTTTTTAAACAAGTTAGGGTGATTTATATGAACACGTACCGCGATTGAGTTTTCGATTTTACGATATAATTAAAAACGTAAGGGCGCAAACTTTCTTAATGTAATATTATCAACTCACATGTACAGATGTAAGTGTTTCAGTGCAATTAGAAATATGTACGTTACCGAACAAAGATTAAATACAATTTTTCGTAAATCTCTGGGCCTATTCTCGGCGTTCCCGCTCACCGCAGGATGATGTCATCGGTGCAAATTCCGGAGCATAAAACTCGATATTTCTTTCGTTTTCGTGATTGCTACGTTATTATATAAGATTATTTTAAGTATTTGTGATGATTTTTTATAGCATGAGCGAGTATTTCCTTAAATATAGGTAAAATTCCAAAGTCGGGACGGAATGCATACCTGTTTCTACATTGTAAGTGAGGCTCGCCAGTCACCGCCTCGCGCCTGCGCACTGGAAAATACTGCTGGGAGAAATACTGATAACTTCTGGTCGCTCGTGATGACAAGATATTATCAGCTGTCTGAAATTTTATTTCTGTATCGCAGGCGTGATTGGCTAATTATAAACGAATGCAGTGTTGTGTTAAGTGTTTCTTTAATATCGATGATCAATTTAATAACATCGTTGAAATGAGAAATCTTTTGCCTTCATCTAAATGAGCAAATAAACATGCCTTGCCCCCCAACTATCTAGAAACTTTGTCATTTAAAATGATGGGATACAATTTTAACTACTCTATTCCACCCCCGCCGTTGCCGACAGGGACGCCACCACCTCCACCACCACCGCCACCACCTCCTCCGCAATCATCTCCCCCACGGACACCTCCACCACCTAATAAATCTAGACCACTGCCACCATCGAACGTAAACGGATTCATGGTATGAAAGAGAGAAAGAAAGCGCATCGTTTATATTTGTTATTTGTTTTTATTTGGTAGGAGCGATGGCCAACAAGCAAGCAATCTCCACAACCTAAATCCAGGCCACCGCCGCCGCCTTCGAATGCAAACGGATACGTGGTATGATAGAAACCGGCAACGTTTATATTTTTTTTTATTTGTTGTAATTCGGTAGGAGCAATGGCGAACGAGCAAGCAACCTAAGCCTAGGCCACCGCCACCTTCGAATGCAAACGAATTCGTGGTATGATTGGAGACCGCTTGTTTTTATATTTACTGTTTGTTTTTATTTGCTAGGAGCAATGGTCAAGCAGGCAATCTCCACAACCTAAATCTAGGCCACCTCCGCATTCAAATGTAAACGGATACGTGGTATGACAGACACCACCACATTGTTTATTTATACTTGCTAATTTGTTTTCGTTTGCCAGGAGCAATGGTCAAGCAGGCAATCTCCACAACCCAAGGCAAGGCCACTGCCACCCTCGAATGCAAACGGATTCGTGGTACGATGGAAACCCCATTGTTTATGCCACTTACTATTTGCTTGCTTTTATTTGCTAGGATCAGTGGTCAAGCAAGGTGCAGTTTCCAGATTTTTCTAGACCGCCGCCCCCTTTACCAGGAAAATATCATAACTATAACAATGGTTATGATGCACCCAGATCAGGACACACTTACAATCAGAATGCCGCTCAAAGCAGTTCACACCGATATACATATAGATCAAGGTAAAATGAACTATTAAATTATAAAGCATCATCCTGTAAAATGCTTGGCGTAGGTTGTCCTGAATAGAAGTGAACAATTTCTTTAATATTTTTTCGCCATCAAGAAATCGCAGTGTTTTTTGCATGTAAAGTTTTTATGGTGGTTGCAGTGCACTGAACTTAAAAAAAAATCAGCATATTTACACTTTTGTTTACATTGACAGATTTGTTTGACATGTGTCAGAGATATGACACTTTCATCAAGTTGAACACAAAACTGAATAATCTTGACTCTTTCTCTTAGCGTTTAATCAACACAGTTTGACATAAATTAATAATAAACGTGGAATCGTTACGTTAGCTCGGATTTAGGTGCATTTTTAGGTTATGACTATGAGACATCTTTTTTTTTTAGTCTGGCGATGATGACTCACCACCTAAAATGAACCTAAATTCGTGCTTTAATCATTACAGCTGATTGAGTTTGAATTTTTTTTGCATATGGTACAATTAAATTACTAATACTAAATAATAATAAAATTGTTGTACATACGTTGAGAGCCAAAATGAATGAGACAGTTGGTAGCACTGATTTTAGTGGTAAAGCTCCGAATAATACCGAAGATAAATAATTATTGGAACGCCACTGACAACTTAATTGAAGAATTCTACACAGTAAAGAATAAACAGGAGACAGTCATGCATCAGCATGATAGATCAAGTTACCACTTTGGACAAGAAACTACATATCGCTATTTCAGGCATTTTTCACATTTCTCAGTTAATTTTGTAGATTAAGGGTGGGTTTACAGAAAGCAAATCAAATATTTAATTTCGAATTAGACTAATCACGATTAAGTTGCCACAAGAATTACATTGCGAACTGTCAAATTAACAATGTCATTAAAATTTGATTGCAATTAAATTTTCTGTAAATTGGCCCTAAGTTTATAGATTAATAGTTGTGCTCTACACTCTAAATCTACATACATACCTTCAACCAATAAACTCGGAATTTTAAAATGTATAACTTTTCATTTAGTTAGCAGTTCAACAAATTCATTAGATTTTTGTCTCTCCTTTACAGTTGTGTCATTCTACCGGAACGACGATATTTAGTTACCACTTTGGACAAGAAATTACCACATTTTAATGTAGTAATTTAGTTAGTTAGTTAGTTACTACCACTTTGGACAAGAAACTACCACATTTTAATGTAGTAATTTCTTGTCCAAAGTGGTAACTAAGTACGTACTTTCTTGTGCAACGTGGTAACTAAATATGTAGTTTCTTGTCCAAAGTGGTAACTTGATCTGTAGTTTCTTGTCCAAAGTGGTAACTAAATATGTAGTTAAGAGCCAAAATGGATGAATTAGTTGGGAGCACTGGTTTTAATAACCTTCACCGTTTTTATCTACTGCACTCTGTTTTTGAAATCGGAGGAGTAACTTTGAAATTTTGGCGCTAAAAACGAGCTTTGTCATTGGTAGGTGGCCGATAACAATCACATTGGCAAAATCACACCCGATGGCAATTCTCAGCATATCAGCCATATTATTTCATCAGCTGATCGAAGTTTCGTTTTCTGTGAAGAAAATTTCCAATTCACTTCTCCGAATTAAGATAGAGACTATAATCAGAAATAGACAGGACAGTCATGCTGATAGTAGTTTCTTGTCCGAAGTGGTAACTAAATCTGTAGTTTCTTGTGCAAAGTGGTAACTAAATCTGTTGTTTCTTGTCCAAAGTGGTAATTAAATATGTAGTTAGAGCAAAAATGAAAGAAATAGTTGGGAGCACTGATTTTAGTGGTAAAAGTCTTGAATACAAATTAATTATTGGAGCGCCACTGACATTTTAATTGAAGAATTCTCCAGAAATTATTTAATAATCTTCACCGTTTTTGTCTACTGGTAAAGAAAAAACAGGAGGGAGTCATACTAACAATGTTCGTTGTCCAAAGTGGTAACTAATTATGTAGTTTCTTGTCCAAAGTGGTAACTTGATCTGTAGTTTCTTGTCCAAAGTGGTAACTTGATCTGTAGTTTCTTGTCCAAAGTGGTAACTAAATATGTAATTAAATAGTCGGAAGCACTGATTTTAGTGGTAAAAGCCTTGAATAAAACCGAAGACAGAAATTAATTATTGGAACCGGCTCTGACGTCTTAATTGAAACATTTTCCAGAAATTAATTATTAATTAATGATCTTCCCCATTTTCATCTAGTAGTGAAGAATAAACATGAGAAAGTCGCTAATAATAGTTTCTTATCCAGAGTGGTAAGTAAACATACAGCTGCTCGTCCAAAGTGGTAACTAAATCTAGTTTCTTGTCAAAATTGGTAACTAAATCTAGTTTATTTTTCTCCAACAATACTTAGAACGTGACTTCTATTCTTTTCCACTTTGACCTACAATTATTTATTACTAACAATAGAAGAATTAATTCTTTGTTTGACGGGGAACTCACAAATTAAATAATGACACAAGTATAGTACCATCCTGTATAGATGAAACACCACTGTACATTCGTCATTGATTATTTATTTAAACTTGTTTTTTTTTTTGTAATAATTGTATACATCTCAAAAACTTCACATTTTTGTATTTTTTTGCATTTCTATTGATAGGGATCGACAATAATTCTGTATGTACGTAGAGCTTTCAAGGTGGTAACTAAATATGTAGTTTCTTGTCCAAGGTGGTAACTAAATATGTAGTTTGTTGTTCAAGTTGGTAACTAAATATGTGGTTTATTGTCCAAAGTAGTAACTAAATATGAATTTAGAGCAAAAATGAATGAATTAGTTGGGAGCATTGATTTTAGTCGTAGAAGTCTTGAATACAAATTAATTATTGGAGCGCCACTGACATTTTAATTGAAGAATTCTCCAGAAATTATTTAATAATCTTCACCGTTTTTATCTACTGGTAAAGAGTAAACAGGAGGAAGTCGTACTAACAGTGTTTGTTGTCCAAAGTGGTAACTAATTATGGTTTCTTGTCCAAAGTGGTAACTGAGTCTGTAGTTTCTTGTCCAAAGTGGTAGCTAAATATATAATAATAATCTAAAGAATATTGTCTTCGTAAATTTTTGACGAAATATATAAAAATAAAAGATTAAGTATGAAATACTGAAAAGTCACCCCCTAAAACTACCCTTTGAAAACGAAGGAGGATCTAACGAATACGTTGTAAATGCGCAGTCTTATACCTGAATTTAAAATGTTAGTTTCATAACTTCAAGGATCCAGAAGATTTTGCCAAAAAAAAACAATATTTTCCATCCCTCTTTCGGGGCTTATAATTCTTTTATTATTGACTTTTGGAGAAACAAATTTATATGATAAGGTTACCTTATTTTTTGATGTTCTATTCACCCCTTCAATCTTCTCCGCACGTTATGAGACCCCCAGTATTTATTAGACAACACGAACACCCACGGACCAGGCGGGACTCGAATTCGCACTAACAAGCAGTTACAACTCCTAACGCCATCTATCCACTCGCCGGCCAAATTGAAATTTAACAAACTAAAGAATATGTATATGAAAAGAAAGATTCCTCAACTTATAAAATTTCCCCGTTTTTGGGGGGAAGAAACCCAATCTGGCAACGGTGGAGGAGCGGCTACAGTCTCGTGTGCCGATTGTTGCCGATAAGTCACGACTTTTGGGAGGGAAATTTAAATGTACGGGACCGGCAAAATTTGGGGTATTTTACAAGTTTTACTTTTTCTAGGAGAATTAGCGTAACTCTAGCAAAGGGCATTATTTTTTAGCAAAATTTTCTGAGAAATTTACGAAAGCATTAAACTTCTACGAAAATTTTTAATTCCGATAGTAGTGTAATTATTTGTGTTATTTAGATATAACAGTACCAATCAGTATGGCAATCCGTCGCACCACCCCAACACATCGCCACACCCTTGGCACAGAAACTCTAGCTTTAAAAAGCCACGCCTATCGTTAGATATTCCGGAGCCCAGGCTGAAGATGGGGAAGAAGAAAAAGCCACTTTCGCAAACGGTCCCGTCGAAGCGATCCTGGACGGTCGAAGAGGCGCAGAGGGCCCTGTCGGTGGAGAAAGAGTACAACAAGAGATCCAAGAATCACTCGCTTATCGTCAAGTTCCCCGACCTTGAACTGAACAAGGAAATCGTCGCGGGTTTTCACGATGCCATCGAAAGTGTTCACTTCCAACAACCCTCCACTTCCAGATTTTGTTTCATCTCTCTTCGGGTACAGTATTTGCTGTGTGTTTAACTTCCTCGATAATTTTCCGTGTGGGTTGCAGCCTTCGGCGCTCCCCGACCGCGTCATAAAGGAACTGAACGAGCAAAAATTTGGACACGGTTTCCTCACCGCGGAATACAAGAAAGACCGAGAAGAAGACCACGTGTTAAATCCGATGGACATTGATCCTCTGACCTTGTACGTCGGGAACCTCACTCAGGAGGTGACCAAGGAAGATATGGTGCGGACGTACCCGGAAAGCCGACGAATCGATATAGGCTACGCGAAGAAAATGAAGTTCACTAGGTACGCCTTCGTCTCGTTTAAGGACGTCGCCGATTGCGTGACGGCGTTCAAGAGGACGCACGGCACGGAGATGCACTCCAAGAGCTTGATCGTGCGATTCCGAAGGATAAACGGCCCCAATGCCTTGCCCAGTGAATCGAAACTGAAGAATCCGAAGAGGTCCGTGAGTGAATCCAGCACGGACGAAGTGAACGCTTCAGTATTGCGCACCGTCGCGTCGGACGATAGTCCACCGAAGAAAGACGACAATCGCTTGGTGGGGGTAAGTGACGATTTGGATTTAAGTCGCGTCAAGAGCGAACCGAAATCGGATGATGAGAGCGAGAAGGAATCGTTCGTCACCCGACCGCCATCTCTGTTTGCTCCGGGCTCCATCGAGGCTGCTTGGGCGAGGCATAAGCCAATGATCAAGGCGGAAGTTAAATGTGAGGATAAAGGGGAAGTGAAACGTGAGAACGCGACTATCAAAAACTGCATCAGTGAATCAAGTACAAGTACTATAAAAGATGAACCGGTTTATGAGGAAGAAGAAGAAGAAATCGATGGTGATTTAGATGGTAAGAGATAGTGGCCCGTATTCTCATCCTATGATTAATTTAATAACGCGGTGACGCTCGTCCATCACTTTCTTAGGCCCAGTTTTACAATCGTACGTACGTTACACCTACGTCACGTTATTCTAAGAATAATGCTCATCCGACGATTGTAAAATCGGGCCTTCCACGTTAAATCGGCGTAAGGTTACATCGTTTCTTGTTTATTTTAACCACGACTTTCGTTAAATTCGACGACGAAGCACGGATCCGGTTTTCGCTCACAAACAAAAATAAATATCAATTCAGAGTAATCATAAGAATAGAATATGGGTCAATGTATCTTTAATTTTTTATTTCTACTTAAGTCCTTGAACAATAATTTAAAACGAATATAATAATTTACCAGTTAAAACAATTACAAAAAAAAGAGACAAAATTCAAAATGCATTATTGTCTTTGGGGAATCTTAATTAATCGTTTGCAGGAGGTAATTTCGAGTGTGTATATCGGAATGAGAGTGATAACGAGGAGGAGGATTACGACGACGATGTAGATGCACTTGAGCACGTCACGGTGAGTTCTGCGGCCTCATTGGTCGACTTCATTTTTTATTAATTAATCCCGTTCATTTCAGGACTTCAATAGCCTCTACCAAAACATCGTCAACCGTGCGGATATTGTCAATTCGGTGAAGAAGATGCAGCCATGATCTCTCGTGCTACTATCAACATTGTTTTAACACTTTTACAAATGTACATTTTCTTTTTTTACAAATACAGGTGTAATTTATTTTGTTACATCGTGATTCTGAAAGGCGGAAAAAGTAAAAGGATCCTACCCCTACCCCCCTCTCCTCCTACCCCTTCATTACAGTTGAGATTGAACACCGTGATTTGCTTCTTGTCCAAAGTGGTAACTAAATCTGTACTTTCTTGTCCAAAGTGGTAACTAAATATGTAGTTTTTTTTGTCCAAGGTGATAACTAAATCTGTAGTTTCTTGTTCAAGGTGGTAACTAAATATATAGTTTCTTGTCCAAAGTGGTAACTAAATATATAGTTTCTTGTCCAAAGTGGTAACTAAATATGTAGTTAGAGCAAAAATGAATGAATTAGTTGGGAGCACTGATTTTAGTGGTAAAAGTCTTGAATACAAATTAATTACTGGAACGCCACCGACATCTTAATTGAAGAATTCTCCAGAAACTAATAATATTCACAGTTTTTACCTACTGGTGAAGAATAAACAGGAGGGAGTCATACTAACAGTGTTTGTTGTCCAAAGTGGTAACTGAGTCTGTAGTTTCTTGTCCAAAGTGGAAAAAGTAAGAGGATCCTACCCCCCCTCCCCCCTTCATTACCGTTGAGATTGAACACTGTCACTTGCGAAATAAAAAAAAAAACTATCATATCTACTGAAGTTCGGAAGAAACCGATATTTTAAGCAAGTCCCCGTAAGAATCCTATCCCCCCCCACCGCTCATTAGAGTTGAGATTGGATACTGTTTTGTCGGAAAATTAAAAACTATTAAACTGTGATATTTGCTTTGGAAATTGTACAATTTTTTTAAATATTAGTTCCCATTTTTGTCGCCACAGATGGCGCCACCCTTTATTGAGAGATCCATTAAATTGCGAGACAATAAATCAATAAAATTATGA
The DNA here is from genome assembly GCA_033060865.1 of Dorcus hopei. Classification (NCBI taxonomy): domain Eukaryota; kingdom Metazoa; phylum Arthropoda; class Insecta; order Coleoptera; family Lucanidae; genus Dorcus; species Dorcus hopei. The sequence goes on from CM065426.1 coordinate 24,996,982, forward strand.
AATAAAATTAAAGTTTCGATTTAAGAAAAAAATTCAACAGCTTTTATGATTTAATTCGGTAAACTTTGTCGTCAGTTAAACAATCAAGTTAAGAAATTAACCGATAAGCAGATCTGCCCCTCGTTTACACTACGCCTTAAGGTATATAAATAAGAGCACTTGGCTAACAAGAAAAATAAAATAAATCACAACGCCGCGTTAAAATGAGTCGACCAAAAGGTAATTGAAAGTAATTTCCGACTTTGTGACCAAAATCTGGCGTAAAGCAATCAGTCAGTGGTGAGAGCGCCCTCCAACGGCGGTCAGGTTTGCCAATGATGTAATTCGGCGAAGATGTTGCGTCACCAAGTAGTAGCGTCGTGTTGAAAGGTCAGGTCCACGTTCACGGGCGGAAGGGAAGCCGTGATGCCGGGGGACTTCTTCGTTTCACAACGCGATTCCGGCCTTTCCTCTCACCCAAAGGGATGTCGGATAACTCACGGAGGTAGAACCACCTCTAAAAGCCTAGTCGAAGAGAGAGATACGCGTTACTCACAGTACATTCGCACAAAATGGCCAACTGTTACTTACCCCAGAAGTAGGCTTTAGAAAAGCTTAAAAATGAGCTTGAATTCACTCGGCGTGCTGTTCACAAATCTCGGAGATTCCGTTTCAGGTTTCAATCACAAAATCCACATGAGAGAAACGCAAGGCGTTTAATCACCAACACAAATAAAAGGTCAGCACGCCGCGAGCGCTGTTGAAAGAATGAGCGCGAAGCCGAGGGCGGCGTTCTCCCCAACTATGCGCTGAGAGGGGGGTCGTTACGAATGAAATCAGTTTTAGCCGGGCGACAGAGTGAAATGGGACTAAATAACAGCGTGTGGTCTAGTGGTGTAATATTGAGAAATATAGCGAAAGTTTGGCTTCCCGCACAGGCGCACAAGTACAGGGCGACTGCCAATTATTATGAATAACTCAAAATGATGAATTTTTCAACCGTAACAAGATGGCGCCGCTTTTTTCAGAGATGCATTGAATAGCGACGCATTTGTATCATTTAATTAATAAAGTGTTGCAGCCCAGAAATAAAATTTAAAAAAATCAGCTGTACTGAAGTTCGGAAGAGAACGATATTTTAAGCGATTCCCTGTAAACTTGATTGGCGCTTCCTGTGGTGATTTATTCATCATGTCACGTGTCAGTTAAATATTGGCCGGTTACGTTTGGTTTTATAATTTCGGTAAATGCTTCGAATACACAAACACCGATTTATTTATTCATGGCAAACACTATTATAAACTCTTACATTTACAAAAAGAAGAAGAAAAACATGCAACACTCTAAAACAAATTGAAACCCAACGGCACATATAAATAAATAACATTTCACAGGATAAAATGGCTCGAACGCTATCAGTCTTTTGTTTGGTTTGTCTAAGACGTGAGATTTTTTAAGGTGCGGTTCGTGTACAGCATCGAATATCACCTCACCAAATCCCACACCGTCGACGAGGGGGCCGCGCATAACTTCATCGTGACGGTGGCTCCGATCTCTTTGCTGTTTACTCCCAGGCAGGTCCCGGCTGCTAGGTTGTAAATTGGTGTTTTGTTCTGAAATGAAAGTCGCATTAAACTGCGCACAACCACCTAACTTAAGGTGGCTAAAATAAACAGCGCTCTGCCAACGCCTTCACTTCATATCAGGACCAAACGGAAAGCGAAAAATCGAGTTAGAGTGACGCCATCTTACGGCCACCCCATACGAGTACGAGTGGCCGTCAGATGGCAGCATTCAAATCTAACCTATAGAGTTGGTCGTCAGATGTCGCCGGCGCTTAAAAAATGAAATTAACCTGTCATGTATGTGCGTATTTTTAAGCGGAGACAAAACCAGGTTATTCCTGTAGGGTCGTTGTAAGGTGGCGCGCCTGCGCTTGTTTAAAGTAACCGCGACAACGACGAGACATTGCGCGTTTGTTTCATGCAAGTATTTAAATCGAAAACTTGTCAATTTCTAACTTTACAGCAACAAACCTGATGAACTTAACTTGGCGCCATCTATTAATCAAAAGGTCGAACACATACCTCTCCTTTGTGTTTCCATTCTTGGTCTCCTCCCATTTCGTGACATTTATATAAGTACGGATTTGGTTGGGCCGATTGCAAACAAAGTAACTGGGCCAGCACCAATTCATTTCTGTCAGTTTGGTACCATATCTAAAAGCAAGACCCTTCTGTATATAACTTAACCACTTTTTCTTTGTCGGTCTATTCACGCCATCCTCGGGATAAATTATAATTTGAAGTAAGATTAAAAATTCTTCTACCTGATTTTTGGAACGCAGACACGTCTTCAAGACCAAGGCGCTCCCTTTCGTTTTGACGTCGGTGCTGCTTTGAACGCACAGGGTCGTATTGGTGAGTCTTATCTGGTAGTGGGCGACGTAGTTGCGTTGTCTTGAGTGCCACGGTTGAAAATTCCCCTGCTCCAGGGCGGACCATTTCTGTTTCTGCCTCTGTTCGTCGTCGGACGGCAGAACCATCTCGGGGTACACGTACTTCAAGTACCAACCGAAGTCGTGGCACTTCAGTTCTTTCCTTAGCTGAATGCGAGACGAGATGTCGTTGTAATTGATTTTTTTCGCGCCCGGATTTTGCTTGAAGAAGTATTCCTAAAATTAAGCCGTGGAATTCGTCTTCCAACTATCACCAAAAAAAAAAAATTAACCTTATAATCGTCCATCCAAACGTGAGCGACTCTCAAAGAATTATGAAGCATGGTGTCTTGTCCGTCGGGCGAACCGTACGGCCTTCTATGTCGAAAAACGTGTCCGACTCGACTGCAGGGAATGAGCTCCAACTGACCACCGCACATCCATATCTTCAAACAATTTGTTTTTAATACGTGGGGGAAACGCCGGAGTGTTTTCAACAAACCCTGAATGATATCTCGAGATTTTCTCCGCCCCATATGTTCATGCCGGCGTCGTATTCCCCCAAGTCAATAAAATATTGCCTGTCTATGGCGAACAGGCCCCCGGCCATCGTCGGGGATTTGATCGGCTTCACAAAGTCCTCCTCTTTGCTTAGAGTACCTACATATTATAATTTTATTGGCGTAAAACATACAGGGTGGAAACCGATTTGTGTGACAAGACAAAGACACAAAAAGCAACGGATTCTAGATTTACAATTTTTTAACGCAACATCCTGTATATGTATTATTGAATTTTTGGATTCTACGTAAAATTTTTGCGTGACTTGATTCGTCATGCGATACGTCTGGCAGTAGTCGCCTTTAATTTGTTTTTTTATGCTGTCTTGAATTGAAGCAACCTATTTTCTCTTTTGTTTTTGAAATCAGAGGAAATACTAGTATATGAAAGTTGTGCATAATTTTCCGTACTTTCTAATGCCGTTTACGAAAAAACAATCGAGCAACGCGTTTGCGAGTTTTGAAGCGAAGTTGCCATTTTTTTAATGGAACACCCGGTATATGATTGCATTTTTGAATTCTATGGTAAATTCTAGCCTGAAATGATGGGTCGCATCGTGGGTCTACGACGAGCGGTTTTCGAGTTGCAATTTTTTTATGACGTCGCTCAGCTCGAAAACCGCTCGTCCTAGACCCATCATGCGACCCATCACTTCACGCTAGAATTTACCGTAGAATTCAAAAATGCGACAATATTTGGGGTATCCCATTGAAAAAAACGTAACTTCGGTGCGTAATTTGAAGACGCGACGTTCAATTGTTTTTTAGTGGACGGTGCTCGAACGTGCAGGTAAATACTAACACCCACAAGTTCCACCTCAATTTTTTTTTGTTGTAAAAATAAACGAGTTGCCGTCCTTAACAAAAAAAAGTCGGAAATGATTAAATATACCTCGTTTTTTCTTTTGTTCTTGGAATCAGAGGAAACACCATGATATGAACGATGTGCACGATTTTCCATACTTTCGAATGCCGTTTACGAAAAAACAATCGAGCAACGCATTTGCGAGTTTTGGAGCGAAGTTGCCATTTTTTTAATGGAACACCCGGTATATGATTGCATTTTTGAATAGTACGGTAAATTCTAGCCTGAAATGATGGGTCGCATCGTGGGTCTACGACGAACGGTTTTCGAGTTGCAATTTTTTTATGACGTCGCTCAGCTCGAAAACCGCTCGTCCTAGACCCATCATGCGACCCATCATTTCACGCTAGAATTTACCGTAGAATTCAAAAATGCGACAATATTTGGGGTATCGTATTGAAAAAACGTAACTTTGGTGCGTAACTCGAAGATGCGACGTTCAATTGTTTTTTTTTTGGTAGGCAGCGCTCGAATGTACGCAAATATTTTTTATGGGAGTAGAAATAAAAAAATAAATGAGTTGCAGTCCTTCACAAAAAGTTGGAATGATTAATTACCCAGTTGACGTGAGTTAATTAATAATTAACTGCGGTCTCTTTGTCGCCTCTCTGCCGCTTTTTTATAGCAAGACCATAAACCCGATGCAAAACTGGGACGACTTTACCTCAAAGTTTTTTTTTCTTAATTTTATTCTAATTTATAAACTTGTTTTTATCTCATTTTGAATTTACCCGCCAAAATCTCTTAATGTCATTGACAGGTCACATAACCTATGAATTCAAATTTAAAAATTTATGTCTGTCGTAATCGTGTAACAGTTTTAAAACTGTAAGCGAATCTGTTGCTGTTAATTAATAAATTAATTTCCGACGTAAGTGTTTAAGTAATTTCACGCGACAATTGTTTAAAAAAAAACAATAGAAATGTGATCACCTGTCGGTAAATTCTCCCACTTGAAATGTAACCCCCAATTAAAGCCCCCTCTCACCAACGGACTGGACGTGTACGAAAAAGTATCGGCGTTAATAATGTCGATGATAGGTGTCACTACGTTCGTACGTTTTTCTTTTATCCTCGAGAGCAACGGCCTCAACCAATCGGCGTTGACTTCTACGTGGCTGTCGAGGAAAACAATGACCTATAAAATATGAATGACAATGTGACAAATTAAAAAAAAGAATTCTAATTAATACTGGGGGAGCCATAAACACCGTTGCCTGTTTGAATTTGGCTCACGGTAGATCGGGTAGATATTTTTAAATTAATGACAGTTGGCACCGCCAGTTGCTCCGTCGTTACGAAATTGTTGTGTATTATGTTTTGAATTTTTTCAGTTACTCTTATGGTCGCACGATGACTTTTAACCTTATATCAACAAGTTTGCTTGATTTAGCGCCATCTGTTATTCAAAGTGGCACGTAAATTCGTTACAATTGTTGGCTCCTTTTCAACAATATAATTTCTAAAGCAAAAATCACTGCTTATGATTGGATACTTATTTTAAATAAATAAGGCAGCACCATCCGTCGGCAGTAAATCGAACTAAAAGCTGGGTCGAGAATCGCTGAATTCTCGTAATTTTTTTATTGAAACAATACCGCGATATTTTCAAACTTAATGGACTCTCAAAAAAAAGGCCACCATCCAATGTTGCCAACTCTACATTTAGATGAGAGCTTGGCGTTAACCAAATAGAATTAAATTTGTGTGGTCCATCAGCGCTGCCAACCGAGTTGTAAAGTTTGCGTAAACCGTCAATTGTCGCTGTTCCAATTTAAGTCGAGCGGAGGAGTTGGCTACACTGCCACCATCTCTTGATACAAAAACGAATACATAACTTCTAAAGCCAAGGTCACGATTTAATCGAAGTTCATTTCAAATAAACAGGCAGCGCCATCTGTTGGCAGTAAATTAAACTAAAAGCTAGGTTGAGAACCGTTAAATTTTATAACTTTTCTTTTTATCGAAACAATACTGCGAAAATTTCGTTTAGTTTTATTTCTGTGCCACAGTATTTTATTAATTGTGTAAATATCTCGCAATTTATGGACAACTCCAAAAAAAAGGCGCGCACTCTATCGGCCTAAATAAGTATTAATATTCAAAGTTATTTTTTCATAAACTCCTTTTCAATATTACGCTTTCTAAAATCGATATTCGTTTATTTTAGATCGATAAGCGGTGCCATCTGTCGGGTGTAAATTAAACTAACAGCTGGGCTGAGAACCGTTGAATTTTATTCAACCAGTATCAACAAATTTTCTTTTGATTTTATTAATATTCAAAATTATTTTTTTTATAAAGTACTTAAACTCCTTTTCGAAATTACAACTTCTAAAGCCAAAGTCACGATGATTTAATCGACATTCATTTGAAATAAACAGGCAGCGCCATCTGGCGGCAGTAAATTAAAGCGAAAGCTAGGTTGAGAACCGTTACATTTTACGCCCAACCCTTTTTTTTTAAACAATACCACGAGAGTTTGATTTAATTTTATTTCTGGGCTAGCGTATTTTATTAATTGTAGTAATTGTCTCGCAACTTCAAGAACAAAGGCGCGCCATTTATTTTAAATCGATAAGCAGTACCATCTGTCGGCAGCGAATGAAACTAAAAGCCGTGTTCAGAACCATTGAATTTTATAAGCTTTTCTTTTTAATTCAGAGAATAGCACGAAATTTTCATTTAATTTTATTTCTGGGCTACAGTACCAACATATTCTATTAATTGCATAAACGACTCGCATTTTAACGCACAACTCCAAAAAAGCGCGCCATCTATCGACTTAAGAAATAATTAATACGTATTTGAAATAATTTTTCCATGAAGTAAACTTCTTTCCAAAATTACAATTTCTAAAGCTAAGATTACGATTACATTTGCTTCAAATAAATAGGCAGCACCATCTGTCAATAGCATATTAAACTAAAAGTGGCTTGAGGACCGTTGAATGTTATAAGTAACCTGTTTTTTTCTTTTATTAAAACAATACCGCAACGTTTTCAATTAAACGTCTCGAAACTTAATGGACCTCTCAAAAAAAAGGCCGCCATCTATCGATACAAAAACGAACTAACATTCGCGGTTTAACCGATATTTATTTTAAACGTTATTTTAAATAAATAGGCAGCACCATCTGTCGGCAGGAAATGAAACTAAAAGTCGGATTGAGAACCGTCGAATTTTATAATTTTTTTTTTTTTAATTTAAAAGAGTACCAACCAAATTTTGATTTAATTTTATTTCTGAGCTGCAGTATTTTATTAATTGCATAAACGACTTGCAATTTACCGGACAACTCCAAGTAAAAAAGCGCGCGCCATCTATCGACTTGAGACAGAATTAATATTCAAAATTACTTTCGCGTAAAGTAATCTTTTCAGAATTACAACTTCTAAAGTCAAAATCACGTCCGATCGACATTTCAAATAAACAGGCAGCACCATCTGTCGGCGGTAAATAAAACTAAAAGCTAGGTTGAGAACCCATACATTGCTGAGGCCCAGTTTCATAAAACGTAGTTAACCACTCGATCAAGTTAATCGTGTGATTAATCAATATCATTGGAGGAAATTTAAACTTTCCTCCAATGATATTGCTTAATCATACGATTAACTTGATCGAGGGGTTAACCACGTTTTATGAAACTGGGCATAACTTTTTTTATTGAAACAACTGCGAAATTTAAACTCTGTTTTTTGAACCGCCACCAAACAGTTGTGCCAACACGATAAATCGTTCGTAAGTGCGGGAAATTCAAACAAGCAACGATAATAATTCTGGTTCTAGCTCACCCAGCACCAGATACATGCGAACCTTTCCGCTGGCCTTCCGCGCACCGAAAATCCTGGCCCTTATCAGACCCTCTCGCCTTTCGGTTTTGTAGAGGCGCACGTTTCCGTCCAAGTTCTCGCGAATGTATCGCTGTAAGTTGCCGTTTAAATCCGGGAGATCGCTGAAATCGTCCACCAGGATGATCTCTTTCAAAACGGAAGGCTGAGTACGATCCAGTATCGAATGCACCGTCCTCAACAGCGTGTGATTGTGTTCGTTGTAAAAGCATATTATGATGCTGGCGTCCGGCAGCTCGTCCGGGTAAGCCGCACTCTTACATCTAAAACGGAATTCTCGGATTAATTTGAAGGCTTCTTTAGAAGCTCCTGCCATTTGCTCTCTAGAGCACTGAAGAAGTGAAGCAAAAAGTCAGGCCCGTCGTTGCACAACAGGCAACAAGGGCGCCCCATCAGAGGGGCGCCAAATCGTCTATGATTATTTAAATAGATATAATTACATACAATTTATGTCTGGTATCCGGTATATTCCTGTGGTAGCTCAAGCGATTGCTGATCAAGACGTTGAAGGCGTGCCGCCTTTGACCTTCCTCTTTTACTTTCTTGTCCTCGGAAGTTCTCACCATACCCAATTCGTTTAACGCTGGAAATTGCAAACGTAGCTATTTTCATTCTCGTACTTGTGCAACAAACGAACCTTGTTCTTCTTCGCTCAGCGCTTTGTGGCGTACCGGTTGCAATTCCTTAAGCAAGTTCTTGCTGACGATGTAGTTCTTGAAGGCCTGCTTCTGCTCCTTGAGTTCGTCCTTGAAATTGTGTATTTTTTTCGGCTCGCTTTTGCTGGTGATTTGGTTTGCCGATGGGAACACGGTGGAATACGCGGAGCTGTCTTTCTTGGTCAATTGCGAGTATAAATACAGCGATATTATCCACGTGATGGAGGCGAAACCGATGCCGTACAAGAATGATTTATTTATTGAAACCATATTGTTTATTGGATTTGATTTAACGCTTGAATACTTTCTAATTTGTGCGAGGTTAAACCAACCTAACCTATTAGTGACACCTAGTGTTGCCAACGCTTCTAAATTGAATTTCCCATCACGTTCGCGAACATTTACCTTTCTCTCCCAACCTTGAGTCAAGAAATTCCCTATTTCTTCCTGAATATTTAAAATAAGATAAATAGCTAGCCATACAAGAGCATTCATTTCCGCCGGAAATCAATCGTGAAGGAAAGAACGTGTGTTAGTGAAGTACGAGATGATTAGCCAGTAGCCAACATTATTACTACCTTCGGGAATCATGTTCCGGATGTTCCAATGTTCCTGACCGACACGATGCATACTTACTTAGCTTCGTGTAGACTTGTTTATACCTCCACTATTTCCAAGATTCATTTTGTGTTAGTGGGTTAGAACAGGATTTGTTTCGTTTCAATTTCTTGAAGGGAAAGATTGTCGAAGGAAAGAATGGCATGAATGAATGCTGGTGTATGCCTAGCCAGAATTTATAAATAAATGTGGATAATCCTGCACTTTAGTGCACCCAAACTGCGCATGCGCCAAATGTGCATTGCGGTACGCTGAAAACTAATCGTCAATTCAAATTTATTTCCATTGTTGTCAAGTTGTATCATTAATGACGGTTGCAAAATTACAACCTGTTGTAATATTACATAGAACAGACATAGAACTACCACTAAATAACTACAGGGGCTTGTTCGAAAACACAGGGAGTAAGTATAAGAGTTATACCAATAGAGTGAATAATGTGAAAAGCAAAATATACAAAATGATTTATATGAGAGAGAAAAGAATATTACCCAAGAGTAACGCTCTGAGTTTTCGAACACACCCCTGGGCTGCGTTCACAATCATTGCTCCTAGAGAGTCTTGGGCGTGTAATCGCATCTTTCTCACTCATGATTCTTAACATATTTTGCGTCTCGCTCATCCGTTTCAAAGCGTCCTTTGTTTACGTTATTTCCATGACAACGGACGCATTTTTCACATCCCACATTTAAGTAGGATGCCACGGAGTAAGAGTACACCCGTTGTCATGGAAACAATGTAAATACAAAACGTTTTGAAACGGATGAGTGAGACGCAAAATATGTTAAAAATCGTGAGTGAGAAAGACGCGATTACACGCCCAAGTTTTCGGAGCTATGATTGGGAATGCAGCCCAGTCTGACGCTAACAACGACATACTCGGGCGTTTTAAACTTTTATTTGATAGGCGTTAAATTTAATCAAACTTGCCGGAAAGAAAATCACTAGAAAAGTCGGCCATTTAAACTTACCGGAAAGAAAAGCAGTCCTAACTTCCAATCCGAAAACTTTTTAGTAAATTTGGGAATCAGACTGTGCTGGCAAAAGAAGCTAATATGCGTTTTCGTTCAGTAATAGACATCGGAGGGCCCAAAACTCCAAAGGGATGGATTTTGAAGTCCAGATCTTTATCATTCTACCTTCTCCAACGCTGTACCTTTCAAGGAAAACTAAAACAAGTCCTAAATTCCAAACCGAAAACTTTTTGATCAATTTGAAAATCGGACTGTGCTGGCAAAAGAAGTTGATCTGCGTTTTCATTTAGTAATAGATATTGGAGGGCCAAAAACTCCGAAGGGATGGATTTTGAGGTCCAGGTCTTTATCATTCTACCTTCTCCGACGATGTACCTTCCAAGGAAAACTAAAACAAGTGCTAAATTCCAATCCGAAAACTTTTTGGTCAATTTGGGAATCAGACTGTGCTGGCAAAAGAAGTTGATCTGCGTTTTCGTTCAGTAATAGACATTGGAGGGCCAAAAACTCCGAAGGGATGGATTTCGAGGTCCAGGTCTTTATCATTCTACCTTCTTCGACGCTGTACCTTCCAAGGAAAACTAAAACAAGTCCTAAATTCCAATCCGAAAACTTTTTTGTCAATTTGGAAATCAGACTGTGCTGGCAAAAGAAATTGATCTGGGTTTTCATTTAGTAATAGAAATTGGAGGGCCAAAAACTCCGAAGGGATGGATTTTGAGGTCCAGGTCTTTATCATTCTACCTTCTCCGACGCTGTACCTTCCAAGGAAAACTAAAACAAGTCCTAAATTCCAATCCGAAAACTTTTTGGACAATTTGGGAATCAGACTGTGCTGGCAAAAGAAGTTGTTCTGCGTTCTCGTTCAGTAATCGACATTGGAGGGCCAGAAACTCCAATGGGATGGATTTTGAGGTTCAGGTCTTTATCATAGTACCTTCTCCGACGATGTAGCTTCCAAGGAAAACTAAAAATAATCATAACTTCCAATCCCAATTCGGGAATAGGTTGTGCTGGCGCAAGAAGTTGAAAATCTAAAAACTGAAGGGATGGATCTTTGTCATTCCACCTTCTTCGATCACGTACCTTCCAAGGCCCACCAAAACAACCTGTGAATTCCAATCAAGAAATGTTTGGTTAAAGTCTTAAAGTCGGAGATGAGTAATTGGTTCTGTATTCCAGAAAATGCAAGAAGATTGAAATTGTTGTCTCTGGCCAGGCCTAGAAGTTGTTTCCGATTTGGCTTAGTAAAGGAGCTTCAAAACTCTTAAGGAATGGATTTTGAGGTTCCCTTTCCTATGCTGTGTACTTTCCAGGCAAAACCAAATATGCCAACAGGTTCCGTTCCAAAAACTTTTGATTTCACTTTGGGGGTTAGTTACTCGATCCATAATCAATTCAGAAACAGAAAATCTGTTGTTCCTGCTTCTTGGGCTGTATACCCTCCATGCAAAAGTAATTGGGTCAATTGGTTCCAGTCCGGAAACTTTTGTTTTTAGTTTGGGGGTGAGCTACTCGATCCATAGTGGATTCTGAACAAAATCTGTTGTTCCTCCATTCTGGGCTGCATACTTTCGAGGCAAAACTAAACGGGTCAACTGGTACCAATCCAAAAACTTTTAATTTTAATTTGGAGGCGAGCAACTCGATCCGTAACCAATTCTGAACAGAAAATTCGGGTTGTGTCATCACTGGTGCACCATCCGAAAACGACAAAAAATAATTCAGAAGGATGGACACTGAAGACCCGTGAAGCATAAAGGGGTTAAGAGGCCTTCGGTTGCGTCTAGGCAAGTCCAAAAAGTCCTCAGACGATTCCCTCGACTATTAACATCATGACATATTTCTACTCGAGGATTATGTGCGTCGGCAATAACAACCAGAGGACTTCCTCGACCGGAGGTCGTCGACTTTCTGTTTTGACCTGAGGTATAAAAGCAGTCGTTCTGGAATCTCAGGAGTTTTACGAGGCTCGCGGCAGATGGAGTCCTCGGCCATCTTGATTTCGATTAAAGTCGGAAATGCCTCAACAAAACCTTTCATTGTCACTGGCAAGATACACGAAACACCCGTGTTAGGTAAGTATGAGTGAAACGCCCACTCAGGGTCGGGGTACGCGAAACACCCGCACCTGGTAAGAAAGAGCGAGACTCTCTCTCTGGATCACGTAACAAACAGGAGGAGCGGTTGTAGGTAATGCAAACGTAGCACAGGTCGGATGATTCGGCCAATGACTGCCTTCGAGCCACGACCGGCGGCTCGATGGCTCGGCGGATGATGACTGTCTCAATGCGTGCTCTTGTCGCGCTTATAAAGGCATGCGAGTGGAAGGGAGCCCCACTCTGCTGGAATTCCCGCCCAAAATATAAATTTAATTCTGCGCAAAGACATCCTAACTATACAAACCAATTAAAATATACAAAAACGGCAAATGAAAAGTATTTCACAAAATAAATAAAAATATTCTCGGTAACGAAATGGTCACCTCGTTACAATCTTTTGTTTTTCTTTCTTGTTCACGGCATACTATGTATTTCCACGTGTTTTTTTTTTATTTGAGCTTTCTCTGTTCTAGAAACGTCGATCTTCTTTTGTTTTTTTTGTCCACCGCATTTCCGTTCTTTTTTGTTGAATTTTTTTTTTGTTGAATTTTTGTAATTTTCTTATCTTGTTCTTCGTTTTTCTTTGTTCTTCCGCTCTAGAAACGTCGATCTTCTTTTTTTTTCTTAATTAACCGTATCTTCGTATTTCCATGTGTTTTTTTTAATCGGATTAGTATTTTTTTGTTTTTTTATTGATTTGTTTTCAACAAACTACACAATTAAAAATAGTTAAATTATTATTTTTACTTTGATACATCTTTTCTTTCCTTGAAGAAGGAAGTGAGAAAATCTGACAAGTTCCCGTAATTCATCGGCGGATCATTGGCAACACTGATCAACAGTCATTATAAGCGAATCCTTATGGGAGATTAAAGATTTTTCGAAGCGGTCGCACTTTTGCGAACATTTCTCGAAAACGTGATTCAGAATCTTTTTTAGATTAGTCGCCCGCCCGCTCCGGTAGGACGTTCGGGGGCCGGCTCTAGGGGTTTAGAATTTGGTTCCGGTTAGGTAACGCTCCGCAAAAAAAATTATTTTTTCGGAACCGGAAGAGACATCGTCGAAGTGTTTCAACAGCAAGACGGCCCCCTTCTCTCCCTTCGCGACGACACCGGTTTCGACCCGATCGCACCATAAATAACGGAACGGCGAATTTTTTAAATCGAAAATGCACCTCAGGGGCCTTTGCAATTATGTTTTGCAAGTTTTGCCTTGATTCACATAACTCTAATATGTATATCATAATCGTCATATATTTTTGAAATCTGGAAAAAATGACCTTTCATTTTAGCGAACAATATGTGTATATGGCGTTCCGTTAAAAAAAAAACACAAACTGTAGTTATTTCTCCACTTTGCGATTCGCTATTATTTTTTGTGAGAACTCTAGAAGATTACACGTACGAAGTCCTGCAACTTTTGTATTTAAAATTTTTCTCTAGCTGCTAAAATAAAGTCTCTAGGTAGGGTGCAAAACATTTATTGCTGAGACTGCAACTGGACGCAAGCGCGCTGCGTGTAAAGTGCAATAAGACAAACGTTATAGAAACCTGTTACGGTGACGCCTCTTGAGGCGACAAATTGATTATTTATTTAGATACGTTGATGCCAAAGGTAGTCAGTTCCGTCTGAGTCTCATTAGAGTAATTTCGAACCTAACCGTTCTCTGCGTGTTCGTTTCTCGTCGCGAATTCTTCTAAAAGTTTTATTTATTTTTTCGTTCGGTAGAAAAGAAGTGTTTTTATCTTTGTTTTAACTAGTTTATGTAAATCGCGAGCGAAGTTGCTATCAAATTAAAACTAAAGTGTCCCAAAGTTTGGCTCGTGAAAAGATAGGTAATAATTATAATCAAACTCAACGTTTGCTGAGCTAAAATCAATTTACCCGCTTAGAATTCGGAAATTAAATAAAGCTTAAATATAGTACAGAATGCCGTTTCTTCTCTCTTCGAAATGCTAGAACTAAACAAGTCACACTGCGCAATAGTTTGCAATTATCTTGATCAAGTGACCATCGTACTTTGCTTTTATCACTTTCCTTCAAAAGATTTCAATTGCAAAACCTCGAGAAAAATTGCTGAGACTGCAACTGGACACAAGAGAGAATTCGTAGTTCCTAGGACTTGCATTGTATGACATCCGCCGTCTTGACTTCGCCTTCTTTCGGGTTTCTATGAAACAATCGGTACGTCAGTTTTTTTTTGCACTAAAAATTAATTTGTCGTTAAATGTTTTAAATAATCGCAGATTTTTTAGTCGCTATAATGAAACTTGTGCAAGCGTGCAAAATCAATTGCGACGCCAGGGAAATTTCAGGCAGACGCGGCGGCGACGTCGCTGAAATTCGTGACCTAGTCGTCGCGGCGCTCGTAAACCTCCAGTTGGTTCCAGCTTCAGCCGACTGTAGTCGCGTTTCCATTAACCGAATACTGAAAACAAGGTTATTGTTGGTCGATTGGCGTTTAATATTTAATCACGAACGCGTGAGCGTGAGGGGTGAACGAGTGCGGGGGTGCGCGGATAAATTTGCGAGCGAGCGACTATTTTGCGTCTACTTTTCGACCCCCCCGACGCGACGCGACGTCCGGTTAAATTTACCGCAGCGTATTTTTAATTATGTAATGAGTATCTATTACATCATCATATTCGCTTTCGTGACGCATCAGGAATCGTGCTGAAATCGTCATAGTCATAAGTCTGAAAATAATTTTTGGGGGACGCGAATTTTAAAGTCAAGGTCAACCGTATTGATGTTGAATGTTTTTTTCTTTCGAGTAAACGCAGAAAGTCGCTTGCACGCTTTCGATTTTGTCATTTCAGCGGAGGGACTTGATGAGACTTTCTCAAACGAACTCTAGTGATTGTCAGTGTTGAAGTTTGCGGCGATGGTTTCGAGATGATGGTTTGAAAACTTCCAAAACGTCGTCCCATAAGTCATCGTGGCGTAAACAGCCACGATCAAGTAAGTTTGGCCCTATTATAACACCCCCACATTGTTGCTTAATTAAAATCAGAACGTTTGTTTTTTTCTCAAGTGTTTCGCCAATGTTGTAACATAGTATGAAACTGCTTGGTCATTGCTGCGTAATGAATCCTTACAACGAGTTACAAAACTGGTTACTTGCGTGCAAGTGCCCTATCGATTTAAATTTGTAAAAAAAAATGTTATGCGGCGAATTGTGCAATCCCGGCGGTTTTCTGGGAAACGAAATTTTAAAAGTGAATGAAATGATTCACTCTCTTATTTATAAATGTCTAAAAATGTCGACGTGCGCGATTTCGTACGTTGTTTATAAAAATAAAATAATACACGTGCGTGCTTGGTGCCTTGCACTTCGATTGATACAATTTAATACGTTTGTTGTATTTTCTTAAAAGTAACATCGAAAATATTTGACAGTTAAACGAACGTCAAACGACGAACTGACAGTTAGCTTTCGAATTCGATTACCGTTGTCAGAAACAAAATTCTCAAACATAAAACCGTTCGGAATTGTCAAAATATTTCGAAACAGCTGTCAAAATAGTCAACGATTAATTACGTTTCGCTGAGAATTAAACGGAAGTTGTTTCAGTTTGAAAAATAAAAGACCGTTTGAAGAACGTCAAATAAAATAAATGTCAAATTAAGAGATGACGGAACAAAACAAAATACAGTGAAATGAAACGAGACGGTTTTTCTGAATCGATTGTTGTCATTTTATTTGAACGCAGTCGTCAAACTTGTCTTGTAAATTTGTCACACTGTACTACTTACTGTTTTCGGTCAATAAAATGAAAGCTCAAATAATTTTAATTTAATTAATTCACGGTTAATCATTCGATAGTAAATTTTTACGCTTAACCGTCAAACTTGCTCAGCAATTGCTTTACAAATTTATAATAATTGCTCATTGTCATCAAACGATAATTAATTAATTAACAAAATGCGCTAAAGTGAAATGAAACAATTTTTCCGAAGCGACTATTGTCATTTCATTTTGACGTACCTGTCAAAGTCGTTTAGTAAACTCGTTTTCCGTCTCTAAAATGAGAGTTCAAATTATTCTAATTAATGAATTTGAATTTAATTATTTAAATGCTTACATAGTTTCGTTAATCATTGGTCGCGTTCAGACAACCACAGCAACTCAGCAATCGTTTGTGATTGGCTCACATTAAGATAATAGCCAATCACAAACTGCTGTGGTCGTCTGAACGCGACCATTGATAGTACATTTTTATTTTGGACAAGAAACTACATATTTAGTTACCACTTTGGACAACAAACGCTGTCAGTGTGACTCCCTCCTGTTTATTAAATAATTTCTGGAGAATTCTTCAATTAAGAGGTCGGTGGCGTTCCAATAATTACTTTGCATTCAAGACTTTTACCACTAAAATCAGTGCTCCCAACTAATTCATTCATTTTTGCTCTGACTACATATTTAGTTACCACTTTGGACAATAAATTACAGATCAAGTTACCACTTTGGATAATAAACTACATATTTAGTTATCACTTTGGACAAGAAGCTGTATGTATCTGGTTACCACTTTGCAAAAGAAACTACAGGTTTAGTTACCACTTTGGACAAGAAACTATGTACAGATTTAGTAACCACATTGGACAAGGAATTACACATTTAGTTACCACTTTGGACAAGAAATTACTACTTAAAATGTGGTCATTCCTTGTCCAAAGTGGTAACTAAATATATTTCCGGTGGAATAATGACACGACTATCAGCATGACTCTCTCCTCTTTATTTCTCACTGTAGTCTATTTTTTTAATTCGGACGAGTGAATTGGAAATTTTCTTCACACAAAACGAAACTTCGATCAGCTGATGAAACAATACGGCCGATATGCTGCGAATTGCAATCGGCTGTGATTCTGCTAATGTGATTTCTATTGGCCAAAGCTCGTTTTTAGCGCCAAAATTTCGAAGTTATTCCTCCGAATTAAAAAACAGTGTAGTAGATGAAAGCGGCGAAGATTATTAAAATAATTGCTCCCAACTACTTCATTCGTTTTGGCTCTATATATCTACATATCTAGTTACCACTTTGGACAAGAAACTACAGATTTAGTTACCACTTTGGACAAGAAATTACATATTTAGTTACCACTTTGGACAAGAAACTACTACATTAAAATGTGATAGTTTTCTCTGCATAACATTTTTTTACAAACTTAAATCGCTAGGGCATTTGCACGCAAGTAACCAGTTTTGTAAGTCACTTACAACTCGTTGTAAAGATTCGTTACTAATAATATTAGCAAAACACTTGAAAAAAAAAAACAACAAAAACAATAGAGTTAAACTATTGATGAATTTAATAGAATGATTCTGATTTTAATTAAGCAACAACGTGGCAAAATTTCAAAGTTACTCTTCCGAATTAAAAAACAGAGTATAGTATATAGATAAAAACGGTGAAGACGATTAAAATCAGTGCTCGAAAGTATTTCATTAATTTTGGCTCTAACTACATATTTAGTTACCACTTTGGACAAGAAACTACATATCAAGTTACCACTTTGGACAAGAAACTATGTACAGATTTAGTAACCACATTGGACAAGGAACTACACATTTAGTAACCACATCGGATAAGGAACTACACATTTAGTTACCACTTTGGACAAGAAACTACTACTTAAAATGTGGTAGTTTCTTGTTCAAAATGGTAACTAAATATCGTTGTTCGGGTGGAATAATGACAAAACTGTAAAACTTTAAATTTTTCAGAAGAGACAAAAATCTAGTGAATTTGTTGAACTGCTAACTCTAGCTGAAAAGTTATACATTTGAAAATTCCTAGTTTATTGGTTGAAGGTGCGTTGATTTAAAAAGTGTAGAGCCCAACAATTAATCTATAAACTTAATCTACAAACTTAATTGAAAATGTAAAAGACTTGCATTTGCGTCATTATTCCGCCGGAATAGCGATATGTGGTTTGTTGTCCAAAGTGGTAACTGAATTGTCTAAAGTGGTAACTTGATCTGTCATACTAATGTATGACTCTTTCTTGTTTATTCTTTACTGGTAGATAAAAACGGTGAATTTTATCGAATAATTTGTGAATTTGAATAATTAAGTTGTCAGTAGCATTCCAATATACAATTATTTATATTCGGCTTTATTCAAAGCTTTACCGCTAAAATCAGTGCTGCCAACGGATTCATTCATTTTGACTGGATTTATACGAAACGTCAAACTTATAATAAACCTTGGCATTAAACGAAACAAAAGGCACTAAAACGAAACAGAACACTAGTTTTTCTGAATCGACTATTGTCATTTCGTTTTGACGTAGCTGTTAAACTTGTCCAGTAAATTTGTTTTCTGTCAATAAAATGAAGAGTTTAAGTTATTTTAATATGTACTAATGTGTTTTAATTGAATCATTTAAATGCTTACGAGTCTTAACAGTATCAAAACTGTCAAACTTCTTGACCACACTTGTTACACTGCAATTGTATAATTTAAGAGTCGTTTAAATTTAATTGGATTAATTATATGCACACACAGTTGTGTTAATCGTTTGACAATTCATCTTTAGACATACATATTTAACTGTCAAACTTGCCTAGCAATTTTTTTGCGTTGCGTGATTAATTTTTTTTTGATGAATGCTTAGAAGCTTTCGATTCTTATTATTTCAGTGTGACGTGCCGTAAAATTGCGATAAGGAAAAACAGTGCCATCTGTGGTGAAGCAAAGGAACGAATCGCTCGACGGTTTAAAAAGCGTACGTTCTTTTTTCATGTCCCTTTTCTTCTTCTTCTTCGTCATCTCATTTAAAAGATTCGAATTTTGCAGTTGTTCTTCCGTTGCGGTAAAGAATTGGCAACGCCATCTTCTTGTACAGTTTGCGAAGAATTCGGGCGCTTATTTCCTCTGTTGTTGTCAAAGGTCCTCCTCATTTTTGAATAAAAAATCAATCTAAAAACTTTTTTCACCGCGTCACGTTAGCTCAGATTTTATCTCTTCTAATAGACTTGATAAAGCCGCAGTCACAATCGAACTTTAAAAACGACAATAAACGATGAATTAACAGCGCCATCTGTTAAGAGACAGACGAAATACACGTAAGCTTTATCAGAATCGTTAATCATATTAATTAATCGTTTGCATTTTCGAATTTCAAATCGATTTTTGAAGTTTACGTTCACGATCAATACATTTCAATTTTTTTCAAAGTTACCGGTTGCCGTCAGGCAGAGCAACGCCATCTGTGATGAAGTAAGTGAACGATTCGCACTACGCGACGGTTTAAAAAGTGAACGTTCCTTTTTTTCTGTCCCTTTCCGTCTTCTTCATTCGATAATTTATTTTAAAAGTTTCGAATTTCGCAGTCGCTCTTTCGTTGCGGTAAACAATCGGCAGCGCCATCTACCGTACACTTTGCGAACAATATACGTGCGCATTTCCGTATTTCCTCTGATATCAAGGGGCCTCCTAATTTTTGCATTTTTGATAAAGCCGCAGTCACAATCGAACTTTAAAAATGACGATAAATGATGAATTAACAGCGCCATCTGTTAAGAGACAGACGAAATACATGTAAGCTTTATCAGAATCGTTAATCATATTAATTAATCGTTTGCATTTTCGAATTTCAAATCGATTTTTGAAGTTTACGTTCACGATCAATACATTTCAATTTTTTTCAAAGTTGCTGCTTGCTGTCAGGCAGAGCAACGCCATCTGTGATGAAGCAAGTGAACGATTCGCACCACGCGGCGGTTTAAAAAGTGAACGTTCCTTTTTTTCCTGTCCCTTTCCGTCTTCTTCATTCGACAATTTATTTTAAAAGTTTCGAATTTCGCAGTCGCTCTTTCGTTGCGGTAAACAATCGGCAGCGCCATCTACCGTACACTTTGCGAACAATATACGTGCGCATTTCCGCATTTCCTCTGATATCAAGGGGCCTCCTAATTTTTGCATTTTTGATAAAGCCGCAGTCACAATCGAACTTTAAAAACGACGATAAACGATGAATTAACAGCGCCATCTGTTAAGAGATGGAAGAAATACGTACACGCTTTATCAGAATAATTAATCATATTAATTAATTGTTTGCATTTTCGAATTTCAAATCGATTTTTGAAGTTTACGTTCACGATCGATACATTTCAATTTTTTTCAAAGTTACCGGTTGCTGTCGGGCAGAGCAACGCCATCTGTGATGAAGAAGGTGAACGATTCGCACCACGCAACGGTTTAAAAAGTGAACGTTCCTTTTTTTCTGTCCCTTTCCGTCTTCTTCATTCGACAATTTATTTTAAAAGTTTTGAATTTCGCGGTCGCTCTTTCGTTGCGGTAAACAATCGGCAACGCCATCTACCGTACACTTTGCGAACAATACACGTGCGCATTTCCGTATTTCCTCTGATATCAAGGGGCCTCCTAATTTTTGCATCTTTGATAAAGCCGCGGTCACAATCGAACTTTAAAAATGACGATAAATGATGAATTAACAGCGCCATCTGTTAAGAGATGGAAGAAATACGTACACAGTTTATCAGAATAATTAATCATATTAATTAATTGTTTGCATTTTCGAATTTCAAATCGATTTTTTTGAGTTTACGTTCGCGATCAATAAATTTCAATTTCTCTCAAAGTTTTCCGGTTCCTATCGTACAGTCACGTTGGCCAGAGCAGCGCCATCTGTGGTGAAGTAGGGAAACGATTTCATTACAATTCATTTTCGTTAAATTTTTTCTTCTATTATTATAAAGTGCGTTATCAAGCAGGCTTATGTCAAATGCAAATTTTGCAAAGTCACGTCGTAACCGTACGATTAATATAAACATAACCTAACTTTTTGTATTCATTTAATTACGATTTTCCACAAAATTGATGATAAAACGCAATTAATGAAGTTTTATTTATAATATTTTATTACAAAAGCTCCTTGAATCTTTACCTGTTCACGTTATTGACAGTTCACAGTTTTTCAAGGTTGCAACATACGTACTAAGCCACGACGGTCGCCATAAAATAAAAGGAAGTTCAGAGCCTTCTCGATAACGGATTTTTTTGAAAGCACGGTACCATTAGTACACTCTTGATATTCTTATTCTCATTACGATCTAAGACGAATATTCGTTTTCTTCTCAGGCCCGATTTTGCAATCGTCGTATAAACTGAGTATAGCACTATTCTTGGAATAACGTGACGTAGATTTGGAAGAATGTTAAAGGATATTCGGTGAATAGTTATTATTCGCCAAATAGAGCTTATTCCACTTTTCTTCTTCGTGTTCTTCATTTAATAATTTATTTTAGAAGTTTCGAATTTTGCAGATGTCCTTTCGTTGCGGTAAAGAATTAGCAGCGCCATCTACTGTGCAGTTTGCAAAGAATTTACGTGCGCATTTTCATTTTTCCTCTGATATCAAAGGTCCTCCTAATTTTTGAATTAAAAAATACATTTTAAAATCTTTTTTCGCCACGAATTTATCTCGCACACAAATTGTTGCTCAAATGTTCGTTGTTCAAAATTTTCGTTTTCAAAGCAATAGCTTTATCTTTGAAGATACGCGCCTGTGTATTGTTCCCGGCCGTCTGGAGGTTCTAGCCGCTCATTAATCGATCACCCCGTGTATATTTGATAAAGTGAGTGTGTAGGCGAAGTTAGATAAATATTTCCCTAAAATTGAAGTGCTTCAAAAGCAACGGCGGCGGCGGGGCGGGGAAAAATTATTATCTTCGTTTTCATGATGAATATAATTTCGCAAGAAGCAAAAGTACGCACGTTTTAAAAACGGCTCACTCGTGTGTGTACGTACGTACGTAGAATCTAGAGCAAAAATGTTTTTATTTGATGAAGATATGACGACGACGGAAATCGATTGGGAAAACAACTTTAGTGGAGTCGTAAAACGACCATCTAACTTTACGTGCTTGCTAATGATTTTTTGGCTCCGGCACATTTTACGTTTCCACGGCGCGGCGGATTTACTTCCATGATAATTTTTTGGAAAAATAAAACTTCGCTTTCGTTTCTTGTCGATTTTTTTTTGTATGAAACGGTACGGTCAAAATAGCATTGTTAGAAAGTCGCAGTTCTATCATATCCAGTTTTGGCAGGCTGTCCGTGGCTAAATATAAACGGGAATATGCAGGTGCTTCAAAATGGATTTGTTTTTGTCAAAATTGCCAAGTAACAGGTTAATTTTAAGCGGTTGATTACCATATGCCACACATGCGATGCCGAATAAACTGGATTACGTTAAAGAGAACTCACTCATAAAAACCGAGGTGAATTCTTTTGTGTATCAAAAATGATATGCAGGGTGATATGGATAAGTTTGTTTTTATAAAACATAAATGTTATAACATATAAATGTTACGTGTAAAGGCTGGTCTACACGCAACGACTTATCGAACGACTTGTCGAATCAGACAAATCGTATCAAGTGAGACCGCAAGTGGACCGCAAACCGTACATCTAGCTTTACGTTTTGCGGTCCACACGCTCCGTCTTACTTGATACGATTTGTCTGACTCGACAAGTCGTTGCGTGTAGACCAGCCTTAAAAGTGAATCACTGTTTTTAAGACAGCAAGTTGAGAAGATGAGAAGGATCTGGTATTCCTGAAAGCTACGGTGTGCGGTTTCCCGCCGTGGACTGTGAGGCGAGAACCTGGTTCTCACTGCACAACCTACAGCAGGATAGGAAACCAAGTGGTTACTAACCGGGAAATTCCAGTAGAGAAAACCACACGAGGTAGTATTATTTTCTGAGACCTACTGTGAGACGAGAACTACGTGCGATTTCCCTTGGTTCTCATTGCACAACCTACAGTAGTGTGGTTACATAATATCTATTCACTCTTTATCCCCGTCTCAGTAGGCTGTGTTCTCGTTTTGTTAAGTTGCTGGCCTGAATTTTGATAGATGCCAGAATCTGACATGAAATTTCATTATAGGCTGGGTTCGGCATAACGCTCGGGGCACGCTCTGAGCGCAAGTGTAAGAGAGAACGAATAAGTTTCAGTGCATGTAAGAGTGAGCGCTCCGGGCGTTATGTCGAATGCACCCATAATTATAATTATAACCATGAAATTAAAAATAAACATAACCGTCTCATCTGACGTCTACGTTTCATTGTGATACCAACAAAAATGTCACCCTAACTCGCCTACTGGGACGAGGAAAGAGAGTGAACGGATTATAGTTGACATATTCCTGAAAGCTACGGTGTGCGGTTTCCAGCCGTGGACCGTGAGGCGAGAACCTCGTGCGGTTTCCCTTGGTTCTCATTGCACAACCTACAGCAGGTCTTAGTGCCGATGCCGAGGAATTACGTTAAAGTTGAAAGAGCCCTTGCGTGCGTTTTCCCGAACTCCAATCGTAACCTAGTGATGATGGTCGACGCCCTAAAACGTTGAAGTTGACGTTACCGTAGTTGAATCATTTTGATCATTGACCGTTCACACACTTGTCGCTCTGACGGACTTACTGATAAACCGTAAAGTTAAGTACAACTCTTCGGCGGGTGCGAATAGTTTTTTTAAAACAGAGGATCAATCCAATGAACCCTAAAATTACTTCACGTCATTAAATGAATTACTTTTTTTTTGTGTTTTTCTTAAAACTGAGTCTCACACGTGTAGAACTCCCGAACTTTAAGTACCGCAGCGCCGCCTGTACGCGAAGAGACTTACCTACCTACGTCGATTGATTGCACCTGCTAAGACAATCGGACTTAAAGGAGATTGAACAATATTTAACTTATTTAAGTTGAACTTTATCTTCTTCATCTAATGATGAAGTCGTTCTTTGGTTGTCATAAAAAAATTAGAAGCGCCATCTGTTATACGGTTGCCAAAGAACTGACGTGCGTAATGCTTATTTCTCCTAATTTTTTAATTAAAAAAAATAAATCTTGAATGTACTAACAGCGGCGCGGCGCGGCCTCCGTTCGGGGTTTATGAAGCTGCGGTCACAATCGAAATTTAAAAACGTCAAATTACCAGCGGCGATAGGTAAATGATTAATTCACAGCGCCATCTGTCGAGGGGCGGACGAATTACATACTTTATCAGAATAATTAATTGTTTGCACTTTGGAATTTCAAATCGCCTTTTGAGTTTCATATTTCAATTTTTTTTTTTCAAATTCGATTACTCAGCGTTTTAGTTAGAGTTTATTGGTTGAAGGTACGTTGATATAAAG
Source organism: Dorcus hopei (assembly GCA_033060865.1). NCBI lineage: Eukaryota > Metazoa > Arthropoda > Insecta > Coleoptera > Lucanidae > Dorcus > Dorcus hopei. The sequence goes on from CM065426.1 coordinate 25,021,202, forward strand.
AGTGTAGAGCCCAACAATTAATCCATAAACTTAATCTACAAACTTAACTGAAAGTGTGAAAATTTTGCATTTGCGTCATTATTCCGCCGGGATAGCGATATGTAGTTTCTTGTCCAAAGTGGTAACTAAACTTACAGTTTCTTGTTCAAAGTGGTAACTCGATCTGCCAAACTAATGCATGACTCTCTCCTTACTGGAAGATAAAAACGGTGAAGTTTATCGAATAATTTGAGTTTCATATTTCAATTTTTTTTTCAAATTCGATTACTCAGCGTTTTAGTTATTGAGTTTATTGGTTGAAGGTACGTTGATTTAAAGAGTGTAGAGCCCAACAATTAATCTATAAACTTAATCTACAAACTTAACTGAAAGTGTGAAAATTTTGCATTTGCGTCAGTATTCCGCCGGAATAGCGATATGTAGTTTCTTGTCCAAAGTGGTAACTAAACTTACAGTTTCTTGTTCAAAGTGGTAACTCGATCTGCCAAACTAATGCATGACTCTCTCCTGTTTATTCCTTACTGGAAGATAAAAACGGTGAAGTTTATCGAATAATTTGAGTTTCATATTTCAATTTTTTTTTTCAAATTCGATTACTCAGCGTTTTAGTCTAGAATTTTTTTTTCGGTTCGGTAAGGAAGAGCAGCGCCATCTGTGGTGAAGTAGGGGAACGATTTCCATACAATTCATTTTCGTTTTGATTTTCTTCTCCTCCTTCACTCGACGATTTAAGTTGAACTTAATTATTTATTATTTCATTCTTTTTACTATTATTAGATTCCTACTATTCTTATTTAAGTTGAACGTTCTTGTAACGTTTTCTTTATCTTATACGTTAAGCACATGAACGAAAATGGTCACTAAAGTTGACGAAAGTGGTCACTGGAGTTGACGAAAGTGGTCACTGAAATTGACCAAAGTGGTCACTGAATTGACGAAAGTGGCCATTTTAGTGCATATGGATTGCGGTACTGTATTTATTTAGTGACTGTAGTCGTTCTTAGGTTAACGGCACCATCTGTTAAGAGGCGGAATAATTAGCTTTCTTTAAGTTGTTCGCTTTTTCGAATTTCAAACCGACTTTCTAAGCTCACGTTTAGGATCACTGAATTTCAATTCTCTTTTAAATAAACTTTATCTCTCAACGATTTATTTTGTTAAGTTTTGCGGTTCCGGTAACGAAGAGCAGCGCCATCTACGGTAGAGCTGGGGAACTACTTCATGCCATTGAATTTTCGTTGCATTTTCGTCTTCTTCTTCTCCTTCACTCGACGATTCTTATTACTATTACATTCTTATGGGTATTATTATTATATTAATATTATCATTAATTTATTAATCTACCGAATCTCGCTGTAAAATCGGTTGTCTTTTGTTTTTATTGCTTTTTTAAATCTTATTGCTTCATACATTTTCTTTGTTTTTTTTTCGTTTATTAATTTTTTAAATTACACATTAATCTGCATATTAAATTGTGTTGTAAAATCCTTGCCTTTTTTCTGTTTTTATTATTTTTTTTTAATATGATCATTATGTACACTTTTAAATTTCGTTCGTTTATTTTATTTGTTTTGTCACCTTTCCTGGAGCATTGTCTTTTAAATTTATTAATCCACCGAACTGAGCGTTTTGTTTAATTCTATTATTTCGTTTTCTTTGATTTTTGATTTTTGTTTAAAAAAAGTATTAATGCTTCAAACAGCGCCATGTATTGAAACATGTCGAAAGTTTTCTTCGTTGGTTTCGATTCAATTTATATTTTTCTTTTTTTTTTTTAATAATATCGGTTACGTATTTTATTTTTAGCATTTTAATGTCGACCTAAAACTTAAAGGTTCGTCAGCAGCTTCGAGCAGCCGACGTTTCAATGTGAGAAATAAACAGGAGAGAGCCATGCTGATTGTAGTTTCTTGTCCAAAGTGGTAACTAAATATGTAGTTTCTTGTCCAAAGTGGTAACTAAATCTGTAATTTCTTGTCCAACGTGGTAACTAAGTATGTAGTTACAACAAAAATGAATGAATTAGTGGTAAAAGTCTTGAATACAAATTAATTATTGGAACTTCACTGACATCTTAATTGAAGAATTCTCCAGAAATTATTTAATAATCTCCAGCGTTTTTATCTACTGGTAAAGAATAAACAGGAGGGAGTCTTACTAACAGAGTTTGTTGTCCAAAGTGGTAACTACTTATGTATTTTCTTTTCCAAAGTGGTAACTGAGTCTGTAGTTTCTCGTCCAAAGTGGTAACTCGATCTGTAGTTTCTTGTCCAAAGTGGTAACTGAATATGTAGTTAAAGCCAAATTGAATGAAACAGTTGGATTTTAGTGATAAAAGCCGTGAATAAATAAATCGAAGACAGAAATTAATTATTGGAACGCCACGGACGTCTTAATTGAACAACTCTCCAGAAATTAATTCCCAAGCAACACTGTTTCGTTTATTAGACGGTTTATATACGACAGACAGGGATATTTTTGGTAATGGTATATAGAATACCAAAAATATTCTTATTTTAATGGTACTATCTATCCTAGAATACAAGTGATACGTTAATTAAACGTATTCATTAAAACGTAATAAAATGTCGCGACTTGCAAAGCACGATATCAAATTATTAAATTCCGTCTTATCATGTAGGCGAAGGCCTTTAACATAAATTTTTCTCATTAAAAATTTAAAACGTAATTTCGAAAACTATAATAAATGTTTAGATGTAACATGTTCAAAATTTTTATCCAAATTGATCTTGTGACCCTCGTTACATAGTAAATTTTCCGTAAAACTACTAACATTGTATCACTAAATGAAATGAGAGCTTCAGATATGTGTAACTTATAAATTTCGCCGCGAGATGTCTCGACCTAAACTGTTGTTCACTAAAGTTGTCGTTTATAAGTCAAAACCGAAGGAACTGCCTTGCCCATTGCCCATTACAAATGATCACAAACTATATAATTACTACAAATGATCAGACACTTGGTAAAGTTGTATTAAATTTCAACATTTCGCTGTATGTTTGACAGCTTCTTTAGAATAAGTTGTAATAATATAAATATATTGTTATGGTAAAAATAATTGAAGTAACATGAAATAAGGGTCGTAGCTCAGTATAACAAAACATTTGAATTAAGCGCGCCGAGGCACGGATAAATTCTGACCTATAATTAATGTCGTAAATAGCAAATAGCAACTATACTGCTGCCCCATGAGCTAATACGCACGAGATGGCGATCATAGCAGACAAGAGCGTGTCAACGCAACTGCAAAAACTGTTGGTTGCAAGTCGGCAGGATTGCAATAGGGCCCCCGAGCATATTCTATATAGGTCAGAATTTATCTGTGCCTCGGCGCGCTTAATTCACACGTTTGCAATTACGCGCTACCTGCGTATGATATCTTGTTGGTCGGCAATTGATGGTTTACGCAACGCGCCAGTGTCTACGCAGCTTAGATTGGAGGGAGATCTAGCAGAATTTTACCAGGCCGGTTAGCAACACTGTGGAGTTCTCGGGCTACTGTTCTGCTGATGAGGCCCCAATTAGGGCCGAAATAGCTATACAGAATATGCTCGGGGGCCCCATTGCAATCCTGCCGACTTGCAACCAACAATTTTTAACAAAACATTTATTAACAATTAATTACGACTACAATTACTTACATCTTATTTTGGTCACTTACAGACAATTCAGACTACATGACACTCTGACTAAATGGTACTCTAATAATGCCGCTAACGTTTGGTTTGTCGCGTATTTATAGGGGTTTTGTTCCCAGGGTTGCCTTGGATGTGCACACGGCACATTTGTCTTCAGATCTGCACGCGGATGAGTCATACACCTTGACATTTAGATTTGCACACGGGTATTACATAAATGCAAGTGAATCATACTTATGTTTATGTTTCGCAGCTGCACAAAAGTTGGTTACAATATAATTTATAATAATTTTATAGTTTCAAAATATACGTCTAGTGTAAACCATGTATAAACGTTGCGCGCACCCTATAAATATACATTTTGTGTAAACGTTATATTTATCCCATAAAAAGACGTTAATTAGACTGTCACTCATATGTATAAATACTAGTCTATAATATTCTACATTTAGACTAAATTGAAAACGTGTTTTAGACATATTCTATACCTGTTGTGTTACATGGGTTATTAATTAATAATCTTTCCCATTTTCATCTACTAGTGAAGGATAAACATGAGAAAGTCACTAATAATGGTCTCTTATCCAGAGTTGTAAGTAAACGTGCAGCTTCTTGTCCAAAGTGGTAACTAAATATGTAGTTTCTTACCGTATTTCGTTTTATAATAGTCGACGTCAGCGACTATTAATTTCCGAAATTAATTGAACTGTCAGAAGTGATCACTCGGATTTATTACAATTTTTTTATCCGTAACAGGTATACAGGGTAAAAGAAAACCGTATACTTTCATTTTTCTATTGTACAAGGATTCTGTTCGGGATCCGAACTTAGTTTAGCATGTTTGATATTTGAGGTTATAAGCATGGCAATTTAGTTAATTATTGGAACGCCACCGATATCTTTATTGAAGAATTCTCCAGAAATTATTTAATAATCTTCATCGTTTTTATCTGCTAGTAAAGAATAAACAGGAGGGAGTCATACTAACAGTGTTTGTTGTCCAAAGTAGTAACTAATTATGTAGTTTCTTGTCCAAAGTGGTAACTGAGTCTAGTTTTTTTTTACCAAAGTGGTAACTTGATCTATAGTTTCTTGTCCACGGTGGTAACTAAATATGTAGAATGAAATAGTTGGGAGCACTGATTTTAGTGGTAAAAGCCTTGAATAAAACCGAAGACAGAACGCCACTGACGTCTTAATTGAACAACTCTCCAGAAATTAATTATTGATTAATAATCTTCCCCATTTTCATCTACTAGTGGAGAATGAAACATGAGAAAGTCACTAATAATAGTTTCTTAACCAGAGTAGTAAGTAACCATGCAGCTTCTTGTCCAAAGTGGTAACTAAATATGTAGTTTCTTACCGCACTTCGTTTTATAATAGTCGATGTCGGCGACTATTAATTTCCGAAATTAATTGAACTGTCAAAAGTGATCACTCGGATTTATTAGAATTTTTTTTTATCCCTAACAGGTGACAGGTATACAGGGTCATTTCTCTATTGTACAGGGATTCTGTTCGTTATCCGAACTTAGTTTAGTATGTTTGATATTTGAGGTTATAAGCGTGGCAATTTAGTAGACGAGAAAGTCACCAACATTGCGAATCAGTGCCAACATAAATTTTACTTATCATGCAATGAGGTTATGTTGTGTTGTTTACATCAAAAGTGACTTTAGTCTAGTCTACAATTTTTTTTTTAAATAATATCGGTTACGTATTTTATTTTTAGTATTTTAATGTCGACGTAAAACTTCTAGGTTCGTCGGCAGCTTCGAGCAGCCGACGCTTCAATGTGACCGTGGTGGCGAGTGGGCCCCCCGACGATGGGTTTGCACCTCCTATATCGCCAGGGCCCAGACACCGCGGGGAACAGTTCGCCAGTATTCCCGAGGACCACGTGTTGGAGGAGCGCGTCCGTATTCACCATGCCGTTGGGAGTAGATCCGAATCACCAGCTTGGGATTTAAACAACGAGAGCGACAATGTGAGTGACTGAAACAAACAAACGCATTTTTTCTGATTAACGTGACGTAGGTATTAGCTGGTCCGAAAGAATAAATCGATATTTTTATTTGTTATCGACGATTTGCTCACTCAATTTGAAGTAAATTAGTAAACGCCGAAAATACACAAATAGAGAAAAAATCGGTCCATCGGGTTCAGTAAATTCTATTGAGAAGCAAAAGGTGTGCTAGCATCTTCTATAATTGTATTAAATAGCAATCGCAGCTCTACGCCCTGTTTAAAAACAAGCTTCGCTTTCACAGGAAACTGTATTTCATAAAGTTTGAAACTCGACGATTTTAAGTTGGCAACGATCAGCTGATGTGCGGGTAGCGCGCCGGTCGTCACCTCGCTGAACTACGCTCTCCGTGCGTTCATCCTCGTTTTCCAATAGACAATACGAAATCCAGTCACCGATTTGCGCTACGTGGTGGTGGGTTCGGTGCGTTTTTCGTTGGAATCCGTGCCCACGTGTTCTTCGGGAGATTCGCGACGGCGGCGTCGTTTACCATCCGGGAGGGTCAACTCGCTCGGAAAACTGTTTTATCGGAGGAGTTTCGAGTGTGTGTGCGTGCGTCCATTTAAAAAATATTTCAGTGTTGTTTTGCCACTTCGGTGGAAGTTTGTGTTGTGTACTGGTGCTTATCTCGACGGTCGCAAACACAAGATATGGATTTTTTCTGTGCGTTTTGAATGTCATCGAAAAAGTATCGGTTCGAGTTGAAGGTAAATTTTCACCTAGAGGCGAATTCAGGGCAGACCATTTGTCGTCAGGAGCAGTCGTTTACGTCATTAATTAAAACAAAAAAGAGAAAAACAAAAACGAAAATGTGGTTTTATAAAAGCTTAAAATGGCGTATGGTAATAATTAATTAAAAAGTGAAAGGATCGGAGATTGATAGGCGCGCGCGCTAGCAAGTGCATGGAAGTCTCTTGCTTGCTGCTTTACTTCCACGGTGTTTCAGTTATCTATCCGTTGCTCATTTTTATTCTTGGAATTGTTTTAATAGTTTCCGTAATCACGTAGTAGATAGTTTCCAGGAAATAACCGCCATTGCGGTTCGCATTTCCTGCTTTAGACACACATATGTTTTGCATGCGTCCCAATTTTTTCTCTTTTTTATTTGGTTATCCCGTGCTTATTATTAAAGAGTAATAAACACAAGGATGTCGAATAAAAAAATGAATTCCTAAAAACCGCGCGCGTCACATCCAAAAGAAAATTATTTGACATGTGTCAGTCAAAACTGAATGAAATGCTTAAACCCGTGTCGCTCCATTTTTAAATTGGCTTCTATGCAATATTGATTATTGTAACTATTAAGACAAGCTCGGCTCGAAAATATTATTTATTCACGATCGGAAGCAGACGGCAATTGCTACGACACGTGACAATATTTACTCCCTAGGGAGTGAAAGTGATGACATACTCCCTAGGGAGTGAAAGTGATGACATACTCCCTAGGGAGTGAAAGTGTTGACTTACTCCCTAGGGAGTAAAAGCGATGACATATTGCCTAGGGGAAGTTTTCATTATATTGACGCTTACGCTTAGCTTAGACTTTTCTTGATTTAGAAGGCAGTAAATTTAACAACACCGTTTCACTCGCTGCGTTCAGCATTTTTTGCGGCCCGCTCGTTCTTCCGCTTGTCACTTTTTCTTTCTTTCTTTTTTAGCTTTTAATCAACGCAGTTTGACATAAATTAATGATAAACGTGGAATCGCGGATTTAGGTGCATTTTTAGGTTATGAGTCATCTTTTTTTTTAGTCTGGCGTTGATGACTCACCACCTAAAATGAACATGAACTCGTGCTTTAATCATTACAGCTGATTGAGATTGATTTTTTTCTTTACATATGGTACAATTAAATTACTAATAGTAAATAATTGTTGTACAGTAGCGGACAATAAAATCCGGGCAAGAATTTGACATGTTCTGCATATTTCGACAAATTTGGTAAATCAGGCTTTTATTGAGGTTATATTTCTGTCAAAATAAATAAATAAAATTTGAATTAAACGTCAGAATTACTAGTGACAGCATTAAATGTCAAAAATATTAAAGTGACGTTTACATTGTGCAAATAGCTTGCCCGGATTTTATTGTCCGCTACTGTACGTTGAGAGCTAAAAGGAATGAAACAGTTGGTAGCACTGATTTTAGTGGTAAAGCTTTGAATAACGCCGAAGATAAATAATTCTTGGAACGCCGCTGACAACTTAATTGAAGAATTCTACACAAATTATTCCATAAACTTCACCGTTTTTATCTACCAGTAAAGAATAAACAGGAGAGAGTCATGCAATTAGAATGACAGATCAGATTACCACTTTGGCCAATTTAGTTACCACTTTGGACAAGATACTACATATCGCTATTCCGGCGGAATAACGACGCAAGTGCAAATTTTTCACATTTCTCAGTTAAGTTTGTAGATTAAGTTTATAGATTAATTGTTATGCTCTACACTCTTTAAGTCGACGTACCTTCAACCAATAAGCTCGGAATTTTCAAATGTATAACTTTTCATTTAGAGTCAGCAGTTCAACAAATTCATTAGGTTTTTGTCTCTTCTGAAAAATTTAACGTTTTACAAGTGTGTCATTATTCCACCGGAACAACGATATTTAGTTACCACTTTGGACAAGAAACTACCACATTTTAACTAATGTAGTAGTTTCTTGTCCAAAGTGGTGACTAAATTTGTAGTTTCTTGTGCAAAGTGGTAACTAAATCTGTAATTTCTTGTCCAAAGTGGTAACTAAACCTGTAGTTTCTTGTCCAAAATAGTAACTATAGTTCCGTTCAAATTGATTGGCATCGCAGCAGGCGAGGACTGAGTGAATCGGCCTTTATCCTATGTCAAAAAAGTTACAAGAATATATTGTGAAACTACCATTAAATTATTTTGAGGTTATGTCACGCAAAAATAAAAGAACTTTTACAAATTAGTTAAAGGCGATGGAATATCTGGTTTCTGTACGAAAATGCATTGACAAGGAGAAGAATATTAAATATTACGAGATTCCTACAGTTTCTACGATTAAAACTAAACAATTTGAAATTTTTTGTGTTGACAGCAGAAGCACGCAGAAGTTAGGGATGTTTATTTATTATCAAGGATGCATTGCTGCAAACATAAATTTGAATTTCCAACGCCTACCGAGATGCCATTCTTTTTGAAACAAAATATAAATCTGTAGTTTCTTGTCCAAAGTGGTAACTTGATCTGTATTTTCTTGTCCAAAGTGGTAATTAGATATCTAGTTAGAGTCAAAATGAATGAATTAGTTGGGAGCGGTGATTTTAATAGTCTCCACCGTTTTTATCTACTACACTCTGTTTTTTAATTCGGCGGAGTAGGTTTGAAATTTTGGCGCTAAAAACGAGCTTTGTCATTAGTAGTTGGGCCGGTAACAAGCACATTAGCAAAATCACAGCCGATCGCAATTCGCAGCATATCAGCCATACTGTTTCATCAGCTGGTCGAAGTTTCGTTTCGTGTGAAGAAAATTTCCAAATCACTCGTCCCAATTAAAAAATAGACTGACGGTAGTTTCTTGTCCAAAGCGGTGACTAAATCTGTAGTTTCTTGTGCAAAATGGTAACTAGATATGTAGTTTCTTGTCCAAAGTAATAACTAAATCTGTAGTTTCTTGTCCAAGGTGATAACTAAATACAGTACAGCTCGGATATAATGAGGGCTCAAGGGACCGCAGTTATATGCAAGTGCTCGTTATAAACAAACAAATAAACGTATAAATACGAGATGTGGAACTTTTCAATTCTCGTTATAACCAGTGCTCGTTATAAGCGAGTTCACTGTACGTAGTTTCTTGTCCAAAGTGGTAACTAAATCGGTAGTTTATTGTCCAAAGTGGTAACTAAATATGTAGTTGGAGCAAAAATGAACGAATAAGTATTGGAGGATGTGCCTTAAATCACTATAAAACGTGTCGAAGTTAGGTATCCAAATCGAGGTTAGTTTTCCAAATCTATTTATTCTTTAATGATCGGTTCACAAAAGATGACTAGATGACATGTTTCGGAAAAAATTCCATTTTCAAATCTATTAAAACAAACCCGCAAGCACAGAACCGATTATTAAAGAATAAATAGATTTGGAAAACTAACCTCGATTTGGACACCTAACTTCGACACGTTTTATGGTGACTTAAGGCACATCCTCAAATACTTATTTATTGTTAGTCACTAATATCATGGACAATCCTTTAATTTTGAAAAATGAATGAGTTAGTTGGGAGCACTGACTTTAGTGGTAAAGGTCTTGAATACAAATTAATTATTGGAACGCCACCGACACCTTAATTGAAGAATTCTCCAGAAATTCTTTAATAATCTTCACCGTTTTTATCTGCTAGTAAAGGATAAACAGGAGGGAGTCATACTAACAGTGTTTGTTGTCCAAAGTAGTAACTAATTATGTAATTTCTTGTCCAAAGTGGTAACTGAGTCTAGTTTTTTTTTTCCAAAGTGGTAACTTGATCTATAGTTTCTTGTCCACAGTGGTAAAGAGCCAATATGAATGAAATAGTTGGGAGTACTGATTTTAGTGGTAAAAGCCTTGAATAAAACCGAAGACAGAACGCCACTGACGTCTTAATTGAACAATTCTCCTGAAATTAATTATTGATTAATAATCTTCCCCATTTTCATCTACTAGTGGATAATGAAACATGAAAAAGTCACTAATAATAGCTTCTTATCGAGAGTAGTAAGTAAACATGTAGCTTCTTGTCGAAAGTGGTAACTAAATATGTAGTTTCTTACCGTACTTCGTTTTATAATAGTCGATGTCGGCGACTATTAATTTCCGAAATTAATTGAACTGTCAAAAGTGATCACTCGGATTTATTAGAATTTTTTTTATCCCTAACAGGTGACAGGTATACAGGGTCATTTCTCTATTGTACAGGGATTCTGTTCGTTATCCGAATTTAGTTTAGTATGTTTGATATTTGAGGTTATAAGCGTGGCAATTTAGCAGTCGAGAAATTCACCAACATTGCGAATCACTGCCAACATAAATTTGCTAAAACTTAACATGCAATGAGGTTATGTTGTGTTGTTTACGTCCAAAGTGACTTTAAGCCTTGGTCTATCTACAGCGCAATCCGCACGCGTAATGCGTAAAGCGCAATCCGTCATCCATTGCTTTAGTGTTTTCTTATGTAGCTGGTCTAAGTTAAGCGTAATGCGGTTGCGTAAATAAGTTTTCCGCTGCGCAGTGCGCATCAGTTGCCTCGTAGGCAATTTTTAACAGCGCACAGTGTTGGTCGTAACAATATTAAGCAATTGAAATGGTGACAAAGACGAAACACTTTTGTAAATTTACCAAGGAAGACGAATTATCATTAATCGAGTGCACCCGACCACCACCATCAAAGATGGGATACATTTCATTTCTTTCTTCTATCCTTAAAATCATCGACCTTATTTCTTCATTGTTATTTTCTTCCCCTAACATAATAGCAACTAATTTCCGTTTAAATTTATTCATTTTTCTCTTCAAATTTTATAAAATGACAGCAGTTAACAACATGCGCTTCAGCGTAATACACAGTATAGATAGACCGCTTCGTGTGCAGTGCGCGTATGCGCATTGCGCACTGCGCATTTACGCTTGCGGATTGCGCTGTAGATAGACCAAGGCTTTAGTCTGTTGGGTTGGTTGTCAAAAATAGACGAGCCGCTGCGAACTTCACGCTGAAGCCGGCAGCCAAGGAGACTATTATATTATTTGGACGTATCTTGATTTGATTCCTAAATACTTAAATAATAAAAAAAAAAAATCGAAATCAATTTCTTTGGAGGGTTTTTGGTTATGAGTGCCTCTTACGTCAAATCTATCAGAATTCAAAATGCATGACCTGCAGCAAGCTTCATGCTGAAGCTGAGTCTCATCTAAATATATTTTTTTTAAATAAACATTCATCGAAATCAATTTGTTTGAACACGAAACATACTTCATATTTTGTTTAAGATTATGTTGTAGCAAAACCGGAAACGAATTTTCGAGGCAATGAGTTTCCAATCGGGCTGGATATGATAGGAGGGCTGTAATTTGAGATTTCCCAAAATCTGATTCACATATTTCTGTCATTTTTGGGCTTATAAATCACAGTAGAGGTCTTCATTGTTTTAGTAGCGGAATTAAGAAAATTATTATCAGTAATAAATAATACTTAAGCAGCGGCGTGGACGTTGTTCAATATTATCTATATTTAGGTGTATTTAGTGCTTTAGGTAATGTAATAATTATGGATAATGAAAAAGCTAGAATTACATGAAGAGATTTAAATATTACACATTTACTAATTGCCACCATTAAAAGTATACATAACCATTAGGTATATACCGATAGTTCACTGAAATTGAGATCATAGCGATTGAATGATAACAAACAACGCAGAAAATTGAGTAACGCCACGCCACCGAAAGGGACTAGAACGTACAAAGGCTTCCTCCGTCTCTTTTACGAGCCCATATCGCTTCCTGTCTGTTACATTGCCTGTGGCCTATATGTTCTCACTTTGAAACAGTTACCTGTATAATTTTAATCTTCATCTTACACCATGCTATTCACATAACAAGGAAAAGGCGTCTTTAGTTGTGCCAACTTCATGTGTACAGTCGCGAGTAAAAATATTGGTCGCCAATGTCATACAATGCCTTCTTGTTGAGTCGAATCAATTTGACATATAGAACACTCATGATACATGTCGTTTACGATCATTTCACTTGTCATTATGTCAAAGAGTGACACTGATGACCAATTTTTTATTACTCGCGACTAACTAGTTCAAATCTATTCGCGTTTATCAAGTTAACGATAACAAGGAATACCACTTGACATAAACAACAATTAACACACGTAAGTACATACAATACGTACATACATGTAAGTGCTATTATTGCACTTGTTTTCTCGGGTAAACAAACATAAATACATCATCTGCTGTAAGGACGCTAAAACAATTAGGTACACACTCTTAACCAAATTGTACAGTGGTGAGATTTAATTTCGAGACTGCCAGGCGTTAGTAAATTTCGTGCTTTGCAATTATGAGCCTTAGGCACTATGAAACTCATTCGTTATTCAGATGGAAAATTTAACAATTTGTTTTCTGCGTATGTGTTTATTTCTTGGGGGTAAATAGTGACATATTGTTACGTTTGAATTTGCCGTCAAGAAAACGTGGCAACAAAGCGACGGTACGTTTGGCAACCTCGTATTCCTTCCCCGCTGCCACGAAGCTCATTCGATATAGGACTCCACGTGACTATATCAAGGTTCACCATTGGTTACCGCTTGCGACTTTCGCGCGTTATTTAGCGTCCATCATCTTAGATTCGCGTTCCCGTTTTATTCTACGTTCGGCCGTCGTAAGGTGTTGTGCTACCTATCTGCGTAGATAGGCAGAAGTTTTACATTGGAGCGAAACTTTACTCCAATGTTGCCAGCCAGCTACAGTGGGACGGGAGGGTTCAAATCCAAACCGCGAAGGCCAAAACCCATAAGAAAATAGGCGCCACTTAATTTTTTTTGAAAGAGGGACAAGGTGAAAATTAAGAAAACCCGTTACATCCAGAACACGTCAATTTACTTAGTCACAAACAACAATCATAAAAGAATATTCACAAATAAATAAAATATGGGGAACACAAACGTTTACAACATATTCAACTTGGTCGGATCCGAACTTCGCATTAAACTATATTAAAATAATTCAAATCGTAACTAATGCAACAGAATACAACAGAATGCAATCTCCGGTTATTTGCGCGCGTCAGCGCTCGTCTACTTTATCATATTTAAATTACACCGGCGGTTACGCAATAAGTTGCAAGTTTAATTGCGGCAAAATCAAAGTAATGGATCAAAAACTAAATCCGCGAAATATCGCTCAAAACTAAGAAAAGAAATTGTAACGCTCCGACCTTTATTCCTTTGATGTCCGATTCGTTTGTCGGTGTCTTTGCGGCAATGTCGCAGCGGCGCTTTGTCGTGTGCCGGCTTCCGCGTAGAGGGGCGAGGGAGGGAACTTCCAACGCCGTAATTCGCCATGCACCCAACGAGAAATAACTCTTGATATAGGTCCAAGATTAAAATCTAGGATTAACGATAGCTCTTGCTAGAAGCTCATGATAAAAGCCTATAAGCAATAAAATAAAACGAACACATAAGTCAAACCGAGAGTTGCTGCGTATAGAACTTACCTCGGTCTGTTGCCGAAGCTGGGACAAACCACGGGACACGCGGTTTTTCCTGTCTCACAACTGGGTCTAATCAGAGTCGGCAATTAGCCGTAGAAATGCACTAACATCCCTTCGATGTAATGGCACGCACAAATAAAAATATTTACGAAAAGAGAGTGTGACCCAAGAGACGGCAAGTTTCGTTCTGACAGTGGCGCAACATTTCTCGTTTGACAAACAAGGAACGATTATAAACAAGCGAGACACCTTCTAATCTTACCTCCGGGGAACTTTCTTAGTAACAGTGGGAACCAATCGGCTGAAAGGGCAAAGATCACGCATAATACGCGTCCAGAAGTAGAACTTCGTTATAATTCGTTCAATTCTTCACATACACGCGATTTTGAACTCAAATAAGGATGGATTACGTATATAAAATGAATTTGTTTAAATAAATGAAGGTCCTGTTAATAGAAATATGCTAAAACGAAAGTTTAAGAAAAATTACGCCGGCGAAATACGGGTATTCCTACACTGACTGCAATGTGTACAACGACGCGGTCCAAGGAATAATCCGACACGTCGAATTTCGCATATACAGGGCGTGTTCGGAACAGAAATGAAGGCTGGACGGTGGCAATGCATATACAGGGGGTATTCAGAACAGGAATGAAAAAAAATGAACTGTAACAGTTGACGTGTCTTAGTGTAATCTCGGGGTTCTTGCTCTTTATGTGAGGAGAATTCATCAACGGCGCTGCCGGAATTCCCGACTACACCAGCGAACGAGTTTTGGGGTATTTTAAGCCCCATACCAAGCCTGGCTTTTAGTTGTAAGCACAGATCTTCTGCTGCGCTTCAGCCTTCTTTTATCGTATCGTCGTGAGTTGGGCTCAACCCGAGTCGACTCGTAGCATTTTTCGACCTTACCGGTCCTATAAGGGAAACCTGACCAGCCATCTCGACAGGCCCCGTGAATCCAGTTTGAACCGGATTGTCGACGCTGAACGCGATCGGCACAGGGCGTCGTAACTACCCACTGCACTTCGGTTGGTAATTTTGACCGGACGTTACCGACCGTACGCTGTCAATAAGGTTAAGGTATTTCCAACTTAATTTACTTTGACTTATCGTGGATCGGTTTGTTTATTTCTCTTGCATATTTAACCGAGTTGTGAGAGCGAATTACGGCCTTTGAATTTGTGGGTAAACCACATTATTGTTAAGAAGTCGTACACTTTTATGTATTGTACCTTTGTCCATCATAATTAATGGTATTTCATTAAAGTTTAAGTGCTATTGCGTTTGTGTTTACTCCTTAACGTACCAGTGAGTTAATTAAGCCTCCGTTTACTTTTGATTTTCTGCCGGTTTAGTCGATTCGGAGACGTCGACAAGATCGTTTACGTTCAGTTTGTTTTAATTAATGTCTGACCTGGCGCCCTTTAGTTGTTTTACCATCTTAATTAACCCACCCCCATCTTCACTGATTGCTAGTCGAGGAGAACGGCTGATACGTTAGTCAGCAGAGCTTGTCAACCATCAAGGTAGGTAGGTACGAGGCAAGTCATTTAAAGTTAAATTTGGTGACAATATTTTTGTATTTTCGTTAAAGGAACAACATGCTGCTTGCTTATGTTAACCAATAGAGGCAGAATCCTTGTCGTAAGTAAACTCATCATCATTCTTCTTTTTCAAACCTATCTTTTTAAAAGGTTTCCTCTGCAAAGATAGAATGTCTCTCGTTTTTTCGTTTCGTAAATAATTGGTCTTTTATTTCGTATTGTTGACAATCGACTTTTTTTGTTTTCTTTTCTTTTCTCAACAGTGCATTGTCCTTACTCTTTTTTTTATTTTCGTCGGCGTTAAATACGCGGTTTAGAAGTAACTACAGCGCGAAGAAGAATAAAAACTCGTGTAACAACGACGTAAGTGTTTTCACTTGTATTTTAGACGAGCATGTCTGCTTTGGCAGATTGACAGGATTAAATAAACAGAGTGAGGTGCCTGGTTCCTTGAAGTACCAAATAAATACAGCGGGTCTTTTTCGATAAGGTTCAAATTATTGCCTTTCGTCCTGAAACTTTTGAGCGGGCGTGTACAAATGTGTACCGTTAGGTACACTGTCTTCCAAATGTTTTCGCCCGATAAGCAATAAAACTGTACGAAATTTTCCCCCATTGACCCCATTCTCGGGTCACTTATAATTTGCAAATCATTGAAGGAAATCCTAAGGTTAATGGAATACTTCAGAGGAATGGTATTATCTTGTCTGATGTTCTGGACATTTTGGCGAAATACTCGTCGTTACGTGCTTGTAATGAACAACTTCCTTTACCTAGGTACTCATAAATGTGAGCTCACGCTGTCATATATGTAGCTTATTTGATAACCAAACCAAATATGTATGTGTAGATAAAAAAATATATAATCGGAGGTGAGGTTTAGCGTTAAACTGAAATATACAAGAGGAATTGAAAAAAAAAAAAGAAAAAAGAATCCAGTCATTGGCACTGTGTTATTTTGTAACCTATTTATTTTCGCGCAATGTTTCGTCAGGAGTTAATAACGTAATGCTTCGTCATTCCGTAGCGTAACTAATTGTTCGTTTTCAGCGAGCAAAGTTCAAGTGAACTCACGAGACACCACTGCGTACGGACTCGGTGCCGGAAAGTCTGCATTTCCCCCACGTACAGTGCGTTCCAAATTATTCGAAACTCATTAACGTTATGTTTGTGACGTTAAATATAGTTTGAAGAGTGTACGTATTTTTGTTTCCGCGAAGTTTAGAAACCCCAGAAATGTTATGTACCTACAGAGATGATACTTTGCTTATAAATACATATATACATATACATAAGTAGGTTGTTGTGTTGTTTGCCAACGATAATAATCTGTAACTAGCTGCTCTTCGCACCTGCGGCGATTCCTATTCTTTGCCGTTGATGTCATACGGATGGACGGAGGCGATGACGTTCTTATTTTCAGTCGGTGTTGTTGTTTATCGCGCGCGCTAAACCGTCGTAATAGTTTCACATTTAAATATATCCCGTGACACACGTAATGGTTGTTTACTTCCCACCAAAAAAAAAAAAAACTCTCACCGGCCCGCACGGGACACTGATAATAAGTAAATAAAAAAATTAGCGTCTTAATATTTTCAAGTGACACTATAGATTATCACGTGATAATCTACTTAACTTTATATACAGGGTGATTCTTGATGAATATGACGACTTCCACCTTCGCTCGCTCAGTTTCCTTTTATACGGTTTACATGGAATCAAGATTAAGAATAAACTCGGTAGATGTTGGTCGTAACAAACGAATTCAACTTACGCCTTGAACTTAATGTGACTTACGAAATGCTGGTTTCTTACAGTAGGTACTTATTAACCGAAACAAGAGAGCTTCGTTTTTTTTAAACGCACGCTTACACCGTACAATTTTTAATCGTTTCTTAAGAGTTATCTGCGAGAATAAGTTCAAATGATGACCCCAACGTTGCTAAACGAGACGTATGATTGGCACTTGCACTTGTTGACGTGTATGACGTAGGTGCAGCGACTTAACGAGTGGAGTATATGCAGCGCCGATTCGAATATTTTGGTGTTAAAATAATAGTATTCGTTTCTAAAACTGAAGGAAACGTGGACGTTTCATATTTCACTAATTATTGACGTTCTCCTCTTGTATGTACGTACGTATTTATAGAATTTAATTCAATACATAAAACCGGCATTTATGTAAACCTTTGTTCGTGTAAAAACATTGACGTCAAGCAGCGTATGTTGTATATGTATATACATACTTCCTTGTGTCAAGTAAATTTAATTTATATTTTCTGCCAACACGTGTTTGAATTTATTAAATAAAAACATCTCGTTTTTTTGCATCACAGCAAACACTGACGTAAAAAAAACTGGAAACATAATTAGGCGAGTTAAACAGTGACCTTGTAAGGGACTGAATACCGTAACGTGTAGATTATACGTATACAGTAGGTCCAGATAAATTTTTGATAAGAAAAGACGAGATTTGACAGCTTGAACCTACTAGGTAATATCGGGTGATTTTTTATCAACTCTTGCCGTTGAATTTGGACGACATATCTTGGCTGTAAGCCGGGTTTCTGAAACGTTTCATAAAATTAACGATCTGATTAAAATAAACATTCCTATAGTTCTAACATGTTTGGCCATAGCAACGTTTACTTTAATCAGACCGTTAACTTTATGAAACGTTCCAGAAACACGACCCTAGTATCGTAAAATGATAGTCATTTAAAATCGTGACGTTACTTTGGTCATTTAAGTATGAATGACGGTCATTTTTTAGTCATCATCAACCGTTTAATACGAGACAAGCGCATACGCATGTAACGAAGAGAGCTCAGACAGAACCAATCATTCGCCTGTCGGTGCATGACTTGTACTACGTTTGCGTTTGAGTGGGTGTCTCACTCATATTTACCTGAAATGGGCGTTTCGCCTATCCAGTCCCTGAGTGGGTGTCTCACTCATACTTACAAATATTTCTCACAATACTCATATGTATTGTGTCCACCAAAACGTTTCCTTAGGAGCTTCGTACTTCCCAAGGAGGCAACAGTCACTCCTACAGTTTTCTTTATAAGTTCTCATGTAAGGGTTTAGAGATACATACTTACAAATATTCTTACCTGACACGGGCGTTTCGTGTATTCCATCCTTAAGTGGGTGTCTTACTTATATGTTGTAATGAAGTGTATTTACGCGTGACCTTTCACCCTCCGCTTGAACTGGTTTGTCAACACCGTGCATCGACAGCGCTACATCTTCGCGCTGCCCTACCTTCGAAGACGTCACGAAGAGGAGGCGCTTATCCTTATAAAAGCCGCCTCGCTTCATAGAAAACCGTGAGTATACTGCTGGTCTTCCGCGGTATACTGACCAACCCTCCTACCTGGCGTGGTCATCCCGCCATTCCCTTCCTGCCTGGCGTGGTCCACCCGCCGCTTCCGTCTACCTTTCGTTTAGGGGAGTACTCTGCTGGTCAACCGCAGAATACGAACCAGTCACCCCCCTGGCGTTGTCCACCCGCCGCTTCCGTCTAACTTTCGTTTAGGGGAGTACTCTGCTGGTCAACCGCAGAATACGAACCAGTCACCCCTCCGGCGTGGTCAACCCGCCGCTTCCGCTACCGTTACTATTACCGCTACCGCTATTACTCACCGTCTTTTTTCTCTGGCGTGGTCAACCCGCCGCTACCGCTATTACTCACCGTCTTTTCCTCTGGCGTGGTCCACCCGCCGCTACCGCTACCGCTCACCGTCTTTTCTCTCTGGCGTGGTCAACCCGCCGCTACCGTTTCTATCCCCTACCGTTTAATGCGTTTAATACAGGTGGCTACCCCCGTCCGTTTTACCGCCCCGCAGCCATCCGCGATAACCTGCAGCCATCAGGAAGACACCGTTTTCGTTTCATTATTATTATTATTGAAATGTTACCTTTATTTTATTTTAATATATTTAATTCTTCGAATTCTGGAACTTAATTTCCCCACCGAGCTACACCGACAAGCATACGTTACAATGTATTTATCTGACACGCGGATTTCTTGTATTCCGTTCTTGAGTGGGTGCCTCACTCATGCTTACCTGGCACGGGCGTTCCGAGTACTTCGTTCTTGAGTGGGTTTCTTTTTTTTTTAATAGAGGTTTACAGTATCTTCATAAGACGCCCCGAGGCGGTGGTGCAATGGCTAGGGGTGTGTTGGATTCATGCCGACAACCCGACAACCGTCTAGGCTAGGTCACCGGACATGCGGCAGCCCAATCCATCCAATCACCAACACGCCTACCAACTAAACTGCGTTCCTCTTTGGCCCTCTACCCCTACCGCGGCCTTGTCTTCTTGCTGTACTTGTCTTTTTTTTCCTATTCAGTCTTGTCTTTGGTCCAGTCATCTTCCTAAGTTCTTTCTAGTCAATGCAAGGTGTTTTCAATGCATAGTTTTCTTGCTGAGGATATTCATTGCTAATTCTTCGATTACGTCCCAGGTTTCACTTCCTTCCAGCATTAAGTCGACGAGGTTGTCTTTTCTTATTTAATTTTTTAACCTGTGCTCCGCTTTTTCTCTATCATTTTATCTGCGCACAAGAAAAGTGTGTTCCACGTCATCGTCTGTCAGTTTGCAATATCTGCAGAGTGCTTGATTTCTTTACGATATGTTTCATAACCTCCGTGACCACTTATCATCTGAGTTGTGTAATATGTCAGCTCTCCATACCACTTATCCAGTTTCCTAGTCCATCTTCCTTTGACTCCGTGATCCCATCTTTCTTGCTAAAGTGACATTGTTTCGCTTCTAGTTGCTGCCTTTGTATTTACAATGTCTATTTTCACATTTTTGGGGCCTCTCGTCAGCGATCAAGTCGAAGGAAATCAGTTCAGCCATCACAAGTGATGCATCCGTTGATATACCAATTACCAGCAGTTGATTTTGGTACTTTTTAATTTTGCATACTTGGGACCACACTGGGGCCCCATATAGAATCATGGAGGTCTCCGTTGAGCACCTCACCAGGTCCGTTTTTTTGGACATTATTCTTGGTAGCATGTTAATTGCCTCTTGCCGTTGCATATTCCACACGATCCCCATGTGATAGCCTTGTCTCTAGTATGACTCCTAGATATTTGATGTTTTGACTTGGAAGTATTTCGGTCTCATTAAGTTTGCTTCTTTTTTCCAGATAGAAGGATGACATCCGATTTTTCAGGGGCTGGTTTTAGTTTATTCCTCTCCGACCACCAGGATATTTTGTCCAATGCGTTATCGACGTGATATTTGAGGCCTTCGTCGTTCTTCCCTGTTGCAACCACTGCCAGGTCGTTCGCGAAAGCCACAGATTGGTCCCTGGCTCTATCTCTAGGCTTCTATCCTTTAGGTAGGACCCAATTATCCTCCTGGTCTGTGCACAGACCTTTCTATTTCTTAGTTCTTCCTTAATGAGGCCCCATTCCGCCGTGTTGAAAGCGTTCTGTATATCCAGGGTTACTAAAGCGCAAATCCATCGAGTTTTTTAATGTTTTCCTCATCTCGCAATATCCACGATTTTATTTATTGCCATAATAGTGGAATTGTTATGAGATATTTCTGACTATGAAGTTCTTGTTTCTGCTTACCAAAGGTGTCTAATAGGCAGATTGCCCTAAATTTCGTAGTTTCTTCTATGCCTTTCTTTGGTTTCTCAATCCAAATCAACTTTTGCATACTTCCATCTTTTTGGGAATTCCCCTTTTCTCAGCAGAGGATTCATTATTTGAAGTACGTAGTTTGGTTGCTCACGCACTACTAGTTTAACTATTTCTCCATTTATGTTGTCTGGACCAGGTGGTGCTTTTTTGTTTCCGATTTTGGCAGCTGCCTTCTCCAGCTGTTCTAGACCAAATGGTACGTATTCTATATATTCAAAACTCTCCTCGTAGCTTTCTTGACCTTCGAGAAAGAGGTGCTTGACAATTTGTATTTTGGAATCTCTTGAAATTTGTTTCTTTGGTATCCCAATTTTCTTGTCGACTATTGCCAATGCCCCAAATGTCGTTGTCTAGGTCGTTGCAGACCTCCTCCCAGCTCTTTCTTTTGGCTTTGAGTATTTAATCCTTGAAGTTAAGTCTTGCTTTTTGTAATCCTGTTTCAGCACCAAGAGTTTCCTTTGGAGTGTTCCCTAGTCATCTTTCTTTTGGCCTTTCCTCAATTTGGTTGTTCCACCAGTACACGGGTTTTCTATTTCCTTCAACAATCTTTTTTTATGGTTTTCTTGCAAATTTCTGTAATATTTTCAATAAATTGTCCGGCTGCCTCCTGTCCATTCGCTGCCTTTTCTAATAGCTTTTGAAATTTCTTTTCATTTACGTTCCACCTCCCCCCAATTGGATTTCTTGCTCGTTCCTTTGGTACATATTTTTCGAAATACGTATACGTAGTTTTGGTCGCTTAGACTCTCAGTCTCGAGGACTTTCCAGTTTCGTACTTTGTCTACAAGCGCCTCGGTTGCAAAGGCCGGGACTCGAAATCTCCTTTTTGAAAGGTTGGCTCCCTTCTCTCACTTAATACAATCATGTCTAGTATGTCGTGATACGGGCGGGCGCTTCGCGTACCCAGTCCCTGAGTGGGTGTCTCACTCATACTTACCTGACACGGGCGACTCGTGTACGCAGTCCCTGAGTGGGTGTCTCACTCATACTTACCTCACACGGGCGTCTCGCTCACTCCTACTTTCCGACACGTCCGATTTCTGGGGCGCGAATCGAAACGTTAGCGCAGTGTTGCCGTTAGTCAAACCGCCCGGAAGATAAACGTTCAGTTACCGTTAGTAAAACTGCCCGGGATATATTATGTATACATATTAATTTCCAAGTTGTAAATATGTACATGTAAACTTCTACTAATAAATAAAGTGTTCGACGTGTTTATTCTCGCTGAACAGCAGCACATTTATTAAAATGACAGTCATGTATAATTCACAGGATCAGTTTTAAAATGACCAATCGTTGTGATGTGACCACGAACTTACATCACTACTTGGCTTTACTGTACCAGGGAGTGCAATGACGTTCTTTTCACTGAAGTTGAGACACGTCGTCCTGATTTCGTAGCAGGAGTTCATAAAAAAATTTAAAGTCACTCGGTACAATGTCTATACTCCTAAACAAAAAAGAAAAACATCGCCAGTAATGTATATGAAATAAATACTCAACAGATCTGTACTTGGATGACCTTGAACGCATCTGCGGCATACGTTTTCATATCCACGACCTCCTTTCGCTTGTGCAAGTTAGAACCATTGGGGCATGATACTCTTGCCGCAGGAAACACTTCTGGATTTTAATTAATTAATTAATTAACTTTCTATGAAACGAGTACTGTACTCTTACAATCGCAGAAATACTGAAATTAAATTTTAACCTCCAGTTGTCCGCTCAATATTTCTTCCGATCAATTATCCCGTCTGCGGGAAACTCTGTCGTATTTTGTTTCCTTCAAGGTCGATTAATCGTTTTCAAGAAAATAGCTTAATACGAGGTTGTTTGCTGTTGTGTAATATATCGGGGGGGTCTATCGAGGGTGTTCTGTGCCGCTGCACATACAATGTGTAAACAGTTTTATGTGACACAGCCTGTCTTGGACAGTACCTTATCTCTTGCTCGTGCTGTGTCACATACACTTTCTCTTTTTATATATTTTTCTTTCGTTCGCCTGTGGGGGGGGGTTATCTAGGGCAGTCTGTGCTCTTCCACTTACAATGTGTCTTTGCCTGTCTTTGTCATGAACACACTTAATACCATATCTCTTCTACTTTGTCTTGCGCGTGCTATCTCGTATTCACTTACTCTTTTTATGTATAGTTTATTTTATTATATTACAACCTGTCCTATGTCGTTTTTCAAGTTTGAGTGAAAGAGGCGGTATGTCTTCCATTATGTGTACGTTTGCGGCTGGTTCGTTTTCTTAATCAGTCTGGCATGTATAGGAATCTGTGTCGTGTACTTTTTAACATCCTTCAGCATCGCTTGCAAAAGCGTCGATAAATGCATATCTAAAGAATTTTTTCAACCAGCCAACGGCCAAAGTGTAACTGGCCTGGTATTTAATCAATTCGTACGGTTGCTAAGTTGCTACATAGACTTGCTGTGTTTGTCGCAAGCCGCATTACAAATAAACAACTGCATTGTATGCACTTGTGAAAAACGGATTCGTGGAAAATTTCAAACGACCTCCGCCAGTGATACCGCACGTGTTTGATCTTAGTTTTGCGTCTGGCGCATAAGTGATAAATTCGTTTAAGTAAACACACGGCGATTTCAAAACCGCACCGAATGCATTCATTCACTTGCGAAGTCGTAATTTTTTTTATTAATCTTCGAATTTTGATATATACAGACCGTTTCACATGGTTTTGGATTCGTATGCGCGCGCGCGCGCGCTGATCTGTCACTGCCTTCCATCTATAAAGTAAAGCGAGGATAAGCGTAAGCTCTTTCATTTTATAATATATGCAAAGAGTAGGTAATTTATACTTGAACGAGGAAGTGTCCTTTCGTATGCTATCGAGAGTTTCCGCCGTATTTCGCCCGCGCCAATTTAAAGAGACAACTGGTTCGAGGTCATTGAAACTACTCGGCAAAAGTCAAACGTGTCTTCTCGTGAATAACTTACATACCCCTTGATATATGATGACAAATCTATCGCACGCATTTCTTTTTTTGTTTAAACAATCGGTATATCGTTCCATTAGATTCCAGTTCAATAGAACAAATTACATTGTATGTCTAAATACTTTCAACGTGTGATGTCACGCTTAAACAAGCGGCACTCCTTGTTATTTGACTCACGCCGACACGTCGTTTAGTTAGTAGGCACTTGATGTACACCCGCACATTAATCAATTGTTTTTAATGTGCATACATTGCATGTAACTGTGTGTGTATGTTCCCAAGTTCAAGGTTGTCGGTTATTAGAAACCAAGCCCGTCTCTTACGTAATTAGCGAATGCCAACGGGCAACCCACACGCACAGGCAGGCTCACGGTAATACCCGCGGTATCATAAAACCTCCTGTCATCCCTCTTTCTCGCAAGTTCGCAAGCCTAAAGCAGGCGAAGATGTTCGCCTTGAACATCCTGCTTCAGCATTTGAAGGAGAGCGCTTGGCTTTATGGTTATTTCGAGCGTTACCACCGCACCGTAACTATGCCTCTGCGTATGGAACCGACTGATAATTCGCGTCATCATCTCTCATTTCAATTACAAAATTGGTTAATAACTCGGCGAGCCTGCATTAGACAAATGGTCTGCAAACAACATTAATCACCCGTGCTGTTTTTAAATGCGTTTCCGCAGATGGACACGAAAGTTTCCGTTAATGCGAAAAGGCTTGACGACGCTAAAGATACTTCTTCCAGAGAGAAAAAGTCGGCGGCTTCCGTGGAGGTGTCCGACGATAGCGACGTCGAAGCCGACCTCGTCACCAGCATAAAGCAAAGCACTTCCTCCTCGCTGGCCGCGCTCAAAGACATGCTGAATTCGCAGGGCGACGACATGGACGAGAACGGCAGCTTCTTCCAGCACTACTTCCAGAACCACCTCACCAGTTTGCCCTCGAGGACGGCGATTAACTCGCGCAGGCTCTCGCAGTGCCGCGAAGAAGACGAGGAAGAGGAGAAGGTGCACGCGACCGAATTGTCGACCATTTCCGGTAGCGATAAGAGCCTTTCGGAGTCGTCGAGCGGCTCCAAGACTTCGGTGATCGATACGGTCACGGGACCCACGCATAAATTTATTATCACGAAAACGAAACAACAGCCGGAAGCGGAGGAGGGGGAGGAGCAGGAAAAGAAGAAGCAACCTTCGGAGGCGGCCAGGACGTTCGCGAATCGAAGGAAGTATGTGCAGTCTAACACAGTGAATTTTCCGCCTTCGGATCCGAGGAAGCCGCACGTGCATTCCATATTTAATAGGAACCTACATTACGATAGTAAATTTTTCGATTCGTCTTTGATCGAGTTGAGGAGTCACACTTCCAGTTCTTCTACTTTGGACGTTGGCAGCGATGAAGACATTTGGATTAGGAGAAACGCGGAGGAATTGAAAAAGGTAGGTCACTGCCACTTATTAATAAAACCGAGGGCACATCATCTCTTTACCAAAATTAAAATTAATTCGCAGCAGTATAAACAGCGACACACTAGCGAATACCGCAGGTATTGAACGACGGAAATTTAGTAACTCCACAATGTTGGAAATTTAGTGCGGGAGGGCGGGAGATTTCAACGCCTACAAATCATTCAACGATCTGCGAATGATTTACGTAAACCCTGTGTGATTATTATTTATTCAATAAAAATGTATCTTCAGTAATTGTCTAAATCTTTTTAAAATAAGAGCTCCTAATGCATTGCGATCATATATTGTGGGGGAGTATGAATTTGAAAATAAAAAGTAGTGTATCTGCGCACTCGGTGCGTAGCACCCCCACCACAGGGAACCCTCACCGCAGAAAAAAAAATTCGAAGAAAGCGCGTCGCGCATTAAGGGCCACTCGGTCAGTGGGGCTCACGGCAGCTAGGAAATTGCTTCCGTTACTATGATAATAATAATTATTAGTAGTAGCGGTCGCTTGACAGAAAAAGATAGTATGCCGTTTCGTTCGAGCGGTCGCACGACGTACCTATCTCTTAAGGGAAGGTATTCGATCGCATAAGTCAGCCGTCTTCGATTCCAAGACCAACGACCGATCGACGGTCGACTCGCGCTCGTCGGGTCGTTTCGTTTGAGAGTCGTCTGAAGTTTCATAAATTGAAGTTAGTGTTTCCCAAACTTAGTCTCTCGAAATACTGATTTTTTTTAAACTGAAGATTGTTCCCAAATTTTACCGAATTCTTTCGCTTCACCTTGACCTGAGACCTTTACCGTCCTCGTTCGTTCGAAAGTGTAATTTTTTAAAAGATTTTTCACCGAATTCCTTGGCTTGACCTTGACCTTAGACTTTTACCGTCCTCGATCGCTCGAAATTGTACTTTTTTTTTAAAGATTTTTCACCAAATTCCTTGGCTTGACCTTGACCGTAGACCTTTACCGTCCTCGATCGTTCGAAATTGTAATGTCCTTAAAGATGTTTCCCCATTTGCTACCTACCTGTGTAGATAAGCAGAAGTTTAACACCGGAGCAAAATTGATCCAGTGTCGTCGGCAGCTTCAGTGGGACGGGAATGGGTTCTTAAACCATAACGCGAAGGCCAATCCAAAATAGGCGCCATTTAATTTTTAACCATAACGCGAAGGCCAATCCAAAATAGGCGCCACTTAATTGCTTGAAAGGAATTCGCGTAAAAATTAAGAAAAACACGATACGTCCAAAGCATGAACGCAAGTTTATTAAAAGATTGATCACAAGTAATCGATTAAATCAGATGGTGAACAACACAACTAACGTTAAACAGTAAATCCTAACAATTCGGATCCGAAATTAATACAAAGTTAAATAAAAAACATTCACTTATTCTAACGCCGAAGTACTCGTTCGATGAATTACGTTTAGTAAGCGTAACGCAAGAGAAAAGGTGAATTCCTCCGAAATGGAGTTTACTTCGCGAGTATACGCAAAATTTACGTGTGCGAAAGCGACAACATCAAAACCACCGTAACACAAGAATAAATAAACATAAATATCCGACCTGATTACGTAGCGTTCATACGTCTGTCGAGTCAGGGGCGTTCCACCGTTGCAAAGCGGTAAGCGGCGTCGCTGCTTCTTGCAGGGTTTAACGGTCCGCGCACTGGGGGGTCGGTACGGTACTACGGGCGGTATGATGATCCCAGTAAATGTCGCACGCACGGGATAGTCGTCCGAACGAAGAAAGAACAGCCAAAATGAAAAGCCTAAGGGGAGCAAAATGACCGTGAACTGCAAGATAATGCAAAACGATGGAGTAAACCTTACCTAAGTCAGAATAGGACGTAGGCTGAACACGAGTTGGCACACAGTCAACACTCTCGTACAGGTGAATTAATCAGAGTCGGCCAACAGCCGTAAGATCTATTCTCTTCCTCCAAGAGAAATTAGAGCGGGAACCCACAAAACTAACTACACGCAAATCACCTGACGGTCGACAACACACTGGCAATTCCGGCGTTTTGCAAAATCGAGATGGGTAGAAAACGGTATA
Organism: Dorcus hopei; assembly: GCA_033060865.1. NCBI lineage: Eukaryota > Metazoa > Arthropoda > Insecta > Coleoptera > Lucanidae > Dorcus > Dorcus hopei. The sequence goes on from CM065426.1 coordinate 25,048,800, forward strand.
AAGTGAGATGAACGGTGGTCTGTTTGAATCGTACCAATAACATAAGAATGTGACATCAGCGGAAACCAATCAAAATAAGGGACATACGCACCGGTTTCAGGTGCGGATGTTTTTTAAAACAAAAGAATTCGACCATCCGTCGTCGTCCGCGTCACAAAGTAGTACTCTTTAAATTGGACAAATAAACACCGCGTAAACGCAATTCCAACTCTGAGCAAGGATGGGGCTAATTTTATATAATGAACTTATTCGTCTAATCTGAAGCTTTTAGCGAAAAGCATGTTAAAAAGAAAGTTTTGGGTAAATTACACGAACGAAGAATTGTAAATTCCTACGCGAAATGTGGGAAACAAAACGAAGTGTGCTAAAAATAGATCGTAACGTTGAAATGTGTATTGTACAGGGTGTGTTCGTACACAGGCGGAAAATAAACTGTAACACATTTTCACCGAATTCCTTGGCTTGACCTTGACCTTAGACCTTTACCATCCTCGATCGTTCGAAATTGTAATTTTTTAAAAGATTTTTCACCAAATTCCTTGACTTGACCTTGACATTTACCGCCCTCGCCCCTCGAAATAGTAACTGTTTGGATAATTTATCCCCATTTTTATTATTATCATTTTTATCACATTTGAGTATTTGTAAACGTTTTTAATTTTTTTTTCAGATTCTTTTGCTTAACCTTGATCTTTTTTTTTTGACTTGGATTCAGTTGGGTTGGATCCAGTTGGGTTCGTCTCGCTCGGGTCGCACGTGATTAATGTTTAAATTTTTTCAAGATTTCATCAAATTTTGTTCGTTTTCTCTTCTACTTCGGTCGGGCTTAAATTTTTCTCTTTCGTCGTCAACTTTTTTTTCAATTTTCATCTCGAATTTTTGTTTTTGAGTTTTAGTTTTTCACGGTTCGGCTTCTCCTCCTCGTCGGGTCGTATCATGTGATATGCGACACGACGTGTTTATCTTTTACGCGGTGATTATCGATTATAGAGCCTCCATCTTTGAGTCTTAATTTTTTAACGGTTCGGCTTCTCCTCCTCATCAGATCGTTTCGTGTGATATGCGACACGACGCGTTTATCTTTTACGCGGTGATTTTCGATTATACAGCCTCCATCTTTGAGTCTTAATTTTTTAACGGTTCGGCTTCTCCTCCTCGTCGGGTCGTTTCATGTGATATGCGACACGACGTGTTTATCTTTTAAGCGGTGATTTTCGATTATACAGCCTACATCTTTGAGTCTTAATTTTTTAACGGTTCGGCTTCTCCTCCTCGTCGGATCGTTTCATGTGATATGCGACACGACGTGTTTATCTTTTACGCGGTGATTTTCGATTATAGAGCCTCCATCTTTGAGTCTTAATTTTTTAACGGTTCGGCTTTTCCTCCTCGTCGGGTCGTTTCATGTGATATGCGACACGACGTGTTTATCTTTTACGCGGTGATTTTTGATTATAGAGCCTCCATCTTTGAGTCTTAATTTTTTAACGGTTCGGCTTCTCCTCCTCGTCAGATCGTTTCATGTGATGTGCGACACGACGTGTTTATCTTTCACGCGGCGATTTTCGACCACAGGGCCGCCATCTTTGAGTACAAGAGGGCGCTGGTGTAACAGCCGAGTTCGTCTCGTCGATACAGCTTCGGTATCAAAGTTTCGTGGATGTTTTTTTTCTTGATTTAAAATGAACCCGGGGAAGACATTCAGTTCTTAATGACTTGGAGTTATTTGTTAATAATTCGAAGAACGCGCTTCGCGCTACGAGGGCCGGGCCGCTCGCCTGTGGAGAGGCTCGCGGCAGCTAATAATCCTTGACCATAATTTTTTTTTTTTGTAAATTTATTTTTCTATCTTCATTTCTTGCTCGGGTTGGACAGAGTTAGTTTGAATTGCGTTACTTTTCCCTTGAAATTTCACTATACCCTGACGTTTAAGTCAGTCTTAATTTTTTGCTTGGGCTGAATAGAGATTGCGAACTTGACAATGAAAAACAGTGGATAAAAATAAATCGCCGCGTTATTTTATCAAAACACTCTCTTATCTGCGCACAATAAAAATTCACGACGAGAAAAACTAATTACGTTCGGATCAATTTGTATTGTTGGTTTGCAGTTATGTCATTGTTTTGTGTGCACGTTCGTCTTAATCAATTAAATTGCTGTAAAGCTGATGTGATTAGAAAGCACTTTGTGATATCACACAAGTCGTCTTAGATTTAATTGCTTATGTGAACGATTTAAATTCCTCATCTCTGGAATGGACTGTTCAAAAAATTCCGTCCCGCGGGAAGAGCTCTTTGTGTTACGTGTGGGTAGGCTAACGGCATAGCATCTAGAATTGTCTCCACATATTTCCAGAAACCTCGACACTAATTTTGATAAAACTGTGAAATATTTTAAGTGAAGTACTGTAACTAGTTTGTTCCTTGTCTTAAATACGATTTAAAAAAAATTCAATGTCATCAACTTCAACTTCAAAAGCAATACATTTCGGAATCTAAGAACTCTGAGCGTAGCTCCGACGATTTTCAAAAGTAAACATAATCTTGTTGGTGTTGCATGTATTATGTTGTAATTCAGTAACATTAATCTTTATCGTGGTTTGAAAGTTATTAATAGGAGTGATCAGTTTCGTTAAGTTGTAACTTATAACCGATTGGTTGAACACATTCCAGTCGCAATGTAAAAAGACTTATGCTTCGATGCGATTGATGTAAAGAATTTCTAAGCAGAAACCTAATAAGATCATTTTTTACTATTGGCAAAAAGAAGAAAACGAAAACGATGTAGATTCGTTGAGACGAAGAGTATTCCATCCAAAGATAATAAATTTTTTATTAACTCCGGTTTATTAATCTTCGAATGTTGAAAGAGACAACTGGTTCGAGGTCATTGAAACTGCTCGGCAAACGTGTCTTCTCTTGAATAACTTACGCAGAAACCTATAGAGATCATTTTTTACTCTTGGCAAAAATGAAGCGAAAGCGATGTAGATTTGTTGAGGCGAAGAGTATTCCAAAGATAATAAATTTCAAGAAGAAGAAGATTTTGGAAATGATGATAAGATGAGTAAAAGACGATGTGTCAGAAGGACAAGAAAAATGATAAGAGATGTGCTAAGTAAAAAACTACTGCACATGATTAAAAGAAAGAAAAAAAAAACTCTCACTGACGTAAGATGCAGGGGAGGCATTGGTTGTGAAAAATTCCGCCAGGCGCCCCAAGAGGAAAAATAATTTCGTTACTAAACCCATCGAGCAAAAATAACAAAACCGATGAAATCAGCGGAGGGGAAAGCAACTTGGGGCACAGAGCAAAAATCTGCGGTTTTTGCTGAAGTTCAAGTTCAAAACGACGACGTCTTTGAGAGGCTGAAATAATCCCCAAGACGGCGTGGATTAAATAGAAATCGTTTTTAAATAAAACACAAAACTCCTGCTAAGTCCAAAACTATGCACTTTGAGGTCCTGGCTTGAAATAGGAAGAGACCTGAGCCTGAACATGACATACAACTGAAAATAAAAGTCGTTCTAGTGCAAAATGTAAACTTCGGATGGCCTGCCCTAAGTCCAAAAGGCCTTTGGCAGAAGTCATTCGAGGACTTCACAGTAAATCGAAAAAACGAGGCACTACAGAATTGGATGAGAAAGTATCTCTTGCATGTAACCAGTCGACAACGTTGGCCTTTGCTAAGTCCAAAAGGGCTTCAGAGGATTCCCCTTTGCAACTTCGGTCCAAATCCAATGTTGACAAGTTGTTAAAACAAAATAGAAGTGAATAAATTTTGAAGCAAACGAAGTTTCTGTTCAATTGTCTGGCCTTAAGTCCAAAATGTGTTTTGAAAACCAAATATTCTCAATCATCTTTAGTACCACTGGTCGAAAAAGGTAGTTTTTTGGTCGCCAATACTAAGTCCAAGAAGGCTTCTGAGCAGAGGCATAATACAGAAGTGAATAAAAACAAATGTTTTGAAGAAAATGAAGTTTCCGCTCAATTATCTGGCCTTAAGTCCAAAATATATTTTGAAAGCAGAAATTTTTCAATCGTCTTCATTGATTTAAAACAGTAAAGAATAGATGAGAAAGTCCAAAATGCCAAAGTCAGTCCAGACGTCCAAAAGCATCGTTTGCTCAATTAGCTGGCCTTAAGTCCAAAATATACATTGAAAACAACACTTTTTTAATCACCTTCAGCATAACGCGGAACAACTGGGCAAACATCTGGCTTATTCTAAGTCCAAAAGAACCTTCAGGAGACATCTCTTAAGGATTCAGTAGAAACCAAAAGAAAACAAGCCGTTAGAACAGAATAGAAGTGAATAAAATCAAGAGTTTTTAGGGAAACGAAGTCTCTGCGCAATTATCTGGCCTAAGTCCAAAATATTTCTTTGAAAAAAAAAAGACAGTTTTCAATCTAATGTAGAACCGATGATTTTCTATAAAAACGAAATCAAAAGCTTTCGTAAGCTATTCAAAATTTCGAATCTTTTAACATCACGTGATTTGTGAAGTCCAAACGGTACTTTTAACGAAAAATCTGACGGAGATGTCAATTTAATTAAGGAAGAGGTAAACGAGGGTTTAATGGAATAAAAAGAATTAATACATTTCAGTTCAGTCTTAAAATAAAATCGTTCACGCTAAGTCCAAAAGGCTTTGTCGAACAAAATTGCAATTTTGCTCGAATTTAGTTTATTCGGATTGTAAATTATTATCATAAAAAATCTAGGAAAGTTCAAAATCCCAAAGTCAATCTAAAAGGCCAAAATCAGTCCGAAAGTCTCACGCCGAAAGTATCAGGGAACCAGAATTAAAACTTCTCCGTTGATTAGAGCAGGGAAGAAAAGATCGAAAACAGGATTTTTTGTCTTGCGATTTGAAGTAGAAAAGTTCAAAGTCAATCCATAAGGCCAAAGTAAGTCCAAAAGTCTTATACTGCCGGTAGAATTAGAACATATTATAGTTCGAAAGGCCAAGGTCAGTCTAAAAATCAGAATTTAAGTACTCTGTTGATTTAAAACAGAAAAGAAAGTCCAAAACGTCCGGAAGGTCCAAAAACAAAAGAATTTGTCTTACGCTGCAGGCAAATGTGATCCAGAACTTTGATTATTCTATTGATTTGAAGCAGAAAAAGAAAGATGAAGTCCAAAGGCAATCCGAGAGGCTAAAGTCGCATAAGGAAGTCTAGAATTTTAACGGTAGCAAGAAAAAAGATGAAACAGTCCAAGAGGCAAGGATCAGTCCAAGAGTCCAAAAGTAAAAGTAATCTCTTATTCTGCATGTAAATGTGAGACAGAGTTCTGATTATTCAATTGACTTGAAGCAAAGAAGGAATGGTTAGAAAGTTGAAAGTCCAATGTCAGTCCATAAATAATCGTAGAACCGGAATTTTAACTTTGTCATCGATTTAAAAGTCATTTCATTAACTCAAACCAAAAAAAAAAAGAAAGAAAGGTGAAAAGTCTAGAAGGCCAAAGTCAGTCTAAAAGTCCAAATACAAGAAGCGCCCTCTTACGCTGCATCATGTAAATGTGAAATCGTTTCACTCAACTATAAAGGTTATGAAAAATTCCGCTAGATGGCGCACTCACAAACTGAATGCCGTTAAAAGGAAATTTATTCGAAATTTAAGTATTTTTCTGAACAGTAAATGAAACCAGTGACATCTATTTTTGGTTAAATCAACTAAAACCGGGGCGTGGCTACTGGAAACTCCGTTAGATGGCGCACTCATAAATCGAAGAAGTTTCATTTGAGATTTAAATATTTTTCTGAACGAACGTCGAGCGATATCTAAAAAATCGATTTTAAACAAAAATAAAGAGCAGCGGCGCGGGCGTCTCTTGCTTGAACGGATTAAAACAAAGACGAAAAATTTCGCTAGATGGAGACGCTATCATTTGGCATTTTTTACACAATTGTAGGCCAAAAGATGTCACGACCTAAACTGTTTGTCAGAAAAAGAAAGTTTACGTGAAATTGATTTTTTTCTCTCAATGATGCGTCGAGCAATAACGACGAGAATACAAAATAAAGCGGCGACATCTCTGGTCGTTTGAAAAACTAAAACAAAAAATTCCGTTAGACGTCGCACCGAAAATAATCGTCCTTGTTTTTTTTTTAAACGACGTTTGTTTTCATTTTTTTTTTCGCGAGGCGGAAACGTATCGGATAGATTTATTTGTATTGTAAATATTTTCTGCTCAATTAATAACGGAAACCAAACAAAAATGTAACCGTCCATCCGTCGATGTTTAATAAAAAATTCCGCCAGGTGGCGCTCTAAAAGGAAAAGGAAAGTTTATTTGAAGTCGAGTATGTGATTATTAATTTTTTGACTAAACGCATCGAGCAAAAATAATGACGGAAGAGAAAAACGAAACCGATGATATCAGTTATCGTTTCACTCAACTAAAATGTATGGAAAATTCCGCTAGATGGCGCACTCATAAACTGAATGCCGTTAAAAGGGAATTTATTCGAAATTTAAATATTTTTCTAAACAGTAAATAAAACCAGTGACATCTGTTGTTGGTTAAATCAACTAAAACCGGGGCGTGGCTACTCTGGAAACTCCGTTAGATGGCGCACTCATAAATCGAAGAAGTTTCATTTGAATTTTGAATATTTTTCTGAATAAACGTCGAGCGATATCTAAAAAATCGATTTTAAACAGAAATAAAGAGCGGCGGCGTCTCTTGCTTGAACGGATTAAAACAAAGACGAAAAATTTCGCTAGATGGCGACGCTATCATTTGGCATTTTTTTTACACAATTGTAGGCCGAAAATCGGCCGCAAGATGTCACGACCTAAACTGTTTGTTCGTCAGAAAAAGAAAATTTACGTGAAATTGATTTTTTTTTCTCTCAATGATGCGGCGAGCAATAACGACAAGAATACAAAATAAAGCAGCGACATCTCTGGTCGTTCGAATTAAACTAAAACTAGAAATTCCGCTAGACGTCGCACCGAAAATAATCGTCCTTTTTTTTTTTAAACGACGTTTATTTTCATTTTTTTTTCGCGAGGCAGAAACGTATCGGATAAATTTATTTGTATTTAAATATTTTCTGCTCAGTTAATAACGGAAAACAAAAATGTGACCGTCCATCCGTCGACGTTTAAAAAATTCCGCCAGATGGCGCTCTTAAAGGAAAAAGAAAGTCTATTTGAAGTCAAGTATGTGATTATTAATTTTTTCACTAAACGCATCGAGCAAAGATAATGACGGAAAAGAAAAACGAAACCGATGATATCAGTTATCGTTTCACTCAACTAAAGTGTATGGAAAATTCCGCTAGATGGCGCACTCACAAACTGATGCCGATAGAAGGAAATTTATTCGAAATTTAAGTATTTTTCTGAGCGGTAATGACGAGAATAAAAATAAAATCAGTGACATCTGTTATTGGTTAAATCAACTAACACCGGGGTGGAGGGAGTGGCTACTAGAAACTCCCTTAGATGGCGCTCTCATAAATCGAAATTTAAATATCTTTCTGAATAAACGTCGATTATTATTTAAACAAAAAATCGTTTGCTTTTTTTTGTTCTTCTTTGCACTGCATCGTCTTTAATTTCGTTTCTTTTTTGTTTCTTTCATTTCGACTTATTTTTTTGTTTTGCGAAAGTAAAAGGAAAAGTCAAGACGTGTTCGCCATTAGCCGAGTGGAAGAAGAGTTTCCAAATATACGTAATGTAACGACGCAGGTGTTAATTCGAAGAAGAAGAAGAAGGGGCGAAAGACGTTGAAGAGATGTCGAACGATGAAACAAATGCTTGAAGGTGAAGGACCAGAAAAGAAAAACAATTTACATAAGAAGCTAACAGTAAAAATGTCGAAGAGGAAAGCGTCGATGGCCATGAGTCTCTTCTTTTGCTTTTTTTTACTTTTGCAGGATTTTTAAATTACCATAGTTTTTGCTGTCATGTGGTTTACTTTTAAAATAACTACTCGTGTACATTGTGATGCAAATCAAGCAAGAAGGGCAAACACTGACTGTACGATACGATGACGCAAGTAAAATAAAACGTTAGATAGATTTCAAAAGGTCAATGCATTGTAGTTTTCTTGACCTAGATACTTGTCTATGTATGCGTCGTGCATTTATTACGTTTCTTTTTTTGGTAAATCACTTTTCATACCTCGTATGCCTGCCTCCCCCCTCCCTCCCCAAACGCTCGAATTTGGTTTAAATTTGTGGATGTTCAATTTTATTTACGACTGACGTAAATTGCTTTAACGTAGAAAGCGTGTTCTCGGATATCGTGACTTGCATTAATTGCCCTGCATCATGAATTGCGATTCTATATTTTCCGCTTGTAATTTTTCACTGATTCACTGATGATGTGTCAATGTCAATTTTAAGACGAGACGACATAAAAAAGAGAAAGATAGTGAAATGCACGAGAAACAAATTTCGAAAGCTTTGGTTAAGTCTTCAATCTTCGTATCTTGTATTCACTACCTGCAGGCCTAGTGGAAAGTAAACAGTGAAGTATTCTGTAGGAATTAAAAAATTGATGATGCAAACGAAAATGAAACGGGGATCTTCTGATACGGGAAAAACTAACACTATGGCTTGCTTATCGACACATCCTTCCCGAGACCTGTTAAGTAATTAATAGTTTAAAGTCTTCAGTCCTCGTATCTTGCATTCTCTACCTGCAGGCCTAGTGGAAAGTAAACAGTGAAGTATTCAGTAGGAATTAAAAAATTGATGATGCAAACGAAAATGAAACGGGGATCTTCTGATACGGGAACAACTAACACTATGGTTAGCTTATCGACACATCCTTCCCGAGACCTGTCAAGTAATTAATAGTTTAAAGTCTTCAGTCCTCGTATCTTGCATTCTCTAACTGCAGGCCTAGTGGAAAGTAAACAGTGAAGTATTCAGTAGGAATTAAAAAATTGATGATGCAAACTAAAATGAAACGGGGATCTTCTGATACGGGAAAAACTAACACTATGGCTTGCTTATCGACACATCCTTCCCGACACCTGTCAAGTAGTTAATAGTTTAAAGTCTTCAATCCTCGTATCTTGTATTCTCTACCTACAGGCCTAGTGGAAAGTAAACAGTGAAGTATTCTGTAGGAATTAAAAAATTGATGACGCAAACGAAAATGAAACGGGGATCTTCTGATACGGGAAAAACTAACACTATGGCTTGCTTATCGACACATCCTTCCCGAGACCTGTCAAGTAATTAATAGTTTAAAGTCTTCAGTCCTCGTATCTTGTATTCTCTACCTACAGGCCTAGTGGAAAGTAAACAGTGAAGTATTCTGTACGAATTAAAAAATTGATGATGCAAACGAAAATGAAACGGGGATCTTCTGATACGGGAAAAACTAACACTATGGTTAGCTTATCGACACATCCTTCCCGAGACCTGTCAAGTAATTAATAGTTTAAAGTCTTCAGTCCTCGTATCTTGTATTCTCTACCTGCAGGCCTAGTGGAAAGTAAACGGTGAAGTATTCTGTAGGAATTAAAAAATTGATGATGCAAACTAAAACGAAACTAAAATAATACTATAGTTAGCTTATCGACACCATCCTTCACCACTTTCAATCGAAAACGTGATTAAGCAGTTTCTTCTTGCTCAATAAAAAATGTATGGTCTACATTATATCAATCACGTTATGCCTGACAGCGTTTTCGACTGACTGCTCTAGAGCAATCTCGGAGTATCTCGCATCTCGTTTTAACCTCGTGTAATAACAGGGGATGGAGATACTCTCTCAGAGTGCTCTAGAGCAGTCGATCGAAAACGCTAATTAAACTTCAATTTGAATGTCATCGTTGAGCCTATATTAAATGATACGTCTTAAATTTAAAGTTCCACTAACACGATTTTGTTATATCGGCCAAAATGAAATAAATAAACAAATCCCTACGGGAATTCTGGCGAATCTAATCGACCCTGAGCGAACCGATGAAAGAAACAATGGAAAAATTCAAAGCTAGTCGAACTATGGCGCCCAACGTGGGGCCCCTCAACAAAAAAACAAAACTTTGGAATTTTTTTGTGCCGCTCTACACTTTCTGAACTGGTTGGTCCTGTCAATAGACCGTCAGGGTTCTAGTAAATGTTTTTTTTCCCCCCTGAAAGCGTCCTTTATGACTTAAACGGAAACCTGAGGAATTCGGAGCTTACGGGAGAGGTTGGATGATGAGTTGCCTTGATCCTTTCATCCATCGAGGACTCGTCCTATAGTTGCCTACGTTATCGTTTAACCACGAGGGTGTTTTAACTTTAGTTTCGTAAAGCGCCGTTTTTATTTTACAATTTACATGGAAAAGTCACAGGTGACTAGATGAAAATCAAAGCTATTGTAGATTTTAGCAATGTTAGCAGACACGTACCCCAGGCGCCTGGATAATGCTTTTATGATAAATCAATAGCAAAACGGACTTGCATAGGTACGTGCGGAATTTATTTTTCCAGAGAATTTCAGCGGTTCCGTATAGAGTAGTCGATTTGTCTGTGTGCTACTAGCAGGTAAAGAATCTTCGCCCCAGGAAGTCATTGATGGGCAAGGGAAGCGAAACGTTTTCACCCATGCTAGTACAGGCAGCGTCTCCTAGGCGCCCTGACGCTACTCGATGTCAGTGTGTATACGTACTTTGCGTGCAACGCACCCCTTCGTAGGGGTAAACTTTTCAAAGGGACATGCCGTCCCTTTCAAAAGGAAAAAAAAACTATTTGTATCGTAGTGCAAACGTAATTCGTTAATAGATGTGTTCAATTTGCAATCAAAATGTTCAACGCCGTTAATTTTCTGAAAAATTTGGACGACTGCGTGCAGGAGGGCTCGTTTTTTTCTGCGCACCGTAACACGAAGGTATTTAACAAAATTTTAGTACAATTTCTAGTGCAATACCAAAAGGTATTCCAAAACAAAAATGAGACCGACGTGGAATGTGAATTTGACGCATCTCAACTGATCGTAAGTTAACAGGTCGAGTTAAAAATAAGTGGACCACTTCATTGTTTTAAATGGGCACCTCCTCGTATTATAATTTTAAATGGGCACCTCCTCGTATTATAAAAGATGAGTTTGTGAAAGTCGAGTTTCGTCGAATCTAATCGTGCACATTTATAATAGAATGGAAATAAAGTTAAACAAATCGAAAGATGAGCTTTCTAAAAACGGACACAACTAAACATTAAACAATTTAAACTGTCCGTACACACACACACACACACACACACACACCATAATTATCAGGCGTGGAAGATAGGCGATAGCTCCAAAAGATAGCTCTACAAATTTTGCGTTTAAAGTCCTGCAACTTCTAAAATAAAGTCTCCAGGTGGGGTGCAAAATGTATATATATATATACAGGGTGTCCGTTTTTCGAGCCTAACCATGGAGATCTCGGTTATCTTAAGAGATACGAAGCTGGTTAAATTAGAACAAAGTTGCGCATTTTTATCCCTATCAATAATCTTCGAACAAATCTCACGTATTTCTTACAAGATACCATCTTGGATAACCGAAAACCCATCGGGGGACTCGAAAAACGGGCACCCTGTATATATATCTAAAAAACTTGTACAGGGTGTCCCAAATAGGATGGTATTGTAAGTATAGGTATCTCAGTTAATAATTAAAATAGAAGAAAACGAAGCAACCTTCATTGGGTCAACTTTTCAAGCTGGCCTCAATGGTCCAACCAAAAAGCGTTTTCGTGGTACAGTCGAAAAGATTGTAAATTTTTCAATTCCAAATAACTTTTTCGTTTTTGAAGTTAACAAAAAATGTTACAAGACCTTTGTTTGTAGCTTTCTTAACATAATTATATCATGATTTTCTAATCAAGTACGTAATTTAAAACTTTACACAAGTCGAGCTACGGACGAAACCTACATTTTCTTTCTTTTTTTAAATAGAATTCACAGTTGCTCTGCCACTATTAAAAAGAGCGCTTTGTTTGGATTTTTGGTTGGCCCATTGAAGCTACCTTGAAAATTTAACTCGAATAATTATGCTCATTTAGTTCTCTTCTATTTTCGTCATTAACTGAGGTACCATCCTAGACATAGATATAGAATGCCATCCAATTTGGGACACCTGTGCATATTATGAACGTTTTATGACTACTATCAGTATGATGGGGCTCAAATTGCCTTTGTTTATGTGAATGTCAAACAGAGAGATTTAATCCGTGATCTGGAAAGAAGCACTCTACGCGTAACACAAGCGATTCGAAGCCCGACATGCAGTGGGCCGTTTGTTAATTTCTCCTCCCACAATCTTGTTGTTGTTGTTGACAGATGGGTAGCAAATTCAGTAAGATTGCTCAGTTTGGATCAAGCCGCGCCCAGACTCGTACACCATTTTGCTAGACGCGGAAGAGAGCGCTTCGTTTATTGGGGGCTGTTGCTTCCTCAAATTGCTCTTGTTTAAGCCTGGTCTATACGTAACGTTTTGTCGTCAGTCTTGCATGATCATGCCAGATTTGTCAAACATATCGTTACGTGTAGACGGCAAGTTGGACGTTTTGCATGAACCGAATGAGGTTTGACAAACTCGCAAAAGACTGATGGGCTGGAGCTTTGTGTACAAGCAAGACGACAGGCAAGTCGGTGCATGTAGACGTGCGTCAGTCTAATCGGTCAAACTATTATCGTCACTGATAGTTCTTCATCCATGTCGATTTCGGAACGACTGAGCGAAAGTTTGAGGGAAAGTTTGACGGAAAATTTGAGCAGTGTAGCCGCACGATTTGTGTCAGTCTTGTTGGTCAGTCTTTCCAGATCATGCAAGACTGACGACAAAACGTTACGTATAGACCAGGCTTTATGTGAATGTCGAACGGAGAGATTTAATCCGTGATCTGGAAAGAAGCACTCCACGCGTAACACAAGCATCTTCGAATGCTTTTCGAAGCCCGACAGGCAGTGGGACGTTTGTTGATTTCTCCTCCCACAATCTTGTTGCTATTGGTAGATACTTAGCATTAGTTTTTGAAAACCCAAACAAACGGAATGTATAAATAAAAAAAATGCATTTTCTCGAAAACAGTTGGATTTATTCCTTTTATAAATTTTGTTATAAATAAAATTCTTGCATCACAACGTACACCAGCCGTATACATATATAGGGTTACAATTAATCAATGTCTTCCACTGACGTTTATCAATAAATGTCAATTAAAAGTGGCCGTAATCATTAATTAATTAATTAAATTCGTACTATGAAAATTTATGATATATTTGCGCAAGGTGCGAAAATCCAAGTTGGCGCCCATAAGCAAGGAAAAAATACAGTTGACAGTCGTAAGATCTGCGAAACAGTAAATCCTAACCTATTTAATTCTTCTGACTAATACGTATCAAATTGTCCATCGAATCCAACATAAAAATATCGAACTTTGTGAATCTGGGTTCATAAATAAACGAAATTTAATTACGTTTCAGCATTTGGCTCGTTTCTTTGTGTCTGTCGCCGTTTTTGATCTGAATATTGAAAAGGAACCTTCTTCTAAAAATTAAAGAAGAAATTACCTTTCATCGGATGTAAGTTGATGTACGTAGATCGAGTTTCGTCGAAGAAGAAACCAATTTCGTCGCAATTAGGTAAAAGCGTAACCTCAGTTGGCGCCCAACGTGGGACGCATCGAGGATTTCGAATAAATTATTCAAAAAAAATTCTAAATACAACTAAACATAGAAGTTTAGTTTCTTTTTGTTTCTTCTCGTCCAATTAACTCACTCCGTTATTAAAACAAAATTACGTGGAGCCACCTATGTAAATCTTGTCCGGCTGAATTTTTTGGCGCGAAATTTAAAATTTAATTCTTCGTTTTTTGCTGCGCTTGCATTTCGAGTAGAAGAAGAAAACGACGCATTGTTGTTTCTCGTTCTTTTCTTTGGCGTTTTATGCATCTAATTCTCCGGTGCTTAAAGTTTTTCTTTTGTTTCTTCTCGTTCAATTAATTCCATCATTAAAACAACAATACTATCGTCGAAGTTACGTGGCGCCATCTATGTAAATCTGTGAGTCCGACTGCAATCACTTCGGCGCGTAATATGAAATTAATCTTTCGTTTCTACTGCGCTTGTCTAGATCTTCTGTTTCTCGTCCATTTCTTTCGATTCTTATGCATCTTATCTGTTAATTTTAATTGTTTTTGTTTCTTCTCATCAAATTCCGTCAAGTCGAAATTGAGAATTGTCAGTTTTTTTTTTAAAGATATTTCAAAAACAAACGAAAATAGAGGGGATTTTCTTGCGCATATTTTGGACCCCCAAAAGAACGCCACCTTTTTTTGTAATTTAATCGCCTTTGTATCTCTTAGTGGTCCCTTAATTAGTTACGATCCTGTATAAGATAAAGTTCCAATTAATTCTAATAGTGCTGTGCTCAGAAAGTTTACCTCGAATAGAGTTAAAACTGAGTAGATTAATTTTAACTTCGCAATATGCAACGCAACGATTAGGGTTTACTCTTTTAACTCGATGTCGATTTGCGAACGATTTAAAAGTCGCAGAGTTAACTCTTGAGTACTTTATGAACGCACCCCTGAAAGCATTAGCTAAGCTATTTTGTTTTGTTTTTAATTACGTATAATTGCTTAATAAAATCTGCACGCAGAACGTGTGATTGCATTCATTAATTATTGCAAAATTTAGTACCACGCGATTATTTAAATTTATAATAATTAAAGTAGGCGGGATTTTTTTTATACGGTTGTACACCTTGCTGTGTAGATTAGAGGTTATGTAAATATTATGACGTTTATAGGATTTTCATCGGGTTCAATCGTTTCAATTTAAAGGAAGTGAAACAGTTTTAGTGACAACCATAGCAAATGTTCAAAGTGTTCGCCCCCGGCAATTAATTAAACATTTTGAAGCGTCACTTTGACAGTTCAAACTCAAATTAAGCTGTCAACGGTTAGTGTTGCCAATCTAATTCAAAATTCATAGCCTACTCTAATTATAAATTTAAATGACTGCGTGGTATATTGAGTTGAGAAACACTGATGAACATCTGCGTTCGGAATTGACGGAAATCAACGTAATTGCACGCGCCGCTTGCAGTTAGCCATGCGTGTGATGTTTACGTGTGATATATTATTGCAAAAAAAAGAATTAAATTCACATAAATTTCCTTTTGCCAGCATCAGTTTTTGAGTGCGCAATCTTGGGGAGTTTTTGTAATAGTCACAGTTTTAGTTGATTCAGACAACAATAGATGTCACTGGTTTCAACTTTATTCTTGTTTATTATTGTTCGATGCATTATTGAAAAAAAAAAAAAAACAACCGAATGTTCTGTTCCCAACGGCAATACCGTCACTAAATAATTACAGCACCGCAACCATATGCTTAATGTGTAAGACGAAGAAACACGTTTTTGTATTAACATGGCCGACTTTTTTTTAGTGATTTTCTTTCCGTCAAGTTTAATCGAATTTAACGTCTGTCGCACAAAACTTTAAAAATGATTTAAAATGCCCGGGTGTGTCGTTTTGACTTGTAAAAACAGTGAAGTAAGTAAACTTAAAACATACGGAAAAAAGAAATTCTTTAATTTAAAACTGTAGCACGGCTTGGAATTTGGAAGTTAAAAGAAACAATGTTTCCTCGACGAGTGTTCAGCACCAACTTTTTTATTCTTGTTTCTCTTTACAAAAGTGCCAGTGGCAGACAGTTGCGCCATCCAGTGCAAAATACAAACAACTATAAACTAGGCGGTACATTTAAATAATGATTTGATAACATCAACAGCCCCACTATCAAAACATTATTTTTGGACAATACCTAATCTCTCTAGTAAATAATAATGTTTCTTTGTACATAAACCTTTGGTTAACATATCTGCAGGCATTAAATTTGTCTCCAAGTATTCAACTTTAATAAATTTGTTACTTATATGTTCTCTAATAAAATGATAACGTACATCAATATGTTTTGTTCTATTGTGATGTACAGGATTATTAGACAAATTTAAGTATCCATTTACTGTCGACAATCGTAGCACCACTGGGTTTATTCACAATCTCCCAGGCGTCATTCTCGTTGAAAGCTAAAATTTCTTCAGACATTGCTTTCCGCCACATATCAACATCTCGTCTGGACATCGCTTCCTCTACACTGCTAGGATCCTCTTCACTTTCTGTACTTAATCCACACATGTACAGGAAATAGTCGTCAAATTGTTTCCGTTTAGACTCTCTCTGAGTTCTCCTAACCAAATCTTCTGTTTTCACATCATCACTTTCAGGTATATACTCATCGTCACTACTATCATCTTTGATTGTGCTGTCCATTTGAGATGAGTCAGTTAACTCTTCTTGTTGCTCTGAGTTTATTTCATTTATTTCCCCCATTGAAGTGGTATCCTCTTCTGCTGGTGTTTCGTTGGGATAAAACTGTGTTTGTTCTTCTTTAGACTGCTCAGTTAAAACTATTTTCACTTCTTTTTCTTCCTCGAACACACTGACATCTCTGCGAATAACTACTTCTTGTATAGCTGGATCACTATAACCCACTAATATCATTTCTTGAGACTTTTTATCCCATTTTAACCGTCTTTGTTTAGGAACATGAGCCATTTCCTTACTACTAAATACTCGAAGGTGACCAATGTCAGGTTTCCTTTTGGTCCAGATTTCTAGGGGTGTTGTCCCAGCAAGACCCGTCGCTACTGTCCTATTGCGAACATAGGCAGCTGTATTTACAGCCTCTTTTCTAGATTCGCATCAGCCAGTAAACATCTCGCCTTCTCAACTACAACTCTTACCATGCGTTCCGCAGACCCATTTTGTTCGGGTGTATATGGAGTAGATGTCTGGTGCAAAATACCCTCTTTCAAAATTATTACTGCAAAATTCTTTTCCATTGCCACTTCTTAATATTTTGATTTTCTTCTCGGTTTGATTTTCAACTAAACTTTTGAACTGCTGAAATTTTTCAAGAGTTTCATCTTTTGTTTTTAAGAAGTAAACAAAACACATTTTGCTAAAATCATCTTTCAAAATTAGGAAATATTTTGCTTTACCGATAGATTGCACCTCCATTGGTCCACAGATATCTGCATGAATAAGTTCTAATATGGCACTAGCTCGTAAACCCTGACTTGGAAATGGTAATCTGGCTTGTTTTCCTTCACTACATGCAACACACTTTTCCAAATTCATGTTACCTTTACAGAGCATGCCTTCAACTGCACCATTTTTCATAGTTAGAAGATCCTTTTGATTTAAATGACGAGTATCAGCTTTCGCAATGTTGCCAACTTTCTTATTCCAGTTCTTCTTCTTGCTAAACTTGCCGATAAAAGCACTGTCTCCTTTATCTTCATTGACCATATCAAACAGCTTCGTTTTTATGGAATCGGCTGTTACATTATAGCAATGCCGGAATGTTCTGGCAGACCCGCCAAGAGCAAAGAACCAATCCAAATATCGTCAACAGCAAAACCAGTCCCTCGTAACCTCTGCGATGTATCCACAATTTGATTTATGTACTCCGCCATGTTATCGCAATCTTCTGTAGCCTCGTTGAAATTAACAACCGAAGTAAACTAATTTTTCTTGAAAATCCATTGTCATTAAACATTTCTTTCAGTTTCTTCCAGAGTTCTTGAGCTGTACATGTATCTTTCATGTGGATATGGAGCTTAGTATCGACGGTTAAAATTAATTTAGCCCTGGCTTGACTGATTTTTGCGCCATCCGTTTCCGTTCCTTCAATACACGCCTTTAGGTTATCGAGAATCGGGAAATTCTCGGCTGCGAATGACCATTCACTATAATTTTCCCGTCCCATTAATTTCGGAACTGTCGCGATTAAAATATTCGCCATTGTGCACTCACGAGTAGCAAAACAAACACTATTACTTTTTATCTAACTTTTCTTTTTCCGCTGGCCCCATAATCTGTGGCACGGCTTGGAATTTGGAAGTTAAAAGAAACAATGTTTCCTCGACGAGTGTTCAGCACCAACTTTTTTATTTTTGTTTCACTTTACAAAAGTGCCAGTGGCAGACAGTTGCGCCATCCAGTGCAAAATACAAACAACTATAAATTAGGCGGTACATTTAAATCGCCATCCAGTGCAAAATACAAACAACTATAAACTAGGCGGTACATTTAAATAATGACTTGATAACATCAACAAAAACAAACACCACAACAAGTTTTCAAAAATTTCTTCATTTACCTCCACGCAATATCCTAAACGATTATAAAACTTGTTAATTGCACTAGTGACTTGTCCAAGGGTAATTCTTCCTGATACATTTTCACTTTCACATTTTCAACTTCCTTCGCCTGACAGATGTTCCAAATTAAAATGGACAAATTTTGTTTGATATGACATTAGAAACCCTAACGACGACGATCATGCAACGACATTTTTAAAAATCGGAATTAGTTTCCTTAGTAATATGAACAGCAATGTTTCAAGTTAAAATAAAATCACGGTATAATAATAAATGTTATAGAAACGGGGCATTAGCATTTAAATTTCCCGCCAATATTTTGCACTAAAATGGCGGCTGATTGCGCTACTGTAATTATCTAGTGACGGTAAACGGCAATATATGAGTACGCCATCTAGGGGATTTTTCGTATCCCAGTTTCAGTTGATGCAAGCAACAATAGACGTCACTGGTTATATTTTTATTCTCATTGTTATTGTTTTGTTTGTAAAACTACTTCGAGGATCGGAGTAGTTCTGTTATTGTTGAATGTAATAAAACCACCAAAAGAACTTTAACTATTTACTCTAAGAATTAATCTTAACAAAAATTGGATGACTTAAACTAGAAATTATATTACTGTTCATAGGGAAGGTTCGTACACGAATGGCTCGATGACGGGGTTGTATTCATGTTCCGTACTTCTAAGAAGGGCCCCCGTCAACCTAAATTCTGCTATTTGAAACTAGAAAGTTCGAGAATATTGGTGACCGTTGGATGAGAAGCTTTTTCGTAGAAGTACGGTTCGAAAAATATCTAAAGTCGGTTATGAAACACGCACAGTTATTGTTCGACGCATTATTGAAATGGGTTTCATACATAAACTTTCTTTTGCCAGCATCAATTTGTAAGTGCCGCCATCTAGCGGAGTTTCTTGTAGTCACGGTGTTAGTCGATTCAGACAACAATGGATGTCGCTGATTTGTTTTTTTTTTTAATTCTTATTATCATTGTTGTTCGGCGCATTATAGCAAAAAATAAAATAAATTTCCTTTTAAATTTCCTTTTAAATTTCCGCAGCATCAGTTTTTGTGTGCGCCATCTTGGGGAATTTTTCAGTCACGGTTTTACTTGATTCAGACAACAAGAGAAATCACTGGTTTTATCTTTATTCTTATTATTATTGGTCGTTGCATTAAAAAAATAATTTATTTGAAATAAATTTTCTGTTTCCAACGGCAATTTATGAGTGTGCCATCTAGCGGATTTTTCGTATCCCCGTTTCAGTTAACAACAATGCAAACAACAATAGACGTCACTGGCTATATTTTTATCTCATTGTTATTGATCGATGCTTTATTGAAAAAAAAAAAAAAAAGAAATTGGGTTTCAAATAAATTTTCCTTTGCCAGCATCAGTTTATCAAGTACCGCCATCGAGCGGAGTTTCTTGTAGTCACGGTTTTAGTCGATTCAGACAACAATAGATGTTACTGATTTCTTTTTTATTCTTGTTACAGTCTTTTCCTATTGCTTTTCCCCTTTTGTCAAATGTGTTTCCTAATTTGTCAGATGACTTTCCAATCCGTTCAAAGAATCAGAGTATAGTAGGCCTGCGGATGGGAAAGTCATTTGACAAATTCGGAAACATAATTGACAAAAGGGGAAAACCAAAAGAAAAAGACTGGATTATTATTGCTCGACGCGACGCGTTATTGAAAAAAAAAATTGAATTTCAAATAAAATTCAACGAAATCCGCACACAGAACATGTGATTGCGTTTATTCATTACTGCAAGAATTAGTGCATTGAGAAACATTGATAATGACGTCCTTGAATTAATTGCGCCACTGCGTTCGGAATTGACGGAAATTAACGTAATTGCACGCCGCTTGCGGCCAGCCATCTGTGCGATGTTTACGAGAAACTGCTTTTACGTACGTTATCATCATCAGCTAATTAAAACCGTCACAAGATTTCTGGAATGTCGAATTAGATAATTGTCTCGCGACTGGTTAGGCAACTTTGTATACACGCGTGCTTGCTGAGTCACATAACGTACATACACCAAAGCTTTTCTAATTTATTGTTTTAATAATTGTTAACAATTAATTCATTGACGGTAAAGAATGAATTATTTGTTTAGAAATGACGCGCACTTTTAAATTTACGACTTCAGTCTGCATATCTGTGTACTTTTTTTTTAATTTTTAAAAGCTTACGTGGCGACATCCTGCGGTCGATTTTTCACCTAACATTGCAGCAGATTCCTTAATTTCTTCAGGTATGTTGCAAGTCGGATGTTTCGTTTAATAAAATATGGGGTGGTCCAATTTTTAATGACCACACCCTCTTCTATCAGTGTTGCAGAGAGGTTGTGAATATCCTCCATTCCTTTGTATTTTTTCGCCATTCCCTTCACTTGAGCCTAGCTGAGGGCAGAGACCTAGCGATGGTGTCGTTCCAAGTAGTCCCAGGTCCCATGTCCATCTCCCATCTTGGCTCTTCTCGTCCATTCGAACTAAATGGCCAGAACAGAACCGCCGAGGATTTAATTTTAGCCCGGCCACAACATCTACTTCCTCGATCATTCCAGTGACTGTCAAGTCGAACGCCAGAGGCTTCCAGATGTTTACTAGGAAAAGTCGAGAAAGAAGGAATCGGGAATTAATTCGCAAAATCGAAAATTAAAAATGGAAATTGAATTGCGATCTTGCTTTCGATGCTTGTCTTTTTTGTTTTTGTTTTTGATTTTTTAAACAAGGAAACATACAATTCCTTGTCGCTGGACTACCAAGTAGAGGCTGCAGTTCACGATCAGCTAAGGTCCGTGAGGGGGCTTACGCCAAATGTAAATGTCAAAATTTAAATTTGTTTCGCGCGAGTGACATTTGTCAAATTGACAAATTTTGACGACGCAGTAGTAAAGCGCTTTAGGTAATAGGGACGACCTGCTGGAACGCTTTGGAACAGTTTGGGCTTCACCCCATTCAAAAGTTTTAACATAGCGAGTGACCCCCTTTGGGAGAAAACAACTTGTGTAATTGACGGTGTCTTCTTCTTCCCTTCAGGACAGCACGGAACAGTTCAAGGTGCGAATTAATAAAACTCCCAAGTTTTCGAAAAGCCAAGCACCAGATGGTAACAGCCTAAGGAAGCGGCTTCCTTACGTCCTGTTCCCAATTATCAAAATTAATCAATTAGTTAGTAGATTGATAAAGAAAGCTTTATGAAGTTCCTTTGTTGCAGGAATTGGGATCTCAGCCTTTGCCGACAATAACGTCCGATGACATCGAACCGAGCCTATCTCGGCCGCGCTCCGGCACCTGGGGCTCGAAATCGGATTCGAAACACGCGAAAGAGAAGGAGAAGCACAAGAGCAAGGACAAGTCGAAGCACGACTCCAAGTCCAAACATGAGTCTAAGTCCGAGTCGAAGCAGAAAGAGAAGAAGAAAGACAAGCACGGCAGCAGAAGCGGTTCGGCCTCCAGGTCGAGCTCCGCCGAAAGACGAAAGTCCGTCGAGGACGTTCAAAGCCCCAAGAAGCCCGGCATGCTCGATGCTATCAGATCGAGGTCGCATTCGGACGCGGGCAAGAAGAAGGGACTAGCGATCATGGCGACCATGAAAAATGCTATGGTGGTAAGTTACTTTTTGAGTTACCATTGAGTGCTTGCACCGCACCCTTACACCCAATGGTAGAAAGAGTTTTGGGTTGGGCGCCAATAAATTGTATTGATGAAGTAGAAACAATTTCATTTCAGCACACCGGATTGATTCACGCAAAACCGAAAGCCCCGAGGGATGGTTCGGCCCACCCCTACAGGGATGGATCGGACACGCAGTATTACCACACGTGGATGGCACCGTCGACAAACAGAAGCCCGATGACTAAAGTCATGGATTTATTCAAGAATCGATCTCACCTGAGCGTACCACCGGAAGACAGGAAGAAGGTGAGTTCGCTTTGCTTATTTCCGTGGGTGTACAAAATTCACGCTTCTTAAAATAAAACCTGCCGCGACGCTTTGGCCTTGATGGCCCATGCCTCCGACCATTGAAAGTGGCCATCGTTCAAGGTCAATCCACTTCCGGAGGAGTTGATCTACATTCGATCCACTCCTCTGGAAGTGGCTTCGTAAAATAAAATCTGCTGTGATGCTTTGGCCTTGATGGCGCATCCCTCCAACCGTTCAAAGTGACCATCGTTCAAGGTCAATCCACTTCTAGAGGAGTCGGTCTACATTCGATCACTTTGACCTTGATGGCGCATGCGTCCAACCGTTCAAAGTGACCATCGTTCAAGGTCAACCCACTTCAAGAGGAGTCGGTCTACATTCGATCAACTCCTCTGGAAGTGGCTTCGTAAAATAAAATCTGCTGCGACACTTTGACCTTGACGGCGTATGCGTCCAACCGTCCAAAGTGACCATCGTTCAAGGTCAACCCACCACTTCCAGAGGGGTTGATCGAATGTACAAAGCAAAACTTCTATGTGCATTAAAAACTACGAAAAGAATTAAATCAAATGAGACCTGAACTCTAGTAGAAAACGTTACTTTCTGCAATTGGATGTAACGTGAATGCAACATAAGGCCCCTTGCACTTTGACCTCTCGCCTGAGGAAATTTATTTACAACTGGCACGACGACTTTAATAATAGCGCACGAAGTTAATTGAGGAAAAAATTAAACTTGCTCGGCGTTCCCTTTTGAACGAAAACACATCATCCTTTATTTAACGGCTAACATGACTTTACCAATTTGAGTTACTATAGCTAGGCGGGATTTAAATTAATAAAACGATCTTCATTCGGTCATTGCAAGCTGAAAGGCAACAAGTTACAAGACTGACAGTACCAGCGTCGTATGTCAACGGTATGGTGAGGGGACCAATAGAAGTGAAGCACTGGGCTGACAAAGTTGGAAAAACACAAGAAGGGCCTCTGAACAAGAAGAAGTAAAAAGCTCAACGGAGAAGAAGCTACTGAACTGGATTGATCTCGGGCATATTACTATCGAGAGAGAGAGAGACACACACACACAGAGATGAATCAAGAGGATGAAGTGGATGGGGGAGTAGAAACCCATGGAACAAATGAAAACCAGTCAAGAAATGCAAAGATCTTGGAAAATTTGTGGAGAGAGGCAAAAGACAAAGAAGGTGGAAGATATGCTTGTATCATGCTCACGGGTCAATAAAAATCAAATTGATAGAGTGAGACTTACAAACGTTTTAAATAACTGCTGACGTGATTTATAAATGCACTCAAATGCAGAGAAACCTAAAAACTAGTTTCCTAAATACCTTTCAATTGTCGGGCAATGTTGGTTCAAATGAGCTAATGATGAAGAAGCAGAAGAAGAAAGGAAATTTAAAGACTTACTCCTACAAAGAGAATTTCTATTTAAGGATGATATGATGGAGGAAGAAGCTAAATAGTCGCTGCCTACCCGAAGGCTGCAAATCTTGGGCGGCCAAATTAAGTTCCTTCCAAATTGTCGGCTAAACTCAATGGGTCGGGTCGAGGTCGCCGAAGCAAAGGGCAGAAATTAAAAACAAATAACAACACGAGACCACCACAGATATAAAGTAATTGCACAATAATAGTTCGTTTATACGAGGGTGGAGTGAATAGTTCGTGACCTGACATATATTTAGATAATCTGCCAACTGTCATACATGGATATACATTTAACAAGGTTTAACAGCAACAGAAATTAGCCATGAACAACACAACACGTTAAGTTAAAATGAAACACGAAGCACGGATCCGCCTTTCGTTCACAAAGACAATGAATGTTAACGCCAATTAATAAAAAGTTGCTTGTTTCAATTCAACGCAACCGTATCATTAGAAATAATCTAAATAGATCCGACCTTAAGAACCTTAAGACATTCACTCTGTCTTCGCATCAGCTGTCAGAATATCGAGGAGGTCCCCCTCTTACATTGACGGTGCCAAGCAACACGACAGGTCGAAGTCGAAATCGATCAATCAAAGGTGGGTCTCGCCCAAGGTTACTAAAAGACAAGGTTGCCTGGTAACTTTCAACGTCACCACAACGTCACTCAGTAGGCCCATTTAATGCATTTACACAAATAGATGGCCTACTGGATGACGCGCCACTCCACGAGTTACCAGGCAACCTTCTCTCTTTAGTAACCTTGGGTCTCGCCGATGCCACCGGCGTCAAGGTAAACCAGCAAGCAGCTCCGATAAAACGTCCGGAAAAAACCTCCGATGATATAACGTTACAGCCTGAATTACGTACAGAATTCGCCTGTATAAATACCTGGGGCCCGATTCTCGAAACGTGCGACAAGATTCGTACGTGAAAATGACGTAGACTGACGTAGATTTTCGCACACGAATCTTTTCGCACAGTCGGAGAATCGGGCCCCTGATTTATTTGACGAGGTCAGGCTTCGGAAAGCATACAGAAATACTTTGGCTCGCCTAGAATGATACTCTCAGGTCACGGTTTAAGAACCTCCCGTTCGCCATTCAATCAGACGAATCAGCCTGAAGAATTCTGGACAGCACAGCAAATAACGGCGTGCGCTCTAGGCGAGGAATCCGTTCGTACAGGCTTCGTTGGTTATTGACGAATAAGCATAGCAAGGTGGGGGGGGGTGTTAAGAGATGACAGTCGAATTACACAGGGGAGCGAATGAGTTTTGTGCAATATTTCGAAATCTGATGAAACGAAAGTAAAACAGGTAACGTATTTTGGTTCCCACGCAATGCAGGGTCTCCCGAAATACTGGAAATAATTGTAGTGAGTTTTTAAACCGTAACAACTCGCTCGAATGATCTACAGCACCGATCAAAAATAAGA
Organism: Dorcus hopei; assembly: GCA_033060865.1. Lineage (NCBI taxonomy): Eukaryota > Metazoa > Arthropoda > Insecta > Coleoptera > Lucanidae > Dorcus > Dorcus hopei. The sequence continues at coordinate 25,073,805 of CM065426.1, forward strand.
AGAAGAAGAAGAAAAAGAAACTGAGGGAAGATCCACAGGTTTCACTTCTAATCGTTAGAGTACAAGGCAGTTTAAGAACTGTCAACTTATAATTAAATTTTTTGGAAGATGTCGGGAATTCGAATTTAGTAAATAGTAAAGGGGGACGGAGATCGAAAGAGGAAGAAGCTAGGAGACGTTAAGATTTGCTTTTACAAAGAAGTCTTTCGCAGTTTCAACTTCCAATAGTTGACGATTAAAGAGATTTCCTTTCGTTTCGCCAAGGGCAAAGTCAACGCGGAATTTCCGAACCGAGGTGAAAGGTTGGTATTCTAAGAGGACGCTGGGGGTACCGAACTTGAAATTATAGCTAAGAATGGACTTGGATGGGGGAAGAAGCTGCTAATACTCGTCCAAACCATTTACAGATCGATCCCAATTAAGAAGAAGAAGAAGAAGTAAACGTAGAAAAAAAAATTCGTTCTGTTTTACATGGACGTTCCAAATGTGTATGTATGGTTGCCTAACTAACTGGCACGTCTGTTTAATAAGACGAGGACGCCTTAAACGAATAAAATGCAAGGCATTCAACAGAATATCGTCTTAAAACCGATTTAATTAAAATTATTTAATTTAACAACTTCGACTTTTTCCCTTCATCGAAGACGAAGAGAAGAAAAACAAATTAACGGCTGAAATTATCCTTGCATTCGTGTAGGGTTTGTTTCTCTTTCTTCTTTACTAGCTCCGGTTTTTCGTCGAAAGAAACCAGGAACTATGATGGACGTTTATAAAAACAATTGTTTTTTCCTCAAAAAGCTGTTTCGATGTTTTAACTTGTATAATATTTTACGTTTGTACGAGTGACGTCTGCACTGTTGGAAGAATTTTAAATTTGCCGCCACATTTGGTTGCGTAATATTTTACGTTTGTACGAGTGACGTCTGCACTGTTGGAAGAATTTTAAATTTACCGCCACATTTGGTTGCCATTGGTTTTTTGTTTCCCAATCAGAAAACCAAGAGCGTTTACAAGCCCTGAAATTTTAGAGAATATCTCGATCGGGCAACGGTGGCCCAAATAAATTACAAGGAGCATCAATAAAGAAGGAGAGAAAGAAACCTAAAGACGAATATTGTTTGAAATGGAAGGGGGACAGTTTTGTTGACAGACGCTGAAATTTTCGGGTAATTCTCGCTTGGCAACAGCGGTTCGAATGAGCTACATACAGTATCAATGAAGAAAATAAATCTAAAGGCAAACTTACAAAGATGGATGCGGATAGAAGGAGACGCGAACACTCGTCCAAATGGTTTACAACATCGATCAAGAATAATAATAATAAGAAGAGGAAAACATTGAAAAGAAATACGAAGATCAGGATCAGGAAGAAGTATTCGACAGCTTTTATTTCTAGTGATTATAATCAGACTTCGGACGTTTCGGAGCGTCGCCGTGACTACGCAGTGAATGGGCACTTTTCATTGGTTCTCGCATTGCGTAACCATGACAACGCTCCGAAATGTCCGAAGTCTACTTATAAGACAAGATCATTTGGGAACTGTCAACATAGAAGTTCTAAACTTGAAGTTGCTGGCAATTCGAATTTAGTAAATAGTAAAGAGAGAAGGAGATGGAAAGAAGAAAAAGAAGCTATGTTTTGTCCAAACGATTTTCATCGTAAATAAAGAATGCGAAAAGACAAAGGAATGTGTAGTCGATTGACGATCGAAGAGGTTTCCCTTCCAAGGGCAAAATGGAAAGTGGAATTTCTCAACTACGCACCTCTTGATAAACTATCTGACGGATAACTACCATGGAAACAATTCATAAAAATCAATCAACCGTTCATAAAAATCAAGTTATTCGCCGGATAACTTTAACTGGGAGATGGAAAGACCGGCCCTAAGAAGACCAAGCTTGGAATTCTAGCTAAGAATGCATATGGATGGAAGAATCATTTGCAGCATCGACCAAAGCGAAGAAGAAGAAGAAGGAAACGTGGAGAAGAAATGTAAAGATGAACGTTTCCTTCAGGAGGAGGTACTTCACGGTTTCACTTCCAACGATTATAAATTATATTGCACACATAAAGCGATTTCCTTCTCCTCAGAGGACGATTTGGATAAAAATAGAACTGGCAACGCAGAAGCCTCCTTCTTAAGAAATGAGAAAACAGTTTTGGAGGGTGAAGGGATTGCGAAGCCAGCAAATAGTAGCGAGGGACGAAGATGGATAGGGGGAAGAAGGAACTACGAGAGCTCGTCCAAAAGAGAATAAGAAGAGGGAAATAAATATAAAGAAGAATTTATTAAAAAGGAGTTGAAGCATTAGCCCACGTTAGAATGTGACAAGTTAGGAAGTAGTAGAGAGGGATGGAGAAGGAGCTGCGAAGTCAGCAAATAGTAGAAAGGGATTGGGGGTAAAAACTGGTCCAAAGAAGTTGCAAGGTCAATAAAGAATAAGAAGCTTCCAAGTTTTAAACTTAGGCCTAGTTTTAAAATCGTGGTGTAAGGACGGAATAACTGTTCGTCGAATGTTCCATATCTACGTCACACCTACGTCTCGTTATTCTAAGAATAATGCTTATCCGACGATTGTAAAATCGGGCTTTAGTGTCTTGGAAAACAGAGTAAATAAATAGCAATAGTAGTGAGGGGTGGAGGAGATGGGTAGGGGTAAAAGCTGGGAGCGGCAAAGACTTGTCCAAAAGAGCTGCGGCGTCAATAAAGAATAAGTAGAAGGAAAGAAATGTTTAGAAGAACGTTTTATTAAAAAGGAAGCCGTTAAGGAGTCAAAGGATTAAATTTTATTCTACGTTAAAATTTGAAAGCTAGAGGAAGTAACAGAGAGGGGTGGATGCAGATGGATGGAGAGTCAAACTAAGACAAGTTAAGACTTGCCCGAATAAGCTTCGACACCGATGAAGACTAGACTAAAATTTAATAATTTATCTGTAAAACAATTTTAATAAACGAGAAAATAAATGAAATGATTCCAAAAATACCATAAACTGTCCTCTAATCGTCAACGGAATCCCATAATCGTCGATGGAAACTGTTATCTGATCAATACGAGCGTTTTCTGTTTAATAGAATTTGCCGCCGATTTAATAGAAACTGTTATCTGTTAATAAATGGACAAGTCAGTTAGTTATAGGCAACCAAACTTACACATTTTGGAACATCCATGTAAACCTAAATGGGGAAATTGGCTCTGAACTGTTACCTCTATTCTATTGACGTGCTTTTAAGACTGCTTATGGCGTTTTCGATTCACCGAATATAAGAGAGGTTTAACTCGACAGCAGTAGAAGAACACGGCTTATATTCGAATAGACAATTTATTTTTTGAGAGAAAAAACAGAGGTTGAGACGTGCTTGTGACACGTCCGACTTGAACGTACTGTGTATATACAGATTCCGCCACATTAAGTAGGAACACCCGAGTGCTCACGAAGCAGTCCAGTCTTAGTGTGAGCGTGCGATCCTTTCGAAACGGTCGGCGCGCGGCGGTCTCGAGAAAATCTCATTTCTTTGTAATCTGATACTTAATTACATTGCGTATAAACATATTAATAATTGTTTATAAGAAATGTAAATATTCACGTAAATTATAAATTTCCATTGTTGATACGATAATTAAAAATAAGAATAATAAATAAATTTGTTCTTGGAAAACTAAAAAAGTTCAAATAAAATAAAAAGAATGCTAAACCGATAACAGCCTTATGACATAAAAACTGAAATAAAAGGTAAAGTACCCTAATGAAAACAAAAATAACGAGAAATACTGTAATGTGATCGCAACGCGTGTAATCCGAACGCTAACATACAAGCGACTGCCGGTGCTTGACGATTTAAATTCTGTGCCTAGTTAGAGTGGTTTCATCTGTATATAAACTGTCACCAAATTTTAAATTTAATTTACTTGCCCCTTACTTACCACAGTTCGGATGACAAGCTTCTGCCGATGTTACCGTATCAACTGAGCCCCAGCTAGCAACAGTGAAGAAAGGGGCGGGTTAATCAAAAGGGCGCCAGAAGACAATTATTCTTCAGCTAAACGTAATCGATCAGTCGACGTCTCCAGTCGACCAGATCGTGCAGAAAATGAATCAATAATAATCAGAGGCGAGACTTTACTCACTGGTGTGCGTGCGTGAATGTAGAAATTAAAATCGTGGCTAAAGTTAACACAATTTATTACACACTTGTGACTTCGTACTACATGAGTTCACTTAACTAGGCTAGATTCGTCTAAAGTTGACAAACTTCGAATTCAAACAGACAATGTAAAGTAATTTAATAATGCAATGTCTGCATTTGGCCGACGATTCGCTCTTAGAAATGCACGCGTTACCTCGCGACCGATATCTGTACCGTCTATGCCGTGAAGTTGGCTGTCACCACGCCATCTAGTGGTCCTGTCCTGTCCTGTCCTAGTTTGGCTAGGGGAAACGTTCGCAGTAAGATGGTGGACCCACGCTATTCGCAGAACGGCAGACTACAGCTGGTGTTCGTCGCGACGCCAAAATTCAATACGAACGGGAAACCCTACGCCCAAACAGGAAAGCCTGAATGTAAATGGAAAAGGTTTCGTTAGCACACCCGCCATTGCACTTTTTACATTACCTGCGGCTAATACGTTCCCGGGCTTGGCATTGGGAGTTAAAATGACCTCCAAATGCGTTCGAAGGTATTACGTGATCCGTGATCTTCCGGCACAGCCGCAAATGAGTTATTCGATAATCTTACTATGCACGTAAAACACGTCTAACTTGTAACACACTTCGAACAAGAACGAGGCGAATTTGTAGCAGGCGAAGGTTGCTAGGATACGAAACCGAAAAACAGTCACGCGGTGTGTCACACGAATGAGCGTCGAGTAGTAAAGAGAAGGAAGGCATGGTGGCCAACCGTGTTAAAACGCAGTTGAACGATGCTGCATCGCCACGATGTTGTGGCGGCAGATTTGAACGTAACAAAATACGGGGTGGATTCAAGTTTCATGGTCTTTTTTTCTTCTTGGGAATGGAGGTCAAAGCAGTCACTTCAATGTTTCGGAAAAGCCTTCTCTTACACCCTGCGAAATCGAGTGTCCCTTCTTTAAAAGTGCCCCCCCCCCCGCAAATGATTTAAGTTCATTTTTATCCGAGTTGCACGTGTCACGTCGGTTTTCAGGGCAGCTTTTAATATTGAGTGCTCATCATTTTAAGACTAGATTGTATAATACAGGGGGATTAAGAAACAGTGATCACGTGCTTGCGTTTCTGCGCCATCAAGCGATAGGTTATCTCATATAGACACCTCCTATTTAATTTGCACCTGGCCTTGAAGTTCTGTTTTCGGCTACAAACAATTTTCCGTGGGCACCACTTTGCTAGGACATTAATTGCAGTTATGTCAAACACGCGCAGGGACTTCAATTTGCAGGGAGTAGGGAGTGAGTTAAGTCTGCAGTCGCGAACTAATGTAGTCGTTATCATTATCAATCGTCGCTGCAAAAGTTTCGTGCGTTTCGGCATCCCATTTCCCCCATTCCCAGTTTTGTCGCGAACGCTGGTGCGAGAAGTGTCGGTGTGTTTAATTTGGTTTCGAGTGTTTACGACCAGGTTGTGTAACTTTTTCTCGTCGGCGCGTGTTTTTGTGTTTTCTTGAACGGCGATTGCGTGCTTTCATACATAAACAAATACACATGCCAAAATATTTCGGGCCGGGCTTAAGCCCCGTTTTGTTGTGTTGTTAGTTGTTAGGTGAAGACGATTTTTTTAATTCTGTTTATTTTTTCTTGAGACCACAACGTAAAAAAGTCGATTACGTGTTGCAGTAGGTAATCGTGCTCTCTGGTGGTATGTGCTGGTATGAAACGCTTGATTTCAGTGAGTTTGTTGTTTGGATATGAAAATACATATTCAGTTTCACTCTTACGGACGAAGCATCTGTTCCTTTTTAATCTTTTTTTATTGTCCAGTTATTTTATTTCGGTGTGCTTACATTTTTAAAACGGTTAAAAAACGCCTACGATCGGAGCGCAAAAAAGTTCTGATCGCTGTTTATGTCAAAATGTATAAATTTCTTTGCCTTATTGTTAGTCCAGAGATTTTTGTTTTAATTTTTATATTAATTAAAAAAAATACTGCAAATTAAACTAAACAATATCAGGCGTATATACAGGGTGTCGGGGACTCGAGTGCAATAATTTCACACGGTGGTAGCTTGGATGGAAACAATCAAAAAACGTTAGATATTTGGTGTCCCGATTGCAACCGTATTCGAGAAATATAATAGAAGTTCCATCTGTCATATATACAGGGTGTCAGAGACTCTATTGCGATAATTTCACGTGGTGGTAGCTTGAATCAAAACGATCAAAAAATGTTAGAAATTCGGTGTCCTAATTGTGACCGTTTTCGAGTTACGAAGAAAAGTATTTTCAGGTACACGTAATGCCATTGGCCTTGCCTAATATTTATACGTAGATGTCGCATGATTGGGGCAGTGTCCCAACAACGCTACTCTGGCGGACCAATAAAATTTTTAGCAAGAAATTTTAATTTTAATTTCAATTTCAAGATTCAATTGAACGCAGCAATACACCTACTAATGCTGACTTTACAGTAATTGCATTGAAATTGCACGAGTATCGTAACTAAACATTAAGCAAATTAAATTGTCTGTAACACCCGCAACAGTTATCAGACGTGGACTGTCGTCTTCAACGACTAAGTTCTTCGACGGCAAATCGATTGTTACGAAATGTTTATAATTCTTGGAGGCGATACAGCGCCATCTATCGAAGGTTACGTTGTTTTGGCCTTCGAGTAAATATCGAGAGTTATACTTGTGGCGATTAATTTTAATTTAAAAAGCAATAGCTTCGTCCGGAAGCCACCGTTCGTCAGAAATTCTTTAAAAAGAGAAAGAAAAAGGCAGAGTTTCTTGCAATGCAGAAAAACGAGGTTCACTTACTTTCCATCGGCAAAAAAATTATGCGCAGAGGGCGCTCACAATCTCTGCGCAATTAAAGTCGCTTTAATTTTCAAATATTTAATTAATGACATTTGAATAATTAATTCTGAAAGTGCCCACATCTAACCGCGCATCTAAAACGTGCGCGATTTACCGCCATTTTAATTTCAAGTACCGCGCGCCAATTTTAAATATTGTCAACGGCACATAGATCGTTATTAGTTAATAATAAAGTCCTTCACTGTGAGGACTAGCTTGAATTACGAAGAAATACCAACGAATTAATTTTATAAATAAAAATCAAACCTTGCGGAGTATTTTTTTTTTGTCGGAAAAGCTTGAAGATGTCGAATTGAACTTGCACTGACCTTCGACCTAGGGACTTCGTAATAAGGTTACTGTATTTAGAAGGTACCGCCATTCGTTCCGTCCGCGGCTGTCGTCCCCCAAATTAAAAAGGACGCGATGAAGACGCCATGAAACACTAAGAAGAAAAAGGATAGATACACAACAAGTTACCGTTGCTAGGGAGTTTATGAATGAATTTGATTAACCCCAAATTAAAAGAGATAGAAAGTTGGCGCTACCTTCTCAATACAGTAACTTGGCTGCGCGCCATCTCGTGTCACCTTGCGAAATTTCTAACACGACATCTACCGCTAATTTCGCGCGGTTAGAGGAGCGCCCTCTGACTGATTCATTACACATAAAGTACGGATCATTATTAAATAATTTTTTGTTGTTAATCTGTTTTTTTTTATGACGGTGATATTGATCTTGACCCTGACCTTGATAAGATACATGCCCGGCAATTTGCAATTGTAAAGACATAAAGAACTTCTAACCACGTGCGGACTTTGTTGAAAATATTTTCGCTAAACTGACGTCGCGAGATCCGACATTTATGCTCTTCATTTAAAAGAAGATAACACAATTTTTCCAATTGTCAGTCAACATTTATTTTTTGACAGCAAACGTCGAGCACGGTGAAGATTTTATCGAATTCCTGCCAGATCTGGCAACTATGCTCATTGTATAAAACGAGCGCGCGGCAACGCTCCTAATTACCGATCAACATTTTTTTTTGAAATGAGCAACGAACCTCGAATTAAATCGTGGATTGTCAAACAAGCGATCACATGTCAAATTCCACCCCTTCCGAATAAAATTTGGCGATGCCGTCCCCGAAAATGCGACAAATCGAGATTTGGCAACTGTGCTTTTTGTTTAAAAGAAAACTTTCACGTTTATCTGTCAACATTTATTTTTAAAGATGTCAAAGTGCGGATGCTTTCAATTATCGGTTTGTTGAAAATGCGCCATTAAATCATGGACCGTCAAACTCGTGATGATCTGTCAAATTTCATCCCTTCCGAATAAAATTTGACAATGTCGCCCTCGAAATCGCGACAAATCGTCAGATTTGTTTAAAATAAGATCGTAGGAGTTCCTAATTGACGATAGTCAACATTTATTTTCAATAAATGTGATTTTTTTGATAACGAACATCAAATGAAACGTCACACTTGCGAAGATTTCTGCCAGATCTGGTAACTGCATTCATTGCATGAAACAACGCTCCCGATTACCCACTAATGTTTAAAAAAGATGCGCAGGGATCCTCGAATTAAATCATGGATTGTCAAACTTGAGGTGATCTGTCAAATTTCATCCTTTTGGATGAATGTCATGTCTTCCCGATCTGGCAATTATGTTGTTTGTTTAAAATAAGATAACGCGAGTTCCCAATCGTCAGTCAAAGTTTATTTTAATAAATGTAATTATTGCTTTTGACAGCGAACGTCAAACTTGCGAAATGTTGTGGGAACATTACTTTGGATGCACGAATATCCACTTTTTCGGTCGCATTTTGATGTGATGAGTTTTTGAAATTATTTTTCTCGAAAATTGTTTCCATCCAAGCTACCACCGTGTGAGAAAGAATCACACTCGAGTCCCTGACACCCTGTGTGAACCCTCGTTTAATAATTAATTTCCTTTAACTTTTAACTGGGATTCAACTTATTTCATTTCATCTGCACGTTCTATATCATCTACATACTTTCTTTCTCTTGGTGTATTTGCTTCTTGTCCAATAGATTTTTGTAGCTTCTATTTTGTATTCTAAAAGTTAGATACGGAGCAGTTGGTTGCTACCTACCTGTGTAGATAAGTAGAAGTTTAACACCGGAGCGAAATTGATCCAGTGTCGCCGGCAGCTTCAGTGGGACGGGAATGGGTTCTTAAACCATAACGCGAAGGCCAATCCAAAATAGGCGCCACTTAATTTTTTTTGAAAGGAATTCGCGTAAAAATTAAGAAAAACACGGTACGTCCAAAGCATGAACACAAGTTTATTAAAAGATTGATCACAAGTAATCGATTAAATCAGATGGTGAACAACACAACTAACGTTAAACAGTAAATCCTAACAATTCGGATCCGAAATTAATACAAAGTTAAATTTAAAAAAAAACATTCACTTATTCTAACGCCGAAGTACTCGTTCGATGAATTACGTTTAGTAAGCGTAACGCAAGAGAAAAGGTGAATTCCTCCGAAATGGAGTTTACTTCGCGAGTATACGCAAAATTTACGTGTGCGAAAGCGACAACATCAAAACCACCGTAACATAAGAATAAATAAACATAAATATCCGACCTGATTACGTGGCATTCATACGTCTGTCGAGTCAGGGGCGTTCCACCGTTGCAAAGCGGTAAGCGGCGTCGCTGCTCCTCGGAGTGTCGGTCTCCTTGCGGGGTTTAACGGTCCGCGCACTGGGGGGTCGGTATGGTACTACGGGCGGTATGATGATCCCAGTAAATGTCGCACGCACGGAATAGTCGTCCGAACGAAGGAAGGACAGTCAAAACGAAAAGCCTAAGGGGAGCAAAATGATCGTGAACTGCAAGATAATGCAAAACGATGGGGTAAACCTTACCTAATTCAGAATAGGACGTAGGCTGAACATGAGTTGGCACACAGTCAACTCTCTCGTACAGGTGAATTAATCAGAGTCGGCCAACAGCCGTAAGATCTATTCTCTTCCTCCAGGAGAAATTAGAGCGGGAACCCACAAAACTAACTACACGCAAATCACCTGACGGTCGACAACACACTGGCAATTCCGGCGTTTTTGCAAAATCGAGAGGGATAGAAAACGGTATAAAGTGAGATGAACGGTGGTCTGTTTGAATCGTACCAATAACATAAGAATGTGACATCAGCGGAAACCAATCAAAATAAAGGGCAAGGGTTACGGACATACGCACCGGTTTCAGGTGCGGATGTTTTTTACAACAAAAGAATTCGACCATCCGTCGTCGTCCGCGTCACTAAGTAGTACTCTTTAAATTGGACAAATAAACACCGCGTGAACGCAATTCCAACCCTAAGCAAGGATGGGGTTAATTTTATATAATGAACTTATTCGTCTAATCTGAAGCTTTTAGCGAAAAGCATGTTAAGAAGAAAGTTTTGGGTAAATTACACGAACGAGGAATTGTAAATTCCTACGCGTAATGTGGGAAACAAAACGAAGTGTGCTAAAAATAGATCGTAACGTTGAAATGTGTACTGTACAGGGTGTGTTCGTACACAGGCGGAAAATAAACTGTAACGTGGTATCTATTTCTTACTTACTTCCGTTTTCAAACGACACCGTTCATCTTTTAATTGTCGCTTAAATTTCCCTGTGCTTTTTCTTTTACTGGAACTTCACCCTTGTTTTATTTTGTGACTACAACTTTTAGGAACTTTCTTCTTTTTTGAACTCCTTTCGAAATGTTTAGGAACATTCAATATGTATTTTTTTCTCAACATTTTTCAACTGGTTCAGTTTAAGGTGCATTTCGATTAAAACCTTTTATCTTGTTTTGATTTAGCTGTTGTTTTTACTTTAAATTAAAAAAAAAGTGTAAGCCATCTTATCTATCTGCTTCAAGTGTTTTCACGAAAGAAAATTGCGAAGTCGGCGCACGTTTTTTTTTCATAAGGAAACTTCGACAATTAATTTGCAAATGGTGGCGAAGGCCGAAATACTTAAATTTCGTGTACGTACTTTATTATAAATGCCCATAATTAAAAACTTTATTTACCGTAGGGAAAACAAACAGCCGTTCTATTTTCGTTATAATATACTTTATCGACACTTTTGTCCAGAAATAAACTCCGCTCGTAGTTTATTTGCTCGCGGCCGCGAAGTTTACAATAAAATCGGGCGCTTGGCTTTTTATCAGTCGTTAATAAAATCAAACGTGGTTTTTGGAATCTGTGAGAAAAATCCAAGTAATTATTTTTGTCTCGCCGGTATCTAAAGTCCGCTTTAAAAATTTCAGATTTGATTAGTAGAGCAAGGCCCCAAAGTATTAATTCGGGATTTGACTCCTTGTTTCTCCAGATAAGATAGTGTTCGTGTTTGCTGGTTTTGGTTTAAGCGATTTAAATGATCGCCATTGTTCGCAGATAAACCGGCCATTGTTCGTTCTGCCCGTAAAAAAAAGTCGAAAAGCTCAAAGCTATTGTTTGCGTCTCACCTTTAATTCTTCTTTTTTTTTTTGGCCCTACGCGCGAGGCTCTCCAAATTCACGATTTGGTTTTGAAATTTAATTTTCTTGAGCCGTCATCAATTTCAAGATGGACCCTTGAACGACGGTCGCGTTCGTCTGTTCAAGGCGTTTCATTCGATGTGTCGCATGCTTAAAATTCGGCCATCTTAGATTTCAAGATGGCCGATCGGATACGATCGAATTTGTTTCAAGATGGCGGAATCGTGCTCGTCCGCTTAAGACCTTTCATTTGATACGTTAGACGATGTGCTTCCTCCTTTCCTCGCAAGCAATTTCTATTATAAGTCGGCCATCATCAGTCGGAATCGGTGACGATCGTGTTCGTCCGCTTAAGACCTTTCATTTGATACGTCACACGATGTGCTTCCCCCCTTCTTCGCGAACAATCTTCGATTATAAGTCGACCATCATCAATATCAAGGTAGAGTCTTGGATGTCGGTCGCGTTCTTCACAGTAAAGATTTTCGATTTTAAGTCGGCCATCTTGACTTTCAAGATGGCGGAATCGACGACAGTCGTGTTCGTCCGCTCAAGACCTTTCACTCGATACACGATGTGCTTCCCCCCTTCTTCGCGAACAATTTTCGATTATACGTTGATCATCATCAATATCAAGATGGTATCTTGGATAACAGTCGCGTTTTTCTACATATTTAAGGCTTTTTATTTCATAGGTTTCATATTCGCTGTAAAGATTTCGGCCATGTTGGATTTCAAGATGGCCGCTTTGGAAACGATCGAATATACAAATCGAGGCGGCTAGTGTGTCATGTGACTTAATGATACTGTGTAATAAGGTAAAAAGACAATTGATTTGACTTTTTTCTTAAGCAATACAACCAACATTAAAAATGCGCTCCATCTATTGGAAATTTTCCTATTAACGGTTTAATTCAGTGGAGCACCGAGAGATGTCGCGTTTCATTTTTAATCGGCATGCGAATGAAGAACGTTTAAATTTCAAATAAATTCATAAACTTCCCTTATTTACCGTAAATAATAAAACTAATCAATTCATTAAGAAATTATTGAAGCGTGAGTAAAATATGTATAGACGTTTCAACTTGCTAGGGCCATCTTGTGGAATTTTTCTTTACAGTGATTTTGGTTTAGTTAAACACCAATAGATGTCGCTCGTTTTATTGTAATTTATGTTATATAAAAAAAATTCAATTTAACTTGAAGACTTCCGCGAGCGTCGTCCATGTTTGAATTGGCTTCCGGCTTCCGATTTCTTCTACTGCCGACGTTTCGTTCTCCATTGCAGGAGAACTTCCTCAGGGCTGCTGGTGGTGGTGATGTTGCTGATTCCAATTCCAATTAACAACATATTAATACAGACAGAAAAAAAATTATTTATAAATGTAATACCTATCAACTATTTTCATGCACAGGGTTATCCGAAATTGCCTTTCATATTCTTCATGGAATATGTCAAAAAAAATCAGGTCGTCTTTGTTTCGTATATCTAGCTAAGACATGATTTTAATTCCATGGCCTTCTGAGGATAACCTTAAGTAGGATTGCTTCAAACAAACATTAAACATTACCAAAAAACTAAGTTAAATGAACTGTCAGTGTGACAGGTGTCAAATAAGTGTTGATAGATAGAATGTGATTTATTTTATTTTATTTATTTAAATTTTTCATAAAGAATGACTACAGAAAACAGATCACCAAAGAAATTATTAAATGAACTGTCAGTTTGACAGGCGTCAAGCAACTGTCGGCAAAGAGAATGCGATTGAATTTTGATAAAGGATGGCTACGTCTTCAATTGATTCGTGCAAACGTCACCGAAGAAATTATTAAATGAACGATCAGTTTGACAGGTGTCGAATACTTGTGACAGGTATCAAATAAGTGTTGGTAGACTGAATGCGATTTATTTTACTTTAGGTATTCATTTAACTTCTTTATAAAGAATTAGTGTAGTAAGCAGATGACCAAAGAAATTATCAAATGAACTATCAGTTTGACAGGTGTCAAATAAGAGAAGAGAATGTGATTGAATTTTGATAAAGGATGGCTGCGGTAAACAAATGCGACGTCTCCGATTGATTCGTGTAAACATCACCGAAGAAATTATCAAATGAACTATCAGTTTGACGGATGTCGAATAAGTGTTGACGGAGAGAACGTGATTAAATAAATTTTTTGTTAATGGATGGCTGTAGTAAGCCGATGCGGCGTCTTTGATAGATTCGTGCAAACACCACCAAAGAAACTATTAAATGAACAATCAGTTTGACAGATGTCAAATCAGTGATGATAGAGAGAATTTTATTTTATTTATTTAATTTTCCTGTAAAAAATGACTGGTAAGCAGAATTGGTTCGTGCAAACATCGCCCGTCTCAGCGACTAACGAGAAGCAGTAGCAGCCCTGAGGTTGTTGTTCTTCTGCAATGGAGGACGAAACGTCGGCAGCAGAAGAAGTCGACGTGACGCGCTTCCGACCGGAAGCCAATTCAAACATGGACGACGGCCGCGGAAGCCTTCAAGTTAAATTGATTTTTTTTTCTATAACGTAAATTACAATAAAACGAGTGACATCTATTGGCGTTTAACCAAACCAAAATCACAGTAAAGAAAAATTCCACAAGATGGCGCTGGAAAGTTGAAACATCTGTACATATTTTACTCACGCTTCAATTATTTCTTAATGAATTTATTAGTTATTATTATTATTATTATTATTATTATTTATAATAAATAAGGGAAGTTTATGAATTTATTTGAAATTTAAGCGTTCTTCGTTCGCGTGCCGATTAAAAATGAAACGCGACATCTCTCGGTGCTCCAATGAATTAAAACCGCTAGTGCGAAAGTTCCCAATAGATGGAGCGCATTTTTTATTGTTGATTGTATTGTTTAAGAAAACGTAATGATTAAGATGGTTTGTGGTTTTGAATTTATTTGAAATTAAACACTCTTCTTCCACGTGCCGATTAAACACGAAGCGCGACATCTCTCGGTGCTCCAATGAATTAAAACCGCTAGTGCGAATATTTCCGATAGATGGAGCGCATCTTTCATTGTTGATTGTATTGTTTAAGAAAACGTAATGCTTAAGATGGTTTGTGGTTTTGAATTTATTTGAAATTAAACACTCTTCTTTCACGTGCCGATTAAACACGAAGCGCGACATCTCTCGGTGCTCCAATGAATTAAAACCGCTAGTGTGAACATTTCCAATAGATGGAGCGCATTTTTTATTGTTGATTGTATTGCTTAAGAAAACGTAATGCTTAAGACAGTTTGTGGTTTTGAATTTATTTGAAATTAAACAGTCTTCATTCACGTGCCGATTAAAAATGAAACGCCACATCTCTCGGTGCTCCAATGAATTAAAACTGCTAGTGCGAAAATTCCCAATAGATGGAGCGCATTTTTTTATTGTTGATTGTATTGTTTAAGAAAACGTAATGCTTAAGATGGTTTGTGGTTTTGAATTTATTTGAAATTAAACACTCTTCATTCACGTGCCGATTAAACACGAAACGCGACATCTCTCGGTGCTCCAATGAATTAAAACCGCAAGTACGAAAATTTCCAGTCTTGGTACAACGACGGTAAATAACAATCGATATACAAAAGGAAAGTAAAACGTTTTTTTGATAAGTGAGATGAGTTCGTCTGTCTTTGGGAATTATTTCCCAGCCGAATAAACAAGAAAGAAAAAAAAATAGAACTGGAGATTTAAAAAACTTGTGATGATGAGATGTCTTCTATTAAGTAGGAATTAAAGAAAACGTCGTCGGTAATAATAAGTCCAGACTTCCCGGCGCTCGTAAAATGAGGTAATTGTAATTGGCTCGTTTAGAAACACATGAGGTCATCTAATTTCTCGCCTCGCCGTAATTTAGGCCGTTTGCTGGATTCCCAGCATCTCTAATCGTCTAATTTCCTCGTTCGAGTGAGGCAGAAGATCGCATGCAAATTTTCTGCTAGGACAATTGATGCATCCGGCTTAATTTAAAATCGAGACGTGGTTAATTAGTTATGGAATTTATGGACGCACTTACTAGTTTGTTTTGTCCGGGAACGTCGTAGCATTTTACAAAAAAAAAATTGATTAATAAATTTGAATGAATTTCAATTTAAAATTTCTGACGGCTGTCAGGAACGTCAAGGCGAGAAACGTCAAAATGACGTTGTCAATCTGACGTTTTCCGATGCCTATCATTTTGAATTGTTATTGAATTTTTCAAAACGATTTTGCATCCGCTTTCCGAAACGTTCTTTCTTACCGTTCTTCGGTTGTTTTCAAATTGTTTCCCGTCAATAAAAGAGGTGAAAGTATTGCAAGTGTGGGCTAACAGGTGGCGCCAAAGTCTGAAGTTGTAATTCTGCGAGATGCCTCATTTGGAACTATTTGATTTTTTCGCTGAAGTTTCGGCGTTTTTCGACTTCATTTAAATTGGCGGTTAAAGTAGACTTCCGCTTAACAGATGGAGCCACGGTCATGCTCTTTAGATTACAGACTTATAGATGGCGCCACTAATTCGTGGGGCTTTTTTATTCGATTTTTTTTGTTATATTTCTTAACGCTTTCAAAAAATATTGATGCTTCCATGTTGCTTCGAAATTGTTTCCTGCTAATTAAGGATCACGTATTTACGGCCGCATGCTAACAGATGGCGCCACGGTCCTGCGCTGTAATTATTTGTACATATTTACAATTTTGTTTCTTCGGAACTGTTTTTTTTTTTTTGGAATTTTCGAAGATTCTTTAATTGTTTTGAAATTGTTTCCTGGCAATCAGAAACAATAAAATTGAGACTAACAGATGTCGTGACATTTTTATTTCCTTAAAAGAAAAACGTCGATGTTCCTCTGGCGTTTCGAAATTGTTTCCTGGTGATTAAAGTGATTGAAATTGTAGCTGTCGCTACTAGAAAATAGATGGCGACACGATCGAAATTGTTTCTCAAACGCATCCTCGAAGAGACTTGGCGTTTTTCAGATGTTTTGAAATTGTTTCCTGGAAAGTAAGGGCCACAGATTAACAGATGGCGCCACAACGCTCCTTGCGTTCCAACTATTGCGAACCAACAGAGGTCGTTACGGTCACGCTTTATGTAAGATCCATCGTTTGCTACTTTCTTGGCGTTTCTCAATCGTTTTGAAATCGTTTTCTCGTCAATTAAAGCGATTGAAATTGTAGCTGCAGCTACTAGCCAATAGATGGCGACAGAGTGGAATATGCTTCTCACTTTATGTAAGATCCATCGTTTGCTACTTTCTTAGCGTTTCTCAATTGTTTTGAAATCGTTTTCTCGTCAATTAAAGCGATTGAAATTACAGCTGCAGCTACCAGCCAATAGATGGCGACACAGTCGAAATTGCTTCTCACATACCGTCTCGAAGAAGCTTGGCGTTTTTCAGCTGTTTTGAAATTGTTTCCTGGAAACTAAGGGGAACAAAAGCGTGGCCATAGTTTAACTTAGAGGGCGCCACATGTGCTCGTAAATTTTTGCGCTTTAACCGTTTGTGTTTAAAGCTTTATTCGTTGGGAATTGTTTTCAGAACATTATTTCTTGAATTTTGTTTACGTTTTTCAGTTGTTTTCTCGCAAATAAAGAGTGCACTTTAAGTCTCAGGCCAACAGATGGCGCCACTAGTGTTCTACGCTTCAACTGTTCGCGACTAAAATTTTATTTATTCGAATCTGTTTCCAGAGAAATGTTCTTGATCTTTCTTGGTGTTATTCAGTTGTTTTCTCGCAAATAAAGAGTGCACTTTAAGGCTCAGGCCAACAGATGGCGCCACTAGTGTTCTGCGCTTCAACTGTTTGCGACTAAAATTTTATTTATTCGAATCTGTTTCCAGAGAAATGTTCTTGATCTTTCTTGGTGTTATTCAGTTGTTTCTTGGCAAATAAAGAGTACAGAGTTACGGTTTATCCTTGACAACAGATGGCGCCACAAATTCTTGCTTAAAATTTTATTTATACAAAGTTCTTGGCATTTTTCAAATAAAGACAACAGAATTACGGCTCAGGGCTACAGATGGCGCCACAAATACTGTGTTCAAAACCTTCTCCATTCGGAATTGTTACCGAGCACGTAATTTCGAAAGGAAAAGAAGAGAGAGAGAGAGAAAGAATAACCAGTGAAGATCAAAGTGTTTACGACAGGAAAATAAAAAAAATAATAAATAACGGGCAACGAAAAAGAAGGAAAATTTCAAAACGTGACGGGAATGTTTCAGGGCGATTTTCAAACTCAGAAACTGTTGGCCCCCCTAACTGTTTCGGAGGGGGGGGTTGAACGCGAATTGTGCCTAAACTTAGAAACAAATTCATTTTTATTTATTTTTTATTTGATATGTATTTGAAAATCGCTACAGGACGTGACGATCATACGCTTAAACGTATCGGTTTCTTCCCAAAATGTAAAACGCTTCATTTTACCTGCAATTATTTATTTTAAATAACACAACTATAGCCAACATAAAAATGTAGCTTTCATTCTGAAAATGCTGCGATCGATTGAATCGCGTGTGTATGATGTTTTTCAACTATCTAACGATCGAGATAATTGACGAACGACCAAGGGCTATACAGAACACCTAGCAGTAAATATCGTTATCGAATATTGCACAATGTTACACAATCTTATTTAATCTTACCCAATATTACGCATTATTTCATAATATTACTCAGTATTACATAGTATTACACAATATTACGTAGTATTTATGTTGTTATTATTATACAGGGTGTCCCGCGACGTAATGTCACCACTTCACCTACGTGATAATCAATTCAAACTAAGTAAAAAACTCTAATATAGTTTTGTTCTAAAGTAAACCGTTTCAAAAATACTGGGTGTTTAATGTTTAATTTTTTATTTTTTTAAATTTTAAAGTCATTTGGAATCTTTATTGAATTTTTTAAAAACGATTTTGCATGCGTTTTCCGAAACATTCTCTCTTACCGTTCTTAAAATTGTTTCCTGTCAGTAAAAGAGGTGAAAATATTGTGAGTTTGGGCTAACAGATGGCGCCAAAGTCTGAAGTTGTAATTCTGCGAGGTGCCCCATTTGGAACAATTTGATTTTTTCGAAAAGTTTCAGCGTTTTTCGACTACGTTTAAATTGACGGTTAAGGTAGACTTCTGCTTAACAGATGGAGCCACAGTCATGCTCTTTAGACTACAGCCTTATAGATGGCGCCACAAATGTAGAACAATTTGATTTTTTCGAAAAGTTTCAGCGTTTTTCAACTACGTACCACGGCCAGCTACGTTAACATTCACTGACGTGTATGTATGGCCGTTTCAATTCGCTTAAAATTCGGTTCCGAGAAAGCATGCCATGGAGTACTTCACTCAGCGCTCCCTATTAAAGATATTACAGAACTACTGATAGTAACGTAATGACAACTGCAATTACTTAAAAACTCACAAGAGGCGCTGAGGGGAGTACCCGTAAACATTTTTAAAAGTCGAATTGAAACGGCCATACATGCACATCAGTGAATGTCAATGTAGCTGGCCATGCTACGTACTTTGAAATTGACGACTGAAGAAGACAGATGGCGCCCCAGTCATTCCCTTTAGATTACAGATTTATAGATGGCGTCACAAATTTCTGGGGCTTTTTTATTCGAAATTTTTTGTTACATTTCTTAACGCTTTCAAAAAATATTGATGTTTCCATGTTGCTTCAAAATTGTTTCCTGCTAATTAAGTGTTTACAGCCGCATGCTAACAGATGGCGCCACGGTCCTGCGCTGTAATTAGTCGGAACTGTTTTTCGGGTCATTCTTTCTTGAATTTTTGAAGATTTATTTAGTTGTTTAGAAATTGTTTCGCGCCAATTAAAAACAACAAAATTGAGACTGTGGTCCTCTGCCATGCCGTTTTGAAATTGTTTCCTGGTGATTAAAGTGATTGAAATTGTAGCTGTCGCTACTAGAAAATAGATGGCGACACGATCAAAATTGTTTCTCGAACACTTTCTCGAAGAGACTGGACGTTTTTCGGATACATATTTTGAAATTGTTTCCTGGAAAGTAACGGCCACAGATTAACAGATGGCGCCACAACGTTTCTTGCGTTCCAACTATTGCGAACCAACAGACGTCGTTACAGTCGCACTTTATGTAAGGTCCGTCGTTTGCTACTTTATTTTGATGTTATCATACTGTCTCTCTTAAACTTTCTTAGCGTTTCTTAATTGTTTTGAAATCGTTTTCTTGTCGATTAAAGCGATTGAAATTACAGCTGCAGCTGCTAGCCAATAGATGGCGACACAGTCCAAATTGCTTCTCAAACACTGTCTCGAAGAAGCTTGGCGTTTTGAAATCGTTTGCTGGAAATTAAGGGAAACAAAAGTGCGGCCACAGTTTAACAGAGGGCGCCACAAATGCTCGTAAATTTTTGCGCTCTAACTGTTCGTGTTTAAAGCTTTATTCATTGGGAACTGTTTTCAGAACATTATTTCTCGAATTTTTTTACGTTTTTCAGTTTTCTCGCAAATAAAGAGTGCACTTTAAGGCTCAGGCCAACAGATGGCGCCACTATTGTTCTACGCTTCAACTGTTTGCGTCTAAAGTTTTATTTATTCGAATCTGTTTCCAGAGAAATGTTCTTGATCTTTCTTGGTGTTATTCAGTTGTTTCTTGGCAAATAAAGAGTACAGAGTTACGGTTTATCCTTGGCAACAGATGGCGCCACTGGTGTTCTACGCTTCAACTGTTCGCGACTAAAATTTTATTTATTCGAATCTGTTTCCAGAGAAATGTTCTTGATCTTTCTTGGTTATTCAGCCTTATAGATGGCGCCACAAATGTAGAACAATTTGATTTTTCAAATAAAGAATTACAGCTCAGGGCTGCAGATGGCGCCACACAAATACTGTGTTTAAAACTTTCTCCATTCGAAATTGATGCCGAGCACATAATTTCAAAAGGAAAAGCAGTGAGAAAACCAGTGAAGATCAAAATGTTTACGAAAGGAGCATAAGAAAAATAATAAATAATGGGCAACAAGAAAAAAGAAAATTTCAGAACGTGACGGGAATGTTTTAGGACGAATTTCGAACTCGGAAACAGTGGCGCGCTGTAGCC
Source organism: Dorcus hopei (assembly GCA_033060865.1). Classification (NCBI taxonomy): domain Eukaryota; kingdom Metazoa; phylum Arthropoda; class Insecta; order Coleoptera; family Lucanidae; genus Dorcus; species Dorcus hopei. The sequence goes on from CM065426.1 coordinate 25,094,403, forward strand.
GGTATGGAAAACAAGTGGGCGTGATTCTCTCTCTTATTTTTTCTAGCGCGTTCCTTGTCGCTTGCATTTTAACAGGATGTCAAGTTGAATCTGTTGGTAGGCATCTGATGATAAATTGCTAACTCAATATTTGGTGTACATGATGACCCCTCTTCAGTGAATTGCTCGCATTGATTTTATTGCTTGCGTCATCACCAGCACACGAACAAAAGAGAGAAAAAGAAAAGCTAAAAATATTGAATTATCAACTGTACTCGGGTCTTTGACGTAATCGAGAGTATTGTGCGGCCGGTCGGTCTGGAAAATTCTTCATTATCCTCAAATTCAATTAACTAATGAAAAGAAGTAGCGCACAGCTGCGGGAATAAATAAATAAAAACGGGCGTGCAATTAACGACGGACGAACGTGAATTATATACGATGCGATCTATAAATTGTCTATCCTTGAGATTAAATAAACATATGTTTGTTTGTTTGTTATCGTTATGCACCGAGCGCATTTGCATCGATTATTATTATTGTGTCGTTTGGCAGTGCATGCTTTTTTCGGCTCACTTACCTTGGTCGTGACTAATCGTAATCTAATAATACAACGAGTATGAAATTAGCTACGAAATACCCCGATTTTAAATACAGTCGCACCTCTACAACTCGAAATGTCTATAACTCGAAGTAATTTTTTGGTCCCTTGAGATTCGAGTTAGTATGGAGGTTCGACTGTATTGTAAAGATCTCTAAAGTGTGGCTTGACAATGTGGGGTAGTTCTGCTTGTGCGCATGTCGTGCGCTGTACAACACCATCACCGACGAGTGCCCAGGTTAACGTTAGCCGACGCGCCTTACACTGCGCCAAATCAAGGTCGAAAGTATCTCAAAAATATTGTCAGATTTTATTCCTTCTCTTCATGCAAGTGACACATCGTTCAGGTTTTCCGTTGTTTAGCTAATGATAAAAACGTGAACCAGATCTGTAAACGTTGCATACCTCACTGAACAAGCGTCTCATAAATAATTAATAAATCAACTTCATCTTAGCACGATTGTGTACGAAAGCACGAATTAAATTGCGTAACCGCAACAGTCAGGTGTTTATTTTGGCATTTAACATCGCCTTAAGAATCTTGTGACGGGCCTATTGTTGCCTCCTCGTTCGATAGACATTGTCGTAAGTTGTTGTCGGAAGAATGTGAATGTGATTCGAACTGTGTGCCGAGAGTGATTGACGATGGCTCAGTATTTCAATTGGGTGAAGTCTTCGCGCAGGGAGGATTTTCAAAAGCCCAGGAGTCGCTCGCTGGACGCGAAAAGCCTGGAGGCCAGCGGGATAAAGTTGCTGTTGCAGAACGTACGTATTTATTTGAAAGTGAAAATGCGACATGCTTTTTAAGAGCGAAGAGGAAAACAACTCCCCCTACATTCCGTAACAACAAATTAATTAATAATAATCAACCGACTAACTACTCTATTTTTAACCTGTTTTAACGACACAGCAAGATTGGCACAAGGCCACTTCGAAGTAAGACAACTGTAAACAAGCTACGGTTAAATTTCCTTAAAGTCCATTAAGGCCCAGTTTTACAATTGTGGAATAAGGACGGAATAACTGTCACACCTACATCACGTTATCCCAAGAATAATACTTATCCGACGATTGTAAAATTGGGCCTAATACCTATTAAAGTAAGTGCGGTTTAAGTTGCAAAGTATTTGGAAATACTTAACTGTAAATATCCCAAATTGGACATTACTTTTAACGCTGACTGTACATGTGCTTGGCCGTACAGGATTACATTATTGATTAGAGCTTTTATCAATAATAGCCATTCAAATTAATGAAAAATGTAAAATTTTTGAGTTAATATTTTTTTTTTGCTTTTTACAGAGAACTACGCAGCAGAATCAAGGTAAGACTTCTTTATTATCACTTTCTTTTAATACCGATGTGAAGTTAGCTATAGATTTCCAGCAATAAAAATCATAAACTTTATCACCGGACGGCAAATCACTTTGTGATGCGTTTCTGATACGTTTGTGATCGCTGATGCCTGTCTGGTGAACGATTACTTCGAATTGTGATTTGTTTACGTTTAAAAAAATGGCGTCTGGTCCCGATCATACGCCGAATATGTTTGCAATATAAATCAGAAAAATTGCCAACAGTTGGCCAACCGTTTGCAAGCAATTACTTCTGGTGAACGCGACCATTGACATATTGAGATTATTCCATACATTTGAGTAATTATTTCGGCGTATGAATACAAAAGGAAAGTCCTTTATGAAGCTTTCCAAAAATTACATTAAAAAATCAAACGTAAACTGTTGCTACAAAAATAGCACTTCTGTGAACGGTTGATACGAAAATTCTTAGGAAATTTCTTAAGGATATTAATTCCCAATGGTTTCTACACAACATATAAAAAAATTGTGATGTAACTCCTCGCGGTTTATCTTTAAAAAAATCTTAAACCTGAGCGTGCTCCAGTGTTGCCAAGTTAAGTGTTTATTCCTTAGATCTAAGGATTTCTAGAAGCGATTAGGAGTTTAGGAAGATTTTTATGAGAGTCCCGAAATCTAAGGATTTTTGCCATTTTTGAAACTGTGACCAAATTTTAATTTTATTTGCGTCCAAATCTTGACGTTGCGCCCTACTGTCAGTCAGTTAAGTTACTAACGCAGAAGTTGTAACACGCCGACGTGTCACCTTGTTTGTTGACTTTTACGGACAACCAAATAACTAATAAAACTGTGCAAACAAAACAAATTAAATTTATTGTCAAATTAAATAACTGGACCGACAATTTTTGCAATTAGTCATACGGCTACAATGCACAATCCGATCCGTCTGGGTCGACTATAGCTACCTGCTACTTAAGATTTATGGCCGGCGCTAGGACTATTCTGTTAACCTACTTATTGTGTTTCGGTTGAACGACCCTTGGATCACGCGACAAAACTGATAATAATTATAATCTCGTGATCGCTGTGAATCTGGACTTACGTTGTGGTAACTCAGTTCTTTTGGTGCGTCGATGGATAATTTGAGAGAGCAGGAACTAATTACGGTTAAATAAGATACGAAGTTAGATTTAATTAATTATTAATTAATGAATATGAAATATGAAAAAAATTAGTTTTCGCGGGCCGGATAAAAATCTTTCGCGGTACAGGGGTTGTCGACCGTTGATCCCCTCGATCTGACAGAGATGCCAACGGGATTGTAAAAATATGGCCAGACCTCCCACCAATTTGAGCTGCGTTGACGCCGGCGCAACGTGTTCGTAGACCGTCAGTTGGCGCTATTCCAATGTCGGTCGAACGGACGTTTAGCAGGATTTTTACAACCTCGGTGGAATCTCTGCTCGATCATGTGCTTTTTTTCGAAAAACTTGTGAAGGACGATCAAAACCTGGAAGAAAAAGTTAGGGTTGTCATTAAAAAAAAAAATTAGATGACGCTACAGGGGGAAAACAAAAGCATACAGGCCAATGACGTGTATTCTCATCTTATGATTAATTTACTGTCACAATTGGGAAATGTCAGAATTGAAGTTCTCTGCCATTTATGTGTCACAATTTAAAATTCCAAAGAAACAAACTTGTGACTTTAACTGGTTTCAATCGGCTGACATTTTTGTTAAATTTAGGTCCAATATTTCAACTCTCATATGTTTTACTATGTCAAATTCGTTTGTTTGTCAAAGTGCCACATAAAAATAAGAAAATTCATTTGTTTGTGTCTGTCATTTAAGTGTCAAAGTTTAAAATCCTAAAGAAATAAACATGTGACTTTAACTGGTCTAAATCAGTCGATTTAGACCAGTTAAACTGGTTAAACTGTCGTATTTCAACTGTCACGACGAGTTTTACCATGTCAAAACGGCACGAGAAATTTTATGTCTTGATTTCAATTGCTTTTGTTTTCAAAGGGTTTTTAAAATCTGGCAACTTTAATATCGTCTTCCTTGCCTCAACTGTCAAAATTATTGCGTACCAAGACTGTGATTAATCTGTCATTTATGTGTCACACTTGAAAATTCTGAGTAACCAAAGATGTGACCTTGGCATAACATTTTTAACAAATTCCAGTCCATGCTTTAACTCTTACATTTTTTATTATGTCGATTCGAGTTCGTCTTTCGTCGATCTGTCAAAATGTCATGAAAAAATAAGACGTTCATTAATCTCTTGAATTTGACTGCGGTGGTTTTCAATAAGCCTGGAATTTCTCATTGCATTAATAACGTCCTCGCTTGCGACGCAATTGTCGTCAGAACTGTCACAATTGGGAGGCGTCAGAAATGAAATCATCTGTCATTTAAGTGTCAAATTTTAACATCCTAAAGAAGTAGACGTGTGATTTTAACTGGTCTAAATCGACTGACGTTTTTCATAAATTTATTTCAACTGTCACAAGTTTTACCCCGTGACAAATTCGTTTATCTGTCAGAACGTCACGAGAAATTTTATGTCTTAATTGTCGTCCTCGGTTACAACGGTTTGCTTCAACTGTCAAAATTATTAAGTATCAAGACCTGTCATTTATGTGTCAGACTTGAAAATTCTGAGTAAAATCAAAGGTGTGGCAGTTGTAAACAGAATGACAGTTTTAACAAAATCCAGTCCGTACTTTCACTGTTGCAATTTTTATTGCGTCAACTTGAATTCGCCTTTCGTTTACCTGTCAAAACGCCATCATTAATCGCTTGAATTTGACTGCGGTGGTTTTCAAAAACCTGAGATTTGTCATTGCGCATTAATAATATTCTCGTGTTTATTTCCCATTGTCTTTATAAAATTAAAAATTTACCTGTGTTAGGATTTTAGAAAAAAATAAATAAATGAATAAATATTATGAGCTTGCTGCGGGATTTTATCACCACTCTGTATATCTTGTTTAACATAAGAGTTTATTTGTATCAGGAAAAAAAAATTCAAGACACTAAACTCAGATTTGTTTTAAAAAGTGTAATTTAAGGAATTTTAAGGATAAGTTGAGGTTTGCTTAAGGATTTTTTCAATGCTGATGTTGGCAACATTGGCGTGCACAGATCAAGTAACGGCCTTGCATTATAAACATTATGGTTGACGTGAAAATTCTTAGGAAATTTCTTCAGGATATTAGTTCCTAATGGTTTTTACACAACATAGAAAAAAATTGCCATGTAACACCTCCTAGTTTATCTTTAAGAAAATCATAAACCTGGGCATGCACAGATAAAGTGCAACATCGATCTTGATACTACACCGTTTTATCAGTTGGCAACACTGACTGGGGATGCTTTTAATCGTTTGGAATTGCGCTCGCAGGACTAAGACGGTATTTACTTTTAAGTTATATATTTTTTTTAATTGAAATCCACTAGATTTTCTCCCAATTTATTCGCCAATTAAAACTGATGTAATTAATCTAGTTAATTCTACTAGATTGGCTACACTGAACTGTAATGTACAAAAAAAGTTGCGGCTTGAAATTACAGTTTCCTGCCATCATCGATCCGGCTGCTACTTTAAAGCCCCGGGAAGCTTCACACGTCCTGCGTTAGATGGCGCAAGCGGGCTAGTAATTTTGTATTAATCTATATCTGTGTCCTTTTTTTTAAAAAAAATATAAACAGCACATGATTGTTTGCAATGTAAGCAACTAGAATATTCAATTAAATAAATTAAACGTTATTCCGTTCCCGAGCGATTTCGAACGCGCACTCAATTAAAATCATGATGACTCAAACGGCAGCCACTCTTAGTTTTGTTTGCATAATTCATTTAGAATTCTATTAATCATATACCTATTTGTTTACTCCGTTTGGTTCTTCGTTTATCCAAACGCGTTGTTTTTTATTTTATTTTTTGTTTCCTGTCGGCGTGATAAGACACACCTACTCGTACCCACCTATCAAACATTGCGTCACTTTGTTTATTTATATTAATCTGTTAGTATGAATACGACACGACGCATATACTTGTGTATATGTTTTCGCTGCAGCATGTGCAAATAAAAAGACGAGCCCCTGCGCGCCTGCGCCCCTCGTTTCTAGGTCAAATCCGCAGTTATATTTTCTTCCGAGCGTTCTTACGTAATCCGGCGGGTTTCTGGCTATTTCTGATTTTCCTGAGGCAAGCGCCTCGTTAGCGGCGCTTGAGTTTCAAATTAACTTGGAAGCGTCGTCAGTGCCGGATCTAGAAGATTTGGCGCCCCGGATTTATTATTTTCATGAAAAATTATAATACAGGAGTAGAGCAACTATGGGCGTTCGAAGCCAATCCTTTAGTACTTTGACGTATCGAACTTGCACGTATGGTTGCCTACCGTCACTTTGCTAGGCGTTCCGTAAGGTCCGCGTCGACGTGTGCGGGAGTTGCCTACGTGCAAGGCGCAGGAACGACGTGTGTAGAAGTTGCTGCCTATGTGTAAGGCGCAGGTTCGAGGTCCGAACTCGGAATCCGTTGTTCACTAGTCGTCCATCTAAATAAACTGACTGTGAAGCCAGTTGAGCATGTATGTTCAAGCTTCACAAGCACTTCACGCGAGGCGCCCCGATTTAGTTATATGTAGTGTATGGCATTACATTCTATTAGGATAATCAGCTGGATATTGAAGCGCCCCGTTATAAATCAAATCAGACGAGCAACCGTCCAGACCTGGTTCTAAAGTGTTTTAAAATCATACTTAGAAAAAAATTAAACAAACACAAATGGATTTTCCTCGGCCTGAAACATTGTTAATATGTTGTTAGAGTTTGCAGAGCTTCAATTGCACATTTACTTGAGTTATTGTCGATGCGAAGTTTGCCAACGTGTAAAGTTCTTTGCCGTGAATATTTATGAGCTTCTCGAAAAACAAGCAAACAACAAACACGCTGAATTTTAATCGCGAAGCCATCTGGATTTTTTTCTTCTCGTCACGCCGCGCTGGTACACAAGAAGTGTACCGCCATGCCGTTATTCCTTGGACTTGGTAAAAATTGCATCACCTTTAAAAACCATGCTTACTGTATATGCAGTAGCAACATCCCATCCTTTCTTTCACGTTAGTTATTAGCTTCTTTTATAGTCGTTCAATCCTTTGCTTTATCCTCGGTAACAATCGTGGGCGTGCAGGAACTCGTTTATTATAAACACTTTGCATTTCACGTTCTTATTGTTTGTTGTATGTATGTCCTTCCATTTCACTGTTTACGCTGCTGGCAACGCGCAACGTCATCCATCCATTAGGGTAATGAAGAGGAGCGAACGTCAATTTGGTGAAAACAAGATTATAATGTGACTTCGACCTTTACGTTGCTAAATGTAAATTGAACAATGTATGTGCCTACACTCACCCTTCCCTGCCTCTCTTTCTCGTCCACTGCGGAGCTGAGGGTAGACGTCTTAACATCTGGGCTTCACTTTTCGATTCGATAAGGGTGTCATGCAAAATTACAAGTAAACATTTACTCACCGGGGCCCTCTCCCGGCCCCGCCCCCTCCAGCGGTGACTCTAGATGCGGAAGCTCCCTTCTGGGATGCGAATTCACGGAGAAGGTGTCCCCGAATGTCCATCTTCGTGCTTCGCATGCATAAAGACAAACCCCAGGTGGATATTAGCATACCTTGCCTTCTGAGTGTACGTTCTTAGAATCATTGGTGCTACTGCCTCCTACGGTGTTGCTACACGGGCCCAAGTCATGACCGTTTTTGAAAGCACAAGGCAATCACCTGGCCAGGTATACAACTAGTTGTTTTTCCGACATCACCGGTCACCTACCAGTGTTCTTCACTGCGACCGCTCCCCGGCGATGTCGTACTGCTGGTGAAGTACAATATAACCGGCAAGTCGACCAGACCCGTCATCTCGACGGTCTCTACACTTCGCCGCGTCGAGGTCGAGGTACTGCCAAACTACCTCTGTCAAGATATCACCATCTCCAGGTCGATATTCCACAGTCAACCCTTATCAAACATCCACTACATTTCATTAACAACACTCGCGAGCCTGTACGCCTAATTAGCGCGTTTTACCAACACACGTTTACCCTGCTGCATCTACGCGGAGAGACTGCCGCTATCTTTTCTTCCATCCCTCTGCCCGAGACGCACCCCGTATCATATTACCAAACCATAAGATAAAATGAACAAACGTGCTCGTGTCTTACGGATATATTGAAAATGCGTAAACTTTCCTAAATTCTAAACTTGATAAATTATACCATGACAACATTATAGCATGCAGTATTGTATTATGATTAAAGAGTCTTGGTTTTAATCAGTTTGATTTATCACGAGCGTACGCTTGGAAAGAGTGGGGTCGTAACCAGTATACGATGCATAGATAACAGTGGGCGAGCTCGACGACGCTGTGAGTACACGGAGCCGAACAATGCGTTACTGCATCGAAGCTCGCGGAAAAGATATGCCGTCTCCGCTTGGTCGACTAACGCGCATAAAAAAAAACTAATTTTATTTTAGACTCCCTGATTATGATTGGTTTACTACAAAAGTTTTCTTAAAATTTTTTCTTTTGTGAAACGTTGATGCATAAAATAAATTGATAGGCAATAGGAGTTTCAAACTTAATTGTTAGGTTTCTGATCGTCATTTGTGTGTTTTTTTAAGTAAATTCTGTCGGTCAATACTTCATGCGTAGGTACAGTCCAAAATGTGAACAAAAATCCTGTAAGTTGTCGCTGATTGAGTTCCATAAAATAATGTAAAAACTTACGAGGTTGAGAGTACGGGCGCGAGCTTCGCAAAAACGCACGTAACTAAACATTAAACAAATTAAATTATTTGTCAAGTGCGCGCGCATAGCAATTTAACCGATATGGAGATTGAATATCCGTGAAAAGAAAAAAGCGAAAATGATGGCAATAAATTTTGCTTCTTTTCGTCTACTACACCGTCGCTTGTAGCACTCTCTATACTTCCATTTTTTTTTTTTGAACAGGCGGTATGTTATGGCCTTAAGAAAGCGTCCCAGTATTTTTGAAACTATAAAAAAATCAAGATGGTTCCTTGTTTCTTCCCAACGACTTGAAAAGTTGCCGCAAACTTCCGATTTTCTTTTATGATACAAATGACGTTCAACTACCGAAAGCCTCTTCATGCAGGGTGTCCCCTAATAAAAAGCAAATCGCTTTGCCATTTCCATTTCGTGCTAAACACGACACAAATGAGGATTTTGCGATGTGGTGCTGACGCAAGTTAAGATTCGTGACAATATTGAAGCGGTCGCGGATTTGTTTTCCAAAAAACAAAATCGGATATTGCTGTCTAATTGTAAATAACAAACACCACACCGTCCTGACACCGCGTTCTTTTTCAGAAGAATAAACTCCCAGCGCGAGTCATCAAATTTTGTAACATTAGGCCCTGCAAATAGCACTCCTGGTTCTCTGCCATCATAAACAAGTCGGCGTAACCTTTTAGCTCTGTGTTGGCTCAGATTTTTGTACGGATTGGTCACACTAAATTTTAGAACATCACAGTTATAGAAAAGAGATCAATTACATGGCAAGTTGAAAGTGGCTCTCTTTGTTCGCTTAATGTTTCAAGCTCTAACTTCCGCATTCTTATTTAAACGTATTTAGGCCCGATTTTTTCACCTCCTGTTAACTTTATCTGGCGATTAATTCCCTTAGTAACCATTATGATCACAATTGTTACTATGGGAATAAACCGTCAGATAAAGTTAGCCGGAGGTGAAAAAACCGGGCCTCAGTTCCTTAATCTCTCAAGTTTATTCACTGACGCGCCAAAAGAATTGGGTTACAACAACGTAAGGCCAGGTGTTGCATTGACGATTGCGAGCTATATTATAACATTAATTGGTTTATTGCGGATTCCCGGAAGGTCGCCTCAGAACGTAAACAGAATCAGTAGGTCAGCAGGATAGTTTCTTTAGCGCCGCCAGTGGTAAATCTTAGGTAGCCAGCTGTAGTCGAGTCTCTAGACGGATGGATAGGGTAGCGCATGTCTAATTGCAGTAATAAAACCTTGGTGACCCTTTAGGAAATTCTCAGCAGTAAACCTTTCAGTTCAGTTTTCGGTCCAGTTATTTAAGTTGGCAATAAATTTAATTTGTTTTCGTTCGGAGAGTTTGATTGGTTATTTAGTTGTCCATAAAAGTCACGCCGGCGTGTTACAATATAATGAAAAGAAAACAAAAGATAATCTATTATTCAGTTGTAAAAAAGCTAAGAGCTGAAAATCAGAATGAAATCATAATTAACTAAAAATTCTAGTTAATCAAAATAAAAACGAAACCCAATCAACTACAACGTAACAACCGAAAACAATCGAATTAATAACACTCAATCCGTGACTAAAAAAAAAAACAAAAGACGATCGGTCTTTTTATGCAACAAGTTCACCGAAAGTTACCAAGGTTTCTAAGAGGAAAAGAAGAAGAAAACAGTGAAAGTAAAATTACAATAAATTAACCAAAATAACAAACAAAACTAAAAATCAGTTTAGCGATTAATATACAGGGTGTTATTGTTTAAAAGTGACGAATCCACTTTGCGATGTGCCCTTTGGCACAAAACTGATCGTTACGAAATGCGAACACAAAAACATTTTTTTTGTGTGGCGGTCATATTGATTCTGCCCCCCCCCCCACACCCCGGCAAGCTATAATTCGGTGTGGTGTTGCCAGACGTTCATTTCGAAATTTTAATTCAACAGAAAAATTTATTTTCGCGAAGTCGACGTAAGAAATCAATAAATGACATTGTAAATCTTTTTTTTTTTTTAATTAGTTTTAAGAATCACGCGCTTTTCTTCTAAACAGGTCGACGATATTATAGGCGATTAATGTCGCAATCTATTGATAAAGTTAAAAACCTATTAATCTCTTAATTAAGCGCGCTTTTTGCGCGCAAGGTTCAAGTGAAATCGTGTAGCAGTGCGTAAAAGTACTCTCACTGTTGTGCACTTGTGTAGCGCTTTTTCACGACGTAACACGTCCTGGTTTCGCGTTCGCGGGTCTCGTACGCTACAAGACGCCCTCGTTTTTGGCCTTTCCGCGCATAATCGAGGTGCTGCTACGTTCACTATCGCGCGTAGGTCCAGAGTTTGTTGCATTGTGGTGCTGTAGTTGGCGTTGGAACGATGTTGTTGCAGTAGTGTCCCCATTGCGGTTTCACGTGGCGCTTTTGGCTTACCCACGCCGGAAGTGATGTGCGGCGGAAGCTAAACGGTGAAGTGCTTGAAGTGTTTGTTTGTCTTGGCGATCGGCGCGGCGAAAAGGTTTGATTTTTTACCCCCCATTGTTCCGAAGCGAGTTTTATTTACAAACAGTGTAGCGTGTTGCGTGCTCCCATACAAGCCAACAACTGCATCGACGAATCAATCGTTATTCAATCAAATCTAGGAAATCAAAATCGCAATTGTTTCATAGAGAAATACATTGATTTTTGCTCGTAATGTACCGGCGATACTATTTAAAAATAATTTGTATACATATACAGGGGGTTTAGTATACTGTTCTGTCTTGACTAACATTAGTAGGCGCTATAATAAGCATGATTCACTTAGAGAGGCCGGAATTTGTATATCTCTCAAAAATTACAACAATTCGTTTTCTTTTAAATAATTATTGACGCTCGCATCTTACCAATTCCGATACACGCATAATTTATAATCAAAATATTAGACAATAAAAATAAAAGACGAACAGAAGCGATTGTATCAGCGAAAAAAAAAAGTGTAATACGACTTCTGTTAATTTGACGAAAATATACAAAAGAGGGTGTTTCAAAAGTCGCGACGCAAAATAAAAGGGGTTGTAGGAAATTGAATTTTGAATTGAATTATTATTTTATTGCGGGAATCCGCAATAAAATAATAATATTCCTAATATGGCTCGTAATCGCTGCAAATCTGGACTTACGTTGTTGTAACTCAGTTCTTTTTGGCGCGTCGGCGAATAGCTTGAGAGATCAAAGGAACTAATCACGTTGAATAAAAATACGGAAGTTAGATTTAATTCATTATTATTTTTTTTTCATATAAACATGTGTCCGATTTCTACTCGTTTAGTAGATGCAGAACCTCAAAGTTGTTACATGTAAACTTTCGTTAAGGTACAAACATTGCAATGCAATTAACATTTGAAACGGTCGCGAAATTTGTCGTCAAAACAAAATCGATTATTGCGCGTTTAATTTCAAATAACAAACACGTGGCCAGACGTTCGGACCTGACGGCGGTAAAAATTCGGCCGGATGCTTAAGGGCGCCGCGCCGCGCTGTCCTTTCTCAAGAGGCCATATACCGCCCAGCGAGTCTTTATATTTCTATAACTTAAGGCACCATGCAAATGGCACTACAGTCACACGGACATCATAAAACAAGTCTGCTTGACATTTTGGCTTGTGTTCGTTCAGTTTTGTATGCATTTGGTCGCGCTTTTATTATGAGAACGAGATGAAATTATGTCGCCAGCTGAAGTGGTTCGCTTTGGTCCGTTTTGTTTTAACAAGAGCGGAAGAGCAGGATGTATTCAAAATTTCAGCCTGCTCATTTTTAGCATTAAGTGGTTGCAGATGTTGAGAGAAGACCACCGCGAGTTGTATCCGACAAGCTGAGGGGGGTTGCTTAACGCTGTGTGTATTGATTTCAAACGCAAGGTTTTTACGCTCACTGTATCAGATCCCTCAGTGGCTGTACGGACAGACAGACAGACCAGCTCCCTAATCATACCCTAAAACGCTACGAGCGGCACCTGAGCGAGTTAGCGCTTCTCCGCTCGGGCCCCGACCAGAGCCATCGCATTGAGATACGCCCAATCACCGCGCAAGGCAGCCCACCTTTTGGTGGCTGACACTATAAAGTGTCGTCCTGCTACTAGACCGGTTCGGGGTTGCATGCCCCTCGCCCCTTCTGGTCAAGGGAGACCTATCTAATCAGTGGCTGCAATAAATAAATTAAATCTAACTTTCGCATTCTTATTTAACCGTAATTAGTTCCTGTGATCTCTCAAGTTACCCACCGCCGCACCAAAAGAACTGCGTTACCACAACGTCAGTCCAGATTTACAGCGATCACGAGATTATAATCGCGAAGTCCAACCGAAACACAATAAGTATGGTAACAGAGTAGTCCTAGCGCCGGCAATAAATCTTAAGCAGCAGGTAGAGATGGTCGACCCAGACGGATCGGCTTGTGCATTGCAGCCATAGACTACATAGATAGGGAATGCATGACTAATTACAATAACAAACCGTTAGGAAGACCTTTGCAATTTCGTAAGTAGTAAACATTGTCGGTCCAGATATTTAGTTTGGCAATAAATTTAATTTGTTTTGTTTGGACGGTTTCATTAGTTATTTAGTTGTCCGTAAAAGTCAACAAACAAGGTAACAATGTAACCAAGTCATCGCCACCTAAGAACTTCAGTTATCTTTATTTTTTCTACAATATTTCCCCAAGTAAGGCAAAGTTTAGCTAAAGCTACTCTTACACTAGCCTTACTTAGAGACGAAAGTAAATAACAAGAAAATTTAAGATGCAGTATGGCAAAAAATTTATAACACAAAAAAAGAAATAACCTTAATGTATGTACATACATATATAGAAATAAATACATATAATAGAAAGAAAAAACACATAGAAATACCATCTGCAACGTATTCCTGGGAACGTAAAAACAACTTAAGTTTTTTCTTGAGAGACTTAAATGCTAAACGAACGAAATTCCTTATTGTGCTAATGTAGAGTTTCACAGCATGATACGAAAATGATCTCCGAAACATGGCAGTCGAATGTCGAGGAGTACTAAAATCGTTTTTAGTCCTAACAGAAACAGAGTGAATATTCGAACTTTTCACGAGTTTCTCTAGCAGAGATGAAGGTGTAGCATTAACTAATACCTTGAGAGTGATATTACAAAAGTTATATATTCTCCTATTTTTCATTGTCAACCAATTTAGATCTTGCCGTTTAGAAGGCACATGGTCATATATCTACGCAAACCAAAAATAAAACGGCAACGGACATTTTGAACTTTTTGGATACGACCTTGATCAAAGCAATTTAGGTAAGAGCCGTATACAGCATCACCACAATCAAAAGATGTGATTCGCACAAAAGTTTTCTTAATGTAAAAAAAATTCAAAAAATGTCGATTTTTAACGTTGCATAAGACTTCTTTAACAAATAATTTACGTGCAATGAAAATTTTGAGTTATTACCGAAAATTGTTCCCAAATTCTTTGTGTGATTAACAACAGATAGTTTCACACAGTTTATAAAGGGTTTTCCAATAAGTGCGTCAGAACTTTCAACAGGACGGAGCGACGTGTCACACATCTCGTCAGACAATTGTTTTATTGCAACAACAGTTTCCTGGATGCGTTATTTCGAAAAATGATAAAGTCAACTGGCCGCCAAGATCATGCGATCTCACGCCCTTGGATTTTTTTCTATGGGGTCATGTGAAATCTCTGGTTTACAAAAATAAGCCACAAACAATTCTCGGAACATTCAACGTACCTTTACAAATATACCACGCGATTTGTGTGAAACAGTAGTCACAAATTGGGCCTCCCGAATGCATTCAGTCAGACGAAGTCGAGGAGGACATTTGAACGATATTATTTTTAAAACATAACGACATCAATTATTCTTCAAAATAAAATAAAGTTTAAAGGATTATCACTTGTAGTTATTATTGTGTCTCGTTTGAAAGTTCTGACGCACTTATTGGAAAACCCTTTATTTATGTTTAACGAACCTGTCAATATTTCTTTGTTCGTTTGCCAAATAACATAAGAAAAGACTTAGAACTGTTTAACTTCAAATTACTTTGAGATGCAAGAGAATTGATAGTATTTAAATCAGGATTGATGATAGACACAGCGTCTCTAAAATTGTTCATTTTAAAATTGTAACGTATTTATGTACCGTCGGCATACACCTGAACCTTACATTTGGGATACAGAAACTAAAATATCAGCAGTGTACATTACAAGGGTCTAAGGACGGATCCCTGAAGAACTCCAGAGATAACATTACGTAGTGATGAATATGAGTCGCCAATACACACCTGCTGCATACGTCCAACTAAATGATCGAGGTGGGTCGTTCACGAACGAATCGTTCCTTTGTGAATCGATTCACCTATTTCGTTCCAATTCGTTCCTAAACGAATCGTATCGCAGAAACGTAGCAAGTTGTCGGGTTCTCAAGAATGGTAGGATTGGGTAGGACTACGAACTAGAATCGAGAATACTTCAGTCTCAACATGTTATTAAGACACGATGTTGCACATCATTCGTTTAAATTCTATTACCACAAGCAAAATTCGACCATATTGTCTTAATAGGTTTTATGATCGGACGTTTTTAGTGTAAAATAAATTCGTAAATATAAGTATGAACGAAATACGTTTAGTCTATTGAAAAAGAACTCTAAACGGTTTTATTGATTATCGGGGAGTCTAAATTTAAATCAGTTTGATTTATCATGAGCGTACGCTTCGAAAGAGTGAGGTCGTAACCAGTATAGATAACAGTGGGCGAGCTCGACGACGCTGCGAGTGCACGGAGCCGAACAATGCGCTACTGCATCGAAGCTTGCGGAAGAGATATGCCGTCTCCGCTTGGTCGACTAACGCGCATAAAAAAACTGATTTTAATTTAGACTCCCTGTTGGTTATACATGCAATGTGATCGAAAATGATTGAGCGTCCTTCAAAAATATGTACTAATTTCGATATGAAAAACTAGTAGAAATCTCAATTAATAAACGAACGTGGACAACTTACGAACGCTATTGATTGAGTATTCAAAAACGCGAAAATTCTCTAGGCCGAAGGTAGTTTTGATCACCTTTGGGTATTTATTTTCTCAAGGACGCTCAATCATTTTCGATCGCATTGTATTATTACAATATTAAATTTAAAATAAATGTTCCATCTTGAATTAATGTTCCGCGTAAATATTGGGTATGAGAAATATTCCTCAGACTCAGATAGTTTCTATAATAAACGAAATATTTGTTTTTGGTAAATTACATTTTTAAATTATCGAAACAATTTAGTTCCGAAAAATTTCACCTTTTCGTTCGAGTTCGATTAACTGCGTTAACTGCGTACTTTTGTGGTCAAGCCAAATGAACGAAGAAACGAGAACGAATCGAAGTAATCGATTCATATTGCGGAATTGAATCGAAGGAATCGATTCACAAAAACGAATCGGATTGCCCAACTCTAACTCTGTTAGTATTTGAAGTTCCGTGAATTTCTTTGTAACGTCATCTCTGTACCCTAAGATACATATAATACGGATAGCTTTCCTTTGTAAGGTAAATATTCGATTAATGCTAGTTTTATGTCTCCACCATATCATTGCGTATGATATATGGCTTTAGATAAGTGCATAATAGGCTGTTACTAATCCTGATAAGGGCAGCAGTCCTGCCAAGTTTCTCAAAACAAAAATATTCCTTGCATTTTTTTTTTTGCTATACATTAATCTATATGGTGTTGCTAAGACAAGTCTGGATCCAAGTAGACTCCAAGAAAAGAACGGATCTAATAATAATTCCTGATGAAAACCTTCTGATTGTTAAGTGGTACTTAAAAAAAAAATTAATGCGTAATTGTCTCGAGCTACGTTTCGAAAAGTTGATCGAAATTTTAATGTTTCTTAACGACTTCTTGCAGAAAAATTAAAAAGGAATTTAACTTTCACCATACATCGATGAACTCGTCGAACATGCCAACAAACAGGTGAGCAGGTTGAAATGAAATGTTAAATTAAACTCGAAAAGAAAAATCACGTCAAAAATTTTGTCGAACATTTAATCAAACGTCTCAACGCGTCTGTTGTACCTTTCAGGCCGAGAAACAAAATTTAAAAAAAAAAATCGCCAAACATCTCATCACGTTCTCTGTTAATGATTTTTAACCCATTTAATACGGTTTCTTTTTTTGTAAACTTCTTGACATTGACAGTCACACTATATTTGTTAGAAACGAAAATAAAACATCAATTTTTTTAAAGGGCCTTTAGTTTCAGTTTTTTATTTAATTTTTTCTTCATCCCTTGCTGACTCTCTTCATATCAGTTTTTGCGGCCTTCTCCCGAGAATGCTAACGAATTAAGCATCACACAGATGAATCCACCAAACGTGACTTTCAGCTTTTAAAAGCGAGAGAAAATCGACTCGGAAAAGTCGCCAGACGTGAAACTTTGATGAATTTTGAAAAAATTTTTAGCAAAATTTCAAGATTTTCGGCCCATTCCAATTCGACACAATTTAAAGGCACCATTGAATAAAACATTTCTACATTAATTTTTAGACTTCGTCACTTACGCCGTATCTAAACGGATAGTCGCCCCTGTATTTCTTATGAAATAAAAAGCAAACTTTTAGTATTTTTGTCTCACACAGATTTGCCACAATTTCGTTTGCCTTTTACAACTATAATTAAAAAAAAAAATTCTTAGTCTTACTACCTACCTGTATAGATAAGTAGAAGTTTAACACCGGAGCGAAATTGATCCAGTGTCGCCGGCAGCTTCAGTGGGACGGGAATGGGTTCTTAAACCATAACGCGAAGACCAATCCAAAATAGACGCCACTTAATTTTTTTTTGAAAGGAATTCGCGTAAAAATTAAGAAAAACACGATACGTTCAAAGCATGAACACAAGTTTATTAAAAGATTGATCACAAGTAATCGATTAAATCAGATGGTGAACAACACAACTAACGTTAAACAGTAAATCCTAACAATTCGGATCCGAAATGAATACAAAGTTAAATAAAAAAAAACATTCACTTATTCTAACGCCGAAGTACTCGTTCGATGAATTACGTTTAGTAAGCGTAACGCAAGAGAAAAGGTGAATTCCTCCGAAATGGAGTTTACTTCGCGAGTATACGCAAAATTTACGTGTGCGAAAACGACATCATCAAAACCACCGTAACACAAGAATAAATAAACATAAATATCTGACCTGATTACGTAGCATTCATACATCTGTCGAGTCAGGGGCGTTCCACCGTTGCAAAGCGGCAAGTGGCGTCGCTGCTCCTTGGATTGTCGGGCTCCTTGCGGGGTTCGCGCACTGGGGGGTCGGTACGGTACTAGGGGCGGTATGATGATCCCAGTAAATGTCGCACGCACGGGATAGTCGTCCTGACGAAGAAAGGACAGCCAAAACGAAAAGCCTAAGGGGAGCATAATGACCGTGAACTGCAAGATAAAGCAAAACGATGGAGTAAACCTTACCTAAGTCAGAATAGGACGTAGGCTGAACACGAGTTGGCACACAGTCAACTCTCTCGTACAGGTGAATTAATCAGAGTCGGCCAACAGCCGTAAGATCTATTCTCTTCCTCCAAGAGAAATTAGAGCGGGAACCCACAAAACTAACCACACGCAAATCACCTGACGGTCGACAACACACTGGCAATTCCGGCGTTTTGCAAAATCGAGAGGGGTGGAAAACGGTATAAAGTGAGATGAACCGTGGTCTGTTTGAATCGTACCAATAACATAAGAATGTGATATCAGCGGAAACCAATCAGAATAAAGGGCAAGAGTTACGGACATGCGCACCGGTTTCAGGTGCGGATGTTTCTAAAACAAAAGAATTTGACCATCCGTCGTCGTCCGCGTCACAAAGTAGTACTCTTTAAATTGGGGACAAATAAACACCGCGTAAACGCAATTCCAACTCTAAGCAAGGATGGGGCTAATTTTATATAATGAACTTATTCGTCTAGTCTGAAGCTTTTAGCGAAAAGCATGTTAAAATAGTATATTATTTTACGAGTTTCACAAGAAGGCTTATTGTAACACGAGTGGGGTTGGGGTACGACGAGCGAAGCGTAGCAAGCTTGGAGTGCCCCAACGGAACGAGTGTTACAATGCCTTTTGTGAAACGTGTAAAATATAGTATTTTTTCTACTTTGCGTCACTTATTGAACAAAAAAATGAAAAATATTGTCAAAAATTTGATCTCCTTGGTATATGGGGAATTTTAGTTGTAATGCGTGGCAACACTGAAAACCTTTCGTTTTAATCAAAAGTCACTTTAACAAGTTATTAATTTTTCTTATCCAGCTTCATTGTAAGTATTCTGTTAAGTAACAAATAAATAATGAGTTATTTTGTAGAATCTAATAAATATTTTCAATTAAAAATTGACTAAAATTTCCCCAAAAACAGTTTCACAATGAGCTTCATTGTGAAACTGTTTTTGGTGTCACAATGAGTTCATTGTGAACGCAAAGTAGAAAAAGAAAGTTTTGGGTAAATTACACGAACGAGGAATTGTAAATTCCTACGCGTAATGTGGGAAACAAAACGAAGTGTGCTAAAAATAGATCGTAACGTTGAAATGTGTACTGTACAGGGTGTGTTCGTACACAGGCGGAAAATAAACTGCAACAGTCTACTAATTGCATCATCTAAGGTCACACAGTTTCTAGTGCTTCAAGAACGCTTGATTGACCGTCAGATCGATAAGCTCGTCAAACAATAGAATGAATTAAATGGGTCTGTTTTCATGTGTACTGGGCCCAGGCCGCTCACCCCCCCCGATCGGACCAGTGAAATATTTACGTCAATTGGATTACTTCAAATTAAATTTAAAACCGCGCTCTAGCTTTTTTAGTTTCCTAACCACTACGCCCCGCCACTAATGAAATGAAATGGCGCAACTGAATAAATTTAAAAAAAGGAACTGCCGCTTCTATTGACCTATCACCGGGCCAAGCCAAATGTAACTTAAATGTCATTCACGGTCGGAATAAATACATAATGCGATGTATGTCGAATAAATCAAACACCTGTTTAGCATTTTTTGCTTTTGATGGCACGCGGAGTGACGTAACTTCATCAATATTAACATTTTTTAATTCCAAAAAAAAAAAAACGAACGAAAAGTGAACGTTGTGAACTATAGTAACAAATTGGTAATTCAAAGCGTGAGTGAAAAGAAAAAAGAAAAATTTCTTTTTTTCTTACTTTTGTTTTGTTTGTAAGCAATGATGCCAAGTACTGCACTGGCGATTTTCTTTTTTGGGGGCGCTTACGGTGCCAGATTAAAATTAATCGGGGTGCCCTGGCAAGTGTACGAAAATCGATTGCGTTCTGCTACACGTTGCAGGTCAGCGTAGAGAAACGATATCGGTGCTTCCGGAACAAATTAATTTAGGGCCATTTTGTTTCACGAACGAACGCAATAAATGGAGACCTGCCGTTGGCCGCCGTGACAAAATACTTGAGGAGAAATTGCTTGCGTTCTATTTTATGTCCGCGCGTGGGTTCTCCGGAATCGTTTGTCCGTAAACTGCGATGTCATTTGATTTACCCAAACGATTGTCGAAGGGCATCATAATTTAGAAGCTTCCAGCAATTTTCGAAACGTCGAAAATAACGGAACGGACGACGTTCCGCTTCGTTACTTTTTGAAACCGGTTGGAAAGAAAGATATAGAACGAGAAAAGAATTCTGTGCTTTGAGAATATTCAAACTTCATTAAATAAAAACGGTCTGTATTTAAAAGTACAAGAATGTTCTTAAAAAAGAAAAAGATGTAGAAGAGTATTAAAATCAGAGCCTACTTTAATTTGGAATTTAATTGAATGCACGGCATTAGTATTGCTTTGTTTAATTTTCTTTTTCCATCGAAACGTTCGGCAAGTTCGGGAAGGTACTAATTGATTAGGTAGGTACTTATTATTAAATCCGCAAACAAGCAAGGTGTTACGAAATTTCCTACTAGTCTGTTGAATAAATAATTGCTCTACGCGGGTACTTAAAAAAAAAAAAATAACGCGCCTATTGATTTACTATTCAAAATTAAATCCCACGTCGTTTGCCTCCAATTTCACGACGAACATAAATTCTATTTACGTTCGGGCATCTATTTAAATCGATTATGTAAATGTAATGTGGATAAATTTCGGCTGATATTTGATTAATATTATAAATTATCACAGCTGACGTGTGCGTGCCCGTTAGATTCTTCGCTCGCGCTCCAGCTTTACGATGTGTAGGAAATTGCGTAAACCGTTTTAAAAATATCTCATTAATAAATAAAAAAAATCATAATTTTCTATTTTGGTGTTTGCAAGTCGGGCCTCTCGGTAGTCTCGTCCGTTCCACCAACACTGGAAGATGTTTACCATTTTACTCAGAATGTACAGGAGAGCCGTTATTATTTGAAGGCATTTAGTGCAACACAGTGTACATACAGGGTGACTGACAATTGTTCCGCCAATTTTTTTTTTAGTTCTAGAAGAGTTGGATTAATTAAAAAATTTACCCAAAGTATTTTACGCCAGTATGTACAGAGTATTTACAATACAATTTAAATGAAAATTAAAGGAATTTCTAACATACTTGTAGATAGTTTTAAAAAAGACACTCCACGTAGAAGTATTCGAGATGCAAGATACTTTGAACAAAAAGATACTTGCTGTTATTGCTTTTCTGATCACACAATTATTAGTGACAATAATTATAGTCATAAAATCTTTAAGACGGACGCAGAATGAACGTGCTATGAAACCTCCGTGGACGCTTTGAACTGTCAAACGAATATGCAGAACTGCTATTCTGCGCAGTCTCTACTACCGACCATTAAAGATGTTCTGTATATTCATTTGACAGTTGTCAAAACCCGAAGCTTCCTGCAGAATCGCCGACTCCCCCAGTCTATCGCATGACAGCCGATCGGGTATTGCAAATACTTTTCTGTATCTAAGATACTTTTAAGTATGCATTTAAAGTGCTTTATTAAGATACGAGATACAAGTACTTCTTGAAAGTATCTTTACTTTATAGCGGAAAAAATATTTAATAGAAGATACTGAGTGGTATACATTACGGAGTTGTAAATTTTCCCCAGATGATGCAAAGCTTAAATGATATTATGGAGCAAGAACAGTATGTTACAAAGGCCATGGCAAATAATACAATTAAAATAAATGTAAATATGCCAGAAACATATAGAAAAATTGTACGTTTTATGAAAGAGAAGAATATGGTATTCCACACTTACCAACCCAAAGAGGAACGATCATATAGAGTGGTCATAAAATACTTACATTACTCCATAAACACCGATGAAATCAAAGAAGAAATCGAAACACAAGGACATAAAGTTAGAAACATAGTGAACGTTAAACATTACCAAACAAAAGAACCATTAAATATGTTTCGTGTAGATCTAGAACTATCAAATAATAACACTGCAATCTATAAAATTAACAAAGTACTAAACCAAATTATCAAATTGAACCACCGAGACGAGAAAATAATATGATACAGTGTATGGTCATTCAAAAACATATTGTAATAGATCATATGTATGTGTTAAATGCGGAGGATCACATAGTACTACTAGCTGCAAGAAATCCAAAGATACTCCGGCAACGTGTGCCCTGTGTGGAGGTTCCCATCCAGCAAACTACAGAGGCTGTGAGTATTACCATCGCCTTTGCAAGACTAACAACAACAAGGTTAGACCACTAACACAACCCCAAGTGACCCAAAATCAAATCAATGGCCCTTCACCAAGTCAACGTAGACCACAAATACAAAGTAATCATCAACAGCTAAGCTATGCGCAGATTGCAAAAAACCAAGAAGCCAACGCAAGTGCTAGCATTTCCTCCAGTGCCATGCTCAACAAATTTTTGGACGAATTTAAGAGCGTGTTTAATCAGTTACTCCAACAAAACAGCATGGTATTAAACATGTTCATTAATAAATAAATTAAAATAACATCCAAGTTCCTCAGGATTGCCTTATGGAATGCGAATGGGCTGTGCCAACGCAAGGAAGAGGTAAAAGTTTTCCTTCAAGATCATCTTATAGATATGTGTTATTAATTACTAACTACAATCTTTATTACACTCCATCCAGATGGCACCGCACACGCTGGAGCAGCCATTTTGATAAAAATGTCCATTGATCATCATGAGTTAGCAAAATATGAAAAAACTAGTATCAAAGTAAGACTATTACCATATGCCATAACACTCATACCTTAGGAACTAAATTTATAGTAGGAGGTGATTATAATAGCAAACACACTTTATGGGGTTCAAGACTAATCACAACCAAAGGGAGAGAATTATCCATTCTGCTACTAGAAGAAAACTACTCGCTTATGTCAACGGGAACTCCTACTTACTGGCCCAGTGACCCTAATAAACTTCCAGATCTTTTAGATTTCTTTGTAACAAAAGGCATCTCTTCATCGTATACAGACATAAAACCGAACTATGAACTATCATCTGATCACACACCGATAATCGCTAAAAAAAGTGGTAGGTATGCATAAAACGTGATAGATGCTAATACTTCTCAAGTATTTTCTATTGCATAAAGCAGCTCTGAAACATATACTATGAAAGCGAAGTTTATACTACAGCTCGTAGTAAATACATTAAAATGAAGTACCTACTATAGATGCGGCCAAGAAAAGCAAGTGACCTGTTCGTTTCTTTGTCACACACGAACACGGTTTGTTGAATATCTATCATATCTATGTGTATGTATTTTTGCAGCCAATCTGTTGGTACATCAGCTAACCACTTTATAATTACAAATTATGTCACTTTTATGTGAATAGCTTGCATATGTATACAAATCATCAGTATATATTCTCCTTTCTTTATACATCTTCCGGGCACGCATATTCATAAAAGCAGCCATAATATTTTATTATAAATGAAGTAGAAACTACGCGACAGCCGAAATTAAAGACTTTAGAAGTAGATACTACAAAATGTCCAGTAGGTGCTTCTATGGCGAAGTAGAAACTTCTATGTACTCTTGTACATAATGGTACCTATCTACTGTAACGCGCCCGTTTAAAAATCCTTGTTTGTTTACTTTTACGTACAAGTAAATAAACAATAACAATGTCCAAACAAACACCACTTAAATTTATGGTCAAATTAAATAGTTGGACCGAAAGTTTATTTTCGGAGGATTCCGAGAAGGGTCATCCAGATGTTTGGTTATTGCATCGTTTCTCAACCTGGGGGTCGCGGTGATATTAAAGGGGAGTCGCGCGAAAATAGCCTAAACAATAATGAAATTATTTTATGACAAAAAATATTTATTATAGGTCTGTTCCTGCAGCAGTCCCTGACTGGTTCGAAACCGTCAGAAGCATGCACCGATCAAAGTTTCACATTTAAGGCAGTTCGGTGATTAATTCGATGGGCGAATATATTTGACAGTTTCAAACTAGTCCAGAACGTTGCAGGAATAGACCTTATAATCATTATTAAACATTAAAAAATTATAGGAAGGGGTCGCGAAATATTAATTTTATTTATATTTACTATTTGGGGGTCGCGGAGGTAAGAAGTTTGAGAATCGCTGGGTTATTGTATCTCATCATGCATACTCTATCTATCGCCACATGCTAAGTGCCTAGGACCTACCGCCGGCGCTAAAGGTTAATCCTACTGGCCTACATTCTGTTTCGGTTGAACGACCCTTCGGAATCAACGATAAACTTTACCGTAATATTATTGATAATAATTATAATCTCGTGACCGCTGTGAATCTGGACCTACGTTGTGATAACCTGTTCTTCTGGGTGCGTCGGTAAATAAGTCGAGAGAAAAGGGAGCTAATTACGTTAAATAAAATACGAAGTTAGATTTAATTATTTACTAAAAAAAAAGGTAAAAACTCCGTGTACCAGCCAATCTGATATAATGAGCATTGAAATCAATACAAAGAAACAAAAATTACGGTTATCAAAAAGCACAGTAGAACTCGCTTAACAGATTTCACTTTCGATTATCGGCGTGGCCTACCAAATCACACCGTTGGTGGTTTAATGTATACACAGATATTTGTTGGAGAACTCTGCTCCTTAATTAGATTAACAATTATTAATCGAATTTCAAACTTAGATTTGGTCACTTTGGTGAATTTGTTTGTCACTTCAGATCGTACTCTAAGACTCGTTCTGTTCAATCAACCAACGCACAGTGTGACACAATGGATCTACAGTGTACTTCATTAATGGAATTAATTAATCAGATGTTCTGGAGAAGTATGTAATACAAAATGCCGCCCTCGGCGATCAATTTGCAGGACAATCAGTAGCAATCACCAGTTTTTCAGGGACTCCTTTTGGAGGTGGTGGTAAACCCTAACGCTAGCTAAACTAATCAATTAAGGTCGAATGGATAGGGCCCTTCCCACCTACATCCAATCGCCTCGAGATGGTTCCTCTCTTCGTTGTTTTTTTCGGCGGCTAAACCTATCTAACTAATTTATTGTGCAAGGACCCAAATTGACTGTTTTTCGACACTCCGCTATAGGTGGTTATGGCCATTTCAGTCTCTCGGCAAATCGCTTCTAATTAATCTACAAATCTTTCGGCAAAGACCACAGCTTGGTCCACAAACATAAATACAAACACCCGCGGTGCGACGCGCACGTGTTTGGTTTTAATTGCCCTTTCTTAACACACTGTATTTTAACCGTACCGAAATAAATGATTTATCTAGAAAATGAGTAAAGAAAAACCGGCCAAGTCAAAACTAATTAGTCAACCGCTTGTTGGCGAGATTCGAACGTTTCTGCCTGTTTTCCATCTCCGTCCTTTCCAAGTAAAAATTAAACACACCCTTCGGACTTGCAAGCTAAATCGCCTCGACCAATGATAATCGCTGCATTTAGTTGCCAAACACGCCTATTTCAGTTGCTCTGCGTGCATCAAGCAACCCCCCCATTAGCTTATCAGATACAACTCGCGTGTGGTCTGTCGAAAATGAACCCTTCATAATTTTAACTTTACAAGTGTCCAGGCTCAAGGTTACTAAAGAGACAAGGTTGCCTGGTAACTTTCAACGTCACCACAACGTCACTCAGTAGGCCCATTTAATGCATCTACACAAATACATGGCCTACTGGATGACGCGTCACTCCACGAGTTACCAGGCAACCTTCTCTCTTTAGTAACCTTGGTCCAGGCTGACATTTTAAAAGTCTCTGTTGCTTGTTCGAAAGAGATCAGACTAAAACGGAGGACTTCAACTCGCAACGTAATTTGATATCTTTACCTAACGGACATATATCTGCAATTTAACGCGACCAAATTCTATACAAAAATCTAAACGTCAACAATCCAAAATGTCAAGTAGATTTGTTTTATGATGTCTTTGCAGCTATAGTGCAATCTGAAGGAGCCAGCAATTATAGAATTCTAAAGAACTCTCCGGGTGGTATATAGCCTCTTGAGAAGGGACAGGGCGTCGCCCTAACCGCCGGGTCGCATTTTTACAGCGTACAGTTCGACCACGTGTTTGTTATTTGAAATTAAACATGCAATAATCGATTTTGTTTTGAAAACAAATCCCGCGTACGTTTCACTACTAGATGCGTTTCGTAAGTACTACGCTAATATAGTAAGTACTTCTGTTGGGATGCTCCAGAACAAAATGTTAGGATGCTCCGGAAGTTTAAACTAGGTGGACTGTATAATGTACTGCAGAGACGATAGTAACAACTTTGACTTCGTTCCTTTTCAAATTATATTTTATTTT
Source organism: Dorcus hopei (assembly GCA_033060865.1). Lineage (NCBI taxonomy): Eukaryota > Metazoa > Arthropoda > Insecta > Coleoptera > Lucanidae > Dorcus > Dorcus hopei. Next base: position 25,120,926 of record CM065426.1, read on the forward strand.
GGCACAAATTACAGTTTGCTTTACAATGTATTGAAAAACTCGTTTCTAATAAATAATATGTTTCTTTAGCCTACTTTTATAAATTATAAAATGCATGACTTTCATGCTGCGATCAGCGCACCCTTAATATAGAATTTATTCTGTTCCGAACAACTTCACTTTCGAAGTATTAGCATACGTTTTATGCATACCACCCATTACCTTGTATTTGAGAAAGTATCTAGTATCTTTGTTCTTCAAGATAGTCCCAGCTCTCCGAGATTTGAATTGTTTTCGCGTTGTAGTGCTTTATTTGTTTACCTGTCAAGGCAAGTCCTCATTTTATTTGTCAAATATTTCAGAGCTCGTCAATTCCGTTTAAAGTTGGAGTTAACGTCCAACGCCGTAACAATCATAAAACTATAAAACACTTTTATGACTGTATTTATTTCGTTTACTTGCTGCACTTTCTTTAATCGGGCACGCATCGTTGTTTTGGGTATAATTTTTCGAGAACTAAAGTAGAATTTTTCTCATACTCTATATAGGTGGTGTCTTTTTTGATGAAATAATTGTCAGTCACCCTGTACATACTTCTTTATCTACGGTACGTATTTTGATGAAAATTAATCCTGCTGAAATAAAGTTCGGCAATCTACTTTTAGTTTAAATAATTGCATACAATTTGGTGCCCCTGTGCATTGTACAATCTACACAACGCAACGGGCAGCGGCGAGCTTTCATGTATTGTCCTTCTATCGCGGCCCACACAAACCCGGTCCTGTAGAGCGAACCGGTTCAATTACGTGCATTAATAAAAGACGGTCGGTCGTTCGATGCTGGCCTTGAGCTTATACCACCGCATCATTGCGGGAATTTGATTCATCAACTTCACAACCGGAATTAATACAGACAGATCCATGCATAGGGAATTCCTGTTTTATTTTTTGTTTTGGTTTGATTAGGTGCAAACCCTTGGGTTTAAAGTAAATGATGATGAATTCGAAGCAGCAACCCCCTCCGCTTTCTTGGAGGGGCACGAAATTTTTAGGAAACGCTGTACTCGCGAAGTTGACTTCAAGGTCAGACTGCGAAAGACTAGACGACGCATTCTTGTGGGGGTTTTGTTTTTTTTATTTTTGCTCACCATCTGCGCTCTCGTGTTACAAATTACATCGGACTGCTGTGAAATTAACAAAATGGAGTTGAGTTAACCCTCCCCCCCTCCCCGCTCACCCCGACACACAAATAAAATAGGTGCAAACAATAACGTTTAGTGAAGCATTCGATTTTTGGTTTCGGTTTTTATGGCCCTGTTATTTTATGAAGTTAATAATAAATAAACTGAATGTTACGTAATTTTGAAGAGGCGTAAGTGGATTTCAGGTGAACGCCAGTGTTCAAGGCGATAATAATTCTTATCTCTCCTCGTTCCAAACATAGAAAGCGAACGTGATTTCGCTTCTAGTGAGCGGTTAACCTTTAACTGCGAAACGGTAAATCACGTACGTAGTTAAACTAATTGAACGTCAAATTCCGTACGCCCATGGACTTGACTACTATTATTTAATATCTAGGCACACTAAAGGCGATTAGGCATAGTTGGTTCAGATGTGTCGAATCATTTTCGGTCATGAAATATCACGTGACGGATTTTACGCTCCCATCAAATACTTACGTATGCATGTACAGTCGTGGTAAGTTAAAAGAGTGCCGAGCAAATTTCCGAGCGTTCTCCTTTAACCGTCCACGAGTGTACGTCAACTGAAGATTTTATTTAACGACACGGTTTAACGTTACTCCGTCCACATTCGATTGGCAGATCAGAACACACCAAAAACACATCAGAAAATGTCAAACGTAAAAAAAATTAATAAATATAACTTAAATGAAGACTGAAGTGAATAAACAAAGATCGGATCGCGTCGTCATTCTACGACGTTCCTGCACGAATAAATAGTGTGAAATCTTGACGTATAAATTTAACTGAAATGCCACAGTTTTCTAATACCTAACATATTTCTTGATTGATTGCGCCTTCGGCCTATAATGAGTGGGTTACCGTTCCGACTTCGGGGTTCACAAATAATAATCGTTGTTTGTTTTAAAAACGCTTTAATGTCTACGATCATATAACACAATGAAAGCACAAACAAGCAGACTCGTCTAACAAATAACACTTCTATAACTTAATCGTTCTACTAATTCGTTTGTTACACACATCGCTTTCTAAATAAAACCGCCGTTCCTGGCTTATATACTAATTCCCTCTTTCGAGAATAGCGTGTCACCAAATTTAAACGTAAACGTAATCGACCAGTCGACGTCTCCAATCGACCAAATCGGGCAGAAATAAATCAACAATAAATAGAGGCGAGACTTTACTCACTGGTGAGACTTTACTCACTGGTGTGCGTGAACACATAAATTAAACTCGAAGTTAATGTTAACACAATGAGGTTTTATTAAACAATTCAAAACAAGCAACACTTTACACAATAAATTACAAGTGACTGCTTAATTTATGCTAAAATTAACTACGGTACGGTACAACACGTACATAATTCGAAATTCTTCCTCGCGATTCAACTATTCGCGACAAATGTAAACCGATTTATCCGCAAAATTAAAGTTGGAATACCTAACCTTTCGGACAGCGCGTCCAGCCATGCGTTAGAGTCAACGCTACCAACCGAAGCTCGGTGGCCGGTGGGTAGTTAAGACGCCCTCTGTCGTCTGCGGGTGGCGTCGACAATCTGGATCAAACTGGATCCGCTGGGATCGTCAAGATGGCCGGTCAGGTTTCCACGATCGGGCCACGGTACATTCACAGAGCAGAAGCGCCACCGGAGAACTAGGCTTAGAAGCCTGGACTGAAAGCCTGCGCCAGAAAACTGCGCCCAAACAGAAAAGCCTGAACGTAAAGGGAAAAGGTTTCGTTAGCAGCCATTTTGGTACACGCCATTGCACTTTTTACATTACCCGGGGGCTAATAAGTTCCCAGGCTTGGAATTGGACTTAAAATTATTCCCAAATGTGTTCGTTGGTGGCACAGCCGCAAATGAGTTACTCCTCCCAAAGAGCAAGAACTCCGATAATTTTATTACGCACGTAAAACACGTCTGACTTGTAACACACTTCGAACAAGAAAGGACCTCAACGAGGCGAAATTGTGGCAAGCGAAGGTTGCTAGGATACGAAACCGAAGACAGTCACGTGGTGCGTCATCCACCAATAAGCTTCGAAGAAGCAAAGAAGGGGTACAGACTTGCTGCCAACTATCGAAAGCGGGCCAGATATCGTCTAGATTCCGCGTTTTCTTTGTCGGGAAATTTGAAACGTAACAAGCGAACGTTCCAATAAATTCGACCGCCATCTACGGTAAGTCTGGAAATTTCTAGAACCTCTGACTGGCTCCATAGACGGCGTAATCAGCCTAAAAGTAGCACTTGCATCACGGAACGTAAGAATAAGTAGTAACAAGTAATAGACTTACATGGTTCACACTACGCTACATGAGGAGGAAACTTTCCTTCGACTAGAACGACACGCGAATGCCTTACAAATGAGTTTGTCGAGTATTTATAGGGTTCCTTTTAGAAGGTTTTTCTAGGAAGGTTTATCCAATCCCAAGAGTCATCGGAAAATCGTTCTAAAAGATGAATCGTGCTTTCCCAGTGACTCATGCCGAGGGTGTAATTTTTTATATTAACTACATTTTTCCTGGAAGCACCGGCGGACTGTTTCGTAGAGCTAGGATATCCGAGACCTTGAGTTGGCGGCATTCTAATTTTCTTGATGCAATATCCTTTGCATTTGTTGTACACGTAGTTGTTTCAAGTATTTATAGGGTTTCTTCTTAGAAGGTTTTTCTAGGAAAGCTTTATGGAATCCTAAGAGTCATCGGAAAATCGTTCTAAGAGATGAATCGTGCTTTCCCTAGTGACTCATGCCGAGGGTGAAATCGTCTCACGTATGCTTCCTCGAAGCATCGATGCACTGCTTCATGGAGCTATGATAACCGAAGCCCTACGTTGGCGGCGTCCTAATTTCCTTGTTAAAATATTTTTTGCATTTGTTAACGTGGTTCGCTTCACACTACACTGCATGAGGAGGAGACTTTCCTTTGACTAGAGCGACACCCGAATGCCTTACAAGTATTTATGGGGTTCCTTTAGAAGGTTTTTCCTAGGAAAGCTTTACGCAGTCCTAAGCGTCATCGGAAAATCGTTCTAAAAGATGAATCGTGCTTTCCCTAGTGACTCATGCCGAGGGTAAAATCGCCTGATGTAATTTTTTGTATTAACTACATTTATCCTGGGTGCATTGGCAGACTGTTCCGTGCAGCTATGATATCCGAGGTCTTGCGTCGACCTCATTGCGATATCCTTTGCATTTGTTAACGTGGTTCACACTGTTACCACATTTATCTCTGGCTAGAACTACACTCAAATGCCTTACATATGAGTTTTCAAGTACTTATAGGGTTCCTTTTTAGAAGGCTTTTCTGGGAAAGCCTTATGCAATCGTAAGAGTCATCGGAAAATCATCATACCGTTGAATATAAGTGAAACGCAGAGCGTAACTTGTTCGCAAAAAGTTCAACGCAGGGCGCACATTGTTTGGGTAGGGATGGCGCCCTCTACTGGAATTAATTTCGGAATTGTCTTAGAACAGCGCCGATTTTAATTTTGAATATGGTTCACACTGTCACCACATAAGAAGGAAACTTATCTCTGGCTAGAACTACACTCAAATGCCTTACGTATGAGTTTTCAAGTACTTATGGGGTTCATTTTTAGAAGGCTTTTCTGGGAAAGCCTTACGCAATCGTAAGAGTCATCGGAAAATCATCATACCGTTAAATATAAGTGAAACGCAGAGCGTAACTTGTTCGCAAAAAGTTCAACGCAAGGCGCACGTTGTTTGGATAGGGATGGCGCCCTCTATTGGACTTAATTTCGGAATTGTCTTAGAACAGCGCCGATTTTAATTTTGAAGATCGTCAAAGCGGCACGAAAAAAATTGCCGCGCTAGAAAGGATTATTGCAAAGCATACGTTTGTGTACTAGGTTTTTGTACAAAATGCTAGCGCCATCTATCGACATAAAATTAAACACCTACTACACGTCAGAGTTTAAAACTCGCACAATTCGTCGTAATTTTAAATACATACATATAAGTGAAACGCGCAGCGTGATTTGCAGCAGAAAGTTCAATGCAAGGCGCAGTTATTTGTTGTTGTTTGTTATTAGTGGCGCCATCTATCGGAATTAATTCCAGCGTTGTCTCAAAAGAGCGCCAATTTTAATTTCGATTATCGTGGATACCGCACGAAAGAAACTGTCGAATTAGAAAGTAATGCAGAGCATAAGTTTATGTGAGGCATACGGCACAGATCATTTGAAAAAATGCTGGCGCCATCTATCGGCGTTACGTCGGAGAGTTTCAATCACGTACATTTCATCACAATTTTGTAAGTTTCGTAAGTGAAACGCACAGAACTGCTAATAATGTACAGCGTGTTTTAATTTAGAAAAAGAAAAAAAGAATTAAAATATGACTTGCGTAATGCGCTTCGGCTTTAAGCGCACATGATTTTTTTCCGTAGGTATATTAGTTTGGTTCCTCTCAGAGCTTAATACATATATGTACAGGGTGGACATTTACTCTGCCTCGTCGCTTTGGGTAGTAAATTGAAGCAATTAATTATAATGTGCCTTTCCATTGTTGGACGTTTTAAACAATGCAGGAATACAACTTAAAAATTTAATGGCTTCTCTATCGTGTCACTTAAAGCACACGTAAGGTCGTTAATAGCCACTTGAAATGCAGTTAGAAAACTAGTAAAATAATTTACGGCACTTATTTTTCTAAACAATTTACGTATTTTCTATTCAGATCGGCAATTGCCTGAAATAATTATAAACGATTGCAAAGTTGTAACTTGCTTTTAAAAAAAATGCACATACACAATAGGTAATAAACGTTAACACACATAAACACACATAAGTAAGTGCAAATGGACGATTTCATTAAAAATATAAAATACGTCGCACAGTAAGTAGCCTGTCGTCGTGTTTACGTATAAAAGTGCTTTAAATCTCGCGCCCTATTCTGCTTTTAGGGAGGTTTCCTCCGGCGAAGAATTTTTTTTGTGAATTTTCGAGAAAATTACTAGCAGCACAAAGTAAATACTCCTATTAAAATCAATGCCAACTCGTAAAGTGTAGGTTCGACTTTATTATTGTTCGTAAACCCGCATTATTCCTCGCGCGCAAAAAAAACTTTCGATTTGCGCTTTTCAATTGCAACACGAACGCTGAGTAGTAGGTTCGGTGACACTCGTGATCCGCAATCATATTACGCAAGCACCAGCAGAATATGTCACGTAGCCAATTTATTACTACAATAATTATAAAAAAAAGTAAAACACTCGCGCTTCACATTAAAGAATAGCAAACGCTGAGCAAACATTGTCCTGAAAAAAAAAAGAACGTGTTCTATTTCCAAACAAAATTCTCGACCTACTACATGTTCTGGCAGTGCACAAATCTTATAGGATTAACACGAGAACAAAAAAATTAAGAAAGTTATCCGGCTGCATATTTTAAAATTATTTTACACTATACAGGTGGATGTCCCCCAATACATAATATAAATATACAGGGTGAACGACAATAGTTCCGACAAAAAAAAATAACGCGTAAGTGAATCGCTGTCGTAGACTACGGGAAAAAGTCAAACCCTTTTGAACAGTTTATAATTAATTAAAAAATTCCCCCAAAATCACGAAATACGACGCCACGTTTTATAAACGCAGCAGCATAATAGGACTATACACTTTATGATTATTATTTTATTGACTTCTTGCCTGCACACAAGGCGACCTTGACACGTACCTCAATTTCGTTTTGTTGCACGGAAGTCACGCGACATAAATCAATAGAAGAGCTGGTATTGTTGATGGTAGATCTTCTTCCGGATCTTCCGGAGTTGTCCGGAGTCCTGTAGACTCTCTGGTTGGCCTTGAATAAGCTCCAATTGCTTTGTGTTTAAAAACAATAAAGATGAGCAGGTATTGTTGATGGTAGAATTTTTTCCCGATCTTCCGCAGTCGTTATCTATATGATATCTCTGCTATAGGATCTATAGACTCTAATCGATCCTGAATAAGCTCAAAGCGTTTTCGTAATTAAAGTCAATAGAGAATAGCAGAATCTTCTTCCGGATCTTCCGGAATCATGTCTTTGTTCTAATCGCTTTAGTATCTGTAGACTCTGGTTGATCCTAAAGAAGCACAAATGGTTTTTCTTAATAATTAATAGCGTTTTCCTTGACAGTATCTCCATCTCTTGTTACTAGATGAGGTTAAAATAAGATGGAGATACTCCGGGGGTGCTGTAGAGCAGTCAGTCGAAAACGCTGTAAGATTAATAGAGACGAGTTGGATCGTTGACAATAGGAAATATTCCAGAGACGTTGTCTTGTGTCTAGCTGCCATAGAATCTGTAGAGTCTGGCCAATCCTGAAGAAGCTCAAGTAGTTTTTGTAACTGAGATCAGTAGAGACGAGCTGGTATTGCTGATAGTAGAATCTTCTTCTTCTTCAAGAGTTGTTGTCGATCTATCTATGGTCTAGCTGACTGTAGGATCTATAGTCACTGACTGATCCTGAATAAGTTCAAATTAATTAAGATCAACAGAGACAAGCTGATATTGTTGATCTTTAAAAGAATTCGTTGTCTATACTGAAGCCTATCTACATGATTTATAGACTCTGGCCGATCGTACAGAAAGTGAAATAGTTTCTTTTTAATCAAGATCAATACAGACGAGGTACTGTTGATAGTAGAATCTTCTTCTGGATCTTCAAGAGTTGTTGTCTATCTACGGTCTGGCCGCCTGCAGGATCTACAGACACTAACCTATCCTGAAGGAGTTCGAATTAATTAAGATCAACAGAGACGAGCTGGTATTGTTGATCTTTAAAAGAATTCATTGTCTATACTGAAGCCTGCCTAGATGATCTATAGACTCTGGCTGATCCTACAGAAAGTGAAATAGTTTCTTTTTAATCAAGATCAATGCAGACGAGTTACTGTCGATAGAAGAATCTTCTTCTGGATCTTCAAGAGTTGTTGTCTATCTACGGTCTGGCCGCCTGCAGGATCCATAGACACTAACCTATCCTGAAGAAGTTCGAATTAATTAAGATCAACAGAGACGAGCTGATATTGTTGATCTTTAAAAGAATTCATTGTCCATACTGAAGCTGCCTACATGATCTATAGACTCTGGCTGATCCTACAGAAAGTGAAATAGTTTCTTTTTAATCAAGATCAATACAGACGAGGTACTGTTGATAGTAGAATCTTCTTCTGGATCTTCAAGAGTTGTTGTCTATCTACGGTCTGGCCGCCTGCAGGATCTATAGACACTAACCTATCCTGAAGAAGTTCAAATTAGTTAAGATCAACAGAGACGAGCTGGTACTGTTGATCTTTAAAAGAATTCATTGTCTATACTGAAGCCTGCCTACATGATCTATAGACTCTGGCTGATCCTACAGAAAGTGAAATAGTTTCTTTTTAATCAAGATCAATGCAGCCGAGGTACTGTTGATAGTAGAATCTTCTTCTGGATCTTCAAGAGTTGTTGTCTATCTACGGTCTGGCCGACTGCAGAATCTAGAGACACTAACCTATCCTGAAGAAATTCAAATTAATTAAGATCAACAGAGATGAGCTGGTATTGTTGATCTTTTAAAGTATTCATTGTCTATACTCTAGTTGCTTGCAGGATCTATAGACTCTGACTGATCCTAAAGAGACTGAAATAGTTTCTTTTTAATCAAGATCAATACAGACGAGGTACTGTTGATAGTAGAATCTTCTTCTGGATCTTCAAGAGTTGTTGTCTATCTACGGTCTGGCCGCCTGCGGGATCTACAGACACTAACCTATCCTGAAGAAGTTCGAATTAATTAAGATCAACAGAGACGAGCTGGTATTGTTGATCTTTAAAAGAATTCATTGTCTATACTGAAGCCTGCCTAGATGATCTATAGACTCTGGCTGATCCTACAGAAAGTGAAATAGTTTCTTTTTAATCAAGATCAATACAGACGAGGTACTGTTGATAGTAGAATCTTCTTCTGGATCTTCAAGAGTTGTTGTCTATCTACGGTCTGGCCGCCTGCAGGATCTACAGACACTAACCTATCCTGAAGAAGTTCAAATTAATTAAGATCAACAGAGACGAGCTGATATTGTTGATCTTTAAAAGAATTCATTGTCCATACTGAAGCTGCCTACATGATCTATAGACTCTGGCCGATCCTACAGAAAGTGAAATAGTTTCTTTTTAATCAAGATCAATACAGACGAGGTACTGTTGATAGTAGAATCTTCTTCTGGATCTTCAAGAGTTGTTGTCTATCTACGGTCTGGCCGCCTGCAGGATCTATAGACACTAACCTATCCTGAAGAAGTTCGAATTAATTAAGATCAACAGAGACGAGCTGGTATTGTTGATCTTTTAAATTATTCATTGTCTATACTCTAGTTGCTTTCAGGATCTATAGACTCTGGCTGATCCTAAAGAAACTGAAATTGTTTCTTTTTAATCAAGATCCATACAGACGAGGTGATATTATTGACAGTAGAGTTTTCGGAGTCGTTGCCTGTGGTATAGCTGAATCTATAGACGCTGGCTGATCCTTAAGTTCAAATTAATTAAAATCAACAGAGACGAACTGGTTTTGTTGAAAGTAGAATCTTCTTCCGGATCTTCCAAAGTACTCATCGTCTACGCTCCAGCTGTTTACGGGACTTTATAGACTTCGGTTGATCCTGAAGGAGCTGAATTCGTTCTATTTTTTTATTATTAAGACCAACACAGACGAGCTGATATTGTTGATAGTGGAATCTTCTTCTGGATCTTCCAGAATCGTTGTGTCTGTTCCAGCTACTATGGGATCTATAGACTCCGGCGGATACTACTAGTTTTTGCAATTCAAATCAATAGAGACGAAGTGAATTGTTGATAGTAGAATCTTCTCACTGAGCTTCTAGAGTACCCATTGCCTATAGTCCAGCTGCCTACAGGATCTATAGATTCTGAAGCTGATTTTTTTTGCTTTAAGATCGATCCGGATCCTTCCAGATTCGTTGTCTCTGTTCTAGCAGCTATTGGATATGTAGACTCCGGCGAATACCGAATAAGTTCAACTAGTTTTTACAATATTAAAATCAATAGAGACGAACTGAATTGTTCATAGTAGAATCAAGGACGCACGAAGTTCTTTATTTTCGTTTCAATTTGGTTGCAATATTAATTTTCATGACTGCTTACGTTCAAATTCTTCACGGGAATTAAACTTACGACAGCTTATTAACGCGTCGTCAAGAATCAAGGGCCTTAAGTACACCTTACTTTAATGCAGACCCGCCGCAGACGTTCGCAGCAATGATAGAACAAACTCGTAAACAAAGAAAAAGTTTTGAGCACGTATTGACCTTGAGACTTGCGCCTTATAAGATTCAAGGACCTGGAATTTCGATGCCTAATATTTCACGCTTCTTTGTCTCGCATTGGGAATACACTGGAAGTTCTTTGAAAAACAACTGAGGTTTACGTAAAGCAAGATTCAAGGACCAAGGATTTCGTTATATAATATTTTAAGTTTCGTTCACTTGGAATTAGAGAAGGTGATGATGAAACAGCTGATTCTTTAAGCGTGTCTGGTTTACTGGAGACTCAAGGACCAAGGACTTTGATGCATAAGTTCTACGTTTCTTGTTTCTGAACGCCCAAATTGTTGATTCTTTAATAAAAAAAAAAGCTTCTGGTTTATTTGAAACTCCAGTTATGCAAGATTCAAGGACTAAAGATTTCGATGCCCAATATTTTAGTTTTTTTTTTTTAATTAGAGAAGGCCACAAGTTTATTTATGAAGCTGAAGCTTCTAGTTTTTTGAGAGAACAATCGAAGAACGTCTGGTTTGTCGCATGAGATTCAAGGGCCAAGAACCAAGGACTTCGATGCCTATTTTTTATGATCTTTTCTTCTGAATTTAGAACAGTAGAAGTAATGCCGAAATTGTTGATTCTTTGAACAAAAAAAGAGCAAGATTCAAGGACTTCGATTATGTCTCTGTGGTCAGAAGTAAGCAGGCTTCGGATTAAATAGAAAGGATTAAGGGAGTCTTAACGAGGAAGTAGGAGTACGTATACTAAACTATTGTCTTGAATATACGGGGTGGTCACCGTTTCCAAAATGTCTCTTTCTGCTCCATCGCAATTTTTGACTTTTGTTTTCCATTTTTTTTATGAACAATAAATGAAGAATATTAAGTAATTTTTTTTAATATAAAACTTCAGGTTTTTCTTCTCCGAATTAACAAAAAAAAAACAATACACACGTTATAAAATGAAACTTCAAAGTAATTTATTTACGATTGTCACTGTTAGCGACCATCATAGCTTCCATTCGTTTACATCAACTTAACGGCATGGCGTTTTCGTTGGGTTACGATAATTTGCATGTCATTAACATGTAAAAATGTGATAATTTCTTTTGCTACCATCGCATCGGAGCGATTGTTTTTTATGAGAGGATTTGAGTACTTTGCTTTACCTTTTGAAAATTTTATGTACAGTTCATTTTTTTATTATGTGTGTACATGCCGATCGATTGATAAACTCAAAGAACTTTTATGTAACTATCTCCTTCTAACTTTCGTGAAACAGCCTTGCGGCTCTTGTCATGTCATGTCGTGTCACTTTGTCGTATATTCTTCTTAACTCACAATCAGATCTACACGATCAGCATATAAATAAAAAATGAACTTTACAGATGATTTTTTTTTATTATATGCCGATCGTATAGATCTGATTGTTAGTTAACAAAAATGTGCGACGAAATGACATGGACATGACGAAAGGCACAAGGTTGTTGCTTAAGTTCTTTGACTTATCGATCGATCGATCGGCATATAATATAAAAACGAACTGTACATCCGAAACTCTTTTATCTGAGAAAGAATTTATTGTCACACTGATAACTTATCATTGTGTTTATCATATCTGATAATATGACGTATGACTGAAGTCAGCGGTTTCAAGAACGATATTGTTTCTTGATCGATTTGATTTGTAATATTTATAATCAGCGGTAAAATGATTAATAAATTATTATTATTAATACGCCTGAACGGTCCAGTGGTTTGCAATCGCATGGTCGTCGGTTCGACCGCACTCGGGATTTTTCTCTGGGGTGGTCGGTATCGACTTCAGGCATCCTTCAGTGTTGGGGATAAAATTCGACGCTGCTTCCCCTTAAACGGCGAGAAGGTCGGAAGTAACAAAGCCATGGAACACTTTACACACTCAAATACACTCCCGCTCCTGAGGTCCTGACAAGTCTTCGACTTAGGACCCCGTTGGGCAACCACCACGCAGATAAAAAAAAATACGAAGATGAAATTATTTACACATAATTATGCGCACGAAAAACTGCTTCTTCATATTAAAATCTACAAAAGCGTTAAATATTTAGGATGTTATTCAATAAGTAAAACAATGAAATTAAAATTTGCGTCACGTTTTGGAGTTTATTAATATTCGATTGAAATTTTATGTGCAACTCGACACGTGGCGCTTTTTTTATTTCCGAAACGTCGGAGGCACTTAAGGATGACTCACGGCGACGATTTACATTCAATAAACAACTCTGTACCCAGGCAATGAATTCAGAGTATCGATAAATTGATTGTGTTGTGAGACGTTTAAAATTGGCGCCATCAACAGCGCCATCTGCGGTCTGTTAAACTCCTGGGAATTTAGGGTTAGAGTATGGATATACTTTTAAGTATTTAAAATACTTTATTCAGATACAAGATGCAAAATACTCTTTGAAAGTATCTTTATTTCGTAGATCTTTGTTCTTCAAGATATTCCCAGCTCTGGCGGCTGTTTCCATCCAAATGTATTTACAACGAATTGCGTGGATTGTCGCCAGGCATGTATCCACCCTCGGCAGTGTTGCCAATCCACTGTAAGCCGATTACCTTTTTCAAATTTTAAAAAACCCGCTCTTACCCACATCTGCCCACATTGAGTAACGTGAATGAAATTGAAATGGTACAAAATTTATTTTATTTAAATACCTAATGATTATTGGATTGGCGACAATCGGCAACGGTGCAGTGCTGCCAACCGACCAAGCGAAGCATTTCGGAAGATAGTTGTGCAAAATTCCGATAGATGTCTCTGCATTTCGGTTGAGCCAATTGAAATCACTTGATTAAAATTTTATTCAGGCGATTTTTATTTTTGAAAATAATTTAATTTTTTTTTTTTTAATTCTCATGAAATAAACAAAACTGGGTCCAAATTTCTAAAATTAAGACATTTGACGGTTATCGTGAAAAATTTCGACGCCAAATAAAACAAAAGACGATCGAGAAATAAAGAAAATTTATTAAATTATTATTATTATAAAATTTAAAGAAGTAAAAATTTTAAAAATTTCATCGAATAAAATTAGAAAAAATATGTAATAAAAATAAAAGAAATCTCATTAAATAAAATTACAAAAAATAAAAATAAAAAAATTCTCATTAAATAAACAATGCTTTCTACTTTCTATAAAATTACAAAAAATTATAAAAAATAAATCGATAAACAAAAATTAAGGTTTGACATTTGTGCAATTTTTGACGTAAAGTAAAACAAGAGACGATCGACAAATTTATAAAATTAAAAAAAAAAAAATTAAAAAAAATCTCATTGCATAAAATTAGAAAAAAATAACAAAAATAAAAAAATCTCATCAAATAAAATTACAAAAAATTAAAAATTAAAAAATTCTCATTAATTAAACAAAACTTTGTAAAATTAAGATTTGAACTTTAGGCATTTTTTGGGGTAAAATAAAACAAAAGACGATCGACAAATTTATAAAATTAACAAAATCTCATTGAAGAAAATTAGAAAAAAATTACAAAAATAAAAAACTCATTAAATAAAATTTCAAAAAATTATAAAAATTAAAAAATTCTCATTAAATAAACAAAACTTTTTAAAATTAAGATTTGAACTTTAGGCAATTTTTGGCGTAAAATAAAACAAAAGACGATCGACAAATTTATAAAATTAAAAAAATCTCAAAGAAAATTAGAAAAAAATTACAAAAATAGAAGAACTCATTAAATAAAATTACAAAAAATTATAAAATTAAAAAATTCTCATTAAATAAACACAACTTTTTAAAATTAAGATTTGACATTTGTGCAATTTTTGACGTAAAATAAAACAAGAGACGATCGACAAATTTATAAAATAAAAAAAAAAATTAAAAACTCATTGAATAAAATTAGAAAGAAATAAAAAAAAAATCTCGTTAAATAAAATTACAAAAAATTATAAAAATTAAAAAATTCTCATTAATTAAACAAAACTTTGTAAAATTAAGATTTGAACTTTAGGCATTTTTTGGCGTAAAATAAAACAAAAGACGATCGACAAATTCATAAAATTAAAAAAAAAGTAAATGAAAAAAATGTCATCGAATAAAATTACAAAAAATATCAAAAATAAAAAGAATCTCAATAAAATTACAAAAAAAGTAAAAATTAAAAAATTATTATTAAATTAACAAAACTTTCTAAAATTAAAATTTGACAATTGTGCATTTTTTTATGAAAAACAAAATAAGAGGCGATCGAGAAATAAAGAAAATTCATAAAATTACGAAAACTAACGAAAATTTAAAAAAATTTCATTAGATAAAATTTTCTAAAATTAAGATTTGACATTTGTGCAATTTTTGACGTAACATAAAACAAAAGACGATCGAGAAATAAAGAAAATTGATAAAATTACAAAAAAATAAAAATTTGAAAAAAGTTGAGTTCAAAATCGATAGCTCTACCGAATTTTCGGTAGAGTTGGCAGCACTGATCGACAATGCGGATTTGGCTGTCAGTTAGTTGCTTTAATTTTTGTCGGCTTCCGGCTTTAGTGATTTCGTTGTTGCCAATGGTAAAGCTGAAACATCACTAACAAGTCGTCAATCAAAAATTTTTAAAATTTATCTGTTTTTTTTTTTCCCTTGAAAATATCCATTTCTACCCACGTATTTTTTTTACCCGCAAGGTTGCTTAAATAACCCGTAATTCGGGTAATTGCCCGCACATTGGCAACCCTGACCCTCGGCCCCTACCTGCACTGCGACCTCAGCCTTACGTCTGCAATTAAAAATCGATGGAACTTTTTTAATCAGACATCGAAAAAATCGTCTGATTCTTGAAAGGAACTCTCCAAACGCGATATCGATTTTATGTTCCATTCATTGCGTGACGGGGTGTCTATTGATTGCAATTTTTTGTTCGTACAAATACAGGGTGTCTTACAGAAAAACGCCTTGAGTCATAACTCCATTATTTACGGCCCAATTTTAAGAAACAAGAAAATAAATGAAACGATTCCAAATGTACTAACTATAAGGAGTCTTTAGTTTTGATTTTTTTTTCTCTTTTTGGAAATTGACTTCGAAGTTCTGTGTGACATCATAGTTGACTATGATGGTGGATTACCTATTTAAACCCTACTTGTAATCCTAACCCCACTGCTTCGGCTGTGGGAGGGATATATTTACCTACTTTCCATTTAATGAACGAATGGAACTCGTAAAACGTTCTCTATTTTTGTGTGCGTATGTAAATTCTGTTTACACCGTGCGAAAGCCCCGTGATTACCGCCGGACAAAACATCACTCTGAATGTAAACAAATCCCTTTGGCAGGGCTTGACCACCCCCAATGTACAGCTGCCACGAGAAAAAATTCTCATTGCTTGTATTTTACAAACGATCTACGTGTCATCTTAAAATAACGACGTATTTGAATAGCCACGCGTAAATAAGCGAAAGCAAGGGCCGTATTAAGTGATAAAACAACTGTCAAGTTGGAAGAAACAGCGCCACCTTAAGTACGTCAAACTCGGCAACCGACTCGATGAGTAAATGCGCAAGCAGAGAGGTATGAGTGCTGCTCGAGGGTCGATCAACGCCAAGGCAGTTGCGTGTCACACGAGGGCCGGTCAGCGCCAAAGCAGACGTGTATTGCACGAGGGTTGGTCAGGGCCAAGCAGACGCGTGTTGCACGAGGGCAAAATGCCGCCTGCGCAAGAAGATACTGAGCTGAAACGGCTCGCGTCCTTGTTTTTATTGGTTTGTTTTTTTGTGCTTCATTGGTCGTCCGAATGTGTACTCGAATCAACGACGAGCAGAGCTGCATCTTATTCGTCAAGGGGGAATAGTTTTTCCGTGTTTGCTCCGATGGTTATCTTAACGATCGAATTGAGGATGCGATCCTATTTGTTGGCCAATCGGGGAACGAATGCAGCAGCAGCACTGTTTTAGAACCAGCACGGAAGCGCTCTGATACAAGTGGTTTAGAAATTATTGAGGGGAAAAAACGAAACTGTTTTAGAACTAAACACAGATAACTAGATTTTTGATTAGAGTAGGAAGAAGAGATGACAGAACTTTTTTAGATCAAAAAATTTGTTGCAATGAAGTAACACTGTTTTAGAGCTAACGCAGAAGCGTCCAATTCTGATCAAATGAGTAAAAACAGGCGCTGCCATTAAAGAAGAAGAAACAGCAGCACTATTTTAGAACCAGAACGCAAGCGTTGTGATACGAGTGGTTTAGAAATTCAGGGAAAAAACGGAACTGTTTCAGAACTAAACGCAGATAACAAGGTTTTCGATTAAAGTTGGAAGAAGAGAACCGTTTCTTTTCATAACAGAACTTTTTAGAACAAACAATTTGGTGAAGTGAAGCTTCAAACAAGCGACACTGTTTTAGAGCAAACAAGAGTTTTCAATTCCGATTAAATGAGTAAAAGCGGGCGAAGGAATTTAAATAAATTAGAACCAACGGGTTTAGAAATTGAGGATTAAAACAGGTATTTTAGAGCAAGCAGAAAACTTTGTCGTTGCAATTTTAACGAGTAGCGATAAGCACGCACAAACCTTTCTTGCAAAGCAGAGTAATTTTAGAACTAACCAGCAAACAAGAACGTTCTCTGAAAACAGAGCTGTTTTAGACCTATTCTTTTCTTACTTATAATTAAAACCGTTAGGAGCAAATAACTCTTTTAATAAATTGATTAAGAACGCGCAAGTTTTTTTTTTTTTTTTAATTTTAAACTGAACTGTTTTAGAACTAAAGTTGTGTTTAGATAAGAGAATTTCCAGAAACTTTCTGCTTTTGTAGAGAGCTTAAAAGCAAGCACCTTTTCAACAGTAAACAGTATTACATGTACTTTAGAACCAAACGTCGAAAATTTTATTTTAAATGAAAGCGATTAATCATTTTTAGAACAAAAAGCGTAGAAGCTCTCAGTGCTAATAGCGTGCTTGATGCAACACGTGGTTTCAGTCAATTTGTTTTCTTTGTCTTTTGGAAAGCAGGAGTGTTTTAGAACTATAAACTATTAGAAGCATGAAAAGCAGGAGTGTTTTAGAACTATAAACTATTAGAAGCAAATTCCAAAACTCTATTTACTAACTGAACCCTTCCAGGCAACGTCAGTTTTCAAATATGGCTGGTAGATTGAAAGCAGGCGCAAACGAATATTCCTTGAGTATAGTATCGTTTTAGAACTAAACTCGGGTGGATGTCGATTTATGGACGCTCGAATTCAGAGTTTTTGAAGTTAGAAACTGAAAGATAATGCGTAAAGCAATCAAACTGTGAAAAAAAATCAGAGGATTAATCATAAATTTAAAAGATATTTGCATTTAAATTGTAAATTTTTAGGTTACGAAATTATTAATGGCCGTCAATTTTGATAGTTTTTGATGAGAACTCTCAACTCGTTTTTGATGTATATGAAATGTCTTAGCACTACTATGCAGCAAATGCACGTTATATTATTTTTAAAGATACATTTAATTTGAATAAAGGTATGCTTTTTCCAGTTTTTTTTTCTATGAATTTTCACCATTCCTTTCTCTACGGACGATGTTCATGTTTATCGGTATGGCACATTGGCACATGCCACGCGCATGCGGAGTATATACAGGGTGTATCATGATTAACCGGCAGCAGACGAAGTATGGGTAGAGCACAGGAAATGGAACCAATTTTGTCCTGAGTACGTGTAAATATGCTAACCATGACCTACCCTAATCTGTGTTGCGAACTTGGCAATAAATTGTAAATTGTGAGCGATGGTGGCAATAAACAGATTAAGACGGCCACATCACAGGGCTGCACTCGTACCATCGCTGTTTTTTTAACGTCCATTTTTGTGGTAACTACCGCTTTTCGGTGATTACGTTGTTAACATAATTGGTTCCATTTCCTGCGCTCTACCCATACTTCGTCTGCTGCCGGTTAATCATGATACACCCTGTATAGTATTTCAGATTGCTGTTATTGCTTTTTTGGTAGATGTCGATGGTTCTGGTAAAGAATATGTCCATAAGCGCTGAATATTTTCTATGACAAAAAGAGGTAATTTAGCTTACACTGAACGTATTTCTACAATAAAATTTGCGGATTATCCGTAAATTTCGGAATTATTGCCTTTTAAAAGTAACGATTTTTAGGTTATGTTCGAACGTTTTTTATAGATATTTTCGAATGGGTTATTCTTAAAACGTGCTGATAAGAGAAGGAAAGCCTTTTTTTGAGTAAG
This sequence comes from Dorcus hopei, assembly GCA_033060865.1. Classification (NCBI taxonomy): domain Eukaryota; kingdom Metazoa; phylum Arthropoda; class Insecta; order Coleoptera; family Lucanidae; genus Dorcus; species Dorcus hopei. The sequence continues at coordinate 25,139,621 of CM065426.1, forward strand.
TGTATTTCAAGGGAGAGAAACCATTGCACATAAATATTTTTTAATAGTATCTAACTACTTGACGAGCAATACACAAATAATTTTTGTGCGATAGGCTTTCAGGGGTAGTGCTTCGACCATACACCCCTAGACGAAGTATGTCACTCAGACGTAGGTAGCAAAATTCTGCCAACATCAACGGTAGGAGGGTAAGGGGTTTACTGTTTACAAAGGAACCTCGGCAGAGGCGGAGTGTTATTAGGGAGCAATTTTAATTAACATAAATACTTAATAAAAACATGCAAAGAAGACTTTTTTTTAACAATTTTATGGTTCTTAAACAATATGTTCAGGAGTGTTTCTATTTTAGCATATATTAATTATTATTTTTGTTATTTATTCTGAAACAACAAAAGGGTTTTAAATAAACGAATACCTTTGTAAATATTTTATTGATGTTGAAATAAAATCATTTTATTAAATAAACTACGTATTCATTAAAATTATTTTTTAATATAGTTCCTGTCAGGGTCGCTAATGTATTTTGTTTTGAATTAATAATATTAATATGCCACGTGGATCTTACAAATGATATGAACGTTGGGAAGGCTTTTCCCACTTTCGTGAACATACGAAACACACTTTCACCATTCTTTTTTAAGTTTGATTATTTTTTTTATGAAATTCAATACGAAATGATTAATTTCGAACACGAAAATATAGGAAAACACCATTAACAACTGCCACTAATGTCGAAATGAAACGAAAAGACACGATACATTAGAGGGTTCTGGTAAACTAGCCAATGAAAACGTCGGATTTTGCGGAATCTTCTAAGGTCGAGTTTGGCTTGCAGTTGCACATTCCCCTTACCCCAACCTGTTATGTTGGCTGTAAACAAACTGCAAGTATACTCAGTCTAGGAGTGTATGGTCGAAGGGGTAGTGTACTAGTTTGTCGTTTCAAATTTAGCATTTAGGTGTAAATTTACACACAAAAGTTTCTCATCCCTTTTAGAACACACACAAAAGTTTCCCTTCCCTTAAAATACGCACAAAAGTTTCCCTTCCCTTAAAACTTACATACAAAAGTTTCCCTTCTCTTAAAATTTACATACAAAAGTTTCCCTTCCCTTAAAATTTACATACAAAAGTTTCCCTTCCCTTAAAATACGCACAAAAGTTTCCCTTCCCTTAAAACTTACATACAAAAGTTTCCCTTCCCTTAAAACTTAAGTCCGTATTCATAGTGCTTCCTCGAGGCTTCCTTCAGTAAGGAACCCCTTAGAATGGGATTGTAGTAAGGCAGTTGCATAAAAAAATCACAATCTAAGGGGTTCTTCATTCAAGGAAGCCTTGAGGAAACACTATGAATACGGACATTTTACTCACAAAAGTTTCCCTTCCCTTAAAACTTACACACAAAAGTTTCCCTTCCCTTAAAATTTACCCACAAAAGTTTTCCTTCCCTTAAAATATATTTACTCATAAAGATTTCCCTTCCCTTAAAATCAGTGATATTAGTCGTAATTTACACTGTAAATTATGATTTAAATTACCGTAATTTACCATTTTAAATTACCATTAATTAATTAATTACCATTAATTACCAAATCAGATACCATTAATTACAAAATTTAAGATTAAATAAACAAAATATACAATTTATAACAAAGGAACAAATATATTGACAAATGATTGAGCTGCAAAGGTACTATTTGTTAATTGAAATCTAAGTGGACCCAAAACTTTGTTGCAAAAGATGAACCTTGCACTCCTCAGGAATCAAATGTCTTTACTTTAAACGAGTTAATAGTCTTCCATCCGAAGAAAAATAAGTGAAGAAAAGGTTTCACCCATACATTAATTTTATGTTATGCTTATTTTTTAATTGTAATTTGTGTACTCAATTGAATTTGTGAACTCAATGCTTTCTTTAACTAAATTTTCTTATTTGCAAGTTACAAATTATTTTTTATTAAGTTTACATTTCTTTTTTTGAAATCGTAATTTGATGTTTTTAATTGAAGTTTTTTAAACTTTCAATAAAAGTTTAACTTTTACATACACACAGTTTATTTTCCTACATATTACATAGAAACGTGGAAAATGGTAAATTACCATGGCAAATTATTACAGCAATAAATTACTGGAGAATTTAAAATGGTAATAAAAAACGGTAAATTACTAATTTAATTTACCAAAATTATAAATTACGGTAATTTTACATCACTGCTTAAAATACATTTACACATAAATGTTTCCTTTTCCTTTTTAATTTAATATGTTCGCTGTTCATTTAAATACACCTAACACACTACCTCTGAAAGCCAATCCCATAAAAATTATTTGTGTAATGCCCAAATAACTATAGAACTATAGGTATATTTTCATGACCAACGCCCGATGGGCCAGCTCACTTTAACTAATAGCGTTTTCCACTGGCTGCACTAATGTGCACTGAGTGTATTTTCATCTCGGTTCAGCTTTATGTAATAAAACGAGGTAGAGATATCCTGAGTGCACACCGGTGCAGCCAGTGGAAAACGCTATAACATATACAGATCCATCCATCGCCAAATGTGCCACTGTCGCCTCTTTAAGAAGAAATAGCGCCTGAAATTTTATGGTTAGTGCTGGCATGAAATTTTGGAGTTTTTACGAACGCTCAAACTTAATTTCTCTACTTCGCAACATTCATAAATAATCTTTAAATTTCGGAAAAAAAGCTAAATAGAAAATTGCAGAATAAAATCTGTAAATCTAGAATAGATTTATCAGGCGTTATCGGCTATTGCAATAGAGTCTCATAATTTGCCGGGTATGATGGGCAACATAATATAATAAAATGTATTTATACAAAAGTTTCTCTTCCCTTCAAATGTATATACACAGGCTTTCCTTTTCTTTAACAGCACTTTTTAAGAATAACTTATTCGAAAATATTGATATGGAACATCAAACCTAGAAATCTTAACTTTTAAAAGGTGATGATTTCGAAATTTACGGATAATCCGCAAATTTTATTGCAGAAATACGTTCAATGTAAGGTAAATTAACTATTTATGTCACAAAAAATGTTGAACGTTTATGGACATATTCTTTACCAGACCCGAATTCGGAACCCAAAGCGACGATATTTCATTCAGCGTTTCTCGGATTTGCCGCATTCCATGCGCATTCGACTGCCGTCTGACGTCTGCCGCGTACGTCGGAAATCTACCATAAAACGTCAAATTTTGAATTTTCAAAAGCTTATATTTTTAAAGTTTATTGTTAATCCTCTGATTTTTTTTCATATTTTGATTCCTGAATACATTATCTTTCAGTTTTTAATATGAAAAAGTTTAAATTCGAGCGTCCATAAATCGACATCTTACCCTAAACTCAAAGTAACTTCTGTAGAACAAAACATGAAACGCTCCAATTTTTATGAAGTGATTAAATGTGGAGCGCAGGACATTAATTAAAAATAGAATGCTTTTAGATCCCTTAGTAGTAAAGCCACTTAAGAACAAATAGTAGAACTATTTTTGGAATAAAGCGGTAAAAGCCAACTGAAAACAGAACTATTTTAGAACTCTTAAAAAATAAAGAAAATTTAGAGCAAATTCCAAAATTATTTTTGATTGATAGATAAAACTCTTTCAGAGCAAAACGTAGCTACTCTTTAAAAGCGGCATTCTTTTAGAACTAAACATGAAAAATTTAAATTTTATACGCAGCGACTATCAACAATTAAACAGGAAGACTCCAGCTTCGATAAGGAAATTGAAAGCGCGCACTTTTCTGAACAGCAAACCGACCGAAAATAGAATCGTTTTAGAACCGTTCGCAGTAGAGCAAATTTCGAGAAACCTTTAATAAATAGAAATCTTTTAGAACAAAACGCAGAAGCGTTTAGTTCTCAAAAGTAATTGAAACCAGATACGACGGAGTACTCTTTGAAAACGGCATTTTAGAACTTAACATCAACGAGACGGTTTAACTTTTTTCTTCACTTCCTTTCACTCATTCACTCAATCAGAAGTGTCTGTCCTATTGTAGTTCTAAAACAGTTCTATGTTAGTTCATGAAGTTCTGAAGAAGTTGCGTCATAAAGAGAATTGCTTCTCTTTTCCTGCTTTTAATCGAAAACACAGTTATCTCAGTTTAGTTCTAAAACAGTTCTATTTGGTCCTAGATTTCTAAACCGAAACATTTCTGAGCTGGTTCTAAAACAGCTCTGCTTTTCTTTTTCATTTCTTCGCTTGGTTTTACTCATTCGATCAAAACTGAAAGCAGCTACCAGATTGTGTTTATTTTGACGAACGTCATCGTTGCTTTGTTACGCAGACGTCGACGTGACGTTTCGCCCGCACCTGTCCGTATGACATCGCCGATTGACGTTTGTCAATCTGACGTTTCTCGACGCCTGACTTTTGTAAATCTGACGTTTCTCGACGCCTGACTTTTGTAAATCTGACGTTTCTCGACGCCTGACGTTTGTCATTCAGACATTCCTTGCGTCTGTCATTTTGACGTCTCTTAACGACCGTCATCGTGATATGATTTGTCAGTCGCTAACCAACGCGTGAGGACCCCCCCTCCCCCTCACAGAAGCAGTAGATTCTGGGACATGAAAATAAGATAAAATAAAATTGAAAATCGTGCGTAGAGTCCATTTGTGTCGCATGTGGAAAAAGAAATTCTGATGATGGCTAAAAAAATTAAGTTCGCGGCTTTGCTTCGCGTTGCCTGCCCCCCCTCCCCCTCCTTCAGTTTTCAACCCGACACCTCAAGTGTTATTTACTTAGAAAAAAAATCTCTACGTGAACTATTTTACACGCTCCAGTAGCGCCGCCGTACTCGCTGCTACGCGTAGAGATAAATAATTAATCGCGCCGTTGTTATTTTTTTCTTTTTTCTGCACTGTACCACACGTGCCATTTTTTTTGTTTGCATCGAATGACTCGTTCTTATGACTTTCTCGCTTGCACAATAACAACAACCATATTAATCACCTGCGAAAGGTTAATGTTACTCGGGCCGGGAGTAAATAAACTTGTCGACTCGTCGACCTTGAAGGTGGCTGACGGCGAAGCGCGTGGCGTTAGTGACATAATTTTCTGGCAGAGAAAAAAGAAATAAGCCGAATTCCGTTCGTGGAAATTTTTGGAATCCTCGCGTTTACCATTTTACTTTGAAATGAACCTACGTCGACCAACCACGCTTCTATGTGTGCAAGCACACTTCTATTACCATTTCATATTATGTATATATTGAAACAGGCAAATGAAATCTAATTATTAATGAATAATAGTCATTTATGTATCAAGGGCATAATTAAGAGAGTATGTTTAAAGCGCGACGCGAAGCGGAGCGCCTTTACATGCGCGAGGGCTATTATCTACAATTGTGCCCGTGGTACATATCGTTTATTTTAAAGCCCGAATATTTTGGAACCATTCCGATATTATATTCAAGTTTTCTGTTTGCTGCAACCCGTAGATGTTCAAGTTGATTTGCGATGACATCAACGAAAAAAAAAACTGGAGTTGTTCTTCGCTTTCTTGAATCGTTAAAAGTTTCTCGGCATCAAAATTCGCGACGGTTTAACGAAGCGCGTTCGTTCATCCGTTAAACAATTTCCGGTTTATTATTCGGCGCCCCATTTCAATACGAAATTTGTATACCTACCTAACAGGTGATTATAAGTTTTGCGCTTTTGGCAAGTTAGAATTTCATAATTGTGTGTCGGTGACTAATTGTAAGCAAACAAGAAACATTTCTATTCCGCAGGCAAAACAGACCTCGGATAATAGCGACGGCTTCTATTGTGTTTTGTTCTCTCGTTGTTTCCCGAAAGAGCCAAAGTTTGGCGTTCGTTTTGCATTCTATTGTTAAGTATGTTTTACTGATTTGTTGAAACTTGAAACTTAATTATTATCATTTAAGTAAATTCTCGATTTGGCAGCCGACCCGATCCTTTACAAGTAGAACTCCCGAGCTTCAGGTATCGCAGCGCCATCTATCTATACGCCAGAAAACTTACTCGCGTCGTTATTTTGCCTCTGCTAAGAGAATCGGGGCTTAAACGCTTTTGAAGACGACGTGTTCCGCCGAAACTCTTCGAAACTGATCGAAATAAAAGTCATTCCTAAATCAGCGATTTAGTGAGGCACGATTCTCAGATCGAAACCATAAAGTTACTCGCGAGACTTCTCAGTAGATGGCGGGAACGATTTTCGCAGCAATGTTTTAATTACCTTGGCGAAAATGTGTGAGAAGAGATTGGACTGAGCGCTGAGCTAATCAAAATAAAAGTTGTTACTAATCGCAAGCTCTCTGCACTGTACGATTCCGCTACCAACCTGCCTGAAGGCTGGAATGTTTGGGCGGGCAAACTAAGATCCGTCCCAATTCCCGGCTAACTCGAGCGACGGGTGCGAGCGAGGTGGCGCGTAACCCCAAAACAAAGGGGGCCAGACAACAGAAATAAATAAGAGTCTTTATTTATGCAACGATTAAGCTTGTACCGAACCTATCCACCGTAGTAGAGTTAAAACACGAAACACGGATCCGCTTTTCGTTCACAAAGAAAATGAACGTCAAATCTAAGTGAATTTAACCCCGCGCGTCAAAAGTTGCTTGTTTCGATTCAACACATTAATATTGTCGTAAATAAATCAGAAGAATCCGACCTTAAGTCTTCCAGAGTACCTTCGCACCTGCTGTGCTAAAGTCGAAGAAGCCATCCCGCGCCCCCGGCAGTAGACTCCCTCTTCCGGCGACGATGTCAAGCAGCAGGATTATCGGACTCTAGTTCGAACGACCGGAAATGAATTTCATCGATGCCACCAGCATTTTCCAACTACCACGGCTCTAAGATAGACTAGCCCCAAATAAAAGCCTGATTAAAAGAGTGAAGCTGCGCACAGAACTCGTCTGATTGAAGTGCCGAAATCAGGCTTCGATAAGCAAAAGCAGAATGCTCGTATAACACGTGAAGTGCTTCCTTTCGAATCACGGACGAAACTCCGTTCGTTTTCCCTTCGCAAGCTCATACACTTAAGGGACCAACCAACTCGATCGAATTCCAGAATACTAACTCTCAGACTTACGCGCAGCGAGAAATCAAGACATGCTCCGAACTGGCCAATAGCAAAATGTCTGTAATAACGAACGATGTAGCCCGCGGCGTTGCAAACATGAAAACGCCGTTTCTAGCGGCCATCTTGGGAATCTACTACTCGTACGTCTAATGGAATTTACACCAAAACCTTCGAGACACGAATAGCAGGATGCGTGTTCGGTGTAACCACTTTCGTGAGACCACTTGCGTCAACTTCAGTGACCACTTTCGTTCCAAGGAGCGCGCCCTCTTGCGATGTGCGGCGTGATGAACCATCGTATTGCCAAACACTAAGATGGACGGCCAAGATCGATTTATCAACGAGGATACCACGAACAAGTTCGCCAAGCAGCTCCCAGTTAAAAATTACAGCTTTCAAGTGACGGCCTTGGACTTCTAGACATTTATTTAACAGATTCTCACCGAATGCGCACCGTTGCAAGTCTTCCGCCTGGTTTTCGCTTCAGCGCCGATGCAGTTTCTCGAAAACGCGAAATCCACTCTTTTTTTTTAATTGCATTTTGACGTGGCACAGCATCGCGATGCCTCAGATTAAAATGGCGCCTAAATGTAAGCGTTGAATCGTAATTGTGGATTCGTTCTTGAAAAACGCCTCAACGACAAAAGCCACGGTGTTCGCCAGACCACCGATACATTTCTACTAAATGACAAAGTTCACTAACGCATAAAATAAATGACTGAAAACCTCAACAACTGTTACGTTGTGGCATCCTGAAAAGTGTCGCGACGTGATTTTGGCGAATCCAGTGTAACACGTGGATTGCTTCTTTCCAAATCACGGATAAAACTCCACAGCGTTCGCCAGACCACCGATACATTTCTACTAAATGACAAATGGCATGACGTAAGTTCACCGACGCATAAAACAAACGACTGGAAACCTCAACAACTATTACGTTGTGGCATCCTGAAAAGTGTCACGTCGTTTTGGCGAACCCAGTATAACACGTGGATTGCTTCTTTCCAAATCACGGATAAAACTCCACAGCGTTCGTCAGACCACCGATACATTTCTACTAAATGACAGATGGCACGACGTAAGTTTACCAACGCATAAAACAAACCACTGGAAACCTCAACAACCATTACGTTGTGGCATCCTGAAAAGTGTCACGACGTCATTTTGGCGAACCCACTATAACACGTGGATTGCTGCTTTCCAAATCACGGATAAAACTCCACAGTGTTAGTCGGACCACCGATACATTTCTACTAAATGACAAATGGCACGACGTAAGTTCACCAACGCATAAAACAAACGACTGGAAACCTCAACAACCATTACGTTCTGGCATCCTGAAAAGTGTCACGACGTCATTTTGGCGAACCCAGTGTAACACGTGGATTGCTTCTTTCCAAATCACGGATAAAACTCCACAGTGTTCGTCGGACCACCGATACATTTCTACTAAATAACAAATGGCACGACGTAAGTTCACCAACGCGTAAAACAAACAACTGGAAACCTCAACAACCATTACGTTGTGGCATCCTGAAAAGTGACACGTCATTTTGGCGAACCCACTATAACACGTGGATTGCTGCTTTCCAAATCACGGATAAAACTCCACAGTGTTAGTCGGACCACCGATACATTTCTACTAAATGACAAATGGCACGACGTAAGTTCACCAACGCATAAAACAAACGACTGGAAACCTCAACAACCATTACGTTCTGGCATCCTGAAAAGTGTCACGACGTCATTTTGGCGAACCCAGTTTAACACGTGGATTGCTTCTTTCCAAATCACGGATAAAACTCCCCTCACAAGCACAAGCACTTCACAAAATGCTCCCACGTCAGGACCAACTCCAGCGTGTCTTATAGAACGCCAACTCAGACTTTCGCGCAGCGAGAAATCAAGGCAGAAAGGTAGTCACATGCTCCTAACTGGCCAATCACAGCCCAAGTTCAGAAAATCAAAGTCCGACCGCGGCAAGGACTAGCGCGACGGCCGTCTTGAAGACTTTCGCTTCTTAACCGTAACCATTCTCAGCTCGAAACCTTAAAGCTACTTGAACAACTCAATAGGTGGCGGGAACAGTTTCCGTAGCAACATAGTAACCAATACACCGCCCACCTCTATTTATATTTAAAGAAAGTAAAGATGCGTTCTAAGAAGGATGAAATAATTTGGCGCCTAACGTGGGGGTCAGCTAATGAAATGCTAGAGTAAATTGGCGCCCAACCGGGGGGCTTATCCTCCATTAACGCTCCACTTGATTTGTTGCTTACGGATTGACGTAGCAGAGAAAAATGTTAGTTATTTACGTACACGCTGTAAGGCAACTGAAAGAATTCGGCGTTCCAATTACAGATTTCTTTTTTGGGATTTAACGCGTACCAAGACGGGGAGTGGGGAGGGGCGAAATCAATTTTAATACTTTCTTTCATTCCGTTCCGTTCCGAATTCAATCGAACGCCGCGTGCCTATTCGTAATCCCAGATTGTTCTTCTTTGTGCGAAAATATGAAAGGAGAGGAGAATTTCCCGATTGGAGTCGCGGGTCTTTATTACGGATCGGTTTATTTGCGAGTTCCACGTCGGGTTTGAGGATAAAACGAGAAATCAAAGCCTTCTTTTTTTTTGGTTTTCTTAATCGTACTGTAGCACAAAATCTCGTCCCTCTTTATTTTTCTATCGCCCAAGATAACCGTCGAAGTAATTAAAAAAAAAACACACAAGCTCATAGCTGCTTTATTCCAATCATTATTATTATTATTATTATTAACCAGCGCCTACTCTATACAGGCCTGATTTATTGGGAGGGGAACATCCACGTCCAGATCTCAGAGTACTCATAAAGTTTGTGCGTTATCTCAAGAGTCGTGGTCTCCTCCCAGCTAAAGGAAGGGCCTGTGTTGATTGAATTGTAACATAGAAAACGCAGAAAATATTTATAAAATGGCAACCTCTAACCTCTAACCTTGAAATTTGTCGAATTTGCAAGCTTTTTTTCCGGTACCTTAGGGGGCTCTGATCGAATCTAGCTGCACGTCTTTGTATGGCAGAAAATGACGAGGAACGCGATGCCGCCGCGCGTTTGAAGATATTTATAAAATGGCAACCTCTAATTCTGACGAAATTTCGTTCCCTTCAAGCTCAAAATCCCTGCATAAATTTGGCGCCCAATAAGGAACTAGCTCGCTACACCACGTAGCATAAATTTGGCGCCCAACATGCGATTAGCTCCCTACACGACGTAGCATAAATTTGACGCCCAACATGGGATTAGCTCACTGCACTACGTAGCACAAATTTGGCGCCCAACTTGGGGGCAAAGTGAAGCGTAATGTTTTTCATACAGTTTGTGCGTTATCTCTAACTATTAACCATATCGTATCTCTTACGTCTATTGTGATTAAATCTTAAACTTTATTTACTGATTTGAAGTTAGACGCACTGTAAATCGAACGCATTGGCATTCAAATGAAAGTCGTAAACAAGTACGCCGCGCACGGATTAGGCAAAATTCAGATGTAGAACGAGGCCTCCACTTATTAAGTTAAATAATAACAAGTTATCGGAAGCGGCGGGAAGTGAATGTGCTTTCGGTCACGAACGAATTTGTTTTCGACTCAAATTAGAAAACGTTCTCTCTCTCTCTCCCAGTCCCAGTCCCAGTTGTTGGCTTGTATGACACACGTTTTTGAATCTTCCGGTAGAATTCGAGTGTATGGTGTGTAAATAAACTCGAGTGCGCTTCTTAAACTGTGATGTGATGATGCAAGGCCTAAACAACCAGTACTCTCTGCCGTACCATCACCAGCACCTCGGCCACCACGGCCGGCATTACATGCACCACCCCAACCTGATGACGCAGCTTTCGAACCAGAGCACCGAGAGCTGCCCCGAGTCGAGGAGTTCCTCCGAACCGATCGATACCCCGTGCAGTTCCTCGCCGAAGGTCGAAAACGGGGCCTCGTGCTCCCCCAAGTTCGGCTTCTTTCAGCGCCAGCACAACCATCACCACCATTCGATCTTGGAGCTGAAGCGCTACTTTGGGAAAAAAGTAAACCATTGGATTTCGACCGATAGGGGGGGAAATAGGAGGGCTTCGTGCAGTGAGGATGGCGCTGCGAAGCAGCCCGACGATGAATTTCGCGGGAGGAGTAAATCTTTGGACGGTGCCATCAAGAGGCCGCTTGTCGGTGATTGCGAAGCTACGTACAGAATTTACAATAGAATTCTTCAGGAAGGTACGTACATTTGAAAATTAAAAAAAAAAACTCGAAATTCTTGGAAAAAAGACTCTCCCCTAGTGGGGAAGCGTCGATCTTCTTTTGTTTTACTTCGCCCCAATTCGCCATACAAAAAAAAATTGGACAGTAAGAAACCAAATTAAAAAAAATAATAATAAAACCAAATACGAAGCAAGAGACGAGCAAGAAAAAAACAAAGGGGGGTCTCTTTCTCAGGTTGATTGTTCAGGGGAAAAAAGAGAGAATTTAAAAAAAAATCTGCCTGTAGATACGAAAGTTGAAGTGGATGAGAAACAAAAAAAAATTAACAAAAGTGTGCTCGCGAAGCAACCACCCTCTTAATAGGGGGAATTTCGAAACATCACAAAGAATGCCTCCGACGGCGCAGTTTGATTGCCAACTTTCCTGCGAAATGGATTTTCGATTTCGCCCCCCGGGCGGGGCACAAATCCGAAAAAACGCCCTTTTTTGCCTGTTTTTGCACGTTTTTTCGATACTGACAAACTCAGGGGGGTTTCCGTAGAACGCCGCTCACAGAGCTGTTAGACACAACCTTCGGACGATTTTTGGTGGCGTTCGCGAAGTGATCGCCCGTCGCCGTCGGGAGCCGGGGGAGGAAACGTCCGGGGGTGCGCGTTTGCAGACCACTTTTCGGGAATTTTTCTCGACCCTCAAACGTGGTCGGATCGCGACGACTCTTGCGGCGTCGTAGGCGGAAAACACCGGAGAAACCGACGGCGGGGTCGATTTTGCGATCGGACGCGGGGGGGGTAAAGATTTCGCATGGGGGTTTCGAAAAATTGGAGCGCGTTTGCAGACCACTTTTCGGGAATTTTTCTCGACCCTCAAACGTGGTCGGATCGCGACGACCCTTGCGGCATCGTAGGCAGAAAACACCGGAGAAACCGACGGCGGGGTCGATTTTGCGATCGGACGCGGGGGGGTAAAGATTTCGCATGGGGGTTTCGAAAAACGGCCGTTTTTGACGCTTGAAAAAATTCCACCGCCCTTATTTACGGAGCGAATCGGATCAAACTCGGAACGTAGGTGTAGGGCGATGATATCTTTACACACGCAGACGCTCGGCGCCGAGTACGGTCCTGGATTTTAATGACGGCCCGAAAACCGCGATTTTTGAACTTTTTCCAAAATTTCTCGAAAAATAGACGCAGCAGTTTTACAGAACTCTCTCACACGATACTATGCTCCCCCGGGTACCTAACCCATGGGGCCTATACCCCGGGAAAATGCGCTTTTTTGAGATATGATTTTTTTTAAACTTGTCGAATTTATAAGCTTTTTTTCCGGATTTTTTTACGGTATCCTAGGGTGCTCGGATCGAATCGAGCTGCACGTCATCGTATGGCAGAAAATGACGGGGAACGCGATGCCGCTGCGCGTTTGAAGATCGGACGACCGGGAGGGCCGGTACAGGGCCGTACTCCCGGAAAAGGGTAGGCTCACTTTTGGGGGACGGATCCCGGTCCTTCCTCTTGCCGCCCCCGTCTGTTACTACCCCCTCGGCCACATGGCAAGTCGACGCTAAGCTTTCGAGTGGTGCGGTGCTCCCAATGTATTTTAAATGGGAAATCGTAAATCGATGGGAAACTGGGAGGTTTTTCCGATCTGGACGGTGTCCTGTTAGATTAGTCGCTAACGCATCTTTTGAAGTCCCGCCCGTTCGGGTAGGATGCTCAGGGCCGGTTCGAGAGGGCTTCGAAATTGGCTCCGGCTAGGTACGGGTCCGAAAAAAAATTTTTCTCCAGAACCGGAAGAGATATCGCCGAGGTGGTTCTAGCGGAGGCTAGCCCATTCTTTCCCCTTCACGACGCAATTGAAAGAAATCAAATATTTTGAAAATAGTAAGTCTTCGCTTCCAAGCTGGAATCCTTCCAAAAAGAAGAAAAAGAAGAAGACTTACGGGGTTCCTGTTCTGGCTAAAATTTCGCTTCCAGACTGGAATCACGTTTGATCTTCTTTCTTCTTCCATTTCGAATCCAAAAGGTATCTGGATCTTCTTTCCGTTGGCGTTGGCAAAAACTTGACTAAGTTTTTTCATCCAGATGTCGACGACGAGGGAACCACAAATGTTTTTAAAATTCCGTTGCTACTGCTGGACTCGTCTGTCGGAAGAAATAAGGCCAACGCGGTTTGTGTCCGGAACGCATCTTGTTCTTCTTTTCCCGGGGGGCCAAAATCTTTCAGTCAAATGTCGAAGGCAAAGAAATGAAACATTCTGGCTTCCAGATTGAAATCCGTTTGATCTTGTTTCTTCTCCCAGAAGAATCGAATCGGAAAGGTATCTTAATCTTGTTTCCCTTGACAAAAACTTGACTAAGGACGAAAGAACCCAAATATCTTGAAAATATCCATTGGCACTACTACTAGGCTGGAATCACGTCAGTCTTTCTTGCGCCTACCAGAAGAAAAAAGACTGACGCTGTTTGACTTCAGAAAGGCTCTGGCAAAAACTTGATGAAAACTTTTCATCCAGGTGTCGAATGTCCAGTGCTACTGCTAGGCCAGAATCACGCCAATCTTGCTTACATTTACCAGAACAAAGAAGGCTGACGCGGTTTGAGTGCGCGGAATGCATTTCGATCTTCTTTCCTCTGGCGAAAACTTGACCAAAATCTTTCGGCTAAGTTCTAAAGGCTGCAAGCTTTTATTGTCACAAGTTTCTCAGAAGACCTTTCAATTTATGGCCACGCGCAGCAAGGACCTCGACGTTCTTTAATCTTGTCCTGTTGTTTGACAAATTTAATAAAAAGCCAATTAAAATAATAGATTTTTCTCAAGTCATCTTTCAAGGTAGATAAAAATGCATGTTTACTTGAAATTAAATTTGAAAAAAATGTGGGTTTTTCAGCTTCATTAAATTCTAATGATAACTTGAATCCACGCCGCGCCGGCGGATTGCAAAGGTTGTTTTAGTTTCAAAGCAACACGAGAAATGCATTTGCATTGTGTGCACAACTTTGCTTTTTCATACGTGTAGGTATTGCATGAATTAAAAAAAAAAAACGTGTTTGCTTTGTGCAACTAGAGTCTCCGGAAAAGCAAGTCACGCTCAGATTTACAGTAACACAATAAATTGGCGCCCAACGTGTGGGGCTTCAACACTACACCATGTATAGTTGGTTGCTGCATACAAATAAACGCGCTGGTGAATCAATGACCTAAGAGCTCCTTCGTTTCGTGTGGTCACGCTGTTATTAATAAATAAGTACGAGATAAATATGCTGGAGTAGATTAAAAATCGATCCAAATCAAACAGCGTACAGCAGATAATTAAACTAAGGCGGTTAATTATCAACGCAAACAAGGTTATCTTTATTACAGTCCCCCAATATAAACACTGCGCCGCGCGTAATTCATTTTCAATTGTTGCTAATCGTTTTCGAAATAGGTTCGGACGTGCGTGCGTGCGGTTTCGGGTTAATTAGAGGATAACGAAGTGCCGCTTGGACTGACCGACAAATTTGGACGCGATGATACTGAGCAGGACGAGCTCGTCGTTTCGTCTACGATCACTCACAAACACAACAGGTCAGCAGAAATTTGTTTGTTAGTTTAAATGGGCGTTTCCAAAATGTGTGGATACGGCTTAACCGTGGACTCAAAATAACCCCCAACTTGTCTATGTACGTACGCATACTAAGACATGCTTAAATCAGTATACTGTTTCAAGATTTTAATATTTTTTTTATAACAAGAGAACGTGGGAAGTGAAAAAAACCGCCCCTACTTTTAAATATCACTGCGTACATTTAGCGCCCAACTGAAGAGACTAGCTCATTTCCCCACTGCGTAAATTTGGCGCCCGACGCTACACTGCGTAGCACAAATTTGGCGCCGCCCGATGTGGGGGCAAAGTAAAGTACGAGTATAGTGTCACCTACCGAACGAAACGAAATAGTTTCGAGTGCTTTAACGAGCTACTTTATGAAATCCAAACGAATTTCATGATGTAGCTATTAAAGCTCGACGCGTGCGTTAAACGTCTTCCGAAACGTGTATTTTATACTATTTCGATCCTTGTTGTAAAAAAATTGCTTTATTCTGCGTTTTAAATACGTACAGGAAAATTCCGTTTTCTAATGTTGCGGCTGGCGCTTGAAATAGTTTCAAACAAATGCCAGTTTTGAGGTTATGTTCATAATTTTAGATGTCAACCGGTATAGGGGTAATTTCGAGCCGCGCTGCTCAATCAGAGAGTGAGGGCTCGTCGCCGTTTTTTCTTTAAACAAAAATTGAATAACGCCTGCGCGTGTGTGTAAAGAAAACTGATGAAACAAGTGACGATCGGAGTTGCGACGAAACCCGAGCCTAATACGTCGAGAAGTGTTCGAAGAAAGTTGAAAATATTTCCGGTTCGGGAATTTTCTTCTTCGAAAGATGACGAAAAAGTGTACAGAGACAATAAACATAGTAGCAGGCGTAAGAAAGTGTACGTTACATAAACACCCTGTAAGTATGGTGTTTTTAAACGAGTGCCGGTAGTTCCTCTGCATTACCGCGTCATATGATTGCCCGAGCAAATTTCTTCTGCCGTGAAATTTGTTTGATGTAATTGCGTGCGCGTTCAGTTACTTATTAATGTTTTCTCACCCAAACCATGGTACTAGATGCAGAGAGACGGTCGAATGTCGCCCTCACAGAATTTATCACACTCGTTTCCTTCCTCCAGCAAAGCACCGTTGCTACCTACCTGTGTAGATAAGTAGAAGTTTAACACCGGAGCGAAATTAATCCAGTGTCGCCGGCAACTTCAGTGGGACGGGAATGGGTTCTTAAACCATAACACGAAGGCGAATCCAAAATAGGCGCCACTTAATTTTTTTTGAAAAGGAATCGCGTAAAAATTAAGAAAACACGGTACGTCCAAAGCATGAACACAAGTTTATTAAAAGATTGATCACAAGTAATCGATTAAATCAGATGGTGAACAACACAACTAACGTTAAACAGTAAATCCTAACAATTCGGATCCGAAATTAATACAAAGTTAAATAAAAAACATTCACTTATTCTAACGCCGAAGTACTCGCTCGATGAATTAGTTTAGTAAGCGTAACGCAAGAGAAAAGGTGAATTGCTCCGAAATGGAGTTTACTTCGCGAGTATACGCAAAATTTACATGTGCGAAAGCGACAACATCAAAACCACTGTAACACATAAATATCCGACCTAATTACGTAGCATTCATACGTCTGTCGAGTCAGGAGCGTTCCACCGTTGCAAAGCGGTAAGCGGCGTCGCTGCTCCTCGGAGTGTCGGTCTCCTTGCGGGGTTTAACGGTCCGCGCACTGGGGGGTCGGTACGGTACTAGGGGCGGTATGATGATCCCAGTAAATGTCGCACGTACGGGATAGTCGTCCGGACGAAGAAAGAACAGCCAAAACGAAAAGCCTAAGGGGAGCAAAATGACCATGAACTGCAAGATAATCCAAAACGATGGAGTAAACCTTACCTAAGTCAGAATAGGACGTAGGCTGAACACGAGTTGGCACACAGTCAACTCTCTCGTACAGTTGAATTAATCAGAGTCGACCAACAGCCGTAAGATCTATTCTCTTCCTCCAAAAGAAATTAGAGTGGGAACCCACAAAACTAACTACACGCAAATCACCTGACGGTCGACAACACACTGGCAATTCCGGCGTTTTGCAAAATCGAGATGGGTAGAGAACGGTATAAAGTGAGATGAACGGTGGTCTGTTTGAATCGTACCAATAACATAAGAATGTGAGATCAGCGGAAACCAATCAAAATAAAGGACAAGGGTTACGAACATACGCACCGGTTTCAGGTGCGGATGTTTTTTAAAACAAAAGAATTCGACCATCCGTCGTCGTCCGCGTCACAAAGTAGTACTCTTTAAATTGGACAAATAAACACCGCGTAAACGCAATTCCAACCCTAAGCAAGGATGGGGCTAATTTTATATAATGAACTTATTCGTCTAATCTGAAGCTTTTAACGAAAAGCACGTTAAAAAGAAAGTTTTGGGTAAATTACACGAACGAGGAATTGTAAATTCCTACGCGTAATGTGGGAAACAAAACGAAGTGTGCTAAAAATAGATCGTAACGTTGAAATGTGTACTGTACAGGGTGTGTTTGTACACAGGCGGAAAATAAACTGTAACACCGTATGCACTTTCTTTTTTACTCAGTTGTCTATTACCAGACTCTTTTCCACCTTGTGAGGTATTCATACTTTGCAATATCACCTTGTCCAACCCCAATTTCAAAGAGGCCTAATCAAACATTTCACGTTCGTAAGTATTACGACAAAGCAGGCGGTAAATTTGCACCATTTTTTGCTGGCCAATGCGGTGGCATCGTGCCTAAATCTGCAAGTCGTTCTGCAACTGTAACTTGCAGACATCCTGGTCAGATTTCAGTGCCTCGAATGCCTGTAGGAAGGACTCAGAGCTTCCTTCCTCACCTCCGTTTGTTCAGGCTTAATTTCCTTCTTATTTTCCAGGAGGAGCAAGTGATTAGAAGAAATTCCTTCTTTTTTATTGACGCCGTCTTCGACCTCTCCTTCTTCTGGTGGGAGTATTAGAACATACTTCGTAGGGCGCTCGGTCATCGTGGAGACAAGCACATGTTGAACTACCATTGAATCTTCATCCGTAGTATTAATGTAAACAAAACTGGGCTTGTTCATTCCATCCACTGATGTGCTATCTTCAGGTGTAATTGTTGCAAGTGTTGTTGTTGTAGCAGTCGATGCAATGGGAGGCGTCGCTGGCAATGGATTCCTGTTAGCTTTGTTAGATGGTGTCATGGCGTCGATGTAGTTTTTGCGTTGAGTGTTTCTTGCAGATTTGCGCTTCTGGATTGCACTCTCAGGATCATCTGGTGGTGAAGGAGGTGGTGTAGTAGCGAGGTCTTCCCCTTCACCATTCGATTCAGTCACCAATCCACCTTTGCGTTTGCGGTTTTTGCTCGCACCAGTATTTTTTTTTTTTTGGCTTTCGTGGAAACTACTTTTTTCGCTTGGGGAGGCCTTATACGTTTTGGTTTTCGAGGCGTTTCACCTATTTCTTTCGGGCTTGGTGCATCCTCAAATATGTATTCATCTTTTTTCACCTCAACTTCAATTTCCACGTCAATAACATCATCTGCTGGGGTTTGAGAGTCGACCAAAACACCATCATCTTCATCTCCCTCTAAGTTTGTTACAGTTTATTTTCCGCCTGTGTACGAACACACCCTGTACAGTACACATTTTAACGTTACGATCTATTTTTAGCACACTTCGTTTTGTTTCCCACATTACGCGTAGGAATTTACAATTCCTCGTTCGTGTAATTTACCCAAAACTTTCTTTTTAACATGCTTTTCGCTAAAAGCTTCAGATTAGACGAATAAGTTCATTATATAAAATTAGCCCCATCCTTGCTTAGGGTTGGAATTGCGTTTACGCGGTGTTTACTTGTCCAATTTAAAGAGTACCACTTTGTGACGCGGACGATGACGGATGGTCGAATTCTTTTGTTTTAAAAACATCCGCACCTGAAACCGGTGCGTATGTCCGTAACCCTTGCCATTTATTTTGATTGGTTTTCGCTGATGTCAGATTCTTATGTTATTGGTACGATTCAAACAGACCACCGTTCATCTCACTCTATACCGTTTTCTACCCCCCTCGATTTTGCAAAACGCCGGAATTGCCAGTGTGTTGTCGACCGTCAGGTGATTTGCGTGTAGTTAGTTTTGTGGGTTCCCGCTCTAATTTCTCTTGGAGGAAGAGAATAGATCTTACGGCTGTTGGCCGACTCTGATTAATTCACCTGTACGAGAGAGTTGACTGTGTGCCAACTCGTGTTCAGCCTACGTCCTATTCTGACTTAGGTAAGGTTTACTCCATCGTTTTGCATTATCTTGCAGTTCACGGTCATTTTGTTCCCCTTAGGCTTTTCGTTTTGGCTGTCCTTTCTTCGTTCGGACGACTATCCCGTGCGTGCGACATTTACTGGGATCATCATACCGCCCGTAGTACCGTACCGACCCCCCAGTGCGCAGACCCTTAAACCCCGCAAGGAGATCGACACTCCGAGGAGCAGCGACGTCGCTTACCGCTTTGCAACGGTGGAACGCCCCTGACTCGACAGACGTATGAATGCTACGTAATCAGGTCGGATATTTATGTTTATTTATTCTTGTGTTACGGTGGTTTTGATGTTATCCCTTTCACACACGTAAATTTTGCGTATACTCGCGAAGTAAACTCCACTTCGGAGGAATTCACCTTTTCTCTTGCGTTACGCTTACTAAACGTAATTCATCGAGCGAGTACTTCGGCGTTAGAATAAGTGAATGTTTTTTTTTATTTAACTTTGTATTAATTTCTGATCCGAATTGTTAGGATTTACTGTTTAACGTTAGTTGTGTTGTTCACCATCTGCTTTAATTGATTACTTGTGATCAATCTTTTAATAAACTTGTGTTCATGTTTTGGACGTATCGTGTTTTTTTTTTAAATTTTTACGCGAATTCCTTTCAAAAAAAAATTAAGTGGCGCCTATTTTGGATTGGCCTTTGCGTTATGGTTTAAGAACCCATTCCCGTCCCACTGAAGCTGCCGGCGACACCGGATCAATTTCGCTCCGGTGTTAAACTTCTGCTTATCTACACA
Organism: Dorcus hopei; assembly: GCA_033060865.1. Classification (NCBI taxonomy): domain Eukaryota; kingdom Metazoa; phylum Arthropoda; class Insecta; order Coleoptera; family Lucanidae; genus Dorcus; species Dorcus hopei. Next base: position 25,159,591 of record CM065426.1, read on the forward strand.
GGTAGGTAGCAAGTTACTTGATTCAGGCACGGATTGCGGTCGAACAGTTGCTATGTCTTCATTAAGATTTCGGTGTTCTGCAATGTCCGCAATATTCCCTTCAGTGTTGGGGATAAAATTCGACAATGCTTCCTCTTAAACGGCGAGAAGGTTGGAAGTAACAAAGCCATGGAACACTTTACACACACTCAAATACACTCCCGCTCCTGAGGTCCTGACGAGTCTTTGACTTAGGACCCCGTTGAGCAACCACCACAGATTAAAAAAAAAGAAAATTACCCTGCGATTCTCTGGCACTTTCTATTGATTTATTAAATACATCATCTGCAATGGCTTCATCCAATAATGGGCCTTCAAGCTTCTTCTTTCGCACATATCTGCGTTTTACTTTTGGACCTTTGGGTTCCTTTGGTTCCTTTTTCTCGCGTTCTTTCGGTGCCTTTGGCGTTTTAGGTTCCTTAGGTATTTTCGGTTCTTTCGACTTTTTCGGCTCACGAGGTTTTCGAGGTCCTCTATTCTGCTTGCCTTTGTCTGAATCATCCCCAGAAAACGAATCCATACCCATTCCATTGGCGTCGGCTGTTTCTATGAAACGCCTGCTCCTCACGTTACATAATCTTCCGACACAGGTAATTGTTGGGGAAAACTCACGGGCATCATGGAGTTTATGTTCGGTTGCATTTGCGCAGGTGTCCTGGGTTTTTCTCCTTTCTTTTGTCTGGACTTGTTTGTTCTAGGCGTTCCTTTGCTCCGTTCTCGACCAGTCGTACTTGACACTTGAAGACTGTCTATCAGGTGAAGTAAATAAGGGGCTCTGAAGAACCACCACTGTTCATTTAGCCTCATGTTGAGTTAGCGTCGGAATATGTTCACACACGCTATGATATTCTGCGAATGCTGATTACGCCTGCGAACTTCGGGAGTTGCACACGACCAGAATGGGAGTAGCTGTCTGATCTTTGTGGTCAACGCAGTCGCCCTTTTATGTGGTTTTACAACGGAAATTCCGATTACGTAACACTTTACATGTGGGTCATGATTCATCGTGATTTTTCGAAACCGTCTGCTCATACGCTTGCGTAATTCCCGACTTTTTCGATGGCCTTTTAGTTGTTTTTAACAAAAAAGAAAAACATTTCAAATGGGTTTCGTAATGTGGTCATTAAAGAACCAAAATAGAACGAGACGGTGAAACGTTTACAGATCAACCGGATCATCGGTTTTGAGTTGAATTTGAAAAACTCTCTGCGCTTAACTAGCTGGATGTAATTATCGCAACACTGGTTCGTCTCTTGCAAGCCTGTCCTTGTTAATTTCGTTTTAATTTTAAGCTCGAACTTGTTCAGGGGGACATGAGTCCCGCGGGACCTATAATCACCTTAAACACTTGACGTTGAATCAATTTGCTTTTGCATCGAATATGCACATTGTAAAAGCTTATAAAACGTCATCTTAACATTTAGGCCCAGTTGTACAATTCAAGCTTAAACCCTTAACAACAATTGTTGAGGGTTTAAGCTTCAGCTTAAATTTAAACTGGCGTTGTACGACTGGCCGTTAATCGTTGCAAGAATTTCGAGTTACGTACGTATTACTGATCGAAGATACCCAACTTAACCTTACTTTTAATTAATAAACTAAATTTAGGGCCAGTTTCATAATGGGATTCAAAGGAGACTTTAAATTTAAAGTCACTTTTAGATGTCAAAACAAATTTGTTTAGACATCTGAGTCCCAGTTATACAATCGTGGAATAAAGACGGAATAACTGTTCGCCGAATGTTCCTCCATATCTACGTCACACCTACGTCACGTTATTCTAAGAATAATACTCATCCGACGATTGTAAACTCGGGCCTAAAAGTCTCCTTTAAATTCCATTACTGAAACTGGCCATGGCCCTTAGAATTTATTGGTTTCTGATAATTTCAGTAGGGCGTTATTTTAAATTGAGTTAAATTTTGACGACTTAATCGGTTATCTCCTTTCAAGTGCTATGAATTTTTCTCTCGAACAAATACTTTGCGTAATATTTAAGCACTCTCCTACATTGTCTGTGCGTGCAAATAAATACAGGCTTTCATTCCTGTTCGCTCGAATCCCCTTTAATCTACACGTTGATAAGATAAACCCTCGATGTGAATTCTATTTTACGATTTTTTTTTTTGTTATTCATATTCTATATGCGCGTTACTATTTCTATGTATTTATCATTGTTTTTCCGTATGTTTCATGATAATGCAATATTCAATGTACGCATTAAGTGGCGCCTAACGTGGGGCCGGCTATTGAAGTACCGCAGTAAATTGGGCGCCCGACGTGGGGCTCCTCCTCCATTAACGCTCGAAGAAGCAGAGAACAATAATAACAACATACATATTTACATACTTAACTCAATTTAATTGTTACAAGCGATCAAATCTTGTATTCTCGTCTGTTAATTTAATTAATTAGTAATTGCGTTATCCTTGATTTTAGGTGCTCACCGACGATCCTTAGACAATGAACGCAGGAGACAGTCTCTGGGGCCTGTGATATCGCATCGGGCGTCCGACGCTTTCTTAGATCCTCACCATGCAGCCATATTGTTTAGAGATTCCAGAGGGGTGAGTTTTGCACGCTTTAGTATACCGCCGCGTTTTACATGACGGAGGGAAGGGGCGCGCGCGCGGAGGGCTTCGCCTTATTATAATTATGATTCCAATTTGAAGCGTTTATCCGCCAAATACCGTGACGCTTAATTCGGTTGTGTCAAAAGCAGTTTCGAGCCCCATTAAAATTAAAATGGCCTCGCCGCGGGGGGGGGGGGTTAACTCGCCCCTTACCGAAATTGCTACTCGTCAGCAAAAATGGGATATAATAAGGCGTTTAACGAGAGGAACGTAACACCTCATTGAGTCAAAGTCGGTCGAATTAGATTTTTTTTTCTTTTTTTTTAAATTGCGTTTTCGCTAATACCCTTGGCCTTGGTTGCTCAGCGAAAATAAATTATCATCTGCTTTTAATTTTTAACGCAATTTATTTGAGCTGCGGCCCGTCTTCGCATATTTTTTCATGAGCGTGCGAAAATGCGGAGCTGTCGCGAAAGTATTCACCGGGGTGGAACAAACGAGCTGCTTCGGCCATCCCCACAAAAAAAAGGAAATCGCAAGGATTTAAGTCTGGCGAAAACCGAACTGTTGTGAGATTGTCGGGTTCTTAAACTAAACGGATAAATGAAATAAATTTCCTAACGTAAGTTTCGGTCGGATCGCGATGAGCCTTTCGGCATCGTAGACAGAAAACACCAGAGAAATCGACGGCGGGGTCGATTTTGCGATCGGACGCGGGGGGGGGGCGGAGATTTCGCATGGGGGTTTCGAAAAATGGCCTTTTTTGACCCTTGAAAAAATTCCACCGCCCTTATTTACGGACCTAATCGGACCAGACTCGGAACGTAGGTGTAGGGCGATGATATCTTTATACACGCAGACGCTCGGCGCCGAGTCCGGTCCTGGATTTTAATGACAGCCCGAAAACCGCGATTTTTGAACGTTTTCCAAAATTTCTCGAAAACTAGGCGCGGCGATTTTGCAGAACTCTCTCACACGATACTACACCCCCCCGGGTACCTAACCTATGGGGCCTATACCCCGTGAAAACACGCTTTTTTAACATATGATTTTTTGAAATTCGTCGAATTTGCAAGCTTTTTTTTCCGGAATTTTTTACGGTACCTTAGGGGGCTTGGATCGAGACGAGCTGCACGTCATCGTATGGCAGAAAATGACGAAGAACGCGATGCCGCCGCGCGTTTGAAGAACCGACGACCGGGAGGGCCGGTACAGGGCCGTATTCCCGGAAAAGGATGGGATCACTTTTGGTGACCGGAGACACATTCCCACTTGCCGCCCCATCCGTTACTTCCCCCTCGGGCACATGGCAAATCGACGCTAAGCATTCGAGTGGTGCGGTGCTCCGAATGCATTTTAAATGGGAAATCGTAAATCGATCGGAAACTTGAAACTTTTTCCAATCTGGACGGTGCCCTGTTAAACATAGGCGGACGCGCTTAAATTATCATCTGCTTATTTTTATTATTTATTTTTAACACAATTTATTTCAGCTGTTAAACTAGGACTGTGAAACCCAGCCTTAGTGGAAGATAAATATTTTACACAATTTTTAGAGACAATAAGACCTTGATATAAAATGCCTAGTCGGTTCCAAATTGCAAACACTTCATTAAATACGGAATATGAAATGATTAAGATTGGTGTTAATAATTTAATTCAGGCAGCTGATCCCGTAACACTGCTATGTAATGATTGGATTGACATAAATGGCATCTCACTACATAATAATAATAATAATAATAATAATCTTTATTAATCCTTTAAATCACCAAGGACATAGGACAGGTCAAAATGCAGAAGTAGTAGTAGTAGGGAGATTAATAAAATTTAGCAGTTCGCAGGTCACAAATCGACAATAATAGCAAACACATAACATACACACAGTGTTACATATGTAAGGCCGGCCAAAATTACCGACGTATTTTTTTTCTGTATTATTAAAATGTGGTAAAGCGTATACATAAATTTAAGTAATCAAAACGCTCACCATTTCCTTTGGCTACTGGGTACCGTTCGCTACCATCACCTCCCATTGACATGATGCGTCATGCAACAATAACATGTGTTTACAATCATTTGCAAGAGACAACAGTTATTTACTCACCGGGGACCCCAGTCCCCTGGCCCCAACGGTCTGCACCTGCTCAACCCCTTGGTCAATTCACAACTCAATCTAGTGCCTCCACCATTGCTCCTGATGATGTCCAACCTTGGGCCTTCAGTATCATATCTGTTGCTCTTTCATAAACTATTGCTCTGAAATGTTATTTCCAGAAACATAAACCACATACAGCACAGATAGTCTCAATGACATGCAAACATACTCGACCCTACGTCTTTGTCATATCCGACCCGTGGATTCTCTACCACCAATCCACTCTTCCGCCAAGGTGACTTATTCCGGCGTCACCCGCATCTCACAGGTGACGCCCGTCAACCCGCATCTCACAGGTGACCGACGCGACGTCCTTACCATGGACGCCCCTTCACATCCGGCACGTAAGGGTGGTGACAATTACATAATAACCTTAGGGGGCTTACTATCCTCTACATAGGGGCCCTAAGGGGTCACTCATGGGACCGTGAACAGTACGTCGTTCACCCTCGGCTGCGCTTTTACCCTGTTAGTACGATTTCCCTTCAAGGATGGTCACCACCACACTGCTTAACGAACAAACAATATGTCCAGCAAACTGACGTCACAAACCCTACGTCAGCATGGCCACCCCAGCCAACTTCCTAGTCAGCGGTCAAGTGATGTAGCACTTGCCACGCTTTGCCGAGCCTATCCCAGGGAAATCGCTCATTCGTACCATGCAAGAAATACTTCAAGCTAATTCTCTACATATCATGCATTAACTACAATTTATCTCTAGAATACTGCATTCCTGGTTCTCTGGGCGTAGTGCACAATACTTTCTGAACACACCCTGTATACGCACGCCAGGAATATATTACACGCGTACTATACAATTAACGCGAGTTCCGAGTACAAGTGCGAGTTATAAGTTGGCCAACCTATCGCGAATCTTTTAATAATTATTTTCCGCACCTTTAATAAAATATGGATTGACACCGCAAGTGCTCATTAAGCAAACCTAACGATTACGTGTATTCAACACGACTGTCCCTGTATCCCAAGCGAACCTGTGGTGCCCGAAACTGTTTATTGTTTACATAATCTCAAGAAGGTTCAGCATACCACTACGATCGTAACGCTGATAAAACCCGATGCATTGCAGTCGAAACTTTTATTTTTAAATTCTAAACACATTACATTTTTACTTAACAATAAACGTCTAACACATAAAAAACTCACGGAGTGAGTAAAAGCAGTGTTCAAGTAAATGTTTCTTTAAACGATATTTAAAAATATTGATTGAACCTGAGTCCTTAATGAAACCTGGCAATCGATCATACCGTTTGTCCATCTGACAATGAAACATAGGGATTTAACATGGGAAAACAGAAATTGCTTTATATTATCTACCTGAGTACATATATATGAAATTCTGGGTTAAAATCGGAAATATTATTGCATTCAAAGTGTTTCGATACTAAATTTGTACAATTTTAGTTCTTAATTATTTAGAAATTAAGAAAAAAAGTTATTATTTTTTTCCGTACAAGATTAGTAAGTATTTAACGAACGGTTTACAAACGGATGTCTTGGTCAAGTTAGTTTGTTCATGTTTCACAACCGTAAGGTCAAATCCGAATGAAGACACTTTTTTTCTTTTTTTTAAATATTTTTTCAGATTTGAAATCACGTAAACTCTTAAACTACTTTATTATTTTATTTAGAAGTTTCATTTTAATATTAATTATGTAACATAATAAATAAAGTTATAACTTTAACATAATAAAATTTTGCAAACGAAAAGGTACACATAAATGGAACATAATTAATATTAAAATGAAACTTATAAATACAATAATAAACTAGTTTAAGAGTGATTTCAAATCTGAAAAAATATTTAAAAAAAAAGAAAAAAGTGTCTTCATTTGGATTTGAACACGTGACCTTACGGTTGTCTAACATGAACAAACTCACTTGACCACGACATCCGTTTGGAAAGTCTTCGTTAAATATCTACTAATCTTGTCCGGAAAAAAATAATATTTTTTTTCTTAATTTCTAAATAATTAAGAACTAAAATTGCACAAATTTAGTATCAAAACACTTTGAATGCAATAATATTTCCGATTATAACCCAGAATTTTATATATATGTACTCAGGTAGATAATATAAGGCAATTTCTGCTTTCCCATGTTAAATCCCTATGTCTCATTGTCAGATGGACATACTGTATATGCTGATGCAGGTATTTATATATTATTTAAGACAAGCTTATTATTATAGCACCATAACTGAAATTCGTCCGTTACAGCGTTTATTTTGTGCTGTAAGCCCTCATGAGTGGAAGCGGATTGTTGACGACTATTCCGGCAGTTTTAAGAAACTGGGGTAGATCATTGATATATAACAAGAACAATAATGGTCCAATTACTGAACCTTGAGCAACGCCTGTATTAATATCAAATTTTTCTGAAAAGGTTCCATTTGCTTTAATCATCGAATGACGTTGATGTAAGAATGATGCTATCCAACTTAGGATGTTGCCTCTAATGCCCAATTTATCTAACTTTTTTATTAAAAAGTCAAAGTCAATCGTGTCGAAGGCACGAGTCAGGTCATAAAATAGAGCCGCTACGTATCTCTTGCTGTCGACTTCCTTGTTAATGAAATTCACAAATTCAAATTTTGCTGTTTCCGTATTTTTATTAATGATAAAACCATGTTGCGATTTTGCTAGCAGATCATACCTATTCAAAAAAGATGATAGACGATTATAAAACAGTTTTTCAAAAATCTTGGAAAAAATACTCAATAGAGATATGGGTCTATAATTCTCTCCTGTCTCCCTTCTCGAACAAAGATACTATAATTGCTAGCTTTAGGGAATTTGGGAAAACACTTGATGAAATGGATAAATTTATCAGATACACCAGCGGTTCAACTAACACGTCTTTATTATTTTCATCGAAATACCTTCATACCCGGTTGACTTTTTATTAGGCAATTGTCTAATTATGTTTAAAAGCTCACTTTCGTCCACTGGATGGAAAAATAAGCTATGTGGTACTTCAATACCAGTGGTGCAATCTTCTGAGATCGAGTTACCAAAGTGTTTGAACATTGTTTCCTGTGCAATCGAAGAAAAGTGACGACCGAATTCATTTGCTATTTTTTCATATAACTTCAGTCTTACAACACGGAAATCTGTTCTTGTTAAATCAATAGATTCAACGACTGAGAGATGTACGTCCGATTATATTGTCAGCATATTCGAAGAAGTCATTCAGATTTATGGGGAAACAAACATTAATGCCATCAGCACGGATAATGCGAGAAACATGAAACAAGCCTTGCATCGCTTGAAAGAAAAACATCCCCAGTTGCTGGTATATGGATGTACCGCACATAGTTTGAATCTGTTGGCAAAAGATATTGCCAATATAAACTCAATTTTCAAGACAATAGGACCCTGCAAAAAAATTATGCAATTTTTTTAGAAATAAACATATACCGAGACAACTCGATAATGCTAGCAAGGGGATTTCCCTGCAAATACAGGTGGATACACGATGGGGATCTGTAACATCTTGTTTCGAAAGCATTATAAAAAAACAAAGAAAACTTGCAAATAGCAGTTGTTAATAGATTAATCAATCCGATAAACGAGTCATCTTTAAAAAAGCATTGTTTTAGATGATGATGGATTTTGGACAACCTTATTTGTATGTTATGAACTATTAAAACCAATTTCTGATGCTATAAAAAATGATTGAAGGGGATAAACCTGGAAGCATGTCGTACGTAATTCCTTGCTTAAAAAAAAATAGAAAATACTCTTGAAGAACATTCGGAATCTTTACCCCTTTCAGAACACTCTTTGATGATTGAAAAACTTTTTTGATGTCTGTTGAACCCCTAAATTATGTGGAGAATTGTTATGTGATGAAGAAGTGGCTCACGCATTTGAAATAATCACAGAAATTGAACATTAACAGTGACCAAGTAATGAGAGAGAGAGACTACGGACTTCAAAACTAAACAAAATCTGTGGAGTAGACTTTTACTGTGGACCGCAGGTGAAAGATCAGGTCCAGTCTCATGGTGGGCCGGCTTCTGTACAAATAAGCTTGTAACAAAAGTGGCTAGCCGAGTTTTGCAATTTCCAGCATCTGCTGGAAGTTGTGAAAGAAACTGGAAAGCTTTTGCAAGCATAAAAACCAAAACAAGGAATAAACTATCTGTTGATCGCACAGAGAAGCAAATTTTTGTTTGAATTGGCTTCCAGGAGGACCGTGTCACGTTGACTTCTTCTACTGCCGACGTTTCGTTCTCCATTGCAGAAGAACTCCCTCAGGGCTGCTGCTTCTCGTTAGTCGTTGAGACTGAGTGGGTATGTCTGTTGTCAGTGGGGGGTAGTGGGTCGGAACGGTGAGCGGGGATTGGTCCGTTGAGGCGTGACGGATCGTTAATGAGATGTTTCCAGGCATTGTGGAGGTAAAAGCCAGTATCACGGTTCAGGTTATTAGAATGTTTGAGGATTTCTATGGATTCACGGATTTTACGATAGAAAAAATGAGATGAGGGGGCTTACACTTATTTGACAATGAAACTTTGAAGGAGATAATAAATCAACTCAATACAAATGAATTCGATGGAAATAATGAGAACGAGAACACTATTGAAAAAAAAATTTTAGACGATGAAGACATAGAGACAGATTCAGGAAGAGACACAGAATTTGTATATGATGAGGAGGACTCCAGTGATGCATAGGTAGATGACAACGAACAAGATTTCCAATGTAAGGAATCCATTTAATCTGAAATTAAATAAATTATGGATTGAGTACTAATTAAGTACTACAAATGATGACACTCTTGATATGCTTAGCACTTCAATCATGTGCAGTTTCAAAGATTTCAGTTTTAGAAAATTGTGTATTAATAAATTAAAAAAAGTAAATAAATAAAAAGAACGACGAGGAAGCAAAGAAAATGAAATGATAGAACTTTTAAGAAATACGAAATAATGAAATGAATGAGAGAAATCTTAAAAAGAGATATATCCTTTAAGTTGACGACACTGCCGACACATTGTACCCCTCTAGGCTGCAGACGGGCGCTGATTCGAGTTCGCTACTCTGTCGCTAGATGGCGACATCCAATCACAGGTCTCTTTTTGTAAGGATAATTTTATTCGGCTTACTTTTTCCTTAAATCATTGACGTATTGCTTACGGAATTTATACTCACTCGAATTCTTTAAAAAGTTTATAAACACGTTGACTTTGATTTTCACTAAAAAGAAAAAGAAATTGCAACAAAAAAATTAGTAATTTTTGTCAGACGAAGTAAATAACGTTTATAGCTTGTTTTCAAAGTAGAAAGAGTAACGAATAACAGTTGTCGCCCTGTTATCAGCCGACTGACACTGTAACTTGGCTTTCTTACGAAGTTTATAATTTTTTTTAGTTTCAACGACAAATTTGTTTACGGTTTTAAGATTGTCACATGAACTAAGCATGAAAAACCTGCCTTCTGTTGCGTTAAGAATTTTTTTTTTAGATATCCCACAAGCCCACAGGACATTCTTTTCGATTTCGTTACGTAACAAGAAGGAGAGACAAGAAGGGTGAGAGGGGGATAACTTATTTCATCTCACGTTAATCAACTCCTAGTCCAGATCCAAACGCGATCGTCTCTTTCTGTCATGGATCACGATCATGGTCAATGAGTTTCCGAGGCAGCTCCACGCACCCTCTTGTTTTTCGTTTGGCGTTTCATGTGTCTAGGATAGTTTTTTTTAAACATCCATCGGAGAACGGAATTACAATAAACTCACCCTTTCGTTAGATCTCTCTTTTCCTGCTTTCTTTCTCTCTTTCTCGCTTCCTCGACCACTGCGGAGCTGAGGGTGAACGTCTTAACATCTGGGCTTCGCTTTCCGATTCGATAAGGATGTCATGCAAAATTGCAAATAACCATTTACGAGTATCTGCTCGAGAATATAGAACATTTGACTCACCGGGGCCCTCTCCCGGCCCCGCCCATTCCAGCGGCGAATCTAGATGCGGAAGCTCCCTGCTGGGATGCGAACTCACGGAGAAGGTATCCTCGAATGTCCGTCTTCGTACTTCGCATGCATAAGGACGTACCCCAAGTGGATATTAGCATACCTTGCCTCCTGAGCGTAGGTTCTCAGAATCATTGGTGCTACTGCCTCCTACAGTGTTAGCTACACCGGCCTAGGCCCAGTCAGCACCAAGTCGTGACCGTTCTTGAAAGCACAAGGCAATTCACTAGGTTAGGCATACAGCTAGCTGTGTTTCCAGCATTTACTACTCACGCCTCTGCAGTTGGCGGATAAGGTCAAATGCCGTGTGCAAGTGGAGTGATCCCCTACTCTTTCCGACTATCGGCGAATACAGAGCGATCATCCTTATGATAGAATGCCCAATCTCTTGCTCTCTGTCCGAACCATCAGCGGACACCGCGAGATTGGCACCTTACTCATCACCACATCAGCAAGCCTCCATTCTTGCACAACTCCTTCATCACATGCCACTGCAATTCATTACAACACTCGCGAGCCCGTCTGCGTAATTAGCGCAACTTTACCTGCACGTTTACCCCTCAAAGCCCGCCCGGAGACTAGCCGCCCGCCTGAACCTTTTTCCCTGATCTCATATCACTCTGGCGTGTGTTGCTGTTTTCATTATCGTCGATAAAATAAACAAATCTCTCCGACATATACAAAAACATATATTTACTAAAACTGACTTTTACGTTAGTTTAGTTTTACAGAATTATGCAGTTACGACGGTTGTAAGATTGTCGGTTTCTACTTTTGTTATCACACGAATTATTTGCGTTAAGAAAATGTTTTAGATATCCTACAGGCCCACAGGGCATTCTCTTCGATTTCGTTACGGAACGAGAAAAGGAGACAGGAAGGGTGAGGGGGGTGGGGGATAACTTATTTCATCTCACATTAATCAACTCATGGTCCAGATATAAACGCGATCGCCTCTTTCTGTCGTGATCATGATCATGGTCAATAGGTTTCCGAGGCAGGTCCGTGCACCCTGTCGTTTTTCGTTTGGCGTGACGTGTGCGTACGAGGGATAAGAAAGGGTCGAAGTTAAGGCCGGAATGACCTTGGGAACGAGATCGGAATTACGGTCAGTGCACAGGGGCGTTTTATTGATTTTGAAAACTTCACGAGGTTTATTTACTCGACCAAAGCGTACGTATTATACGTATAGTTCTCCCGCTCATTAGTTATCGCCGTCGAATTATCATTAATAAAAGTATCACTTTCCTTGGTGCCCGCGGCTATTTGAAACAAGAAAAATAAGTGTATAAATTGTACATTCAGCTTCAACTAAATCGATGCCCCCTGTAAATTAAGGCGTTTTAAAAAGGGTCGTGATATTTTCGAGTGGTGTCGATTTATAACTTTGAGGATGATTTTGCTTCGGATTAGGCTGAGGCTTCTTTGCCTGAATCCGACGAACGAGCAACGCCTATCGTATAGTAAACCAACCGACCTTGATTTGCCAGATATCTATCACCCGGGCGAAATTCTCTCTGGTGATGGACCGTATAAATATAGGCAGCGTGCGACGAAGACAAGGACGTTGTGCGGTGACGTTTGACACATTTCCGTGCGGCCGGCGGAATTTCGCCCGGCGCATGTGCCATCTGACAACATTATTTTCGTAATACGTATCGGCGATTCCCGGCGGACGGCTCCGGCGTCTGTAATTTGCATTTTTCGGACGACCTACACTATCGGTGATTATGATTAATTAGGATTGCGAAGTGTGTGTTTTGTTTGTGACGCTCACCGTAAGCCAAACGGACCTAGTGCGCGGACGTCCGTCCTCTTGTGTTCAAATCAATCCAGCTCGGTTTTGTGTTTGTTATGACGACGACGTGCTTTCATTTAGACGCGAAATACGCGAGGGGCCGAATCGGCGTAAGCTTATCTGCGCTTCCTCAAACCCCCCCTGGTACAATTGCCGCTCGGAATACTTGCTTGCGCCGGCTTGTTTGCCCTTGAAAGTGATGACTTTTGCATGTGATAATCAATCAGCCGCAGATATATAAATATTTATCACATCGGCGCAGTTCCCATCGTGTTTTTCCCAATAGCTGACTGAGGTGATAAAATAACAAATCAGTTGCCGCTCTTAATGACGCATGCAACGTAAACCTCGTGTTTGCTATGGGCAGACGTGTTTTAAATAAAAAAGTATAAAGTTATAACCGGAGGGTCTATGTTTTACTCGGGCGGGTATGCACGCGATGCTGCGTTACTACGGATTTCACCGACTGGGCCCCACGTTGGGCGCCAAAATTTGTAGCAGAAACAAACCGATTACAAATATATCGTTAATTATTATCTACCCTTTAAAGTCATTGGCATATTATTAACGAATTAGATAATACTCTACTCGAAAAATAAAAGTAGTCATCGTATTTGTAGGCATATTTTGATTAAGACTTGATGTATCTATTAAGCTATCACGTGCTTAAAAAATACTCCTTCACTTGTACTGCAAAAATTAATTTACATTTAGGGAAACGTCACTCATACCCAACTCACACTCAAACTTGACGTTTGACGTTGTTTGAAGTTCAGAAATGCTTTTAAGATATTGATCACGCGTACAATCGAGTTTATGGTCAGGATTATCGGTGGTTGTCACCAAATTTTAAATTTAATTTGCTTGCCTCTTACTTGCCACTGACAGATGACAAGCTTCTGCTGACGTAACGTAAGGGGCGGGTTAATTAAGGTGGTAAAATTATTGAAGGGCGCCAGAAGAAAACGTAAAAACGTAATCGATCAGTCGACCAGATCGGGCAGAAAATGAATCAACAATAAATACAGAGGCGAGACTTTACTCACTGGCGTGCGTGAACGCAGAAATTAAACTCGAAATTAAAGTTAACGCAATTTATTTCACAAGTCAAAAACGACACTTTAAACTATTACAATTGGCTGCTTACTTTACGTTTAAATTACCAACCTTTATGTTTGAATTACAAACGCAGTGCAACACGCAGTTCGAAATTCTTACTCGCGATTTAACTATAGACGAGCAAAGAATAAAATATAAATCGATCGGTTCACGAAACGTCAGATTGAATTAAGTTGGAAAACCTAACCTTTTGACAGCGCGTCCAGTCATGTGTCAGGGTCAACGTTACCAACCGAAACGCAGTGGTCGGTGGGTAGTTACGACGCCCTCTGTCGACCGCGGGATGCGTCGACAGTCTGGTCTAAACCGGATTCGCTCGGATCGTCATGATGGCCGATCAGGTTTCCCCGATCGGACCACGGTACGTTCCCAGGGCAGGAGCGCCTCCGGAGAACTAGGCCTAAAAGCCTGGTCTAATAGCCTGCGCCAGAAAACTGCGCCCAAACATGTTAGCGGCCATGTTAGGTGCACGCCCTTGCACGTTTTACATTACCTGGAATTTTCTAACTTTCCAGGCTTAGTATGGGGCTTAAAAGTACCCCAAATGTGTTCCGGCACAGCCGCAATTGAGTTACTCCTCCACAAAGAGCAAGAACTCCGATAATTTCACATAACACGTAAAAGACGTTAACACTCAACCAAGGTCTGAACACAAAAGAACGATAGAGACGGCTCGAAGACGGTGAAGGCCGCTAAATACGGGCGGTAACCAACGGCGTTACTAGACGGCTGTCACGGGGTGTGCCACACGAATGAAATTCGAGTGGTAAAGAGGAGGGATGCAGGGTAGCCACCTGTATCCAAACGCGGTTCATGTATCACTTTGCCTTCGCGTTTTCTTTGGCGCGAGATTTGAACGCAACATGGCTTGCAATGGAAAGTCAAAAAATTATTAGAATGAAACCTGGGGCGTCTCTAAACTTCAATTTAACATCAAGTTTGACTGTGAGTGATGTTTCGGTATTCAATCTGTGTCAGTGTACGTGCGTGTGTGGGTGAATAATAAAGAAGGTACGTCGTAGAATAAAACCTAAAAAAAAACCGACTGTTTATTAGTTCAATTTCAAAGAGTTGCACAAACAAATTTATCCCGTAAAGAAGTTCGGAGTTTCTAAAAAGAAGTTTGAATTCGTTTGAACGGTTTTTCACAAAACCGTCCTTATATAGCTTGCTTACATCAGCTTCCGCGAACCTTGTGCTTGACTTCCTCCGCGTTTGGGCTTCGCGGTTATAAAGCGCGACCGGGAACTTTTGTTTACGGTAGCTAAACACGGCGCCCTCACCTGTTTATTTTCCGAACTCCTTACTACTACCTATAGTTTCCTTCTAACGTCCAGCTTGTCAGGACGTTATTAAATCAATTTTTCTAATATTTACAATTCTAAGCTCAATTCCTATGTATGTATTTTACATTTCAAATTTATTTATAATAAACATTTAATTTTAAATCGCCTATTCCTAAAGATGTTTACATAAACTTAAAATATTCGAAGAACAAACTTGAATTCAACAATTTCACAAACAAATTTACTTTATTATTTACAAAGTTATTTCTTTATGATTTAAAAAAGAATACGTGCTTTAATTTTTCGAGCAGTGTATAATAGTGAAGAAAAAAATTCCACCAAATGATCTATCTTCGTTAACTTTCTGGACTAAACGTGGCATCCTCGGTACGAATTCCAACATTTGATTTGAGGTCGTTTGAGTTTTGGCGCCCAACGTGGGGCACAGTCCTTCTCGATTCACAAAATTTTTCTGGGCAAAACAAACAAAAGCTTGCGCAGGTTTATGCGGAGAGTGTTTCCTTTATTACGAACGAAACAAGAAGGTGGCTTCTTGCTTGTTATTTATTACGTGGGCGAGCTAATTTATACTCGAAAGCGAAACTTTGAAGATCAATCTTCCAACCGCCCCCGCATCGTTTTGTCAGTATAATCACAAAACTGGTCTTTATTAAAACTTCGAGAAAGCGAAGCTTCAAGTCGCAACCGTACCTATTAAAGCGTGCAAAGTTTAAATCTTAAATATTTTCCTTTCGGATTAATTTTCAAGAAAATCGGCAGGGAGTTTAAAGAGTAGAAAATAAAAGCGTAGATTCGCAACTTTAAATTACAACAATTGTTCCTGTAGAAATAAACAGTAACTTAAAGTTAAACTAGGACTAAGAAACCCGGCCTCTGTGAATGTTGATTACGCCCTCGGACTTGTGGAGTTGCACTCGACAAGACGGGCGCCAGCTGTCTCTTATGTCGTGCTACGCCACGGCCTTTAATATGGTTTTACAAAGGTCATTTCGATTACTTAATATTCTGCACGTGTGCCCAATGATTCGTCGTGATTTTCCGAAACCGTCTGCTCATACGCTTGCATAATGCCCGGCTCTTTCGATGAGTTTTCTATGCAACTGCAGTTCTTGCAATTTGCAAAGGTCTGTAACATGCCCACGTGTCACAACTAAATAAGCAATAAAACTGACCAAACAAAAACAAATTAAACTAATAGCCAAATTAAATAACTGGACCGAAAGTTTATTTTCTGAGAATTCCCGCGGATCGCCCGAAGTTTTATTACGTCAATTAGGCATGCGCTACCCTCTCCATCTAGACGGTCGACTACCTGCTACCTAGAATCCACCGCCGGCGTTAAGGGACTATCTTACTGGCCTACTTATTCTGTTTACGTTTGAACGACCCTTGCGGAGCTCCGCAATAAACTTTAATGTTATAATACCGCTCGTAATCGTCACTGCAACTCCTGGCCTTACGTTGTTGTAACCCAATTCTTTTGGTGCATCGGTGAATAAACTTGAGAGATTAAAGGAACTAAATACGTTTAAATAAAATGCGGAACTTGGCTTTAATTAATTATTTATTGAAAAAAAATGTAAACACTCCTTGTACCAGCCACTGCGCGATCTGATATACAATACAATACAATACAAAGAAAACAAAATTACGGTTATCAGGAAGTACAGTAGAATTCGCTTAACGGATTTCACTTTCGAATATCGCAAGCACTAAAAGAAACCTTGCTAAGTCGAAATTAAAAAGAATTCAACCGTTCGCTCGAGAAATTGAATTCTGTCTGCCTGTTTACGGCGCTTCTGTCTTTCCTTCCCTCGGACTTTGTAAGCAAAATTTTGAAACAACCCCGACCAATGATATAATCACTGCCCTAGTCCCAAAATCACGCCCCCTGTCCATTTTCTGTACATATTCATCAATCCCATTTAGCTTGTCAGACAAGACCCGCGGTGGTCTGTCGCAATTTGAAGCTTTCCTGACCCTCTATCTATCACTCAAACGTAAAAGTGCCCACTGCGGTCCTTGCTTGAACCCATTAAGCGAACAAAGCGAGCCACTTCAACTTGCAATGTAATTTGATCTCTTTTCTATAACTGACATGTCCTAAAATTTAGTGTGACCAATTCGTATAAAAATCCGAACCAACGCAAAGCTATGATTGCCGAGAACCCGGAATGGTTTATTTGCAGGGCTAACGTTACAAGTTTTTCTGACTCGCGCTGGGTGGTTTCCATTCTCTTGAAAAGGGCCGCGCGCGGCGCCCTGGAGAGGATCGCATCCGGCGGCAGCTATACTGCTGGCTGTAAAGTTGTAAACGCCCGAACACGTGTTTGCTATTTACAATTAAACAGCAATAACCGATTTTGTCTTGAAAAACAAATCCGCGACCGTTTCAGGTCAGTCATGACTCATGATGAAGCGAAGCCATTGACAAAGCAAAGCGTTTGTTTACATGGGTGAGTTTTTCCGCGCTCGCGTAGGCGACGTTGCATCGAAATTGCAGACGCATTATTATCATGAAACCCTTGGTTTTAAGGAGAGGGTTTATCCTCCGGTGTGAACGAACGCAATCTTCTCGAGTAACTGTTTCATTTAGAAATCTAATTTTAAGACGAAATCGTGAAATGAAAGGTCAAGTGACGTCGTCGGTTTTCGCTGCTGCTTTCAGTTTTTCTCGGAGTAAATTTTATGTTCAGTTTCATTTGACGTCAAGCCGATTGCAATCAACAAGCACAAGCGAGTCCTGAGCGAGCAATTTCGTCCTTTTTTTCAGAATCATAAATCCGCAAGCGTTAATAAAAACATTTACGCCTCCGCCGTTAAATTAGACCATTCCGTTCGCAACTCGGTATCATCGCGAACATACATACACATTTCCAACGTGTGTTATTTAATCGTCGAAAACGTTGTATACTGTGTTTATCTTTGAATAAGATTACGTTGAATTTGCTCAACGTGTAACATGTAACCGCGCTTCGGACGCTCACAGTCAGTTCGATTTGTTAAAAGTGACGCACGCGGTGTCATGTTTCGGCGCTTTTCGGTGGATTCCTCTTCGTTAAGAGGAGGGACCCCATCGCCTTCACCTTCACCGCCGACAACGCCACCTGCATCAGCCGGCACTTGGTACTCCCGATTCACGTTCAGTGTCAGAAGGAGAAGTTTGTGCTTGTCACCGAAGGGGTTCCTGAAGAGAGCACTGGTAAATACGGGAATTGTACCCTCCCCCCCACGTGATCAATACAAACTGTAAAAAAAAACACATTTAAAAACATATCGTGGCTGTCGTTTTACGTACGTACGTCATAAATCACACGTGAGATGCAAGATTAGTTGAAGGCCCGATACGTTCGTATCTGGAAATTTGACGATGATCCTTTTCGATGCGAAACCCATTGCGCGAATCGTTGATATAATCCGAAGTAAGAAGCGATCAAATGAAAAACGAATTGAAGTTGACGATGCAACCAAACACGCACGCGTGCGTTTAACGTTTCGTTCCTTCAGTCACTTTTGACGTTTCTATTGTGAACTCAATTTGGAATTAAAACGTCCAAAGCAAGACGAACGTTTTACTTAAAAAAGAGATGCGTAAAGTGACCACTGCCCGCATCAAGACACTTTTCCACTCTACCAACAACCGCGCAACTAACGTCAGACAACATTTCCGGCGTGTTATTTATGTCACAATTGGGCGTGTTATTTATGTCACAATTAGTTGACTAATCCAAGGCATGCATTTAAATTCCAACGCCTGCTCTAATTCGTTTCTGTATTGATCACTGGTCAGGATGTATCATACACTATTTTATTAGAGAAGTGAATACGTTTGTTTTCGTTTTTTGTTTTGTTTTTGTTACATCTAGCCAACATCGTGAGGCAGCGGCTAAAATGTAAGCGGCGATGTATTTCTGGCTCTCGGCGTGTTGTTTGTCCAAGATACACGGCGGCAGCTGTTTGATTTTATTTATTTGAGCAATTAAGAAGACGCACTGTATTTTCGGCACGATTCTTACGTAAATCAAGTCAGATCTTTAGTCTCTCTTGTTGACGGAATCTTACCCCCCCCCTTATTTTTGGGCATCGTTTTAAAGTAACCCGAGAAAGAAAACGGGAATCCTGAAATAGGATGGTCTTAAATCTAAGTCGATAATCTTGTTATTATTTTTTTTTTCTAATTATTTGAGACTGGTTTTCTTCGTGGTCTTTTATTTCCTTTGTTTTGCTGCGTTTTTGGAGTTTTATTTTGCTTCTAAGACTGCACCTTGACGAATGAGACACAGCTCTGGTCATCTGTGATTCGATTGCGTCCTTAAGGCAATGCGGCCGAGTTACTTCGTCCTCGCTACGAAAAGAAACCTATGAAAGCGAAAACCGCTTTAATATCAGTGCGTCCTGTGCAGTTGTTTATTGTTGGAAGCCTTCCGTGCAGCTTATTGTCGGAAGCACGTCCAAAGCCTTCCGTGCTGCTTTTTGTCGGAATCACTACGTCCTTAAAGCAATGCTCGTCCTCGCTACGAAAAGAAACCTATAAAAGCGAAAGCGGAGACCGCTTTAGTTTCAGTGTATCCTGTGCAGTTGTTTATTGTCGGAAGCCTTCCGTGCAGCTTATTGTCGGAAGCACGTCCAAAGCCTTCCGTGCAGCTTACTGTCGGAAGCACAAATTTTAATTTTCTCTATTTTATTATTTTTTAAAATTCATCTCATCATGCCGCGAACCGTTTGAATGAAATTAATGATTGCTATTATTAATTGCATGTTTTCTTTGCAGCTCCCCGTCGTGGATCCTTTCCTAGAAAAAGTCTGCCTTTCGGATTTGAGTAAGTATAGAATTTTGTGTTGACGTTTTTTTTTTTCCCTCTTCCCACTCAAACTGTGAGGTCGAACTCATTAATCCCGCGGTGGGTGTGTCTCGTTTCGAGCTTGATCAATTCGACTTTGGCAACATCAGCTCAAATACCTACACCGTCGTTCTCGCAATTACGCAAACAACGACGTCGTACACGTACCAGTCCGTTTTTTGTTCTATTTATAACGCGCGGCCAGCTTATGCATTCGGCCGCACGTCGAAAATAAAACAATTCTGCCGTTCATATATTCAAGGTCATATTTTTAAATTAGATCATCGGGAATTTAAATATGTAAACATGTTTGGTATGATCGTTGGGAGCGTGCCAAGGTGCGAGTTAGTCCTGTGGCCGCGCGCTACGCGTTTTTGTAAATCATTGTTCTAATGATTGACAAGTAATAGTAGCAGAAGACTCACAAAGTCATAATGCCGGTGCGCTGCGCGACGAGTGTCCAGGGCACCGCCAGCCAACGCCTGCTAATTTTGCAATTAATTACAATTATTAATTAGAATAGAACTTACGTTCTAGAAGGTCCTTCTCTGGACTGTGTGGGGACCAAATTAAACAGAGTAAGGGGGGTCACCTAAATATAGTCGTCCGGAACCCACCTCAGTTCCGCTGGCAAAGCAAAATTCCGATATGCAACGTTAAAAACGTATCCAGACGGTGCTCCTTCGTCCGGTGACGTATGTATTTCTCTGTGGGCACGATTTTTTGGCACCGGTACCGTAGCACCGTCTAATTTTAGCCGCGCACATCGCAGTCTTCGCCGCCGTGTTCGCGAGCGCTGTCCGATAAAAATGAGTGCGGGCCCTATCGTCCGACGATGACATTTCTGTTATTGTTTACAAGACTATTGTTATCCTCACCGTTTGTTAATCACGAGTGTGCACCGACGCTTTAGGTTCTCGCAGTGCAAAATTTTGAGCGTAACGCACGGACGCTGCTCCGTGGCTCTCATATTTTTAGACCTCCTCGTACGTCAGTTGATGTAAATTTTTTATTGGAGTTTTGCATTTATGCAACAAGTAAAAAAAATATATTTTTGGAAAGCGTTTTCGTAATACAGAAACTACTTTTGGAAGGATATAAGAATTCGTGATTATCGATGATAGATAGTTCTTACTAGCAAGTGCATTTTTTGTCTCCCTAAGCTTCCTTCTTAATATGTTTTTTTAAAGTTAACTACAATGTCCATGACTCTAGACGTACGGCGTCCATTACTCTAGACGTATAACGTCGATGACTCTAGACGTTTAACGTCCATGACTCTACAGTTCCTTTTTTGCTATATGCCGCTCAATCGATCGATAAGTCAAATAACTTTTACGTAGTTATCTCCTTCTAACTTTCGTCATGTCACGTCACGTCATTTCGTCGTATATTTTCTTAACTCAGATTTATACGATCGGCATATAGTAAAAAAATGATCTGTAGACTTGTAACGTCCATGACTCTAGACGTTTAACGTCCACGACTCTAGACGTTTAACGTCCATGACTCTACAGTTGATTTTTTACTATATGCAGATCGATCGATAAGTCAAAGAACTTTTATCTGGTTAGGCTCCTTTTAGCTTTTGTGAAACAGCCTTGCGGCTTTTGTCATGTCACATCATTTCGTCGTATATTATCTTAACTCAGATTTATACGATCGGCTTATAGTAAAAAAATGATCTGTAGACTTGTAACGTCCATGACTCTAGACGTTTAACGTCCACGACTCTAGACGTTTAACGACCACGACTCTAGACGTATAACGTCCATGACAATATGCCGATCGATGTCGAAGAACTTTTATGCACTTATCTCCTTCTAACTTTCGTGAAACAGCCTTGCGGCTTCTGTCATGTCACGTCATTACGTCGTATATTTTCTTAACTCAGATTTATACGATCGGCATATAGTGAAAAAATGATTTGTAGACTTGTAACGTCCATGACTCTAGACCAGCGTTTCTCAACCTTCTTAGCTCCGTGACCCCCAAATAGTAAATATAATTGAAATTAACATTTCGCGACCCCCGGCCTATAATTTTTTTCGCTGCGTCTATAGCGACGGGTATGGACATACATGTAGGACGTCATAAAATGATTTCATTATTGTTTAGGCTATTTTCGCGACCCCCTCTTAATATCACCGCGACCCCCAGGTTGAGAAACGATGCTCTAGACGTTTAACGTCCACGACTCTAGAGGTTTAACGACCACGACTCTAGACGTTTAACGTCCATGACTCTACAGTTCATTTTTTTACAATATGCCGATCGATTGATAAGACAAAGAACTTTTATGCAGTTACCTCCTTCTAAGTTTCGTGAAACAGCCTTGCGGCTTTTGTCATGTCACGTCATTTTGTTGTATATTTTCTTAACTCAGATTTATACAATCGGCATATAGTAAAAAAATTATCTGTAGACTTGTAACGTCCATGATTCTAGACGTTTAACGTCCACGACTCTAGACGTTTAACGACCATGACTCTAGACGTTTAACGTCTATGACTCTACAGTTCATTTTTACTATATGCCGATCGATCGATAAGTCAAAGAACTTTTATAGAGTTATCTCCTTCTAAGTTTCGTGGAACAGCCTTGCGGCTTTTGTCATGTCACGTCACGTCATTTCTTCGTATATTTTCTTAACTCAGATTTATACAATCGGCATATAGTAAAAAAATTATCTGTAGACTTGTAACGTCCATGACTCTAGACGTTTAATGGCCATGACTCTAGACTTCTAACGTCCACGACTCTAGACGTACAGTAGCGGATAATAAATTCCGGATAAGAATTTGACATCTCGTGCATATTTTGAATCAGGCTTTCATTGAGATTATTTTACTGACAAAACGTAAATAGAAAATTGAAATGTCAAACTTAATAAACTGAAATCTCGCAATTCCAACCTTCACCTAGCAAAGTCAGTAAAGTTAACTTTCCGATCGGAACTTATAATGAGGCATTTTCATTACGTTCAAATTACATTTTCGAACATTGCCAAATACGTAAAACAAAAACGAATTTTTGACAGTAAAATCCGTATTAAACGTCAGAATTACCGATGGCATTTTGTATATGTATTAAAATGTCAAAAATAGTAAAGGTTTATATTGTACAAACTACGTGTATAATGTCTATGACTCTAGACATACAACGTCCTTGAGTTTAGAGGTACCATCGCAGTCAAGAAAAAACCGGGGACAAAACAGCCGTAATTTTTTATGGAAATCAGGCAGCGTTATGGTTGAAACCAAACTTGGAACGAAATTTCTTGTCTCACCTTAAAAGTGTGAAGGATATTTTCAACGGTTCATAATTTTATTTAATTACGCTCTGCAATCTTTGCGTCATTGAGGATATCAACTGACAAGGAAAAGATCGTTAATAAAAACCCACATTAACTGATAAAAATATTTGCTTGTCCCAGTTTATTTTCGCCGCGTACAACGTCCATGAATCTAGATGTTTAGTGTCTATATTTCTAGACGTCTATGATTCTAGATGTACAATGTCTATGAATCTAGATGTTTAGTGTCTATGGGCCAGTTGTACAAAGTGGTTTAAACTGACGCTCAACTGAACCAGGTTCAAAGTAAACAAATTCGCATAGGAACTTAATGACATATGGCAATTAATGCATTCATAAATAAAATTTGATGCGATTTTGTTCACTTTGAACCTGGTTCAGTTGAGCGTCAGTTTAAACCTCCTTTGTACAACTGGCCCTATATTTCTAGACGTCTATGATTCTAGACATACAACGTCCATGGTTCTAGACATACAACGTCCATGGTTCTAGATATACAACGTCCATGGTTCTAGATATACAACGTCCATGATTGTAGATATACAACCTCCATGATTCTCGAAAAGAAATTAGGAGTTCAGTCAAGCTAAAAAAAAAAACCGTCAGAAGAATTAAGACAGAAATAGTTTTTTTTTGGATCACTTGCTAGATGTACAGGGTTTATAATAATAATTTCGAGAACAATCTTTTTTTTTTATTGCGAACGACAGTCGTGTTTTATCGTCACTCTCTTTTGGAATCCCTTCATCTTTTGCGAACGAGGAAATATTTTTATACGCCGGCTTAATCGTCATCGTCTATACAAAGCCTTTTGCTGCCGCTAAAGCTAAAGTCGTAAACCGTGGTTGATTGGGGTCCTCTCAAACTAAAACCCGGAGCATTATTACGACGCTCTAAATTAAATGTTATAAAAAGTTACAGCCGCCGGTAAAAATCCGTTGGAATAATTACTCGAGTTTAATTATGTGATTGTTGTTGGATGCTGACAGAGTTCGTTGTTGTAATCGGGGATGTGTCGCTGAAAATATAATAATTGTTCGGGCGGAATTGCCACCCTCGTTGAGATGAGGGGGTATGTTTTACCTGCACTACTACTCCAATCATGCTGGGTTGAAGTTAACTACCATCCCAGAGGAAGACGAAGAGGTGTACCGCATAGATCAGATCAAGGAGTTTGAGGAGGTCTCCCAAACGTACAAAGAGTGGTTGTTCGAGATCCTCGATCAAGGTATAATTGCGCTTTTTTTTTGCTTCAACGTTTTAAATCTCTAACAAAAAGATGCGGCGACTTCGACGAGTGCCCAGGTCACCGCCAACCGGGGGTACTCTACAATCACGTTCAGTTGTGGGAACCAAGAATATTAGATCGGCGTTTTTTTTTTTTTTAACTTTTGGAAGGTCGCAGTATGAAAAGGTAGCCAGAGTTGTATAAGTATTCATTTCTACTGTGACCTAGCTGGTTGCAAGTGTTGAAATGTGCAAATTAAGTTCATCTCACGACCGGCTAACTCGTGGAGATGAAATGAAATAAAAATCACCAGCAATGCACACTTGTTTTTATTTAGGTCTTAAAGGTTCCACACAAAAATTTGTTAAATAACTGAAAACAAAATGCATTATTAACTTAACCAGCAACGTAGCAAGTCAACCTAGTCGGCACTAGAATGCGTTCAAAATATTAAACAAAAAAAAAAAAAGAAATTAAAGTTCAGACCTTCAGCATCAAGCTGTGAATGCACGTCAGCTGATTCCGGAGTCGTCAAAACCTTCAAGGCACGAATAGCAGGATGCGTGTCCGGTGTAACCACTTTCGTGATACCACTTGCGTCGCTTTTCACAGTGACCACGTCCGTTCCAAGGAGCGCACGATGTGCGGCGTGACGAACTGTTGTATTACCAAATACCAAGATGGACGGACGGCCAAGGTCGGTTTATAACGACGCCATCAAATTTTTCAGCAAGCACACCACGCTCCAAGTTAGTGGAACTATGGTGAAACGTCCGGAATAAATTTGGGGAGGGGGGGGGGTGAAGAACCAAATAAAAATAAAGCCTAGATAAAAGGAAAACACGGATTACGAACCGACACTAAAAACATACCTGCCGTAAATTCGACGGACAAGCTTGGAGAGGCCTAGGACTCGCGGCACACAATTAACAACCGGACCCGTTTACTTTTTCACTCCAAAACAAACACCGTTTAATGAATAATAATTTCACAGAAGCGAGAATAATTATCAATGCTGTCTAAATGCAAAAGGCGAGCGGTCACGGAATTTCCCATCGGATCGGCGTTCGACGTGAACGGTTCGCGGATGGGGGAGAGGTCCATTGGCCAATGACGAGCCTTTAGTATTGAAATGTTTCGATAATTTGTTTCAAAAAATAAAACGCGATTGTTGCATGTCTGATTTCATTAAACACATGTTCGTTTCTCGGACTTGCAGCTTTGATTTGTTGACCGGAGGCGCCACCGGGACCGACGGGCTGTATGTTTCTGCCCACCCAGGAGCACAACAAATAGATCATCGCCACATGGGTTTGAATGTTTTCTAAATTTTAAGTACTCGCCCAGGATCACAAAGACCAGATTGCAGGCAATTGGAAACATGTCTCGCTGTCCGTTTCGTGTTTGAAAACTGACGACGTTCGCAGTGGTAGAGTCATAAACCAACCTATCTTGACATTTCAAATTGTTTTTCTAAACTCTTATGTACAGATTGCTTTATCAAAACTGCAAAACGTGCAAAAATTTTTTGATTTCAAACCATCCGGGTTTTTTGCGCTCAATTTCTCTGATTCGACAGAAGAGGAGAGACGGAGTTTTTTGCCCGATCAAATTAATTATTACAATAAATAATTACTTAAATTTTAATTGTTGCGTTTTATTATCAACTTGTTATTTCCTTGCTAAAGCTAATTGTACTATCGCACCAAACAAAGAACCTGGGAAACCACAACGTAGGGCCATTTACTTTCGATAATTGTGTCGTAATCATATAATATCGAAAGTAGCTTCAGCGCAGGGCATTCCGTAGGGTCACTCACCCAGTAATAACATCTGGGGGATTGCACTGTTAGAGTCGACGGGCGCCACGCAGGTAAAGGGACAGGCCGACCGTCCTAGGTCATAAATCTCAGTTGGAATTCCGTTGACCCATATTTATTATTTACTTATGTAAATTATTTGTCGGTTTACTTGTAAGTATTAATTAATATCAATAATTACTGGGGCGCGCTATAGTATATCCCCCACTTTCAACATGGGACAGTCTCATTACAAAGAAGGGGGTTGTCCGGGGTTGTTTAGCGTTCTAAGCGTCGCGTTTGGGCCAGTCCAAGCTCCAAAGGTCAAACCGGGACGCAATTTCACTCTCGCTAAGGTACAAGGTGACTCGAAAGCTGGAAATTGTTTGCAAACAACTTCGAAGACGGTGTTTAAGAAGAACGAAATGTAAGAAAAAAGAGGAGTATGGCCAAGTAAACCAAGGAAGACAACAAAATGTACAACCCAATAGCAAAAATGAAAGAGATTTACAGACAACTGCGAAGAAAGTGTCTAAGAAGAATAAAATGCAAGGAATGGTAAGAAAACCAAGGAAGACAATGAAAGTAAAAATTCAGTAGCAAGAAACGAGAAAAATGAAACAGAAAGAGAACTGCTAAAAAGTATTTAAGAGAAAGAGACAAGGGAGGCCAAGAAACCAAGGAAAACAACAAAAGAGGAAATTCAGTGGCAAGAAAACGAGGAAAAGAAATGAAGAAAGGAGTTAAGAAAGACATGAAGTCACAATCCGACGGCGTAAATAAATAGCACCAAGAGAAGGGAAGAAAACAAGAAGAGAAATGAGGGAATTCTTTTCATTTAATAAATTTGTCGTGAAATAACCATGTGCACTTTAGGAAGAGAAGAACGCACAAAAAATGCAGGAATAAGGAGGAGGACAAGAAGACTTCTAGTACGAATAGAATTCGGACAGACAGTTGCTACGGTGTTAGTCATGCAATAAGAATGGAGGACAAAAGATGGCCAAGGAGAGTATTGAAGAAGTAAGAAGAAGTAAAGCTATAATATAATAAAAGACGGAAGAAGAAGATTGGAGATCTGGGGCCATGTAATGAGAATGGAGGACAAAAGATGGTGAAAGAAAACTTTGGAACAAGAAGAAGTAAGTAAGTAAGTAGTCTCAACGACTAACGAGAAACAGCAGCCCTGAGGAAGTTCTTCTGCAATGGAGAACGAAACGTCGGCAATAGAAGAAGTCAACGTGACGCGGTTCCAACCGGAAGCCAATTCAAACATGGACGACGGCCGCGGAAGCCTTCAAGTTAAATTAAGAAGAAGTAAAGCTATAACATAATAGAAGGATGGAATCAGATGAATCATATGACAGATAGAGCTATGGAAGGAGAAGATTGGAGAATTGGGGGCTGTAATGAGAGCATAGGACGAAAGATGGCCAAACAATACATTGAAATACACACCAAGAACTAGAAGAAGAAGAAGAAGAAGAGGTAATCCTATAATAAAACGAAAGGATGGAATTTGGCAAATCATGACAGATGGAGCTATCGGGGGTGGAGAATTGAGGCCACGTAATGAAAATGGACGACAAAAGATGATCAAAGGTTGCATGGAAATACACGCCAGGAAACAGAAGAAGAAGAAGAAGAAGAGGTGATTCTTTAATATAATGGAAGAAAGGAACTTAGACAAATCATAACAGAAAGAGCTATCGAAGAAGACGATCGGAGAAATGGAATCATGTATTGAAAATGGAGGACAAAAGGTGGCCAGGAAATGGAAGAAGAAGAAGAACACGAATTAGGTAAACCAGGACAGAGAGAGCTATCGAAGACAAAGAAGATTGGAAATTGAAACTGCATTTTTTTTGATAATTATAATAATGATGTTTTTGATTACGAACAATTCTTGATGTTCTGATGATGCCTGTTTGAACAAAACTACTAGTTTTCAATTGTTGGACGTAAGAGATGGGAATTATCTCGTAGCAATTAAAGACTGGTTTACACGGTGCAAGTTGGATGCCGACCTCGTGTAAACAGATTGGCCAAGTCACTGACAACGACTAACACAGCCAGCTGCTTCGAATACATTGGTCCGTAAACTTCCTCCCATCTCTAACAAACTTCAAAGTTTGATGGACGATACGTTTTCACTCATGAAGAAGCTGTTAGGCGGCAGCGAAACGTTGCGATTTATACGATTTTTAAGCCATCCGAAGTTGCTATTCTTATTATTATTGTAATTCGCTTTGTATAAATAACTTACACAAGGATTACGCAGCAAGTCGTACCGTGTAAACCAGCCTTTAATTTTAACCAGTGCTGCCAGATGTCTGATTTCAAATAAAAATTATATTGCTATTTGAAGACACACGATTCAGATGCGTTAACTCGACCCTGACAAAAAAGAGTGTTTGTTATTGATTTAATATATTTTTCGAAGATTACAAGTGACCTTGATAAAAGAGAAAATCTAAGATAGTTTAATACCCGTCCATATCGACTGGCCCCACGTTGGGCGCCAATTGAGGCAACATTTTTATTCACACGTTTTCACTACTTTTTATTACCAACTGCTCTATCGGACAAGGTTAGACAAGGTCATTCGCAACGAGCACCGGGGGCAAACGATCTATCGCTTAATCAACTGAAAGTTCTAAAATAGAAACTGCAATTCGCTACCGGCAGGAGAGTGCATCGTGTTGTTGTGGCCCAGGCAGATTCAAAGCGAGAGACGCCCTTGTCGCCGGTTTGAATGGGAATTCCTGAAAAGGTCATGTTCTCAACCCACGCCAATCGATACCAGAAGAGCTACAACGCTCGCTGCACGTACGCAACGATTCGGTGGACTGGCGGAGTGGGGGGGAGAGGGTTAAATGAACCAGTCGGCGTAACCTACTTTTGTGGCCGAATCAAAACAACGGCGTAAAATCCGTTGTGTACGTATTTTAATCATTATTTACGTCACTCACGATCGACGCGACGTTTTAGCGTAGCAAAGCACTGTTTGCGTTTGTCCGAATTAATTATTGATCAAAGTGGGCCGCGGAAAATGAAATATTTGCCGGAGATTACGCAGTTTATTTATTTGACATGTTTGGACGAAAATCGTATATCATATATGTACTTCAGTGGGACATTGAAATTTATGGAGCGCGTACAGGGTAGAGGTTTAGTCGCGACATCTCTCGGCCAAATTTCGACTTACCTATACAGGGTGTTATCTGGTGATTGTCAAAAATTTGACGTGGCGATTTCTTGCCTGATTTTAAGTGAATATGTGACCTGAAACGCTTAGTTTTCGATATACAGCGTGTTACATTTCCTCGCGGCCGTTGGACATGTGAAATCTGTTATTTGTTGTTTCTATATATCCTTTCATGCTTACAATTAAAAGCCAAGTCTCCTAAACAAATTGTCCTAGTCACAGTGACTGCAGAATCTTTGACCTTGCTCCTATCGACTCCGACAGCGTCCTCAGAAGCTTTACCGGTGGATCCCATATCTACAATTAAAAGCCAAGCTTCTTATCCACGACGACTCCAGAATCTTCCTCAGTATCTTTGGCCTAGCTCCTATCAACTCCGAAAGTGTCCTCGGAAGCTTCAGCCGTGGATCCTATACATCATTTCATGCTTACAAGTCTCCTAAACAATGTTGTCTTACTCACAACAACTCCAGAATCTTTGACCTTGTTCCTATCCACTCGGACAGCGTCCTCAGAAGCTTTATCTGTGGATCCCATGTCTACAATTAAAAGCCAAGCTTCCCAAACAAGTTGTCTTATCCACGACGACTCCAGAATCTTCCTCGGTATCTTTGGCTTTGCTCCTATCAACTCCGAGAGTGTCCTCGGAAGCTTCAGCCGTGGGTCCTATACATCATTTCATGCTTACAAGTCTCCTAAACAATGTTGTCTTACTCGCAACGACTCCAGAATCTTTGGCCTTGCCCCTATTGACCCCAAAATAGTCCTCAAAAGCTTTATCTGTGGATCCCACGTCTACAATTAAAAGTCAAGCTTCCCAAACAAGTTGTCTTATCCACGACGACTCCAGAATCTTCCTCAGTGTCTTTGGCCTTGCTCCTATCAACTCCGAGAGTGTCCTCGGAAGCTTCAGCCGTGGATCCTGTACATCATTTCATGCATGCAAGTCTCCTAAACAATGTTGTCTTACTCACAACAAGTCCAGAATCTTTGACCTTGCTCCTATCCACTCCGACAGCGTCCTCAGAAGCTTTCTCGGTGGATCCCATATCTACAATTAAAAGCCAAGCTTCCCAAACAAGTTGTCTTATCCACGACGACTCCAGAATCTTCCTCAGTATCTTTGGCCTTGCTCCTATCAACTCCGAGAGTGTCCTCGGAATCTTCAGCCGTGGATCCTGTACATCATTTCATGCATGCAAGTCTCCTAAACAATGTTGTCTTACTCACAACGACTCCAGAATCTTTGGCCTTGCCCCTATTGACCCCAAAATAGTCCTCAAAAGCTTTATGTGTGGATCTTATACATGATTTCATGCCTCCAACTAAAAGCCAAGTCTCTTAAACAAGAAGCTTATTCACAACGACTCCAGAATCTTTGACCTTGCTCCTATCGACTCCGACAGCGTCCTCAGAAGCCTTATCTGTGGATCCCATACCTACAATTAAAAGCCAAGCTTCTCAAATAAGTTGTCTTGTCCACGACGACTCCAGAATCTTTGGCCTTGCTCCTATCGACACTGGAAGAGACCTCAGAAGCTTTACCTGTGGATCCTGGAACACCTCATGTCCAGAACTGAAAATAAAGCCTCCCAGACGTCGTACCTTATCCTCAACGATTCCGCGATCACTCCCAAGAGCTTTGCCGGTGGATCATGACACGCCCTGTGCATTATTTGATATTTGGAACTGAATTGTAAGTGTCTTATCCCCATTCACTCCAGAAATGTCCCCAGAAGCTTAGCCGCTCCGCCAATGGATCGTGGGTGCGTCCTGTCCAAACAAATTGATTTTTCTCCATCGAATCCGAATCGCCAACAGAAGCTTCTAGTGGATCGTGCACACCATTTTATGTCTAAAATGAAAAACCAGTCTTCCCATTGGCTTTAGGATCGATCGCCTCCAGAAATTTTGACAGTTTTCTTATCCCCATCAACTCCAGAATCATTCCCAGACGCTTTGCGTCGCTTTGCCATAGATCATGTGCCTCCATCAATTTTGACAGCTTTTTTTATCCCCATCGACTCCAGAATCATTCCTGGAAGCTTTGCGCGTCGCTTTGCCATAGATCATGATGCACCCTTCATATCCCTTCATGCCTGGAATTAAAGGCCCAGAGGAGATGTCTTGTTCCCATTCACTCAGAAGATTTACCAGTGAATCATGGACCATTTCGTGTCTAGTATTATGGACCATTTCATGCCTAGGATTAAAAAGCATGCTCCCCATTGGCTTTAAATTGCCCCCAGATTTTTTCTAGTGAATTGTAAATCAGCCTGTATAACCTAGATCAAAAACCAAACCGATTCAGACAAGTTGTCTTATGTCCATTGACTCCCGATTCGCCCCCAGTGGATCGCAACGCACCCTCTATATCATTTTATGTCTAGAACTTTTTTTTTTTTTATCTGTGGTGGTTGCCCAACGGGGTCCTAAGTCAAAGACTTGTCAGGACCTCAGGAGCGGGAGTGTATTTGAGTGTGTGTAAAGTGTTCCATGGCTTTGTTACTTCCAACCTTCTCGCCGTTTAAGGGGAAGCAGTGTCGAATTTTATCCCCAACACTGAAGGATGCCTAAAGTCGATACCGACCACCCCCGAGAAAAATCCCGAGTGCGGTTCGAACCTACGACCATGCGATTGCAAGGCCGGTCCTCTTACCACTGGACCGTTCAGGCGTTGAACTAAAAATCAGATTGCCTTATCCCCTAACGACCTATGCCTAGAACTAAAAACCAAGCCAAAACAGTTCGGAAGTTAATTATTCACTCAACAGATTACGTCATACTTACAGAGCGAGTATTAACACAATAAATCGTGTACGTCGCAAGATTTACAACAACCGCTCATGTTAAATGTCATTGGGGACGTCAGCATCATGCAGAGACCTGCTCTGTACGCTTGATAACTTATGCGGAAGATATCTACATCATGATATAACTTGTAGTACGTGTTATATATACTGTATATTCAAGCCTACGATGTGTATCATGGGTGTTAAGATAACATTCAGCAGTTATGTTATCTTAACTGCACTTGTATACAATTTTTAGTATGATATATCAGTGGTTTCATGTCGTTCAAATAAGTCGACCATAAATTACGATGATGCATCATGTCAATTTTTGACAGCGAGAGCTGTTACAGACTTTACAGAGTTGTTGTCCTTTACACCGATGCTGCTGCATCATGCTACGTACCAATTTGTAAAGTTATAAATTGGTGTAAGTGCTCTTTTAAGTTGTAAATTAAAATATATTTTCATACATATCACTTAAAGCTGTATTCGTATCAAGTTTCATTTGATTATTGCAAGAAATGTAAGAGCTAGGTAACAAAAAGAAAACTGTAACAATTTCATCTCCCTGTACATCGAAAACGAAGCATCTTGGGCCACGTGTTTATAGGAACTTTTTCGCTTAGAATCAACTCGGGAATCACCTCTTCAAATTTTTTGCAATCATTAAGTGACACCCTGTATATGAACATTGTGTTTTGCGCCACCTTCAGAGCATCCAAGTTTGTTAGTACAATTAAAGATTAGTTTGATAAACGAACGAAATGACAGGTATTTAAATTTTGTAAATGTCAGCACCTCACCTCGACCTTACTCTAAAAATAGAATACTTCAAACACTAATTGAAGCTCATTACTGATACTTTTACGTCGTTTTTTCTTTTGCGGTTTACGATGACCTATCTCGCCTAATCGGCGAACCGTTGCCGTGCAGAACTCGCCTCGCTCAGTTTATTCAATTAAACGTCGGGCGGTCGCCGCAACGTGGCTTGGGTCCTTGGGTCTTGCACCCGGCTTTTACGTTCAAACTAAACCGGAGACATGCGTTATTTTTTTCCAGAAGAGGACGAGTCTCAAATATACGTTAAGTTCTTCAAGTTCCACAAGTGCTACGACCTTATTCCGACGTCGGCGAAGCTGGTGGTCTTCGACACGCAGCTGCTCGTTAAGAAGGCGTTCTTCGCGTTGGTGTACAACGGCAAGTGTTTTCATTTATACTTCATACTTAACCAGTTTTTTTTTGGTTCGAAGCGAATTTAAAAGAAACCCGTCCGTATCAATTGGCCCCATGCTGGGGGGCGCCAATTGAATTGGATTTTTAATTTGCACCTTTACTAATCCTAAATCTTTCATTTCTTTTCTCACAAATTCAAAAATCTGGGTTTAATATTGATGGTTCTTTCTTGGAATTAAGGTGTGAGAGCCGCTCCGCTATGGGACAGCTCGCGACAGAGATTCGTGGGCATGCTGACCATAACGGACTTCATCAAGATCCTGAGGATGTACTACAGATCTCCGAGCGTGACGATGGAAGAGCTGGAGGAGCACAAGCTCGACACCTGGAGGCAGGTCCTCAAGGACCTGCGCCCGCTCACCAGCATCAGCCCGGACGCTTCGCTCTACGACGCCATACGAACCCTCATACACAACAGGATCCACAGATTGCCCGTGATCGACCCAGAAACGGGGAACGTCCTCTACATCCTCACCCATAAAAGAATTCTTAGATTTCTGTTCCTATATGTACGTATGGCGCCTCCCCCCCATAGGAAAATCACCCCCATCTTCTTTTTTGTTTCAGATTAATGAATTACCTAAACCTAATTATATGAATAAGACGTTACGGGAACTTAATATAGGCACCTACGAAGACATAGAGACCGCTTCTGAAGACACCTCAATTATAGTAGCTTTAAAGAAATTCGTAGAAAGGCGAGTGTCGGCTTTGCCCATCGTAGATCCCGAGGGACGCTTGCGCGATATTTACGCTAAGTTCGACGTGATCGTAAGCGAACCGTTTTGGTGTCGAGTTAGAACGTCCGCTCAAAATCCGTATGCTTTCAGAATTTGGCCGCCGAAAAGACCTACAATGATTTGGACGTGTCCCTGAAGAAGGCCAACGAGCACAGGAACGAGTGGTTCGAGGGTGTACACAAGTGCAAGTTGGACGAGACCCTGTTCGCCATCATGGAGAGGATCGTACGGGCAGAGGTACGAGGTTTTTGACCGAAAGAGTTTCCCGATCATGAATTTGATTGCTTGCAGGTTCACAGATTGGTGATTGTCGACGAGGAGGATAAGGTCATAGGCATGATTTCGCTTTCCGACTTACTGTTGTACCTTGTTTTGCGACCTTGTGGGGAAGACGGCTCACTAGATGGCGTCGCTTCAGTAAGAGCACAGGTAGGTGTCGAGAATACTTCAAAACTAACAATTACAATTCGAAGCAATCATCTACTTGCCATTCGTCGTATTCCAAGTCGGGTTCTTAAAAAAAATTGCTCTTATTTAAAATTACAAATTACCCTGCTAAGAGGATCGGGCTTAAAGTTCGAACGTGTTGAATTCACGTGAGTTTCCGCCCTTGTTGGTGTGCTTAACACACCTGCTGAGTCGATGGTGAAAGTGGCATCGAGTTGATCTACAAGCAGGGTCTTGTCTCGTAAAGTTTCTGTACGCAGTAGTGGTGGAATTGGTAGAAGGTAAAAATTGAACTCCTAGGACGAATTTAAGGGTAACTTGGGGTCCGTGTGGGATGTAGTCGCTCCCTTCGCGATGGTCAAAATCTACTGCGCAGCCCTAACGCCCTCCACTTCCTAACGCGCAGCCATTCTCTGCGCGCCCGCACAACACAGCAAAGTTTTGTTGAGTATCGTCACAACCCAACTAACAATTAAGGGTGGTAAGAGCCATTTTGAATTGCATCGAGTCTTTCTGGTGCCGTAGTAACGTATTTCATTGAGACAGAATTGGCAGAGTGCTGATTGCAGCGTGACGAAAAAATTTCGCGATACTAATAAAAATCCAACTTTTTTTTATTTGAGCCCCTAGGGCAAATTTGAAGGTGCCATAGGAGTTGGGATGGGGTGAAGTCATGCCCTTCGGCACGGTGAGGATCTACTACGCAGCCCTAGCGCCCTCTGTTTTCTAACGCGCAGCCATTCTCTGTGCGATTTTGGTCGCCCGCAGAACGCAGGAAAGTTTTGTCGAGTATCGTCACAATCCAACTAACAATTAAGGGTAGTAAGAGCTATATTGAATTTCATCGAGTCATAGACTGCTTTCTGGTGCCGTAGTAACGTTTATTATCGAGACAGAATTGGCAGAGTGCTGATTGCAGCATGACGAAAAAATTTCGCGACCCTAATAAAAATCCCAACTTTTTTATTTGAGCCCTTAGGGCAAATTTGAAGGTGCCATAGGACTTGGGATGGGGTGAAGTCATGCCCTTCGGCACGGTGAGGATCTACTGCGCAGCCCTGGCGCCCTCTGTTTTCTACTGCGCAAGCAAAACGTGTCTTTTTGGACGCCGCCAGCACGAGCTTCGGTCGGTCACTTTCGTTACAGTACGGTTTCAATTGTTTTAACCAGTTAAAGAAGTTTCGTTATTAGGGGCCACGAGAGGGTGAACCGATTTCATCGTCGTGAAATCGACCTTCTTTCGTTTTTATTTTTCTCCCCCTCATAAAAAAGTCGTCTTGTTTTTGTTTCGCTGTGTTATTAAAAAAATCGTCTCGTTTCTGTTTTTCGTCTTTCGTCTCGCTTTGGTTGAAAGTTGAAATTCGTCATGAAACGATCGTCTTTTTTCTTCTAATGAAAAATGTAGAATGAAGCCGAGTGTAAGACCGATCGTCTTTTGTTTTTTTTTTTAGCGTTCTCTTATGCAGAAAGTCATCTTGTTCTTGTTTGTCGTCTCGTAAATAGTTGAAATTCATCTCGAAATGATCGCCTTTTGTTTTCGTCTTTGGATTGGTCTGTTGGGGCGTGACGGATCGTTAATGAGATGTTTGCAGGTGTTGCGGAGGTAGAAGCCCGTATCACGGTTCAGGTTATTGGGGTGTTTGAGGATTTCCACCTCCCCGACAACCTGAACCGTGAAACTGGCTTTTACCTCCACAATACCTGGAAACATCTCAAAACGGCGGCAGAAGAAGAAGTCAACGTGACGCGATTCCAACCGGAAGCCAATTCAAACAAGGACGACGGCCGCAGATTTATTTTTGTAAGAAATTCCATACCCAAACATAACACAAAACAAGTGAAGAAAACGCCGACATTTTACCTTCACTTGACATGTCACGACACGACACTACATTTGGAAGCTTTAACTAGAAGCGTTGGGAAGCGCCCTCTGTTGGACAACATCGCAACTAATTTTCCCGAATTGAATTTCTAAATTTAAGAGGAAAAGGGAGAATGACAGTTTTGATATTAATGAAGAGAGGAAAAAAAAAACTGAAGCATTAGGCTTCCTCTATTGAGCAAAACTGGCAATAATTTAGCACCCAGAAAACTAGATGGCGCTTTGAGGCACCTGAGAAGAAGGACGATTCAGATCTACATGAGAAAGTTGGGGTTGCCATTGAAAAAAAAAATAATAACGATGACGTCACAGCGGAAAAACAAATGCCGATCGCACTAAGATGTAACTGTTAAAAAAAGAAAAAAAAACACAGGAACAAATTATGAGCTTGGTGCGGGACTTTATCACCACCCTGTATTTTCGTAAAAAAATCATTTTGAAACCGTCCTTCAATCCATCGATTAAAAAGAAATCTAAAGTAGTTCCAAACCCCTCCGTATCAATTGGCCCCACGTTGGGCGCCAATCGATGTGGATTTTTTTATTTTGCACGTTTCCATTGGGATGAAAAGGAATTTGATCGTGACACTTTTAGAAAAAGCAAACTGTGGCGACCTAGGGGTTGTTGATTTAATTTATTTTTCCTTCCTTCAATCGATAAAAAAATCTAAAATAGTTTAAAACCGGTCGTTAACGATTGGTCCCAAGTTGGGCGCCAAATTTTAAACTACAGAGTCATTTCTTTTCATAAATTCAAAAATCTTGTTTGCTCTCGTTCTATAGGATACTAAACTTCACGAAAGCACACGATTCTGAGCTTGATACAGTCAGATGCGTTAACTCGGCCTTGAGAAAAAAGAGAGCTGTTGATTTGATATATTTTTCGGATGCAGGAGATTTAGTAGTCGTCCTTCAATCGACGAAAAAAGTCTAAGACAGTTTAAAATCCGTCCATATCAATCGGCCCCACGTTGGGCGCCAAATTTTAAATCTTATTACTTAATCTGTGCTACCTACCTGGTTGCAAATGTGGGGGTGTGCAATTTAAGATCTCCAACACTCCGGGAGATGGGTATGGGCCGTACGTAACCCCAAAAGTATCAGGACAGAATTTAATAACAAAATAGACAACTCCAGTAATGCAGTGTTCGTTAAAGATGAACACGTGCAACATAAAACCCAGAAGAGGTTAAAACAAGAAATCCGGATCCGACTTTCGTTTACAAAGTCAATAAGAATTTCCTAACCTCGTGCAACAGAAGGTTGCTTAATTTAAAAGAGAATTGAGTTAAATACTTGCATTGGCGCGCAAAGTTCACACAAACTCCAACCTTGATTACATCGTCCGCTCCCTACACGTCAGCTGTCGAGTCGACGACGACGTCCAACCAGAATCGAATTCGGCGGAGGGATGCTGATGCCAAGAAGGCGTGTCGCCCTTCTTGTCGCAAGTCACCACTAGTGGTTGGGCGAATTCAAGTTCGGAGAGACAGGGAAGTATGGCGGCGAAGTAACATTCGTTGACGAAACTGACCTCGCGAGAATTCGAAGTTGGTTGGCCCCAGATGTCACCACGAAGCCTTGAGTAGCCAAGGGGATGATAGTGGTATTAGTCGCAGACGAAAATAATAATAACAACGACACCACTAACACCGGTAATGACAGCAAAGCCTAAGTAAGAAAAGAAAAACATGCGTTACGGCCCGAACCACGCCCAAACACTCGCCATATTTATCTAATCGAAATTTGTCGGGATTAGACTTCGAAAAACATTTCCAATGCTTATTGAGGCCACGCAAGATGCGAGTCATTAAATCCGTGACCTCAAAAGCGGAGCCCGACCGTGCATTTCAGGAACACCGGGCACTTAAGGACCTATAGAAAGCGTGCCAGGACGGCACGAAAGGTCAGACTGGACCACTGAGGCCACGCGAGATGCAAGTTATTAAACACGTGCGCACTATTAAACCCGTGACGTCAAAAGCGGAGCCCGGCCGTGCGTTCCAGGAACGCCGGGTAATTAAGAACCTATATAAAGCGTGCCAGGACGGCACGAAAGGTCAGACTAGAGTCCAGGGATGGCGAACCTTTTTTTACCAGTGGGTCAAATTTAAGTTAAAAATTTTGTAGTAATGGACCGCGGGTCAGGTATTTTAAGTCATTAAAAAGTACATCATTTTTCTTCTCTGATTCTGACGTATTATAATTATATAGAACGCGACAATTACATAGAAGGGTCATGCGTTCGCCATCACTGGACTAGATCACTGAGGACCACTGAGGCCACGAGAGATGCAAGTTATTAAACACGTGCGCACTATTAAACCCGTGACGTCAAAAGCGGAGCCCGGCCGTGCGTTCCAGGAACGCCGGGTAATTAAGAACCTATATAAAGCGTGCCAGGACGGCACGAAAGGTCAGACTGGACGAACGCTGAGCTAGCGCTGTTGTCGAAAGGTCAGAGTAGTTCCAGCCGCTCTAATATCGCCACCGGGAGACCGGAAGAATGCGTTAACTCGGCCATGAGAAAAAAGAGGGTTGTTTTAATATATTTTACGGATGCAGGTGATTTTGTAGTCTTCCCTCAATCGACGAGAAAAGTCTAAAAGCTCGTCCGTATCAATTGGCCCCACGTTGGGCGCCAAATTTTCAATATTTTTTTATAAATTTGTTAATCTTGTTTGTTCGTAGGATGCTAAACTTCACGAGAGCAGCTCCCAGTCGGGTTTAAGTTCAGCGGATGAGGTCGCTCAAACCATACTGGAAGAAGAAGAGCAGACGGGCGCAGATGAGAATCGCAACACGACCCTCGAGAGCCGAGACAGCAACAGAAGCGAGGGGGATTCCGACAGCCTGCACGGCTCCCCGATCCTGGAGAAGACGTCCCTGTCGAGCGAGAACCCCATCTTTCGTGAAGTGACAGTGTCCGGCGGGGAGTGATCGCCGCCGACGACGCGGCAGTGATTCTCGAGATGCGGGTCTTCAAGCTGGGCGAAATTGTTTCTTTTACTTTGTATTCACGGATCGAGTTTTCTAAGTTTTACCCCCTTTTGTACTTAATAATAGTTAAGTTTACAATAAATAAATAAATAAATAATACCAAAGACTGTACCTACGTAGGTCGACGAGTCGACTTGATTAATCGCTAAAAGAAACAATTCGCTTCTCTTACTCATCATGTGCTTTATTTATTTATGTATATTATTGTATTAAGAATTATGATAAGGATAATGATTGTATATTAATTATGTCATATTGTAACAATCGGTAATTGCTTACTTAGATATTATTTTTGTTATATACAGGGGGCGTTGTCGGTGTGCAGATGGGAGGTAACTTCCGATTTGATTGAAAAAGGATTTCAAATATCCTAACCTCACTTTTCCTTTAGTCTCTCGTCTTATTGGTTTGATTGTACTAAACGCAGTTACCTTCTGAACGCCGCACACTTCTAGCGCGCCAGTGCATGTATATTTATATATATATAAAAAAAATAGATCAATTTTTTTAATGTAGGAGATAATAATATGCTAATAGAGTTTAGTGTTTCAAAGTAGTGACTTTATTTTAGTGAGGGTATTGATTTTTTTTTAATTGAATAAGTAAACCGTCGTCAACTTTACCAGCAATTTAAATTTTCACTTTGAACCTCGGTTATCGTTGGCGCCAGCGATTGTGGGGCACTATTTTGTGAACGAGATAAGCGAAAATGGGGGTGTCAAGAAAGAACACGAGGAATATTTTTTAATCGCTTGGTAAATCCTTTTCGGCCTACGATGTAGTTGTATAGCAGAAACGCCTTATACAAGTCTGTTCGCCGCGCCGGTAACTTCTAGTAGTGACTCTTTTGTTTAATTGAAGCAATTTGTAATGATTTTTTCGACGTTTGAAATAAATGTCGAACAGAATAAAAATGGCTTTATCACAATTATTATCTAACTTTTACTGTGACGCAATTTCTCACTCAAGATTACACTCGATTTTTCTTGCCAGATCAAAAAGTAACTGGGCTGCAATTTTAAATGCATGTGCCGTTTGTGTGCAATGCACAGAAACGAGTTTTCGCCAGACGACCCGCATTCAAAATTATCGACTGCCTGCTCTAGAGCACTCTCAGAGTATCTCCATCTTGTTTCAACCTCATGTGACAACAGGGGATGGAGGTACTCTCAGAGTACTCTAGAGCAGGCCATCAATAAATTGACGTAAGTCATAACCTCACTCTTCTCATTATTATTAGTCCTGAATAGATTTCTGCCACTCGCCTTCAATTTGATGGTCATTTCAAACATAAAATGCTCTGGTAAGAGAACCGTTTCAGAAGGTTTTGTTAATTTAAAAGTGGGGTTATGCTATTTCATCAAAAGTCAGGTCGATTGAGGCTGGTTCACAACCAACAATTCACGCCCAACTACGAGGAGAAACCTCTTCAAACGACTACTCATCATTACACGAAAACCCCTACACCACTGATCATGCGATCAGTTTGCAGCCCACCGGTCAGACTTCTTACGGTGAACGGAGTGTACACCACGCGGTCGCTCAGGTTAGGCTACCAAACTCACACTCACACACACAGTGAAATACATTGTAAGATAGAACGGCACATGTCTAATTTAGTTTCGACTTAACTGGGGTAAAAGTTACACGATCTGGTTTATTAGAACTTCTATATTTTGAACACCCTTGCTTTCTTGTAATCGATTTCGATTAATTTTTTAACCGAGTTTATTCAGCACAGATTCATTATTCGACGGTAGTGGTAAAAAATTATTTGGATACAAAATGTTTATATCATGATGAAATAAGTAGTATTGTTAAACTGTACAGATATTTTTAATAATTGCGCGGTAGAGATGCGTCCGAGTGAGAGAGACGTGGTCGTGCACTCAAAGGCATTCGATTTTAGTTGTAAGACGAACACAACGATGTTAGAAAAAAAAAGAATTAGCGAGCGGCTGCTGCGATGGCCTAGTACGCTGCTTTAGTGTGCGTTGTTATACTAAAACATTCAGTATAATATATGAATAATATACAGCGATTCGCACTGTGTTTTTTATTGCAATTCCTTTCATATTCGTCGTGAAAATGGCGGTGTGCCTATTTTGAAGCGAGACGCCTTAAAAATTGAAAGTAGGCAACCCATTCTACTTCCGTGTTGTTAGTACATTATGAAAACATAATCTGATTTGATTTCAAGGGGCAAGATTTAAAATGGGCACCTGTATAATAAAAATATACTCGAAGTGGCTATTAAAATGACCACTGTGTGTTTTTGAAACTCATTTATTGCTTATTGCAAGATGTTGGAAACGTTGAAGTCGACCGTTTCAACAAAATATTAATTCACTCTTAGTTGGTTAAATAAAAGTGCTACTGTCTAGAGGATCAAGTGTTACGTCTTTCTGTACGAAAATACACAGGTGCTCGAGCGGAGGCGCCGTTTGAAACTTTTCGCAATAAAATTTTATAGAATTCGATGCGCACAGCACCATCTAGTAACGAATAGTCGAACTTCGGCTTACAGGAATCTGTAAAGTTGCTAAAGTGTGCGTAAATGCAATGATTAAAGCCGTTTTTTGGCGTACAAA
Source organism: Dorcus hopei (assembly GCA_033060865.1). Classification (NCBI taxonomy): domain Eukaryota; kingdom Metazoa; phylum Arthropoda; class Insecta; order Coleoptera; family Lucanidae; genus Dorcus; species Dorcus hopei. Next base: position 25,201,661 of record CM065426.1, read on the forward strand.
ACTGTTTTAAAACCGAATGGTGCTGTTTCAAAACTGTTTTAATTTTGACGTCATTAATGATGATCCCGCTAAAATAACTTTTCTATACCGTTTCAAAACACAATCGGTTTGCAAGTTATGTGTAGCACCATGGCCTGCTCCATTAACATTCACTGACGTGTATGTATGGCCGTTTCATTTCGCCTAAAATTTGGTCCCAGAAAGCATGCCGTGGAGTACTCCCCTCAGCGCTCCCTATTAAAGACACTACAGAACTACTGATAGTAACGTAATGGCAACTGCAATTACTTAAAAACTCACAAGAGGCGCTGAGAGGAGTACCGTCAAAATTTTTAAAAGTTAAATTGAAACGGCCATACATACACGTCAGTGAATGTTAATGGAGTTGGCCATGGTAGCACTTAACTTGTTACTATTAACCCCCACTCCACCTTGAAATAATTTCAAAAAGTAATTTCATAGCGTTTTGAAATGTATGCAGCCGTTTCAAAACATGACGTCATTGTTTCAACGCTAAAAAATGCACGTTTCGAAACATACGAAATAATTTCAAAATAGTGCACCGCCAAAAAACGGCTTAAATTTTCATCGGCACATCTAAAAATGCCAGCGCTATCTTGTAATGAATAGTCGAACTTCGATTTACAGGAATCTGTAAAGTTGCTAAAGTGTGCGAATAAATGCAATGATTAAATTATCATCGGAACATCTAAAAATCGAGGATTTTTATCTTCTCCGGGGGACCTTCCCTCCCCCTAACTATCTTATTAAAGAATGTCAACCAAAACTTTATTAGATTATTTTTCAACGTGAAGCGAAAATCGACACGCACTTTCACACCGACCACCTCCCCCGCCCGTCCGCTCAAGTGCTTGCCGGACTTATATGCGCTTTTAGGTCTGGAGTTGTAGTGAGACGTCTTGGACGACGATTCCTTCTCTGCAATCTAACGTGTTTTACAAGATCGCAAATTTCAATTTTTATGTCTCGAAGGCCATCTCTAAGTTGTCGACGGAAGCTTCTTGTTATAATTTTATTCAGAAATTCGAAAATTAAGTTTCATATACATTACAGCGCCATCTGTTGCGTAATTTCATAAACATTATTATTATTTAATTATTATTTTCAGCTTTTACTTACGTCGAACTTTAGTTCGCAAACGCCATCTATACGACGACTTTTTTTTAATTTTAAAATAATGATTCTTATTCATGATTGTATACTAACTCCGAAGTTGTCGACGTAAGCTCCTTATTGAAATTTTATACAAAATTTCGAAAATTGTGTTCAATCTTACAAATTATCGGTAGTTCCAGCAGCGCCATCTATTGGATGAAAACGGTAGTTTCTTTTGAATTTCTGCTCACGTCGAACGTTTGTTCGCAGCGCCATCTATGATCTATCTACAAGAAATTTAAGTTTCATGTATATTACAAATCTCCAGCAGTTTGTAGCGCCATCTGTTGTGCGAAAACGACAGTTACTTTTCCGTAATTTGATAAATATTATTAAAATGCGAATTTCGGTTCTTACTTACGTCGAACGTTTGTTCGCAGCGCCATCTATGTACGAGACGGTAGTTTATTCACTGAAACCTTTTATAGGATCGCAAATTTCAATTTTTTATTTCTCGAACGCCATCTCTTGCTTGTCGACGGAAACTCCTTGTTATAATTTTATTAGAAAACTCGAAAATTAAGTTCAATATTACAAATCACCAGCGGATCGCAGCGCCATCTGTTGCGCGAAAGCGGCAATTACTTTTCTCCAATTTGATGTATTTTATTAATTTCAGTTTTTATTTACGTCGAACGTTTGTTCGCAGCGCCATCTGTAGGACGATTTTTTTTAATTTTAAAATAACGATTACAACGTTACAAATCATCAGCAGTTCGCTGCGCCATCTGTTGTGCGAAAACGACAGTTACTTTTCCGCAATTTGATAAATATTGCTAAATACGAATTTCGGCTTTTACTTACGTTTGTTCGCAGCGCCATCTACAGGATGATTTTTAAAATTTTAAAATAACGATTCTTATTCATAATTGTATACTAAATGCGCTTTTAGGTCTGGAGTTGAGTAATCACAGTGAACAATTCGATTTACGACCGCTTCCAACTTCGTTTTCAAATTAATTTCTTCAGTCTCTGAAATATTATTTTTTAGATGAGCTTTTTCGTCTTATAACATAGAGCAAATTTCAGCTACACCTTCATTTGAATATTTCGTCAAATTAAAAAAACAAAAATTGTGAGCTAAGGTAAGGGTTCGAACCCCTGGCACTCAGACTAGAAGCACAACGCTTACTAACAACGGCTATTGTAACCAAACATATATGTCCTTTAAGAGGACTGTGGATCACGTGATCAACTGCTCGAAAGCCACCAGTACTCCCCGCAAACCCCGCATGACTGAAAACACGCCTTTCTTATAATTGAAATAAGTGTCGTTTAGTCCAATTAGGCTCCATAGTTGAACGACAAGGATAACATCATCTGCACTCGTCTTGTATAAGTTCATACACATTAATCGTATCTAACAAGTGGCAACGTCGCGTCGCAAAACTAACACGTGGTAATATTCTTATATTCTGAAATAAAGGAAGAAAAGTTTGCTGGTTATATACGCGAAATTCAAAAGTATACGATTTGAATAAAAATCATTCTTTATATCGAAAAATAAATTGCGAAATACGCCAGTAGTAAAATTATTCTTAATTAAATCATATTCATAATTAAGACATTTTCTTGTTCGTGGAAATTTATCAAATAATAAATAACTTTTAAAATAAAATAAACTTCTCCATTTCTTTTTGTGAAAATTAGCTTATGCTTTAAGTCAATTAGGCAATAATTTTCTTGATAAACAGTTTTCTGATATTTGAAAAATCAAACAGAATTCGATCGATACTAATTTCATTTTGAAATTTAAATTGATATTAAATTTAACCAAAATGTAATACATAAATGGCTTATTAATTACACTACATAGAAATTATTTCCAATTTAAAATATATTTTTGTTTTCATTTCAAGACATGACATCTTTACAATCATCTTCTAATATACAAATAGGAAATAAATTGTGCCTAATTTTCTAAATTTTATTAGTAATATTGTTGCAACTTTTGAAAAACCAAAAAATATTATCTTGTAAAAATATTTGTAAAAATACTTGTAAAAAAATTTAAACTTGTTGCACAACGAAAGCGTGTTACAGTTTACTCCCCCAATGAATAATTCTAAATAACAAAAATACAATACATATTTTGACCTAAAACGAATTTTAGTCAAAAAAAAAAAATTGCAGAAGGAAATTATATTAAAAGTTATTCCAGTTCAAAATTTCTTAATATTCAAGAAAAGTTGAGTGATATTTAACCTATAGGATTGCTCAATCGCCGACATGTGAGGTAAGCAACGGACCGTACAAAATGAAATTAAGAAAGGCGTTCTATCGATATCTTAAAAAAAAAACTTTAAAATTCAGCAGCTATGCGTTTCCATTATTTTATTATATTAAATCTTACTTTATTGTCAAATCAGTAACCGTATTTTTGTTAACGCCGAAATTCTGAGGAATTTGTGTAACTATGACACTCTCTTCTACACAAGCAGTTATTATCCTATAGCTTTTAAAACAACATTTACTTTAAGCATGATTGTCAATGATAATTTCAAATTACGATCGGTAGCAGTTTTATGTAGATTAAAAGGTATAAGTTTTATTATTACTATTTATTATTTACTATTAGTTTTTTTTTATCATAGCAGTGGTACAATTTAGAGAAATTTTTCGTAATTAAATATTTATGTATAGTCGCGACAAAAAAAATTGGTCGTCAGTGTCTTACTTTGACACATTCAGGTGTATTCCATAATGCAGTAGTTATTTATCACTTTATTAACACTGTGCTTAATAATAACTTCTTAACCACTGCTTATAAATCACTGATTGAAGACGTATTTCATAAGCACACGGTGATTATTTTACAATTTTAAACATTAGTTAACTTCATTTGTAAAATACAATCACTGAACATAATTGCATATCTTTCTTCTCAATGTCATTTGCGCTTGTGGAATAGCAAAATGTTTAAAAAGTGGTTAAAAGCGACAGCACATGCGCATAATTCAGTGTTTATTAATCACTGATATATGGAATATACCCGACTGACCAGTGTTTTATTGTCAAGCGATCGTGGTTGTCATAAATTTTGTACAGCGAAATGTTTCAGGTGTCAATTTTATTTGTCAAATTGATTAAAATCACACCTGACAAGCAGACAATTTGTGACGATTACATCATCCGTCACAATATGCGAATATTCGAACAGGGAATGAGCAATCCTTTAGGGTGAAATAGTGACGTTACTCCAACTCTCCCAGAGCAAACTTCGCCTTATTAATTTTTATAAGAGCATTAATTGTCACACTTTGAGTCATTCATATGATAAAAATTTCTTTCTCGTAGAAAGGTTTTAACTAAAATTTGGAAACGTGTTAAATTCGTGTTTTTAAAACGTTCGTAAATCGTTCGTAAAATATTATTATACTTTTACGATGCGCTTTTGTTTTTTGCAATAACTCTAAAAGATAAAATAAGTACATAAAATCCTACAACTTTTGCATTTACAGTTTTTCGGTAACTTCTAAAATAAAATCTCTAGCTGGGGTGCAAAATATAAAAAATAACCCTGAATATCCGGCGTTTGCTCATAAATTCAAAGATAGTAAAATTAAACACTCTCATGATCGGGTGCACCAACTTTATAAGCAGAGCTTAAATTTAAGTGGTGTTTAGACTATGACATTGTTTATAGATTTAACAAAATGTTAGTCACATTCTAATTGATACTTAAGTTGAAGTTTAAGTGTCAATCAGAATGTATTTGACATTATACTGACCATACGAAAATGTCACATTCTAAACATAATTTCAATTTAAGCTCTGCTTAAAAAATTGGTGCAACCGGTCATCAGAATTTTGGAACGGTAAAGGTAACAAGTTTAAAAGCGTAGCGACAAGTCGGAACGCACCCAGTCTTACGATAACAACGTTGCCAAATTTATTTGACATGAGTTAGTCTTCCTTCAACCTTAAGATGGCAGCACATTACATAGCAAATTTTTATATTACGTATTTTTCATTTTGCACTTTTAGGAATGATAATTTCGTATTTTTTATTAAACATATGTGATCAATTTTTTACCTAGAATGTGGGAAAGTCATTTTCCGTAATGAGTTTTAAAATTTTATAATTTTTCTTTGTTAATATAAAACATTTTCCATAATTATTGACTTTCGCACATTTATAATATTATTACAGACAGATCCACTTTTAAAATTTTTAAATCGAACGCGTTTTAAAAGCAGCATTTGAAAAATAAATTTTTGCCAATATGGCGGACGTCCATAGTCCTCTTAAGGTGTTAATAAAGTGATTGTAACTAAATAAAATTATATTTACAATTATTTAAAATACTCTTCTGTATTATTACTCAACGCCTTTTTGTCTACGCCCACCAATAAATTCCACTTCAAAATAATGTAGTCGCCAGTGCCAAACCGTTTAAGAAGAAAAATTAAAAATCTCGTTATTAACGTAAATTTGGCCGATGCGCCGGCACACTTATACACAAAAATGGTACGAAATATGTATCACAGTTTGGTGGGTGCGCTAGTACGAAAATAATCTAAAAATGTAATAATTTACAAAATTCATGACCTGTGGAGCCATCTAATATTTCACTGTTAAGCTTCAGACTTACAGAAATCTGTAAAGCTGATGAAGTACATGTAAGTTTTGCCACTAGGCCCGTTTGACCATGGCCAGCAACATTAACATTCACTGACGTGTATGTATGGCCGTGTCAATTCGCCTAAAATTCGGTTCCGGAAAGCATGCCGTGGAGTACTCCCCTCAGCGCTCTCTATTAAAGATACTACAGAACTACTGACAGTAACGTAATGGCAACTGCAATTACTTAAAAACTCACAAGAGGCGCTGAGTGGAGTACCCGTCAAATTTTTAAAAGTCAAATTGAAACGGCCATACATACACGTCAGTGAATGTTAATGGAGTTGGCCATGGTTTGACACTATGATATTTCTTGTGCAACATTTGTTACAAAGTGAAAGAGATGAGCTACCACAGTGAATTCTGATTGGTTGAATTGGCACTTCCCGCTCACTTTATAACAAATCTTGCACAAGAAATATCATAGTGTCAAACGGGCCCTACATCACTACTTGGTGGATCTATCCATAAAAGATATGCACATAATACCGTAACCACAGTTTAATTTTTCTTGATAAGTTTACAATGTGCGGCGCCATCTAATAGTCAATGGTCGAACTTTGATTTACAGGAATCTGTAAAGTTGCTAAAGTGCGCGCGTACATACAAAATTTAAAATTTTAACACTACATCAAAAGTGAAAGATTTTTATTTTCCCAAAGGGATTTCTTTCCCCTCCCCCTCACTGTTTTATTAAAGAATGTCAACCAAAACCTTACTCGGGAGATTTTTATCAACGTAAGGCGATAATCGCCACGTACAGTTGGGGACAGAAAATTTCGGATGTCAGTGTCATTCCACTGACGTAAAAGTTAAGAAATTCCTATATGTGTACGTCAGATGAGTGACAGTGACATTCGAAATTTTCTGTCCGCAACTTTACAGTAGCGGACAATAAAATCCGGGCAAGATTTTGACACGTCGGGCGTATTTCGACAAATTTGGTAAATCAGGCTTTCATTGAGGTTATATTTCTCTCAAATTAAAAAAATACAAATTGAATCAAACGTCAGAAATACTACTGACAAGCGTTAAACGCCAAAAATATGAAGTAAGGTTTACATTGTGCAAATGACGTGCCCGGATTTTATTGTCCGCTACTGTACTTGTACCCCAATCACCGCCGGACTTATACGCGCTTTTAGGTATGTAGTTGTAGTGAGAGGTATTACGTAATCACAATGAATAATTCGATTTACAACCACTCCCAATTTCGTTTTTAAAGATGATAACGCAAAAAATTAATTTTTTTACTCAGTTTCTAAATTGTTATTTTTTAAACAAGCTTCTTCCACTTATGTGTCACGTAAGGCATATGAGCTACACTATTTATTTGAACATTTGCTCAAATTAAAAAAAAAAAAAAGAAAAATTTTCCACAAGCGACGCGAGGTTCGAACCCCAGGCCATTGGACTAGAAGCACACTACCTAGTCCCTTCGACTACTACATAACTTCCGTTAGTTGTTCTTTAACATCATAATAATAATGCGTCAACTTCAATAACCACTTTCGTCAACTTCAGTGACCACTTTCGTCAACTTCAGTGACCACTTTCGTCAAGATCAGTGACCACTTTCGTCAAGATCAGTGACCACTTTCGTCAACTTCAGTGACCACTTTCGCAACTTCAATGACCACTTTCGTCAACTTCAGTGACCACTTTCGTCAAGATCAGTGACCACTTTCGTCAACTTCAGTGACCACTTTCGTCAACATAAGGTGTATTCTTTCGATGTGAACGAAGTGAATACGATCAGCAAAAGTGAAAATATTCAATTTGATCGTATTTTCTCGTTTGTGTTCAGTTCCCCCACTCTTGTGAAATAAGTGATTATATTCAATTTTTACTGAACAAATAATTTTGCCGATCAGTTCGAAAGTGAAAGTGAACGAAATATTCGTTCACAGTTATTACATCAGTTTTTACTGCACAAATAATCTCGCCGATCAGTTCGAAAGTGAAAGTGAATTGAATATTTATTCACTTTCAGTTTGTTCACTTGAATCCATTCACTTTGTTCAGATCGAAAGAATACACCTTTCAAAGACCACTTCCGTCAACTTCAGTGACCACTTTCGTCAACTCAGTGTTGGGATATCATTCAGACGCCGTCTCCCTCTAGTAAGGACAAAAACCCTCTTTCACTTGAAAATTCCCGCTGCCTTGTTTTCTTCCTTTATGCGCAGCGCGTCGGAGTCGCCGTCTCGTAACTAAAGATTAAATGGGCAGTATTGCACATTATATAGAAACAAACCTGTAGATGTGGTTCTGAATCAAAATTTATTTATTTTTTCTTCATTTAATAGAGAATGCGGGACCATGTATATTGAGCGTCCCATAATTTTGATAATATTGAATTACTACACACTAACTTTTGTAATAAAGTACGGAGTTTTGAAATGTGTGCTAAAATTTAAAAAAATCCCTCTTTGAAAACAAATTTCCTTTTTTCTCTCTTAGGTGTAAAAATTCCCTCCCATATCCCAACTTGCCTTCAGTGACCACTTTCGTCTATTTCAGTGACCACTTTCGTCAACTTCAGGGACCACTTTCGCCAACTTCAGTGACCACTTTCGCCAACTTCAGTGACCACTTTCGTCAACTTCAGTGACCACTTTCGTCAAGTCAGTGTTGGGATATCATTCAGACGCCGTCTCCCTCTAGCAAGGACAAAAATCCCTCTTTCACTTGATAATCCCCGCTGCCTTGTTTTCTTCCTTCATGCGCAGCGCGTCGGAGTTGCCGTCTCGTAACTAAAGATTAAATGGGCAGTATTGCACAAAATATAGAAAGAAACCTGTAGATGTGGTTCTGAATCAAAATTTATTTATTTTTTCTTCATTTAATAGAGAATGCGGGACCATGCATATTAAGCGTCCCATAATTTTGATAATATTGAATTACTACACACTAACTTTTGTAATAAAGTACGGAGTTTTGAAATGTGTGCTAAAATTTTAAAAAAAATCCTTCTTTGAAAACAAATTTCCCTTTTTCTCTCTTAGGTATAAAAATTCCCTCCCATATCCCAACACTGCCGTCAACTTCAGTGACCACTTTCGTCTATTTCAGTGACCACTTTCGTCTATTTCAGTGACCACTTTCGCCAACTTCAGTGACCACTTTCGCCAACTTCAGTGACCACTTTCGCCAACTTCAATGACCACTTTCGTTTAAGTTTACTGTATTTAGAAGGTACCGCCATCCATTGCTTTCTTGTAATTATAATAGAAACAGGTCGCTACCGCTACTTGAAAATAGCAGTTTCGCCCATCACTACATTTTTATTTGAACAATATAAATAACAATCAATTCTTACATACATTTTCTAGTATTACTTCGTTTACCTACTACGTTTTCTGAGCACTGAAGCAAAAATCAATCATCCTTCACTTGCTGCTCCCTTTCTTTAAGCAGCTGCTCCAGCTGCTTCTTAATGTCGTCGATCTCCTCCTGTTGCACAGTAACGGGCACGCCGCACTCCCGCTGTTCGTCCCGAATGAACTCGAGACTGCGAATTTTCTCCTGCAAGAACGCCGGCTGTTCCTCTTGAAGCTTCGACTTGTACTCATTCAATCTCTCGGCGACCAAGTTGTCGCAGTAGAGCGTCGTCAGTTTCCTCATGGAGCCCTTCCTCGTCACCCTGCAGTACTCGGCCGGCGGCGGCTTGTACAAGATGTTGAGCTTCTCGATGACCCACTCGAATTTCTTGTAGTCTTTCCTGCGCAACTCCTTCAGCTTTCTCCTGCGCTTGTCGATCAGCTCTTGCAGCCTGACTTTCAGGCGTACCCTACCGGGGAACCTCTCCATGACGTCCTGCATGGCCCTGATGGCGCCCGTCCACTTCGCCAGCCTCGCCTCGAACGAACCGAAATCGTGGGGGTGTCTCTGGACGGTCTTGATGAAATCGGTGCGGTACACGTAAGTCGCTTTCGCGCGCGGGGCGAACTCCAACGTGAACAGTCGCCTTACCGCGTCGTCCGCGGTTTCTAGTTCCTTGCAGTTTTGAAAATCCGGGTGGTATCGACTCAAGTCGATGTTCGCCATGGGCTCCAGGTCGCCGCTCTTCTGCGGTTTGTACGACGGTATTCTTTCCGGAGGGATCCATTTTATTTTTAAATCCGTCTTAGAAGACGAGTTCCTTATCGATATTGGCTTCGGTAAGGCATTGCACAGCACGAATCTGTACAAGTTTATAAAAGTCTTGCCGCTAGTGCTCATTCCGCCACGAAATTTTAAGGTTATGTACAGTGTTGCCAATCCACTCTAAAGCCGATTACCCTTTTCAAATTTTAATAAACTCGCTCTTACTCACATTGAGTAATGAAATTGAAAAGAATGAATGAAATGGTACAAAATTTACCTTATCTAAAATACCTAATATTATTGGATTTACCTTACACACGAACGTTGCACGACAGATTTTTCATTTATGTAGTTGTCACCATAGAAAATATAAAGTATATTAAATAGAAATATAACTGAAATAGGCCACCTGACAATCATGATTTTACAAGATCAAACACCGAAGGCGCTAGTGTCGCGGACGAATTCAAACGAGTATGGACGAATTCTACCGATTGCATCGTCAACATGTTCAACACGTGGCAAACACACGATACTGGCACAATACCGGTATTTTCCGCCATTAGCAACCATTGATGCATTTCTGATTGTTATTAACGTACAGAGCGTTAGTAGCTAGTGTTGCGTCTAAAGTGCTGTGACTGGTGCTGTCTGTATACTGTAAAGGCGGCTCTACATTACATGGCAAACTAGCCAAACGTTTGTGATGTGTGAAGGTTCGTCGAATAGTGTGTATGGTAGAGCATTTGTCAAACTCCTTCCAACGTTTGCATTCGTATACGTTCCGACAGAAGTCGGTAAATGAGACACTTAAAAATGCGATTCAGCAACACCGTACACATTATATGACAAACGTTTAGAAAACTGTACACATCACCAACGTTCGACATTCGCCTAGTTTGCCATGTAATGTAGCGCCTCCTTAAAGCGCGGATGGAGCACACGCTAGTCACAGCCTACTAAACGCCAAATAAAGAAAAACCTAAATACATAATACAAGATTATATTTTCAAATTTCCCGCTTATTGATCGTTGGTTGCAAGATCAAACACGAATGGCGCTATTGTGTTAACTTTAATTTGTATTGTAGTTGCATACCCCTGGTTGTCACATAAGTGGGCAACAGTGCTGCCAACCGACCAAGCGAAGCATTTCGGAAGATAGTTGTGAAAAATTCCGATAGATGTCTCTGAATTTCGGTTGAGCTAATTTAAATCGCTTGATTAAAATTATGTTTAAAATCACTGATTTCGTTCAGGCGATTTTATTTATGAAAATAATTAAAAAAATTTTGTTTAAAGTTCTTATGAAATAAACAAAACTGGGTCCAAATTTCTAAAATTAAGACATTTGACAGTTATTGTGCAACTTTTGACGCTAAATAAAACAAAAGACGATCGAGAAAGAAAGAGAATTTATAAAATTATTATTATTATGTATGTATTACTATAAAATTTAAAAACATAAAAATAAAAATAATCTCATTGAATAAAATTAGAAAAAAATAATAAAAATAAGAGAAATCTCATTAAATAAAAATAGACAAAAATTAAAATTAAAAAATTCTCATTAAATAAGCAATACTTTCTACTTTCTATAAAATTATAAAAAAATATAAGAATTTAAAGATTCTTATTAAATAAATAAAACTTTCTAAAATTAAGATTTGAACTTTAGGCAATTTTTGGCGCAAAATACAACAAAAGACAATCGACAAATTTAATATGGCGGGAAACTGATACGTACCTTCTGGCACCTCATCGCACTCATGTGATCCTAATACAAGTCTAGTTTTGTAGGAAAATTTCGTTTCGCGTTCATTAATTTTTCGACTTTCTGCTACTCATGTGTAGATGTCGCCACCGGGGACGGAAATATTTAAAAAAATAATTTCGTTTCATCTTCGTGCATTTATTTTGGCGGGAAACTGCTACGTACCTTCTGACACCTCATCGCACTCCTGCGATCCTAATACAAGTCTGGTTTTTTACGAACATTTCGTTTCGCGTTCATTAATATCTCGACTTTCTGCTACTCACGTGTAGATGTCGCCACCGGGGACGGAAATATTTAAAAAAATAATTTCGTTTCGTCTTCGTGTATTTATTTTGGCGTGAAACTGCTACGTACCTTCTGACACCTCATCGCACTCATGTGATCCTAATACAAGTCTAGTTCTGTATGAAAATTTCGTTTCGCGTATAATTATATTTCAACTTTCGGCTATTCATGTGTAGATGTCGCCACCGGGGACGGAAATATTTTTAAAAATAATTTCGTTTCATTTTCATGTACATATTTATTTTGGCGGATAAAATTAAACAAATCTCATTGAATAAAATTAGAAAAAAATTACAAAAATAAATAAATTAAATTAAATTACAAAAAATTATAAAAATTTAAAAATTCTCATTAAATAAACAAGACTCTCTAAATTTAAGATTTGATATTTGTGCAATTTTTGACGAAAAATAAAACAAAAGACGATCGAAAAATTTATAACATAAAAAAAATAACAAAAATAACAAAATCTCATTAAATAAAATTACAATAAAATAAAAATTAAAAAATTCTCATTAAAAAACAAAGCTTTCTAAAATTAAGGTTTGACAATTGTGCATTTTTTGATGAAAAAACAAAACAAGAGACGATCGAGAAAAATTTATAAAATTACGAAAAACTTAGCGGAAGAAAATAAATAAACAAAACTTTCTAAAATTAAGATTTGAAATCTATGTAATTTTTGACGTAAAATAAAACAAAAGACGATCGACAAACTTATGAAATTAAACAAAATAACGAAAATAAAACGATTTTCATTAAATGAACAAAACCAGTTCGACTTTCTAAAATTAAGATTTGACATTTGTGCAATTTTTGACGTAAAATAAAACGAAAGAAGATCTAGAAATAAAGAAAATTGATAAAATTACAAAAAAATAAAAAAATCGAGTTTAAAATCGATAGATCTACCGAATTATCGGTAGAGTTGGCAGCACTGATCGACAGTGTGGATTTGACTGATTTCTTTGTTGCCAATAGCAAAGCTGAAACATCACTAACAAGTCGTCAATAAAAAATTTAAAAATTAATTTGTTTTTTTTCCTTGAAAATACTCATTTTTATCCACGTATTTTTTTTTACCCGCAAGGTTGCTTAACCGTAATTCGGGTAATTATCCGCGCATTGGCAACCCTGGCGATGTAGTGATCGTCAGTGATGCCAACAGAATTAAGGAAGAAATAAGTTTAAGAAAGTTTACGTACCCGTCGCGTCGTAACACAATATAACTGAAATTAAAATTAAATGTTCGTTAATTTACACCAGTAGGACGATTAAAGTTGATTTAAGAAACGGAAACACAGTGTTGCCAGGTTAGTGGTTTCGTCACTAGATCTGGTGATCTTTATTGAAATTTGGGCCGAGTTTGTTTTTCCACGCGGTGCTGGAATGGATTCAAATTAGAGTGAGAGCGAAACTGTTTTGATACATGTTGAAGTGAGATAAAAGTGCGAAAAGAGTAAACAGACAGAACGGAGTTGAATAAACGAACTTGGCCTTGAATTGAAGCTAACTATTGCCATGGTAACAATAATACAAATAACAATAACCGAACTGTGATGTAGTGAAGTGGAACCAGATGGCATGCGCTTACAACGGGAATTTACTCGAGCACCGACCGCATAAAAGCAGTTGGCAACAATGTATGTAATGTTTGACATGTAAGCTGTGTAACGTGGTGTTGTAAGCAAGCCTGTTAATAAATTAGTTCAATAAGCTGTGTTGTCGTGTCTCTACATTAAACGAACCTTAATGATTTCCGTGACGTGGTGATTTCTAGATCGTTTGTGACAAATGTAGTGATTTAATTTGAACCAATCCGGCTCCAAGTTTTAATACTCCTTAACAAATAAATATGTTACGCGCTTACATCGGTAGATTTTAACATTTTGTCATAAAATTATTAGCGATGTCCGCCCCAGGAAAAAATCGAGTTCTTCTTTACCTACAGTACGCGCCACAGTCTATAAGCGAGACTTAAACGTCAGTGTCAAGAAAACACGTCATACTGTTTGATACCCGTATGCAAATGGTCGCGTTTACGTTTACCAGAACTAATAATTGCTTGCAAGCGGTTGGCCAACTATTGGCAATTTTTCTGATGAACGGGCGTTTATATTGCAAACATGTTTGCTGTATGCTTGCAATCAGACGCCATTTTTTTTTAAACATAAACAAATCACATATCGAAGTAATCGTTCACCAGACAAGCAACAGCAATTACAAACGTATCAGATACGCGTCACAAGGTGATTTGTTCTGGTGAGCGCGACCAATGTAATGTAATTTGCAAATTCGTAGGTATCAAACAAAATGGCAAATGTGACAGTTATACTGGCGACAAAATTGTAGGTTATGTGAATAGAAACTAGCACTTAATTTGAAATGTCAAATGACGCTTGTAAAGTTGTGAAGACTGTCAGTGTGAAGCCGTCAACAACAGGGAGTTTAAACGTTCCACGCCGCTTTAAAATTCACCAGGTTTGAGACAAGTTGCAAATCACGTCAGAAAGTCGCAACCACTTGAAAGAAATCACCAGATCTGGTGAAAAAATCACTGAGTTAGCAACACTAAGCGCCAGTCTTGCTCTGGGACCAAAACTGTTTTTTTACTAAAATCATATCCCTTTAGATGTTGAAAAAAAAACCCTGACAATTATTTTTTTGTATTTCATGGCACAGATTAAAAAGAATTCAAAGCAGACACCAGTGACCGCCATGGCCTGCTGATGCTAGCTTTAGAAAAAAGAAATGCCGAACCATAAAAATCGTTGACGACTTGGTTCTCTTCGTGAAATCGAAAGAAAAATTGAAGTAAATTCAGAGTGTAATAAACAATAAATCTTAGAAACAAACGAACGCTCCCGAGAAAACGGCAAAGAGAAAATTATTTTCTCGAAAATGCGCGATTGAACAATGTGGAACAAAACACTTGGAACCACGCCCAGGTACACGCCATATTTACCTAATCTCAAACTACCGGGAGTAGGTTTGGACAAGTTTAAACAATGCTTAGAAAAAAAATGCAAAAACAAATAAATTAAATAAAATTAAAAAAATTTATAAAAATTAAAAAATTCTCATTAAATAAACAAAACTCTCTAAATTTAAGATTTGATATTTGTGCAATTTTTGACGAAAAATAAAACAAAAGACGATCGACAAATTTATAAAATAAAAGAAATAACAAAAATAAAAAAATCTCATTAAATAAAATTACAATAAAATAAAAATTAAAAAATTCTCATTAAAAAACAAAGCTTTCTAAAATTAAGGTTTGACAATTGTGCATTTTTTGATGAAAAACAAAACTAGAGACGATCGATAAAAATTTATAAAATTACGAAAAACTTAGCGGAAAAAAGAAATAAAAAAAAATAACAAAAATAACAAAATCTCATTAAATAAAATTACAATAAAATAAAAATTAAAAAATTCTCATTAAAAAACAAAACTTTCTAAAATTAAGATGTGAAATTTATGTAATTTTTGACGTAAAATAAAACAAAAGACGATCGACAAACTTATGAAATTAAACAAAATAACAAAACTAAAACAATTTTCATTAAATAAACAAAACCAGTTCGACTTTCTAAAATTAAGATTTGACATTTGTGCAATTTTTGACGTAAAATAAAACGAAAGAAGATCTAGAAATAAAGAAAATTGATAAAATTACAAAAATATTAAAATTAAAAAAAAAGTTGAGTTCAAAATCGGTAGGTCTACCGAATTATCGGTAGAGTTGGTAGCACTGATCGACAATGTGGATTTGACTGATTTCTTTGTTGCCAATAGTAAAGCTGAAACATCACTAACAAGTCGTCAATAAAAAATTTAAAAATTAATTTGTTTTTTTTTCCTTGAAAATACCCATTTTTACCCACGTATTTTTTTTTACTCGCAAGGTTGCTTAACCGTGACACCAGTGACCGCCATGGCCTGCTGATGCTAGCTTTAGAAAAAAGAAATGCCGAACCATAAAAATCGTTGACGACATTGTTCTCTTCGTGAAATCGAAAGAAAAATTGAAGTAAGTTCAGAGTGTAATAAACAATAAATCTTAGAAACAAACGAACGCTACTGAGAAAACGGCAAAGAGAAAATTATTTTCTCGAAAATGCGCGATTGAACAATGTGGAACGAAACACTTGCAACCACGCCCAGGTACACGCCATATTTACCTAATCTCGAACTACCGGGAGTAGGTTTGGACAAGTTTGAACAATGCTTACGAGTGCAGGGGTGACAATTTTAAAAATCCGGTAATCAAAGTACCGCAAATATTCATCTCCAGGCGATTTCAGCCAAATGAATTGCAAAGCACGAAACCAACCGCAACGGTGGCACTAACGTGCACACCCTACAACGAGCCACGAAGGACTGGCTAACGTACAAGCGTTTTCAGTGCATGTAAGATATTACGAGGGGGGCTGATAGAAGAACAGAATTAACTCACTTCAGGACAGAGGGAGATGGCAACAATTCCGTATTGCGTATTGCAGGCCATCGTTTAATCGGCGTTCAAATGAAGCGCGCATGGCCGAATAACGGACGTTATGACATCGCCTGGAAGAATAAAATCGATATTTTTTACGCAAACTAAAACAAGGAAATTAATTAAAAAAGATTAACTGTGGCAGTGGGATCGCCTTAACTGTGATTAATTTTTTATTTTAACTAACGGACTAGACAGTTGGGTACCGTTAACGTATAGCGAAACATCGATTTCGACTGTGATCCGAAAAATAACAAATGGAAAATATTTTTGTATTTAATTCGCATATTGCGTTTCCTTTAACACACTTCCATGAGTGAATACAACATAGAGACTAAAGAAATGATAAATACTGTTCGGGAGGCGGGGGGCGTGGGGGCTTCATAAATCTGTCACTAGACCCTCCATGAAAATCCCGGGCGCAATTTCCGCCGAAATGGCGCGCGCCTTCAACGTGTCCAAGGAGCCGTGTTTCTTTAAAGATCCGCGTTGGCGTACTTCCAACGACACCGCATCGTTTTCCGTCCTGCTTTGCCTTCGGGAGATCGTCTGCAAGGCCCGCTTCAAGGACTCGCGTTGAAAATTGGTCTTCCTCAGCATACTCTGGAAGTCGAAGGGGGAATCATCTTCAGATCTGCTCAGTCTTCTGGCCAAGTGTTGCAGCTCGGCGATGGGATTTGCAGGGGGGAGATTCGTCTCTCTCTTGACTTCGCAATCCTTCTGTGGAACTTCAACAACTGGAGATGGCTCCACTTTTCCTTCCATATCCGGCAAGTCTTCTACCTTCGGCATGTCTTCCACTTTCGCTTCCACATCCGGTTCCGCTTCCGTGTCCGGCGTGTCTTCCACCTTCGCTTTCGTTTCAGTTACAGTTTCCACTTCGGTGGGCTCTTGCACCAAGAGTTGTGGATCTCTGTTGTATGGAATGTTGATCAATTTCTGCGAGTTTGACTCGAAAAGTGCCTCGTTCCCTCGTTCGTACTGTCCAAGCAAGGAGGACGTAATTCGCGACGAGAGATTTTCACGCCACTGGAAGGGGGAATCCCAAACGTCTTCGTTAATTGCAGATCTAAAAATGAATAATAATAATTTCATACAAACGCCTCTCTTTAAAACAATAGTTATGGCTATGGTTGGTAATAGTGATCAACAGCTTTTGAGTCCAAGCACAACGCTCTCCGACAATGAAACTATAAGTACACAAGTGAAGTTAATCTCTAGCAAATGTCCGATGAAATTCTTCACCACTACTACATCATTACTAAATTCCGCCGCGGCCACAGTAGGTAGGGTTAATTATGGGGAACCCCTTTATCTTTCACCCCCAACGACCCTTCCTACAATTATATAAACATTACGTACCTGGTGCTTGATCCGGGGTCACACATGTAAGATGTGTCGAAGTAAGGTACTTCGTCCAAGCGAAAGGGCAGCTTGAGTACCGGCGGTCTCATGTCATCCAGCCAGACACCGGCTTGGGCGTTCGATTCGATGCAATTTAAGTCTACGTTCTTGTTCATGAGGTGGAGATTGTGAACGATTTTTTGGTTGAAGAAGTGGACCTGCAAGAAAGAAACCGTATCTCACATTGTTGCGGTGAGAAAACTCGTTGCAAATAGTTTCTAGCTTTCGAGTCACCCTGTATCTGGGCGAGAGTGCAACTGTGTCGCGGTTTGACCCTTGGAACTTGCACTGGTCCAAAAACGACGCTTAGAACGCTTTGTAATGAGGCTGTCCCATGTCGAAAGTGGGATATATTAAAGGCTCGTCGTTGGCCAATGGACCTTTCCCCCACCCGCGACCCGATGGAAAATTCCGCTGCTCGCCTTGCGTTCAAACCGCATTGAGAATTAGTCTCGCTTCTGTGTAAAGTTCATTAAACGGTGTTTGTTTCCGAGTGAAAAAGTAAACGGGGTATATTGCCCGGTTGTTAATTGTTTGCGGCGGGTCGTAGGCCTCTCCAAGCTTGTCCGTCGAATTTACGGCAGGTACGACGGTTCGTAATGCGTGTTTTCCTTTTATCCAGGCTTTATTATTTTTATTCGGTTCTTCGTTTCACCGGAAACCATAACACTGCACTTGCTGCCAACTGGATAATACAGTGTATTTTTCCGTTAGGTGTGAATTCCATTTTTTTAAAATCTGATCGCTGAATCGCTAGAAAAAAGGTAAACACCGAAGTGTTTTCGATTTAACTCGAAAGACGGCGCACTAACTCTTCAACACAGTTGCGCGAATGTTTCCAGTTTTGATTTGAAAAAGTAATTCGCATCAAGAGCAGAATCGAAAAAAACGAGCGCTCCTAATCGTCCAACAGAATTGGAAAACAAAATTCCGCAGAAAAAGCAAAAAAAAGTGCACAGAACTGCCTTTAAAATCAAGTAGAATCGCAAAAAGCTTATTGATATTGACCGAGAGATGGCGTACCTAATCACCTAATAGAACTGTAAGGTATAACTCTGACAGGAAAAGAATCGCCACTTGAAAGTTAATCAGTGCAAGAATCTAATCGTTGAAATGAATTCTAAAAAAAAGAACAGTAAACATCGAAGTGCTTTCGATTTAAGTCAATAGATGGCTCTGGATAAACTTGCGCAAACATCTACGATACGACCGCTTTTGATGAGAAAAACCAAATCGAATCGCGATCGTACGGAGTCATCTTCAAAATCAACTAGAATCGCAAGAGACTTCTGATTTCGACCAAGAGATGGCGCTCCTAATTATCCAGTATTCCTCAGTACAACTGCAGAATATGACTCTGCTAGAAAAGGAATCGCGACTTGAAACTTAATCGACGCAGAAACGCTTTTAAAAAACTAATCGCTGAGATAAATTCTAAAAAAAACCCGTAAGCATGGTAGTGCTTTCGATTTAAGCCAATAGATGGCGCTGGTAATTTCTGGAGAAACTTGCGCAAACATCTGTGATACGACCAGTTTCGATGAGAAAAACCAAATCGTACAGAGCCCATCTTCAAGCTCAAGCAGGCTCGAAAAACTTTTTGATTTCGACTAAGAGATGGCGCTCCCAATCACTTAATACAACTGCAAGAAAAGAAACGTGACTTGGAACTTAATCAAAGCGAAAGCGTGTCTAAAAATTTGATCGCTGAAATACACTCTAAAAAAAAGGACATAAACATCGAAGTGTCTTCGATTCAGACAAACAGATGGCGCTGTTAAATTCCAGGTAAAGTTGCACAACACACGGGAGGCCACCTTTAAAATCGAATGGAATCGCGAGAACTTTTTGTATCGAAGTGACCTTTTCGTTACCGAGAATGTTTTTATTTATTTTGTAAAATGCTTTCCATTTGCCGTCCTTGTATATTTTAATTAATTTGTATAGTTAGGATGTCTTATATTTTGAGTGGGGGCCCCTTCCACCCGTATGCCTTTATAAGCGCGCTAAGAGCACGCATTGAGGCCGTCGAGCCGTCAGTCGTGGCTCGAAGGCGTCATTCGCTGAATCATCCGTCCGTCGCGTCGGTGCTTCGACACAAACGCGCTAAGCGACCTGTGCCACGTTTGCATTACCCGCAACCGCTCCTCCTGTGTGCAACCTGTTCCAGAGTGGGAGTTGCACTCATTCGTACCTGACACGGGTGTTTCGTATATCCTGATCCGGAGTGGGAGTTTCACTCTTGTACACCTAACACGGGTGTTTCATGTATTCTGACCCCGAGTGGGCGTTTCACTCTTGCATACCTGACACGGGTGTTTCATGTATCCTGACCCCGAGTGGGCGTTTCCTCATTCATACCCATACCTGACGCGGGTGTTTCGTGTATCCTGACCCTGCATGGGAATTTCACTCTTGCATACCTGACACGGGTGTTTCATGCAGTGTCGGGGCAAGACCTAAATTTGATGTGGGCAAAATAAATTTTGCGAGGCCCTCTGGTGACGCAAGAGGACGGATTTTATATAAAATTTTTCATGAGTTGAAGAAAACTGTATAAACCTTCGAGGCGCGAGGCCCCTCGGACCGCGAGGCCGTATGCGATGGCCCACGTCGCCTACGCCTTACGCCGCTTCTGGTTTCATGTATCCTGACCCCGAGTGGGCGTTTCGTCATTCATACCCATACCTGACGCGGGTGTTTCGTGTATCCCGACCCCGAGTGGGAGTTTCACTCTTGCGTACCTGTCATGGGTGTTTCGTGAGTCCCGACCCTCACTCATTACCGTACTACCGATCCGATTCCCGGAGCCTGTACCGAAACATACGCACAGAATGCGTTGTTATTAGTTAAACCGTCCGCAAGACACACCGTGTATTGCCGTTCCTGTAGATGCCGTCCGGAAGTTTAACAATCGATTACCGATCGAGTGAAATATGTTCGGAATATAAACATTTCAGGTTGTAAATATATGTAAATACAAACAGTGTTTGTATATAAAGTTGTGTTGCCAAGTGATCAACGCTTTTATTTCGGCTGAACCTGGAAACCGACAAGCAAATCCGAACCGCCGGACCGACGCGACATAGAGCAGAGCAACAATCAGCACCACTAGACAGAGAGAGAGAGAGAGAGAGAGAAAGACGACCCGTTACATGACGAACCGTTACCAATTAAGAGATGGCGCTACTAATCGCCCAAATACTTGCAAAACGTGATTCTGTTAGAAAAAGAATCGCTAAACATCGAAGTATTTTCTATTTGAGCCAATAGATGGCGTTGCTGATTTCTGGATGAACTTGCACAAACATCTACGATACTACAACTCTTAATAAGAAAAGCCAAGACGAATCGAGATTGTATTTCCAAAATCAAGTAGAATCGTAAAAAAATCTTTTGCTTTTGACTAAGAGATGGCGCTCCTAATCACCTAATGCAGCTGCGAAATATGATTGTGTTAGGAAAATAATCTTCTTCAGCTTTTGTACAGTTGGTGCAATGATCCTTTGGAAGTCTTAAGGTCGAATTCTTTTTATTTATTCGCAATAATATTAATGTGTTGAAGCACAATTGTTTTCTTTGTGAACGAAAAGCGGATCCGTGCTTTGTGTTTTAATTTCACTCAATCGTTCATTTGATTTCGTCCCGCGTGTTACACGTTGCACAAATAAAGACAAGTGACTATTTACTTTTACTTGCTGCCCCCTTTTACTTGGGGGTTATGTATAACCTCGACCTGTCCCATTGAGATAGCCGCGGCAAATGGGACGAATTTAATTTGCCCTCCCATAATTTGCAACCCCCATGTAGATAGCATATCGCGGACGTGTCTAATAGTATTTTATGATTGCGATAGGAAAATAGCAGGTGATCCTTAAGGAGTAACTCACCTGCTGCGACAGATTGAAGAAGTCATGGCATTTCGCCGCCCGATACTGCAGTATGACCTGAAACAGCGACTTCGACTTCCACTTGTTCGAATAGCGCTTAATAAAGTCGCGCGTTTCCTCGTCCAGCTGTCCCGTTTTGGACACTAGGGGGCCGTATATTTTCCTGGCGGTGATGCCGCGGTAAGCTAAAGAACTGAAACGATTGAGGACCGACGAGGATAAACTATGCAGTCAACGTGTACCTTTTTGCAAAATTATGGCGGCTTCCTCGGGTGTCATTTCCAACTGTGATCCCCTGCGCAGTTGGGAAACTACGAGAAGAAGAAAAGGCATAAGAAGAAAAACTCGGTCGGACTCACGTACTCGCCCTCTCTCTGTCTTGCTCGAGTTTCTTCGCAAGTCTCCTCCTGACCAGGAAACTCCTCATCATGCACTGGATTTTCACGACCTTGCGCACTTGCGTTTCGTGTAGTCTGCCGAGTGGAAATCAAAGATAAGTAACGGGAGGGGGGCGCGCCTTCTTTGCCAGGGCTTACCTGGTCAGGTATTCTTCATTGTAATACTTGAGGAACACCTTGGTCTTTCCTATCATCCACCCTTCCATTTTCAGGCGCACCAGAAGCAGCCTGCAGTTGTCCCTCGTAATTTCGACGGTCTCGTCGAAGCCGAAGGCAAGTGATTTGTACCTGAAACGTGGTGTGGTGGTGTCTTTTTTTTTTTTGGGTGGGGGGAAGGTGGTATATCTTCACCTGCGCAGAAATTCCGGGCACATTATGCGGTGGGGGTAACCCTTCTGCCTCGCCTTGGCAGTTTCGAGCACGGCCAAAGCGCGAAGCTGCTGGCAAACCACGTCTTTGTGGAAACCTCTCGGCTTGCCCTCCAAGTCGGATCTGACGCAGAGCACGAAGTGCGTTCCACCTGTCCCACCCCCCACCGACAATTCTTTCAGTAGTTCCAAGCAAACGGACCTGTAGGTTGCCGATGGGGTTGGCGCTTGATTCGTTTGGGAGTATAGAACCTCAGGCTGGAAGCAGATAGCAACTTTCTAAAAATCCAAAAATCCAAAAGGAAGAAGGAAGCATCTTACCGTACTCTTTTGGCCTCTGACCGTTGGGTCGTCGAATTTCACGACGAGGTTCCCCGTTCTGTTCAATTTCGCCGTGAAGAGCAGTTTGACTATGGGGTCGTCCGATTGGCGAAGCACCTCGATCACCCCCGGGGGAAGAAAATCCCTGTTTCGTTTGGGCATGTCCTCAACATCGTAAGTCACCCTGCCGGGGTAATGGGCGATGCTAAATTCCGACTCGCTCACAATTCCAACCCTACTGGGGCACTTGCTTTTGAGGTTGCCTAGGGGGTAAAAAAAACGCCACGTCGTATTCGAGAGCATCTTCAAACTTACCTATGATGTGTCTTCCCTCACAGTAGTTCTTGGTGGCGTCGTCTATGCAGGCGAAGACTCCGCCTTGCCTACCCAGAATCTCGTCGATCGTCGGTTTGTTATCGTAGAAATAAATGGGGGTGAAGGGGAGGTTCTCCTCGTTCGTTTCTAGGGCCTCCCAGGCGAAAATTCGCTGCGAGTAAAGGTAGTGCATCTGCTCGTTGAAGGTGTTCACGAACAGCTGTTGGAGTTGGTTCTTTCGCAAGCACTCGAAGCCGAACATGTCGAGGATTCTTATGGAATAGTGCTCGCCACTGTAACGGGATTTTTCTTAAATCTCAAGATGACGTAAACACGCAGTGTAAGTCTTAATAAATTTGTCAACGCCGGGTAGCCGTGGTAAAATGACGCCCGTTAGGGTTTCGAACGAAACCGATGTGACTGTCGCGTACGGAGAATCATTGAAAATTATCTTCGAGTGGAGATAATTAGTTATCGATCGGCAACCAATTATCCTGTATCCACTCCGTTACTGTTTTTGTACATATTTAGTTAAGTTTTGTATTTATTAATTAGCCGAGCTATCAAGCCACCGGACGTGGCTTGAAGATAATGACTCGCCGGGCATTCCGAGCCGCCAGTCGTGGCGCGAATGTAATTTCTCGCGGAGTCATTCATCCGTCGATGTTTGGACTCAAACGCGTTTAACCACCTGTGCTACGTTCGCGTTACCTGTAACCGCTCCTCCTGTCCTTATACCGAACCTGAGTGGGCGTCTCACTCGTTCTTTCCTAGTGCGGGCGTTTCGCACATCCTGAACCTAGAGTGGGAGTTTCACTCTTTCATACCCGGCACGGGCGTTTCGTGCATTCTGACCCTAGGGTGGGAGTTTCACTCTTCCTTACCTAGTGCGGGCGTTTCGCACATCCTGATCCTAGAGTGGGAGTTTCACTCTTTCATACCCGGCACGGGCGTTTCGTGCATCCTGATCCTAGAGTGGGAGTTTCACTCTTTCTTACCTGGTGCGGGCCTCTCGCACATCCTTACCCTGAGTGGGAGTCTCACTCACAACCATACCACCGATCCGATCCCCGGAGCCTGTACCGGAACGTATGCACAGTATGTTGACTTTAGTGTCCGTGCGACACACCGTTTCCGAAACTACCGTCCTGTGATTAGTGTCCATAAGACACAATTTGTAAACACTTGTAAATATAGACCAAGTTTGTAAATAAAGTTGTGTTGCTAAGTGAGCAAACCTGAACCGCCGGACCGACGTCAAGCAGAGCAACGATCAGCAACACCAGACGACCCGAAAAATGACTAACCGTTACAATCCAATGAAATTACTGTGTACTTACAAGATAGCTCTGCCAAAGGACAACTTGTAGTTGATGACGTTGACGATGTAATCGACCAGTCGAGCGTATAAGTTGTTGGCCAACGCATCCCTGGCGCTTTCGGCACCGTCGCAGTTACTTGGTAGTACGCAGAAATTGGTCAAGGCACAACTTAACTTCTCCCCATCGACCTTGAGCAGTTTTGCCACGCTTAGGACCAGCCCTTCGTTTTGATTCGCGGCGGTTTCGTCTTCCGAAGAGGCGTACTCAACCTCACCGATCAGGAGCACCGCGGCCAGGATGCAGCGTACGGTTTCAACCTGCTCGGTCGTGAATTCGTAGTCCTTAAGCGTGGCCTCGATCCTTTCGAAATCTTGGGTCTTCTCCGGCGGCCCACGCAAGTAACGATATTTCCTTCCTTCTTCCAGGTGGTACTGGTGTAAGGTCTTCGACAGCGAGAGGCCGTCGTACATGAACCGCAGGATGTGAAAGTTTGATCGGTCCCTGTAATTACATTATGATGATGAGTTTTGCCCTTTTTTAGGAGTCCAAGGACAACGCTCTCCGTAATAGGTGAGGTAATGGTAACTAAAGCAAAAATCATGTTTTTATGCTTTTTTTTCTAGCAACACTGAACAGCGTCATCTGGAGGCAGCAAGCAGGTTTACTAACGTTTCCGTTGAAGATATCCTCGTCTTCTCCAGCTGGAGGACGCTGAATACGGCTCCGGTGACTTTGCCGCTCCTACCGTACACCACCTCCGCCTTGAGGATACTCCTGGAGGAATTCTTATTAACGGGCATGGCCGAATGGGTGAACGCCTGCAGGAGCTTTACGCCGTTCATAATCCGGCCGCCGTTGATGTTGTCGTTTTCCCCCAGGTACAACAGATGCGACGTCAAGTGCAGGAAATTGGTGGTTTTCCCCGAACCGGATTCCCCAATGAGTAAGATGTTTTGGGGCAGGACGTGGTGGATGGCGTGTTGATAGGCGCTGTCCGCCACCGCGTAGATATGGGGGGAATTGTCGGAACGTGACTTGTAGTTGTATTTCTTATGGAACTAGAGGATTCAAGATTATCCAGATCCGGAAAGGGGAATTTCGTGCAATACCTACTTGAGGCCCGTAGATATCTTGCGGCAGCTCGTTCGGATTCAGCACCAAGAGGACGTCGCCGATGAAGGTCTGGAACAGCCCCAAATCCATGCGCGCCCCCAACTCACGCAGTAAGGTCTCCTCGTTTAGGTCGTCTAAAGCGGCCAGGTCTTCGAGCACTGTCCTTTCCGGTTTGGCCTCGAGCGAAGTCTTCAGGAAATTTCGATAGATGACTCCTTCATCGTGGCCGGTCACCGGTGGGTCATCACCGACGGCGAGGTTTTGCCTTAGACTCTTCAGTTCTTGCGCAAACTACAACGTTTTATAAAATAAATGATGCATTTTTTTTTTTTTGCTTGAAGCACCCACGTGGTAGTTATTTTCTGGGATGACCGTCAGAAAAGGGTGTTGCAGGAGTTCCTCCATGAAAGGACGATGCTCTGGAATCTTCACGAGACACCTAAGACACACTGTTGCGTTAGGTGCTAGGTATTGAGATGAGTTGGACTTACTCTGATATGAAGTCGTTGTATACTTCCGACCAATTCGCTGGTCTGTATAAGGTGGGCGGTGGATTCCTGACTATCTGGAATAGGGCCCTCGTGGGGTGCATATCTCGAAAGGGGGTCTTGCCATCGCCGAGCTCGATTGCGGTGATGCCGACGGCCCAAACGTCGGAGCGGTTGCCGTATTTGTCTTCCTCCTCTTGACTTCCGGTTGACGTCACAACTTCCGGTGCCATCCAAAATGGTGAGCCGAGGCTGGTGTCCGTTTTGCCGAGCGTGCTGTCGAGGCGACGGGACAGTCCGAAGTCGACCAGTTTGATTTCCCCTTCGGAGGTCATCAGGATGTTGCTGCCGCGGACGTCACGGTGTACGATGTGATTTTTATGGAGGTACGTCAGAGCCTGCGTGCAATCAACATATTATGTGTCGTCGACGTTCGCCGGATTTCGACGTAATAAAACGGTGCCGTCATTGTCTTTCGAAAAATGCCCGGCATTGCGTCGACCTTATTAACATGTTTTCTCCGAGCCGCTTCGCCGTGATTTATTTCTATAAATTGCTCATAATTACGGTAATAATGTGAACGGCCGGGGCCCCCGATGCCCCGACTTTTCAATAATGCATTGTTTGGATTTATTTAGTGAGGATTTCCTAACTGGTTAACGAGCGCTCGTCTTTATTACCGTAATTAAAATTACTGCCAGGTAATGGCGTTTCTAAGGGATCCTGTTAGAACAAATCGTTTCGTAAGTTGGCGGAGGTGGAAAGATATGTTTTGGATTGTTACGCGCTTGTATATACCGGTCGTTTCAAATTGACGATGAAGATTTGGTCGATTGTTACACACCTTGATGACTTCCTTTAGGACGAAGCCGACGTGTTCCTCAGCCATACGGCGGTTTTTCTGAAGGAGTCTGCTTACTAGATCAATCACCGGTCCTCCTTCGCATAGCTACAAACATAATTCTTATTAAAAGGAATAATATTTTGCATAACGTTCCACAAGTAATAAATAAAAGAAATACAAAGATACCGTAACGTAACAATAGTTAACATAAACAATTACATAAGATGGTCTTGCTATGGACAGAATCACCAGTATCATTGGGTCATTGGAAAAACATGACCAAAAGAGTTAAATTTTCAAAATATTTGGTACCAGCAAATGAACCAAGTTCTAGGCAAACTAAATCGAATTTATCATTGAAATGGTAGCCGTAACATAGATTAAAAACCCACAAGATGTTCCTATGCACCCCTTCCTACGGTACGCAAGTTATAAGGGCGGGTTTTGTGAAAAACCCGCTCAAATGAACTAAATTTCTTTTGAAAACTCCAAACGTCCGAACTCCTTCACGCGAAATAATAAATTTGTTTGTGAAAGTTTTAAATTGATACACACACAGTGACATTAGATAATTTTAAATATGAAGGCTCGCGAATGTCATCTACATTCAAAATTTACCACACAATAAATACACTCTACAAGCAAGAATTGGTCTACGAGATACACTGCAAAATCCATCATCAAAGCAGGAGCCTACGCGAGTAAAACAACGAAGTAAGAAAGCAAATAAAAATAAACGTAATAAGAAAACAAAAAAATTGCAAAATACCCTGAGAGTTAACGCAAAATAAGTGCATAACTCAGCATAAAATTGGCGCCCAACGTGGGGCCTCATCACTACATAAAATTTTTTAAACGTCTCTTTTCTTGCATTCCGCTTGCGTTCTTCTTCGCGTTTCGCTTCTTTTAATCTTATCTGATCTGATCTGATCTTTGTCGATCTTCTTTTTGATTTACTTCCTTTATTCTTCCTGTGTTCTACTCTGAGTTTATTATCTTCCTTCTCCCCACTTGATACCTTTTCTTTCCAATGCATTTTAAGTTTGTCCTGCAACGATTTTCTCGGTCTTCTTTTTTTATTTATTTTCCTTCATTCTTCTCCACGTTTCTCTTCATTTTATCTTATCTGATCTCTTTTGAGTTCATTGTCCATCTTCTTTCCACTTCATACTGTCACTCTAAGGGCCTTCACCACGTCGCGCTAAGCCTCCACTATGTCGCGACGGTGTGTCCTTAGCCTTTGGGTTGATTGGGGTGCGTACGTTTATCGGAGGGTAGAGCTTTAAAGACAATGATTTACAAAATTAATACCTCTTTATTTACGTAAATGATTCATTTAGTTGAGGGTGGTTTGTCCGTGAAACTTGAGGTGCGGTCCTGGGTCGTTCGCGGCGACTGGGGTTGTTGATTCGATTAAGACGGAGCAGCGAGCGACGTTTGCTTAGCCGGGAAGACTGGCGAAGTTCAAGGCCGGTCCGCGACTTGCGTGGTTGGTCAAGGTTGATCTCAATGTTCCTTGGCTGGAGTACGACACGTCCTTGCTCAGCCTACGGGGTGATCGGGTTGGAACAGCGGCGGCCCGTGCAGAACTACGGTGGTGTCTTCTCTCGGACAGCTGGCGGGGGAGATAGTCCTCGTACTTCTTTAGGACGAACGGCAATGTTGTCGGCGGCAGTGGCAGATAATGGGCTGCAGCAATGCTGATGCTGGGGTGGCGACGACGATGATGCGGGGCGGCGGCGTCGGCGTTGTTGGGCGTTGGCGACGGCGGTGTTGAGCGTCCCCTCGTGGGTTGGCACTAGGACCCACTGAGTCGGTCTGGTGGAGACGACTGGCTTTCCAATTTTGGCCCGCACTTTAAATACACGTTTCTTGCCTAGTCGCGCGTTGCATTTTTCATCACCTGCTTTGTGTCCGTTTGCGTCATTCGTATACGCGCGTATAAGCGCGTGGCTCCGTTTGTAATAAATTCCGCTGATGTCTTATTATGAAATATGAACATTTACGTATCAGTTACCTCCTTATTGTGTTTACATTTCAACACGGTCGTAAGTTGCCCTCAATTACATGAGTCCGCGTTCGAATATTTTTTATAGAAAAAACCCCCTTGTGGTTTTTAGAAAATTCCCCTTGTGACAATACCTTTCCTTTCCAATGCGTTCCAAACTTGTCCTGCAAACGATTTTCCCCGTCCCTTTTTATTTTATTTTTTTCTAGTTTTTGTTCACGTTTCTCTTGATTTCTTTTTGTCCTTGCAAAACTGTTCTGTCCACATTTTTCTCTTCTTTTCAAAACCTGCTCTTCTCGCTACGCACAAAACGTTTTGTCTACATTTTTCTCTTCTTTCTTCCCCCCTTTTATTTTTCCTTTCTCCTTTTCATTCATTTCTTGACATCCTCCTTCGTTTATTTTACTTCGAATTTGTTGCTTCACTTCCTCCCATTTGATTATTACTATTCTCCCCAACGCGTTTCAAATTGATCATGTTCACCTTTTTTCTTATTAAATTTTGGTTTTCTTCATTTCGTCTCGGTTCTTTCCCACTTTTCTTTCCCTAATCTAATCTGAGTTTACCGTCTCGCCTCTTCACGTTTGATTCTTCTTACTTCGAACGCCTTTTCCATCTTGTTTCGTTCGTGTAGCCCTTGCTTGAACATCTTGTTTTTTTTCTTCTAGTTCTTTGATATGTCCAAACTCTGTCCATGTTTTCCATGGGCCGCATCCTCTGCGTGTTTCGTGGTTTTCGTACATCGAAAGCATTTCATCTCCCTCTTCCATCATTCCATTATGGCTTCGTCCCCTCTCCCCTTTTTCATTTTGGAGATGGCCTTTTCCAAAAGCATTTCATCTCCCTTTGCCAGTACCCTATTACGGTTTCGTCCATTAACTTGCAAGCACGAGAGACTTATGACTTCTTATCTACACTCCCCTTCTCCTCTTTTTAATTTTGGGAAGGGCCTTTTCCAAAACCATTTCATCTCCCTTTGCCAGTACCCCATTACGGTTTCGTCCATTAACTTGCAAGCACGAGAGACTTACATCTTCTTATCTACACTCCCCTTCTCCTCTTTTTCATTTTGGGGATGGCCTTTTCCAAAACCATTTCATCTCTGTCTTTAAGTATCCCGTTATGGTTTCATCCATCAATCATGCAAGCAGGAGGGGCTCAAGTCTATACTTATTTGTACTCTACAAAACAACAATTAGGAGGAATCAAGCAGAACGATTTCGAAAAGTTACAGTTACATAGCAGAAAGTATTGTATACTTTAAAGAAATAAGATGAAACCTTAATTCTTTAGGTTTAGTAAAAAGGACAAAATGTGAAGATATTTTAGGTTATAGTTGATTCTCAAGACGTACCTCCATGACGAACCAAATCTCCCTATTTCCGTCCGTGACATTTTTGAACGCGCCGAAAAAATCGGGGAGATTGAGGTGGTTGCAGAAGTCGTGCAACACCCTGTATTCCTCCTGGACGAAGTGCTCGTTTTCTTCTCCTAGAAACTTCTGGATTTTCACGGCCACTTTCTTGTCCTTGCTTGACGCATCCTTAGCCCTGTGGACCTGGCCGAACACCCCCGTCCCGACGCACTCTTCCAGGACGAACCGACCCTCCGCGTCCTTCAGTTCGTCGTAAACGAATTTCGCCATCGCTGAAATGCATCCGCGATTAATTAAGAAATATTAAACGATGCTTTAATAAACGCGTCAAGCATCGACACGCCGTCGGACAAATTGCTTTTCTCCAGATACGGCCGCGCGCGCCGCGAAAAAATCGAACACTTTTTAATCGCCAGATTAAAATGTTGATCTATATGTGTAGCGCCTTAAAAGTAATTAAAAATCCTGCGCTTTCGCATCGCCCCGACCAGAATGGAAACCAATCTTACCTTATGCGCTTAATGGCCGCGGCGATTTTTTCCTACGGAGATTTCAACAACGTCCTTACCCTTATTCAGAGCCGGACGCCGACTGACGAGTCCTATTCGGCTTGAAAAAATGCAATTAGCGACGGCCGTAAGGATTCCTTTAATTCGCCCTCGACCTGAAATTCTGCACCGATCGATTTACGATTGTTTTCCTTTCCACGTGACACGCGCACCGTAATTACCTGGAAATCTGACGAGTTAGAGAAAGCATTACTTATTATACTTAGCGAAAATTATTTATTACTAATGTTTAATTTCGAGTTAGAATTAATTGAAGAAATTCCTCTAGTGTAGCTAAGTCGGTTCCGCTTCACGTTCTCACGGAGAATTAACATTATGTACCAAATGTGTATGTTTGGTTGCCTATCGTCGCTGTGACAGACGCTCTATGCGGGTGGCTGGCGTGCTGATGTGGGGAGTGCGGGTGGTGCAACATGTCACCAAATTTATAATTCAAATTGACTTGCCTCTCACTTACCTTGACAGATGACAAGTTTCCTGCTGATCCCCTCGACTAGCTGCAATTTGAGAGAGTGAGTAACTTACCTAGATGTTAAAATAACTAAAGAGCGCCAGTTCGGACTTAAAAAATAAATCAACTGAGCAATAACAATCTTGTCGACGTCCCCGAATCGACAGAATTGGCAGAAATAAATCAAAAGTAAAACAGGGGCTTTACACTCACTTGTACGTCAAGGTTGCAAATATAAACACAACAGTGAAGTTTTACTTAAATTTAATTAAATTTCTTGGCGGGAAAATTGAAAGGTAACAAAGGGAGGCGGTGGCGACAATAGATTCATTAAACAGGGGCAGTTTCAAAATCAAATCCTCCTATCAGACCGACGTATAGGCAACCATACATACACATTTGGCAACTAATTATAATTCTCCATAAGAAAGTGAGCCAAAACCAGCATAGCTACACCACGAGTACCAATAACGTCATACTCGTCATACACTTCTCTCTTTCTATTTCAGCGTGTGCTTATTCCTGCACGTTAAAAAAAAGAGAGGTAAGGAAACAAGAAACTATCGAAAAAGCGATCGCATCAATTTTTTACCGAAATTTGTTTTCGACATTTTTTCTTTCCCAAACGAAGACATCAAAAGTAAACAAAACCAGTCGAGGAAAAAATGTAACAAACAAAAGACGATCGAGGACTTTTGCGTCGAAAGCAAAAAAAAAAACGGTCTCACGAATCATAAAACGAAAAACAAAAGCCCGTTGGGATTACGACGAATTTGGATCGTATCTACTTATCTTTATAAGCAAGAACGAGGAATTGCGATCGAAGAAATTCAAAACAAAAAAAACATTGGATAAGTCGAAGGTCAAGGTCAAACGGAAGTTCAAGGTCAACTCAACCCAAGCGAACCCAATCCGAGCGAACCCAACTGTAGTCGACCCGAGCGAGGAAACGCGATCGAAAAAATTCAAAATAAAAAAAATTCGATGAGTTAAAGGTCAAGGTCAAACGGAAGTTCAAGGTCAACCCAACCCGAGCGAGGAAACGCGATCGAAAAAATTCAAAATAAAAAAAATTCGATGAGTTAAAGGTCAAGGTCAAACGGAAGTTCAAGGTCAACCCAACCCGAACGAACCCAACTGCAGACGACAAAAGCAACGAATTGAGATCGAAAAATAATTTTTTTTTTCAAATTAAACGAATGACTTCGCGGTCAAGGTCGAAGGGACCCGAGAGAACATTCAATTCCCTAGCTGCCGCAAGCCCCCAACGACGAGCGGCCCTTAATGCGCGAAGCGCTTTCTTTGAATTTTTTTCTCTGTGGTGGGTGTTCTCTGTGGGGGGAGTTCAATGGACAAGTGGTCCGGGCCGACAGGCCCGGAGCACTTGTCTTTATAAGCAAGAAAAAAAAAAGAAATAAAAAAAAAATATCGATTTTATGATATCTCGTTTTATTTTATTGAAGAAAAAAAAAGACGATTAAAAAATGTCAATCGAGACGAACTCAATCGTATGTTCTCGTTGGATTGTTGTTTACGTGGAGCGTCCGCGAATTTGGATGAAACAAAAGACAGTCGACGAAACTCGTGGAAAAATAAACGTTCGTCAAGATAACCGGAAGGCTTAAATTAAAAGCAAAGACGCCAGTATAGCTGGCGGGATCCTGAGACGCTTCGATGGCCTGTCCAACCGAAGTGACCATTCGTGTTTAGGGGGGTTGTCTTTTGTGCTGAAGAAGTAATTTAGGGGTGGTTCTTTGTGCAGACGAAGTAACCCCATTGGTTTTCTTGTAGCTGAAGAATTGTCGACATCGACGTAATTTTAAAACGGTAGCGGTATAGCTGGCGGGATCCTGGGACGCTTCGATGGCCTGTCCAACCGAAGTGACCACCCATGTTTAGGGGGGTTGTCTTTTGTACTGAAGAAGTAATTTAGGGGTGGTTTCTTTGTGCAGACGAAGTAACCCCATTGGTTCTCTTGTAGCTGAAGAATTGTCGACGTAATTTTAAAACGATAGCGGTATAGCTGGCGGGATCCTGGGACGCTTCGATGGCCTGTCCAACCGAAGTGACCATTCATGTTTAGGGGGGTTGTCTTTTGTACTGAAGAAGTAATTTAGAGGTGGTTTCTTTGTGCAGACGAAGTAACCCCATTGGTTTTCTTGTAGCTGAAGAATTGTCGACGTAATTTTAATACGGTAGCAGTGTAGCTGGCGGGATCCTGGGACGCTTCGATGGCCTGTCCAACCGAAGCGACCACCCATGTTTAGGGGGGGGTTGTCTTTTGTGCTGAAGAAGTAATTTAGGGGTGGTTCTTTGTGCAGACGAAGTAACCCCATTGGTTTTCTTGTAGCTGAAGAATTGTCGACATCGACGTAATTTTAAAACGGTAGCAGTATAGCTGGCGGGATCCTGGGACGCTTCGATGGCCTGTCCAACCGAAGTGACCACCCATGTTTAGGGGGGTTGTCTTTTGTACTGAAGAAGTAATTTAGACGTGGTTTTTTTGTGCAGACGAAGTAACCCCATTGGTTTTCTTGTAGCTGAAGAATTCTCGACGTAATTTTAAAACGATAGCGGTATAGCTGGCGGAATCCTGGGACGCTTCGATGGCCTGACCAACCGAAGTGTTTAGGGGGGGTTGTCTTTTGTGCTGAAGAAGTAATTTAGGGGTAGTTTTTTGTGCAGACGAAGTAACCCCATTGGTTCTTGTAGCTGAAGAATTGTCGACATCGACGTAATTTTACCAGAGGCGGTCGTTGACAATGACCAGAGGTGGTCGCAGAAGAATTTCTTTTTTCTGTTACTAGTTCTTGCAATCACGTCAGTGTCGTCAGAGTTGCAGGCGTTTACAAGAAGTGTCGGCAGTGACCAGAGGTGGTCTTTGAAATTTTTTTTCCGGTGAAGAGGTGTGTGGCTACCCCCTCGGCTACCCTTGGCCTTGGCAATCACTTAAGCGCAACGATTCTTTGTTTGTTTTTTTTTTTTAAGTGTGCAAAGCGATTCGATTTTTACGAAACAAAAGACAATCGGCAAAAATTAATAATTCCTTGGCCCCAATTTAACGTCGCTCATATTTATATGCTGTGTTAGAAAAACTGAAACGCGTTATGTAACAATTTTTTTCCAACTTGATATCTCGTAGAGTTTAACACATTTAAGACAGGAGGTTCTTAGTTATAATTGAGTTTACTGAAACGGGGAAGATTTCCCTTGTAAAAGCTGAAGCGAACAACACCATTATCGCCTTAAACGTCGCGGCATTTAAACGTGAAATCTACGGAGAGCCGCATAAAACACAGAAGAAAATCGCCGCCGCGCGCGCAAGAAGAAGAAGCAGCGGCGCGCGATTTATTGAAAATCGTCCATCGGAGAGCTCTTAGCCAGCAAATCGGAAAATTATCGACGGCCGAGGCCGACAAAAGGCGATCGGGACAATTCAGAAAAAAAAAAAAAACATATCAATACCTGTAAACAAACCGGAGGACGTTCGTTTCGCGCTGAGGAATCTCGGAAACGGCGCGCTTCTTTCGTTTGTAAACATCGCGGGGAACACGAGAAAAAGCGGAACCGGTTCACTTTGTTTATAATTGCGGCAATAAATAATGACCGGCTTGTATGTAACGACGAGTGATCGTTTTACATTCAGGAACTGTAGGAAAATACCGGCAAATTATTTTTCTCTTTTTTATAGAAACTGTCGTCGGAGATGAATTATGACGATTTTTATTATTTCGTAGAAATTGAAATGATTAATTTAGTTAAATTAAATTAATTACGCTGCCACCATCGAGGTTTTAAGGGACACCGGACCCCTAGACATTTGCTAAAGCTTAACCTCATTTATTTATTTAAAATTTAATTGACGGAGAGCGTTGTCCTTGGACTCGAAAGCTGTTGAAAGTGAATTAAAATGCAAACATTCATTTACTCAAAATAAACGAACGATATCGAGGACAATAATCGAGTATACTAACTGTATAATAAATCAGTTTTGAGTAGACTCCATCTTACTCTACCTTATCGTTTACTCGTCAACCAGAGTCAAGGTGGGGGGGGGGGCAAATGTGATTACATAATGTTATCTTAAGGAATCGAAATTATTTAAATTTTCATTGTCGAAGAGCGTTGTCCTGTTACGGGTGAAAATCCTTCTCAGTATTGTCAGTCACCCTGTATTGCGAAGTAACCCGAACTGTCCGTTATTTGCCATGCGCGTTTAATTTTGTGCGCAATCAAACAGAGCCTGCACTACGCAGTACGGTCCTCGGTCTTTAAGCCCCCCGTCCCTTTTGATATCTTACATTGATATCAAAATTCTGTACGCCTAGTCAGTCGTGGCTCGTTGTAGGGCGTGGACGTGTGGTGCGTTTAGTGTGTTTTGCGATTCATTAGGCCGAAAATGCCCGGAATGAAGATCTAACGGTAAATTGATTACCGGATTTTTTAAAATCGTCACCCCTACACTCATAAGCAACGTTTAATGTTTGTCCAAGCCTATTCCCGGCGATTATTTGGGCGTGATTCAGAGTGTAACGCGTGTTTTCTTTTCTCGTTTAGGCTTTTGCGTCTTGCGTTTCGTTGTTTGCCGCTATTTCCTTTCCCTACCGTTTATTACGATTACCACGATCATCGCCTTTTGGCTAGCCGAACCTTTCGTGGTGATATCTGGGGCCACGCCAACCATCTTGAAGATTAACGCAAGGTCAGTTCGACAACGACGGTTTACATTCACCGCCTTTTTTTTACAGAGGTTTAGAAAATCTTCGAAAGACATCTCCGGATACATCAACTCCGGAGACGTGTTTCCTTTCTCACCACTCTGTGCAGAGGGTATCATCCTCCGGCATATCATCCTCTGCACATGTTGTCCTATTTTCATCTTCCTCTTCCTCTCCCTCTCCCCCAGCTTGTCTCCTCTTCTCTCTCTCCTTTTTCTTCCTTCCTCTTCGTTCCTCTTCTTTCACCTTCACTCATATTCTCTTCCTTCCTCTGCGCCCCCCTCTTCTCACTCCTCTAGTTTTTTAAACTGAACTAATTTTATGATTAAAAGTGGCTGGGCTTAAAAAAAAACGGGTTCTCTTATGATTGTCCCGGCGAGGCGGGCTTGTTTGTGATAAAAAAATAAAAAAAAGGGGGAGGGGGCGGTTCAAAAATTGCGAGAATTAAATCGACAAAAAAAAAGAAACAAAAGAACGACGATCCTCGACCGACGGAGCGCAATTAAAACACGCGTGAAGTAAATACAAAAAAAATAATTTCAAATTTCGCGCGGGCGGAAATTAAAGTGCCACGAAATTTACATAGTTGGCGCGCGCGCGCGCAAGATTGCATGAAAACATCAGGAATTACAGTGAATAATTTTTTCAGTAACAGATTTCAAAGCTGAAGTTTATATTTTTTATTTCGTCTCAACAAAATTCTTCAGCAATTTCGATAACTTTCGGGCGTTTCAAATTTCGCGCCCAAGTAGTTCTGCAAGACTTACACAGATGGCGCCACGCAATCTCGACTTTGTAACTCTTCTCTAAGATAATTTGATTTTAATAGAATTCAAATTTCTTTGGTTCGAAACGAACGAAAAGGAATTTAAATTCAAATTTCATTCTACTTTCATATATTCATTTTTTCTTAGCAAACTTTTGTTTTCGGTTATCTTTCCTTTTCCTTCAATTTCTTTAACTTCAAATTCTTTTTCCTCGCAGGCGATTGTTCCGTTTTTCTTGTAATTTTTTAAATTTTGATTTCCTTTAAAAAAAGTTTTGCAAACATTAAAAGATTTCTTTTTTACTTCTGATTCTTCTTTTTGCGACGGCGATTGTTAGCCGTCCTGCTTCATTATTAATCGTTCCCTTGTTTTTCTTAAGAACGACACGTCGCGTCGTCTCTATAATTTATATGTAAAGCGCCATCCTCTGGTTATTAACGAAAGTGAAATCTATTTTCTATATTTTCGAGTCTTCGAGGAAGCGAAACACCATCTGTCACTTGTTAGCTTAACTTTATTTTGTTTTCGAGTTGTACAGTGCCCTAGAGAATAGGCAAGACCTATTTGGACAGGCCCACCAAGGGAAACGCTAAAGATGGCAGCACGTCACGAAGGGGGGTGTGGCATCTTACTTAAACGAAAATGTCCCCCAAATCTTTCTGTGTTTGGCTTTCGGGAATGACACAAGCACACTTCGCAATGTAATAATAATTTAATAATATTTATAAATATAATACTGATCATGTATAGTTCTGCATTACATACGTATGTATAATATCATAAATAGTCTTCAGTCAGTTTTCATAAACGTAAAGCTAATAAATAAATAAATATTTCAAGTACAACATAGGAATGTAGAGTTCAATAAATTAAGACTTCACATCTAATCGTACGTCAGTATAACAATAATTTTTGTTGTTGCCTATTTGCATACTGTTATTTCTTCGTCGATGACGTAGTCCACGCAGTTAACCCTGCAGCACCAATCGAATTTGCAGATCTTGTCGGTCCGCTTCACGAAGGTCTTGTCGTACCCCCTGCCGCAGCAAAGGGTGCCGCAGTTATCCGGGCCCGGACCGGTGAGGTTGCACCTCCTTCCGGCGGTACCGGCGATGTTCAGGCTCTGGTCCGGTTCGCAGAAATTCGGTGATCTTTGGTAGTACAGGAGGTTCTGGGACAGTTCCTTTCGCTTTCTGCCTTTGGCGAACAGGTCGGCGTATTTCATTCTTCGACGTTTTTTCCTTTCTGATCGTAATCTGAAACAAAAAAATATACTTTTTCACATGTTAAAAGCTGAATGTCCCAATATGGCCGCCTTTGGTCCTCCTAGTCGAATATATTGATTTTTCGAACGAGTTTTGTGATTGGTCAGTGTGGGAAGCCGAACGGAGATTTAATCCGTGATCTGAAACGAGGCACTCTACGTGTACCACTTTTCGAAGCCTGGCGGATGCGAAGCAGCGAGATTTAATCCGTGATCTGGAACGAGGCACTCTACGTGTACCGAAAGCATCCCTCTCTTTTCTGTTGAGGATCTGTTGGGCCATATTTTGCACTGCTCTCCAGTTCTCCTCCGTGTCCACCATCAATTTGATTAGGTTGTCAGGATTGATTGTCTCCCCTACAATACTGGTTCCTTTGCGTCTGGTTTCTTTCCGGTAGGTGCAGTCAAAAAGGTGTCTATGTCTAAATTTTTCAAAAGAACCGTGCCCTGTTAGAATCTGTCTCAGAATCTGAACCAGATTTCCAGATTTGGAATTAGCTTCTTGGTCCATCGGGCTGTTTCGCAGTTCGTCCACCTTCTCTTCTCTTAGCTTGTTTTTTTCCGTGAGTGTTTGTTACAGTTTATTTTCCGCCTGTGTACGAACACACCCTGTACAGTACATTTCAACGTTACGATCTATTTTTAGCACACTTCGTTTTGTTTCATACATTACGCGTAGGAATTTACAATTCCTCGTTCGTGTAATTTACCCAAAACTTTCTTTTTAACATGCTTTTCGCTAAAAGCTTCAGATTAGACGAATAAGTTCGTTATATAAAATTAGCCCCATCCTTGCTTAGGGTTGGAATTGCGTTTACGCGGTGTTTATTTGTCCAATTTAAAGAGTACTACTTTGTGACGCGGACGACGACGGATGGTCGAATTCTTTCGTTTTAAAAACATCCGCACCTGAAACCGGTGCGTATGTCCGTAACCCTTGCCCTTTATTTTGATTGGTTTCCTCTGATGTCACATTCTTATGTTACTGGTACGATTCAAACAGACCACCGTTCATCTCACTTTATACCGTTTTCTACCCCTCTCGATTTTGCAAAACGCCGGAATTGCCAGTGTGTTGTCGACCGTCAGGTGATTTGCGTGTAGTTAGTTTTGTGGGTTCCCGCTCTAATTTCTCTTGGAGGAAGAGAATAGATCTTACGGCTGTTGGCCGACTCTGATTAATTCACCTGTACGAGAGAGTTGACTGTGTGCCAACTCGTGTTCAGCCTACGTCCTATTCTGACTTAGGTAAGATTTAGTCCATCGTTTTGCATTATCTTGCAGTTCACGGTCATTTTGCTCCCCTTAGGCTTTTTGTTTTGGCTGTTCTTTCTTCGTTCGGACGACTATCCCGTGCGTGCGACATTTACTGGGACCATCATACCGCCCGTAGTACCGTACCGACCCCCCAGTGCGCAGACCTTTAAACCCCGCAAGGAGACCGACACTCCGAGGAGCAGCGACGCCGCTTACCGCTTTGCAACGGTGGAACGCCCCTGATTCGACAGACGTGTGTAGCTTACGTATGAACCTGCCCGTCTCATTGAACTAGCCGGCAGAGGGACGTATGTTAATTTCTCCTCCCACAATCTTGCTGCTGCCGACAGGTTAGGAACCAAACAGTTCAGTTAGTGTTCTTCTTGTTACTGCTGCTGCTCCTTGGTAACTGAACGGTTCAATTCCCACGGAGCGACAAGGAGAACGCCAGCAGCCATGAGGAAGTTCTTTTGTAAGAACGCGATGCAACCAGAAGCCAGAAGAAGTTCCTTTAGCTTTACACAGGAAAGTGACCAGAAACCAGAAGAAGTTCCT
The DNA here is from genome assembly GCA_033060865.1 of Dorcus hopei. Taxonomy (NCBI): domain Eukaryota; kingdom Metazoa; phylum Arthropoda; class Insecta; order Coleoptera; family Lucanidae; genus Dorcus; species Dorcus hopei. The sequence continues at coordinate 25,241,536 of CM065426.1, forward strand.
TTGGGTTTACAAAGGAAAGTGACCAGCAGTCCCCCGTCCCTTTAATTTAACAATGAAACTACCGGTGGAAAAAAATATTTACCGGTTTTGTTTCCGCCGTTTTCCATTGCCAACGTTGGACTGGTCGATGAGGATCGCCGTGGCGAATTTCTGCTTCAGTTCGAAGCCCACCTTGCGGAAACTGGGGACGGTTTTCCAGCAGGTCTTGATCTCGCAGCTGCCGGAAACGCCGTGGCATTTACACGCCACCTGGACGTTGTTTTTCACGACCTAAGGAAAACAAGAACACTCTAAGTTCAACAGATGCATAAACCCTGTTTCACGTTTATAAAGGTCACTCTAATCTTAACCTTTTCTATTTATTTTTTTTGGTTAAAAAAGTTAAAGTGTAGACGTAGAGCTGCAACAGCGGTAAAACAATCGACACAACAGCAACAACCCGGGGGATGTGAAGTAGAACAGTAAGAACGAAAAATATCGAAATTTGGATTGGGGTGTTGGGTACCGTCCAGGAAGAATAGATATTAAGAATGTATGTACGTATATCCGCCGTAACGTTCAGGTTTCATGCTAAAGCTAGGGTTTCCTAGGACAGTCGGTCGGGCCGAAATTGACCGCGGCCGACGTCCGCTCTAATCAAAACCGAAAAATTAAATGATGGTGGTTTCCTAGGCTTCGCTCGTTTTCCGTCGTTTTTGTTTAGAGCGAACGTTGGTCGTGGTTGGTTTCGGCCGGCCGACTTTCTATGAAATCCCAGCTTAAGTATGTCGGTTCACTTTTCTTAATTTTCTGTAGACCCAGACACGAAGCTTCACGGCTTGAAAGAATTTTGCAATGGAACCTTAAGCTTTGGGTTCCTGATCAATTGTTAAAATCGAAAATTTGACCATTCTCTCGCATAAGCTGGTCAATTTACTTTTAATGTTGTGACTTGGCTGACTTTGGTTTTTTAGAAACTGATGGGTCGGATTGGGCACGATGAGGATTCCTTCCATCGATGTATCAACGCAGAGGAAGTGGAAACCCCCAAGAAACGAAATTGATTATTTTATTATTACAGACAGAAGCTGTAACTGGTTTATCACAGACTTTGTATGGCGATAGCCAAAATCCACTTAAACAAGAAGAAAAAGACAACATGAAAGGAACACACACGTATTGATGTTTATGAAATATGATCGAAAGGGGAAAGAAAAATTGAGGAAAACCACAGAAGAAAAAATAAACAAAAGTTTTTGGCTCGTGGCTATTTTGTTGTTCCCTTAAGTGGTGTGTACTTGTGTGGGAAGCTGAACGGAGATTTAATCCGTGATTTGGATCGAGACACTCTACGTGTACAGAAAGCATCCGCTTTTGTGAAGCCTGGCGGATGAGAAGTAGCGAGATTTAATCCGTGATCAGGAACGAGGCACTCTACGTGCATCCGTTTTGCGAAGCCTGGCGGGTGCGAAGTAGCGAGATTTAATCCGTGATCTGGAACGACGCACTCTACGTGTACCGGAAGCACCCACTTTTTGCAGCCTGGCTAATGCGAAGTAGCCAGATAATAATTTCTATGAGCAAAGTGTTGTGCGATTCAGCTCGTAACCGTGTTCTTCCTTTTGTTATTTAGGCTTTTATTTGCGGCTTTTCCCGAGAAAAAAATTGAGAGAAACCCCAGAAATGATTTAAAGCTTCATTGAATTCCTTTGTCACCGAACTCATTTCTAAACTTACGATCACTCAAGGATGCCAAAATTTGGAAACATCAGGGTGTTCGTTTATTTTGGATTTCTGTGAATTTGTGGAAAATTACCAATCGTCCGACGTGGTTGTTGCGCAGGTTGATTTTGGAATGGAGGTCGTTCGCAGTTTCCCTGACGTCCAAGAACTTTTCGGAAAACCGGATGCCGTAACGGACGTTGTGGGAACATCCGCTCCATTTCCACGTCGCCTGGGCAGGTGCACCCTTTCTGTTCGTCTTCGGGGCGCAATTGCAGTTGACGAGCTTGCCTTGGCTGCAAGCTTTCGCCACTGCGATTGCGACTCCTGCAGATGAAATCGCGTAAGCGAATGCGGTTTCCTTGTAACCTGCAACGATATGAATTTTATGTGTTACAGAAAAAAAGAAGGTGTCTCACTAGCTGATGCATGTCAGTCAACTTCAGGCCTAGTACGTACATACGTCTTCAATCGAATAGTAATGTGGATGGACGATTTAATTTCTTTGGAAATGTTAAGTAGGCGGTAGGACGTTTCCTTTAGCGGGTGAAATTAGATAATCAGTGCCGGTGGTCGCGATAGCAGAAACGTCGCGTCGCCGGACGGTTTCTCTCGCCGCGCCTGCTTATATGGCAGCACCGTAATATTCGATATGTAGGCTCGCAATTTAGTTTCGATTTGCTGGCACGTCACGAGCGCTCGAAGATTGTCGCAAAAAAGGCGCAGGCCGCATATGGATCGCATCGAATCCTTTCAGGTGCTTACGAATTGCGCATTACGGCCGAGTGATTTAAGGAATTCAATCATACCCCGTTTTTGCGTCCGCCTCGTCTTATTTATATGTCGCATTATAAGTATTTCGCACTTTTTCGGAGCTGCGCTTATTTGGAGTGCGATCCCAATGCGCAGATATTTTAATTGGATCGCTCCGGATCGGCTGAACGCATCTATAATAAACACCTCGCGGTTATTCCCCAGAAATAATTCGGCAAGTTTTTGCCGCCCCTTCATTTTTATCACGTATTAGTTACCCCTTTTTTTCTGCTTTTCTATTATTGATGATCGATGATAAATAAAGGAATGATAATTGGTGTCAAACTCAATCCATTTCAATTACTTGAAGAAAAAAATTAATGGCTTTGCAGACAAATACCAAAATATTAAAGCAATTATTGTTCTAATTGATTGAAAGATAATATTGCATAATGAAACGACTCTTGAATGATGGCCCTGTCTTTATTGGACACCTCTATAAGTAGTAGAAAAGAAATAATGACGAGCTGTGTTTCCGTCAATGCCAATAGATGGTGCGTTCGATCAAATTGTTACATTATCGTTTATTTTTTTTTTCAGATTTTAGCGGGCGTCTCGTGAATCCATAAATCTTCACCACTCAAAGCTCTTTTCGAAACGCTTTCACACAAGCGATTAGTAACGCCATCGCGCAAGCAACAAAGTCCGACGACCTCCTTCCTCCCATTTGGCTTTCGAGCGCCGGAGTTTACAGGACATAAAATTAAAATTTAAAGTCCACGTAATATTTCTTTATTGCGTTAAATTCTCAACGCTTAAAAAATTCCCGGCTTTGTTAGCGAGTCCTCCGCTCCAGCTGCGAGTAAATTCGATGCTTCCTCGAAATGTACGGCGGCGTGTAATTTCGACGACTCCGTTTTTAATAATTTAGTTTTTTTGCTTGCCCCCCGGGAACGATCCTTTCACGTACACGTGAGCTTTCGATTAATTAATTTGCGACGTTTAATCTAGATATCGGGGGGGCTTAATAAATGATCAGGTTTTAGTTCATTTGTTCGTCGAAAGTGAGAGGTAATTGCACAGCGTCAGGACTTCCCGATTAAAATAATTACATGCAACATTAGCGAGCAATCTACGTTTTGATATAATTTTTAAACCATCGCTGATTATTGCGAGTTACTTACGAAAACTGTGAGTTTCACGTTGAATTTTTTTAAATAAAAGAATCCAAAGAGACAAGTTTGGAACAACTGCGAGCATATATCTATCACGAAGCCGTGCGAATTTATTCGACTTTTCGTGTCGTCATCTCCGTTTCGTTAGAGGAGAAAATTTAATCGCGACGAAACGGCAAGACCGATCGATTTCAGCGTGGAGACGTTTCAATTTGCAACAAAACCCGAACCGCGCGCGAAAGGATTGGTCACGTGCGGTATTGTTCCGAGAAAGAGCGCTTTTTGTCCTTAAAATACGCGCACACCTCTGCAAAGCAATTTCCAACTTGAAAGGGTGAATCTCTTTCGTTTATTTTCGCAGAGCGTCACGGCGTAATCTCATAAACGAAATTTAAGCCGCGTGTACACTTTGCATCCTTTGGAATCAAGTCGGCTTCCTTTACAGTACTTCCAAAGCTTCTAGAAGGGCGGCGAACTTTTTGGTGAAACCCCGAATTCGATATCTTCTTTCGTTCTCGAGATACTCAGGAGTATTCCAAGCGCCAGAACATTTCAATTGACATCTAACGATAATTGAAGATAAATGAATTGATGCCTATGTAACCATAGCAACCACTGAAATTCACCATTGAGCTTCTTTAGTATCCGCCGGAATCTATAGATCCTATAGTAGCTAGAACAGACACGACGATTCTGGAAGATCCAGAAGAAGATTCCACTATCAACAATATCAGCTCGTCTGTGTTGGTCTTAATTAAGAAAAAAAAACTAATTCAGCTCCTTCAGGATCAACCAGAGTCTATAGATCCCGTAATCAGCTTGAGCATACATAATGTGTACTTTGGAAGATCCGGACGAAACCAGCTTGTCTCTGTTGATTTTAATTAATTTGAATTTCTTAAGGATCAGCCAGCGTCTATAGATCCTGTTACAACTAGGCCGCAGGCAACAACTCCAGAAGAAAATTTTACTATCAACAATACCGGCTTGTCTGTATTGATCTTAATTTAAAAAAAAGCCATTTCAGCTCTTTCAGGATCAGCCGGAGTAGCAGCTCGTCTCTGTTGATTTTAATTCATTTGAACTTCTTCAGGATCAGCCAGTGTCTATAGATCCTGTTGCAGCTAGATCCAGACAGCGACTCCGGAAGATCCGGAAGAGAATTCTACTATCAACAATACCAGCTCGTCTGTATTGATCTTAATTTAAAAAAAAGCCATTTCAGCTCTTTCAGGATCAGCCGGAGTAGCAGCTCGTCTCTGTTGATTTTAATTCATTTGAACTTCTTCAGGATCAGCCAGTGTCTGTAGATCCTGTTGCAGGTAGAGCCCCCAGACAACGACTCCGGAAGATCCGGAAGAAAATTCTACTACCGACAATATCAGCTTGTCTGTAATGATCTTTCAGTTTCCTTAGGATCAGCCAGAGTCTATAGATCCTGTAGGCGGCTACAGTATAGACAATGAATACTTTGAAAGATCAAAAATACCGATCTTAATTAATTTGAACTTCTTCTGGATCAGTCAGCGTCTATAGATCCTACAGGCAGCTAGACCATCCATATAGATAGACAGCTAGTCTTGAAGATCCAGAAGTAGATTCTACTATCAACACCAGCTCGTCCCCATTGATCTCACAATCAGTTACGAAAACTATTTGAGCTTCTTCAGGATTGGCCAGGCTCTACAGATTCTATAGCAGATAGACACATAGACAACGATTCTGGAAGATCCGGATCTGTCAACGATCCAACTCGTCTCTATTAAATCTTAAACACAAAAACTATGTGCCTCTTCAGGATTTACCAAAGCAATTGAAACATGTCACCAAATTTACTTTTAACTTGACTGCCTCGATCTTACCTTGACCAGATGACAAGTCTGCGCTGTATCTTTCACCAGCTTTGCCCCTCGGCTAGCAACAGTGAGAAAGGGGTGGGTCGATTACAATGTTCAAAAAATTAAGGGCACGGGCGCCAGGACGGACGGTACCGACGGCTGATAGACAAAAGACCTCGTCGGTGTCCCCGGACCGATTTGGTCGTCGTGCACAGGGCCAAAATACGACTCGAGGCTACGCTTGACTCACTGGCACGTGAAGGAAGGGTAACGTAAACGCGCACTTAAAATTGACAAATTCAAGCTTTGTTCTTTAATAATCTCTCGAGTAAACGCAGGATACAAGTTACACAAGGATAAGCGTGTGCTTGTTCAAGTCAAAGTTCAACCAAATGAAATAAATCTGTATATGCAACCTCTGCATTCAGCCGAAATTCGCTCTCCGAAAAGGCATGCGTAAGCCGTTCAACGATTCAGAATTTAAAACAAAACAAACAAAAAACTCACGAATTCACTGTCAAAGCACAGTCGATGACGTTAGTTTACTTGTCTACGGGGTGAAGTTGGCAGTCACAGCGCCATCTGCTGGTTGTATCCAACGCTGATGAGCTGGATTGAACCGGCGGAACCACGTTTCCCGTAGGCTCGAAATGATGCAAAGGAAAAACGCTCGGAAGCGAATGGAAGTCGACTCGGCTTGAGTCAGACTCAAAACGGTACAGTAAATCGGGAGCTAAGACTAGAGCTTGAACTAGACATAAAAGCCTGTATAGAAAGGTCGTTAGCGTCCAAAATGGCGTCAGACAATTCGCTCATTTTTACCTGAGTTTTGTAGTTTGCACTAGTTCGGTGGTGTGCTAGGGAAATTCCGGCAATGCCGTAATCCTTAATCCTTAATCTTCAAACCGAGGGCTTCGGTCATTTTCTTAGCGATAAACACACAACACAGCGCCACGTTCGGACGAGAAATGAATCGAGGGCGCGAAAGCTAAACGGAGGACGCCGAAGATGCACGTATGCCATAAGCAGTATCCAAGGCTATGATCACGCGGTACTCTCCAATAAATGAGAATCGTGGGAAGCGAAGAGGAGCGGGGTTGCCAAGCGGACTCGAGACGCGGCAGACGATGCTTTGTTGCCACGCTTTTTCGTTACCGAATTTCAAAACGTAACAAACAAACACAACGATTCCGGAAGATCCGAAAGAAGATTCTGCTATTCCCTATTGACTTTAATTACGAAAACTATTTGAGCTTATTCAGGATCAATAAGAGTCTATAGATCCTATAGCAGCGATATTGTTACGGTAATAATTTAGGTAACATGAAAAAAGTGTCAATTAATTACAACTACAATTACTTACTTCTTATTTTGGGCACTTACACACAAACAGACTACATGACACTCTGACTAGACGGTACGCTCGCCGCGTATTTATAGGATATCTTGTTCCGGGGTTGCTTTGACATTTATCTTAGGATGTGCACACGGCATTTGTCTTCAGATTTGCACACGGCACACGAATGAATCATACGCCTTGACATTTGCATTCGCAGATGCAGATTTGCAACGCGGGTGAGTCATACGTTACATAATTGTTTATGTTTCGCTCGACTGATTTTCAGCGGCACATTCTTTGGTGGTCTTTTCGTCCTAGTTACATTATCATAGACAACGACTCTGGTAGATCAGGAAAAAGATCTACTATCAACAATATCAGCTCTTCTATTGATTTTAATTACAAAAACTACGTCACGTCGCGTAAAGAAAACGACTCTTCAATATGACGTAACAATCAATTGAATAATCAATAATTGTCATGCTTGTTACGTATCAATCGCAACAAGCGTAACAATTGTTTCACTCATTATCTATCAATTGATGACATTAACGGATGGAAATAGTTTAAACAATTGTTACTGTACTCTCCGTTGCATCAAGGACGCGCGTCGTATCTTTGTCACTCACGTCTTTTTTTTTAAACTTATTTTGCATCTCGCCCATCTGTTCCGAGAAGTCTTGCGTTTTTATCGTTTCCATGACAACGGACGCACTTTTCATACCCAACTTAAAAGTGGCATTAAAAGAGATGCACTGGAGGCTACAGTTCGTTTTGAGGTTAAATAATGCAAATGAAGTTTTTTTTATGTGCCGATCGTATAGATCTGATTGTTAGTTAAGAAAGTGTACGACGAAATGAAGTGAGGCCGAAATTTAAAACGATGCGATTTAGAAACGTGTCGAGTATAGAGTTACGCGCGGGAAAAGGTTTCGCTCTTATCTCCACTGACGCCGGCGGAAACCGCTGAATCGACAGTTCGATACTTTTCTTGCGGAATCATAAAATGCAGAAGAAAGCAGCTTAGCTTGCTTGCGTTGCACGAAAAAAATAATACTAATAATAAAAGCCACAACTATCTGCCATCTCGCGGAAGCTAGGAGCTAGGAGCTTCGCGCGGGACAGAAATTTCAAATTTAATAGGCTCACGTGACGCCAACCATCTCTCCCAAAATTGACACGAAAGGCTTTAAAAGTCCCTTCGCGTTGCTCTCGTTGCTAATTTTTTTTTCAAAGTCCGGTTGTGTTTATACTGTTCCCATGACAACGGGCGCACTTTTCATACCTAACTTTAGTTTAATTCCTTTAGTTTAATTTAGCTTTAGTTTAATTCCAAGTCCGTGTTTTGTATTTTCTTCTTTACGTTTTGTTTCGAGAGCCTTCTTCCATAGAGCTTTACTCGCCGGTGTACCTTCCGTTACGGTCGGTCGATTTTACGCCTTAACCCGTTTGTTTATTTGGCCACTGTCTCGCAGTTTCTTGCCGACCTTAGATCTCATTTGGCTCACCTGCTAAACCGCTTCCGTCGTTATTGGCCTGTTTGGTTGATTCGAATTTCGCGCCGTGGGGATGTATCCGTGCTGGGATTTTCCGGAAACGTGTTGACGCCATCGACGGTCCGGCGCACTTGAATTTTTGCACTCTTCGAGGTGTGGCAGTAAAAGTAAGCGGCATGGTTGGTGTGCACATGTTATCTCTCCGTTGATCCCTTGAGAAATTCTGCAGTTTTGGTTTGGAATTTGTTGTACTGCCCCCGTGTCGGGATTTACTCAAGACGCTGTGCTACCTACCTGTGTAGATAAGGAGTGCGAAATTGATCCAGTGTCGCCGGCGGCTTCAGTGGGACGGGAATGGGTTCTTAAACCATAACGCGAAGGCCAATCCAAAATAGGCGCCACTTAATTTTTTTTGAAAGGAATTCGCGTAAAAATTAAAAAAAACACGACACGTCCAAAGCATGAACACAAGTTTATTAAAAGATTGATCACGAGTAATCGATTAAATCAGAGGGTGAACAACACAACTAACGTTAAACAGTAAATCCTAACAATTCGGATCCGAAATTAATACAAAGTTAAATAAAAAAAAAACATTCACTTATTCTAACGCCGAAGTACTCGTTCGATGAATTACGTTTAGTAAGCGCAACGCAAGAGAAAAGGTGAATTCCTCCGAAATGGAGTTTACTTCGCGAGTATACGCAAAATTTACGTGTGCGAAAGCGACAACATCAAAACCACCGTAACGCAAGAATAAATAAACATAAATATCCGACCCGATTACGTAGCATTCATACGTCTGTCGAGTCAGTTGCAAAGCGGTAAGCGACGTCGCTGGTCCTCGGAGTGTCGGTCTCCTTGCGGGGTTTAACGGTCGGTGCACTGGGGGGGTCGGTACGGTGCTACGGGCGGTATGATGATCCCAGTAAATGTCGCACGCACGGGATAGTCGTCCGAACGAAGAAAGGACAGCCAAAACGAAAAGCATAAGGGGAGCAAAATGACCGTGAACTGCAAGATAATGCAAAACGATGGGGTAAACCTTACCTAAGTCAGAATAGGACGTAGGCTGAACACGAGTTGGCACACAGTCAACTCTCTCGTACAGGTGAATTAATCAGAGTCGGCCAACAGCCGTAAGATCTATTCTCTTCCTCCAAGAGAAATTAGAGCGGGAACCCACAAAACTAACTGCACGCAAATCACCTGGCGGTCGACAACACACTGGCAATTCCGGCGTTTTGCAAAATCAAGAGGGGTAGAAAACGGAATAAAATGAGATGAACGATGGTCTGTTTGAATCGTACCAATAACATAAGAATGTGACATCAGCGGAAACCAATCAAAATAAAGGGCAAGGGTTACGGACATACGCACCGGTTACAGGTGCGGATGTTTTTTAAAACGAAACAATTCGACCATCCGTCGTCGTCCGCGTCACAAAGTGGTACCCTTTAAATTGGACAAGTAAACACCGCGTAAACGCAATTCCAACCCTAAGCAAGGCTGGGGCTAATTTTATATAATGAACTTGTTCGTCTGATCTGAAGCTTTTAGCGAAAAGCATGTTAAAAAGAAAGTTTTGGATAAATTACACGAACGAGGAATTGTAAATTCCTACGCGTAATGTGGGAAACAAAACGAAGTGTGCTAAAAATAGATCGTAACGTTGAAATGTGTACTGTACAGGGTGTGTTCGTACACAGGCGGAAAATAAACTGTAACAGCTTTGAAGTTTTTATTACCTTATTTTCCGACGCCCTTTTTTTGGCGGATCGGGTAACCTGACGTACACACTCGACCTTGGGACTAGTCGGCGTTTAGCCTTACTTTTGCTTAGTGATTTGTCTTGGTTTTCGGTTCATTTCCCAATTCTTTGAAATTTTTGAAATTGAAATTAGTATTTTTGAATTAATTAAAATCGTATCGATAAAACCCAGGGGGAAAAGAGAGAGAGGGAGACGGACATCTTCGTTTGGCATACGTAACAGCCCGCGACTACTCGAGATTTACAACCTCGGCGCGCTGAATTATAAAACGGTAGGAATACCCTATATAGTATTCGTTCTCAAAATCTTTATCTCTCCCTCATACCTTGTTTGCAGTAGCTACCTTCCGTGCCCCCCCCGCCCCGCCCCCCAAATTTATGGAACTTGTACGTCCACCTTATTTGCGAGCGGTGCGTATCATCGCGCGCTCTCTGCACTGTCGAGTTTACATGAAACTGGCAGATGACCGCGGCGATGTCACCACCGTGAAAACGTTTGAATTCTTTTCCAGGACCGTCACTCATCGTGGCGTGCGGAATTTTGATTGGATGAATGGAAGCTCTGTGCACAACGCCGCCGTGCTAATCGCGACATGCTAATGCGAGCACTTCTTCGCCGTGCTCGCCGATGATGGACGTCACTTATTTTACAACATTTTTAAATCACTCTGGTGCTGTTTGTTTGAGCGTGATCATCCCCATCCCCACGACGTTTGCTCCAGTTTAATCAAGCATTAACCTGAACTTTGATTAAATGGTATCGCACTAAGCTACGAAAACTGTTGCATGTATTTGTTTAATAGATTTTTGTTAAGCACTTGTAAATCGAACTGTCGATGCATCGCTTGGGGGGAGGGGGAGGCAGAGCAACAGATGCACCGGTCACTTGGCAAGTGGCACCCGTGAAAACCGAAAGTGCTGGAAACATTTTAACACAATGTGTGAATTGGTCGCAGCGGCGTTTATTAAGTGAAGTAAATTATACGCGGAGACATCGGCAATTGCGTCGTAAAGCCCGGAACGGCCATTATTAGAGCGTAATGTGAATCTCGTATGCACAAAGTGGCGAAGCTATTAAAAACGTTTTAAGACGCAACGGTCGTAGCTCATATGCTAAACGCACTAATTAACGATTGAATAAACAAGCCTGAAAGCATCGCCCGATGCTTTTAACACCGAATAATTTTGCATAAATCTTCGGAGGCCGCTTTAACGACCCACCACTAAGAAACCGTTTAAAACATTGTCCATAAACCGTCGATATTTCAGATAAATAGCATGTACGTACCTTTTTTGAACATCGTACTAGTATAAGGATTGCCGGATTTGGTGGTCAAGGACGAACAGTTCCAGCGATGCCCCAAGAATTGATACTGACATTCCTTGATCGCCTCGGCGATGCCCGCGAGCGCTTCCTTGGTGACATTCGGCTTCTTCAGGCACACGTCCATTTGCTTTTTCGTTAGTCCCGGCGTCGTCTTGCATACTGTCCTGTCCAGCAGGGAAGAGAACGAGTAAATATGCTTCTGGCTGCCCGAGGAGATCTTCCCCGTTGCCCTAAAAAAAATAAAATAAAATGAATACGTTCGTTGTGAGCAGGACGATTCAATTCTCTTGTTTTTCGATTTTATTAAATTCCTTGGGCAGAAACAAATTTAACCGGAATTCCGACGCTCTGAAATTTAAAGTATGTGGACGCGCGCGTGGGAAAACGGCCCTAACATATTTAAAACAAATCACCCGCCGCTCCTTGTTCCACCAATTAACTCCGGATGTTTCCCTTCTCCTTTTTAACCATCGAAAGAGTAGCAGCAGAAGCAGCAGCAGCAGCAGAAGGAGCGTCCCCATCGATGCATCTGACTGACGTTATCGGACGCATCGACCTCGTCGTGAATTTAGTTTGGGGAAATTAAGAAGGACAAGTGGCTTGACGTATGACGGGGTATTAGATTATGTTGATGGGCTTCTTATACAGAGAGAGCATACAAGCTCATACCTTACAATTCCACCCCACAATTGGGGTGAAGTTGAGAGCATTTTTCAAATAAAATGAGAAAGTTTTTTTTTATTCGATTCGATTGGCGAATAATTCGTGGGTCGGGGACGTCATTTGTTTCTAAGGTCTCCAGATTTGCATGATTTTAGTGTTTCGGGGTTAACTCCCCCCCTTATTTTTTCCATAATTTTGGATGAAACAGATTCATGAAAATCAAAACTCTTCAAAACAGAAGTTCTTTTTTTAGTTTGATTCGATTATCAGATCGTGAGACGTACAACTGCATATTTGCCGAATTTAGTGTTTCGTGTTTACTCCCCCCCCCCTCCCGTTGCCCCTTTTCTCTCTTAGGATTAGGGATGAAACAGTTTCCTGAAAAGCAAACGTTTTTAAAAAAGATTTTTTTTTTTAGTATGATTCTATCAGTAAAAAATTTGTGGATGTTAGAAGTCATTTGTTTTCTAGCAATTGTTTCATTTTGTCAACGTCTGGCTCAAAATGTTCGTTATATTATCTGAAAATCGAAATTTTTTCAAATAGAAGTTTTTTTTTTTTAAATTTGATTCGATTGGCAGTCATGTGTGGATCGTAGAACGTCATTTGTTTCTAAGAATCACAGAAAATGTTTAATTCGAGTGTTTCGTGGTTACCCCCCCCCCTCCCCTCGCCCACACTTTTTCCAGCAGTTTTCCAAACAGTTTCCTGAAAATCAAAATTATTCAATTATTCAAAATAAAATTTTTGTTTTTTTTTTAATTTGATTCGATTGGTTGGTAATTTGTGGAACGTGGGACGTCATTTGTTTTTAAGGACTACAGATTTGTTGAATTTGAATGTTTCGTGTTTACCCCCTCCCCCTTATTTTCCCAGAATTTTAGATGAAACAGTTTCCTGAAAATCAAGATTATTTAAAACAAGTTTTTCTTAAATTTGATTTGTGAATTGTGGAACGTCGGTTGTTTCTAAAGGCTACAGATTTGCTGAATTTGGATATTTCGTGTTTACCCTCCCCCCTCCTCTTTCCTCAGGATTTTGGACGGAACAGTTTCCTGAAAATCAAAATTATTCAAAACAAAATTCTTTTTTAAATTGAATTTGAATTTGTGGAACGTGGGACGTCATTTGTTTTTAAGGACTGCAGATTTGCTGAATTTCAATGTTTCGTGTTTACCCCCCCCTATTTTCCCAGAATTTTAGATGAAACAGTTTTCTGAAAATCAAAATTATTCGAAACAAGTTTTTTTTATTTTATTCGATTTGTGGATCGTGGAACGTCAATTGTTTCTAAAGGCTACAGATTTGCTGCATTTGAATGTTTCGTGTTTACCCCCCCCCCCCTTCTTTTCTCAGGATTTTGGACGAAACAGTTTCCTGAAAATCAAAATCATTCAAAACGGAATTCTTTTTTAAATTGGATTCGATTGGTTGATAATTTGTGGAACGTGGGACGTCATTTGTTTTTAAGGACTGCAGATTTGCTGAATTTCAATGTTTCGTGTTTACCCCCCCATTTTCCCAGAGTTTTAGATGAAACAGTTTCCTGAAAATCAAAATGATTCAAAACAAGTTTTTTTTTTTAAATTTCATTCGATTTGTGGATCGTGGTCAATTGTTTCTATTTGTTACAGATTTGCTGAATTTGAATGTTTCGTATTTACCCCCCCCCTTCTTTTCTCAGGATTTTGGACGAAACAGTTTCCTGAAAATCAAAATTATTCAAAACAGAATTTTTTTTTACATTGGATTCGATTGGATGATAATTTGTGGAACGTGGGACGTCATTTGTTTTTAAGGACCGCAGATTTGTTGAATTTGAATGTTTCGTATTTACCCCCCCCCTATATTCCGAGAATTTTAGATGAAACAGTTTCCTGAAAATCAAAATGATTCAAAACAAGTTTTTTTTTAATTTGATTCGATTTGTGGATCGTGGAACGTCAATTGTTTCTAGAGGCTACGGATTTGCTGAATTTGAATGTTTCGTATTTACCCCCCCTTCTTTTCTCAGGATTTTGGACGAAACAGTTTCCTGAAAATCAAAATGATTCAAAACAAGTTTTTTTTTTAATTTGATTCGATTTGTGGATCGTGGAACGTCAATTGTTTTTAAAGGCTACAGATTTGCTGCATTTGAATGTTCCGTGTTTACCCCCCCCCCTTCTTGTCTCAGGATTTTGGACGAAACGGTTTCCTGAAAATCAAAATTATTCAAAACAGAATTCTTTTTTAAATTTGATTCGATTGGTTGATGATTTGTGGAACGTGGGACGTCATTTGTTTTTAAGGACTGCAGATTTGCTGAATTTCAATGTTTCGTGTTTACCCCCCCTCCCCCTATTTTCCGAGAATTTTAGATGAAACAGTTTCCTGAAAATCAAAATGATTCAAAACAAGTTTTTTTTTTTTAATTTGATTCGATTTGTAGATCGTGGAACGTCAATTTTTTCTAATGGTTACAGATTTGCGGAATTTGGATGTTTCGTATTTACCCCCCCCCCTCTTCTTTTCTCAGGATTTTGACGAAACAGTTTCCTGAAAATCAAAATTATTCAAGACAAAATTCTTTTTTAAATTTGATTCGATTGGTTGATAATTTGTTGAACCTGGGACGTCATTTGTTTTTAAGGACTGCAGATTTGCTGAATTTCAATGTTTCGTGTTTACCCCCCCTCCCCCTATTTTCCCAGAATTTAGATGAAACAGTTTCCTGAAAATCAAAATTATTCAAAACAAAATTCTTTTTAAAATTTGATTCGATTTGTGAATCGTGGGACGTCATTCGTTTGTAAGGGCAACAGATTTGCTGAATTTCAATGTTTCGTGTTTACAACCCCCCCCCTCTTTTCCCAGGAGGTGTCGACAAACGGAAGTACTGATTTTGTATTAATTAAATACTTTGTCATCGTCATACTATTTTACATAATAATTTTTTTTATTAATATTTAATAACTATAGGATGAATATGTTTAATAAAGAAAATCCTTAATTTTATGCTTATTTTTTATATACAGCGCGATTCATAATAAGTGTCCGATCCGTTAACCCCACGTAGCACGTGAACAAACAAAGCAAAAGGTTTTTGTGAATAGGGGGTCTTAGGTGCATAGTTTTTAAGATAAAATTAATTAAAGATGCACATGTAAATAGGTTCGTTGGCACTGGAATAACTGACCTAACTCACAAAATCGTTTGCCCTTGAATAAAATTCTAAAACGCCCGCGTTTACAACTTTTCCGAGAGATTTATGACGGGCAATTCAATTATTGCAGACACGTGTTTGGGAATGCAGACAAAGAGAATGAAATTTATTGTCGTTATAAAAATGTGTGGCGGCGTACCTATCACATTCTAAAAATAGTTGTCAGTGATACTCTAACGGTTTCAATTTGGGATTCAAAAGCGTTAAATTTTTGAAATTTATTCCTTGTAATTTCGTACTTGCGTAACCGTAGTAAATACACTCCTAACGGGTCGGACATCTATTATGAATCACGCTGTATTTGTATTTTTCCCTCGTTCATAGATGTCTCCATTCCGTAATGAAACACCTTGATGCCGTATCAGTCGAATCACGTCAGCGCGCACCCATCGAATGGTTACATTCTTTATTTTATTTTTTACTACCTTTTGAACCTACACACACTCCACCGGCTTCACAGCCGTTATTTAGATGGACGACCAGTATACGATGGGTCCCGAGTTCGAACCTCAGTAAAAATTACTTTCAAGCGAAAAAAGAAATATGATTCTTGCGCCTTAGAGCATAGGCAACTTCTACACACGTCGTTCCTGCGCCTTGCACATAGGCAACTTCTGCACATGTCGACGTGGACCTTACGAAACGCCTAGCAAAGTGACGGTAGGCAACCATACATGCATCAAAGTGCATGAAAGTAATAACTCCTTTCAATGAATCCGGGAAAGAAATTAAAATAAAAAATATCCTGGGCTGCTGAAACACCGGGGGCGTCGGCACTAGGTACGATCGGAATAAAATACGGTGTACCGCAAGGGTGCAAGGTTGACACCCGCACTGTTTCTGTTTTATAAATATCGCGCGCATTGTTTTAAACTATTGCAGATAACGTAACGGTATTCAATAAATAATCATTTAATTAAGAAGTACCAGGCCAATCCTTCCTGATCCTATAGACGTAAGTTATTTAACAGTTTCAAAACGTGTGATATTTAGGGAGTATCTAAAGGGAATTCATAAACGAAGATGCAACGCCTGGAGAAATCAAATAGAAATAAAAATCATGACCGAAAATCAGTCCTTTTTAGAAATTGTTGAATATCAAAGATATACATTTTTCTTTTTTGATCTGTACTCATCGAGCAAAATACCATCAACATGTGCAACTATAGGTGAGGGTTCGACCCCCCCCGCACCGCCTGATGCATATGGGTTCTATATAAGAGATGAAACATTTAGGTGCCCTTATGATTGTGTTCGGATTCACACCGATTCCTTCGAACTGGGTTTTCCCAGTTTGTAAGGCGCGAATACTGAAGGAGAAATAACAACAGTAAGACGGTCGCAGCCGCTTGGGGCAAGTGTCAAAAAAAAGTATTGCTTCGAACGTGCTTCACACGAAGTAAAAACTTCACTTTAAAAAACAGCTTTCGTTAAATTGTGCCTTCAGTAAACACGCACGATTTGTTTCTATTTATTAATTTTTTGTTTAATAAAAAGCTAAAGCAGTAAACGTGCTTATTTCGTCCGAAAGTTTTTTTTTACAGCATATGAAATACATACTCTTGGTCCTTTAGTAATTAATGTACATTTACGAAGCTTCGAACTTCATGAATGTCACTGTATGTGATAGTGATGGTCACTGTATGTGATAGTGATAATCACTGTATGTGATAGTGAGTGATTTGTGACACAATAAAATAGAGTTACAATTGGCAAGAGCCAAATACACAAAAGAAAAAAGGAAATTAAACATATTTGTCGTTGATCATGTGCATGTCCAGGGATTTTGTTTATATTTTGAACGGTACCTGCACATTTTATTATTAAACGTATAAAATCTGAAGTGTCAGGATTTGCTAAAACAAAAAAACAAAATAATGACAATTATTAATAGTAATATTAATCTGATCAACGTCGACTGTTCATTGATTGAGTTCCTCGAGTTATTAATAAATTCATTGAAACAGCTGGCAGCAGTTATTAACTTCCAACTTCACTATTTTTCTAAGAATTATTTCATTTAATCGATCTTAACGTTCTACGATGAACAAATGAACAAATAATCAAAGTCTTCGAAAGTTAAATCGACTGTTGTTCGCCGAGTGAACTGACAGTTGCAATCCAAGAGACTTTAAAAGACGAAGCAAAATAATTGGATGCTGAACTCGACAAGTTAAAATCGACTGTTCACTGATTGTGAGACATTTACAAATCGTTTCTATCAAAGGTTTCTGAACTTTATTGATTTCATAGGACGGAGTTAATAACCGCCGAATTAAAATCGGCGTCTCACAGCAACGTGGGCTGTTCACTGCGTCATTAATTAATTGACAGCTTCTGTTCATTTACGCACGGTTGAAAGGACAATTAAAATTGACAGCTCACATCAATTTCGACCGCTCATCTATTTTCTACTTTTTTTCGAGAACTCCAGGGATCTTCGATTTTAATTAACTTCGTACTTGGGGCAAAACGAATGTCGAAATTGATTAAAAGCTACAGTTCACATCAACTGTTCAACGAGACGGCAAATAATTGAGAGTCAATGTTCGTTTTCGATTCGTCAAGAAGTTTCGACACAATTAAACGCCGGAATTAATTAAAGTCGATAGTTCACATCAATGTCGAACGTTCATTGAAACATTAATTTATTAACTAACAGGGTCGCCGTTCACTTTCGATTCGTCGAGGATTTAAAGGACTTCCGATTTTAATTAATTTCAAACGAACTGTTCAATAAAGCATCAAATAATAATTGATAGTTGACGTTCGTTTTCGATTCGTCGAGAAGTTTCGAAACAATTAAACAAGCATCCGAATTAGTTAAAGTCGATAGTTCACATCAATGTCGAACGTTCATCGAAGCATTAATTAACCGACAGGGTCGCCGTTCATTTTCGATTCGTCGAGGACTTAAAGGACTTCCGATTTTAATTAATTTCAAACGAACTGTTCAATAAAGCATCAAATAATAATTGATAGTTGACGTTCGTTTTCGATTCGTCGAGAAGTTTCGAAACAATTAAACAAACGTCCGAATTAGTTAAAGTCGATAGTTCACGTCAATGTCGAACGCTCATCGAAGCATTAATTAACCGACAGGGTCGCCGTTCATTTTCGATTCGTCGAGGACTTAAAGGACTTCCGATTTTAATTAATTTCAAACGAACTGTTCAAACGAAGCATCGAATAATAATTGATAGTTGACGTTCGTTTTCGATTCGTCGAGAAGTTTCGAAACAATTAAACATCCGAATTAGTTAAAATCGAAAGTTCACGTCAATGTCGATTGTTCATCGAAGCTGACAGTTGCTGTTCAGTTTCGATTCGACAAGCAAGCTGTTGCAAAACATCACGTTCGCGTTCCGTTCATGATGGATCCCGCACGAATCGAACTTGAACTCTTTTTGAATCGACTCAAATCGACGAATCGATGCAGCTAGCGTCGAGTGGTAAGTGACAGTCGCCGAAGCAACCTAACTGAACGTTGGAATCGTTTACATCAACATCAACTGTTCAGTGATACGTCAAATAGTCGAGAGTCATTGTCGAACGTCGGAATTAGTTAAAATCGCTAGTTCACATCAAAGCGATCGATGGCATTTGTTTTTCGGGGGTACACAAGACGTAAGAAGAAACAAATGTCATAAGTTGTTTTTTTTTCTAATAAATTCCTGAAGTTTTGTTTTCATAAAAATTACGAACTTCCGCGTCTGTCTTTTTATATTTATTAACGTGATCGATAGCTTTTGTTTCTTGTTACCCCTTTTTCATTTATTAACAGGACCAGATAGCTTTTGTTTATGTGAGCTATGGCAAGTGCAATCAATACGTTTAATTTTTTTTAAGCTACATACGAAAAAAATCATAATTTAAAGAAAATTCTAGTCGATTCCCAAAAACTCAAATAATTCCTCAAATTTTTTTATTATGAACCCGATCGATAGCTTTTGTTTCTGTGAGTTTCTAAAGAAAACGAGCTACTAAAAGTAATGCGATCGGGAGCTTTTGTTATTATGGAAACTTTGAGAACTCAGTTAAACTACACAGTTAACTTTAATCTTTGGTTTATTCCCTTGAAAACTATTGCAGGCTTGGGAATAAACGAAGGATTAAAATTAACAAGTGACTGAAGCACCGGCCCTAAGAAAGAGAAAGAAATTGCCGAAAAATTTCCAACACGCGTTTTCAAAAAAAAAATTCTCAAATTTTGCTTTTTGGAAGATACGCTGTTCGCTTGATTTGTTAGTGACGATTACTGTGGAGGTAGACGAATAAAAAAACAATTTCATTAATCCAAAGCCCACTAAAGTAAAATCAGATTTTTTTTCAATTTCCAATTAAAAAAAAAATATGAAACGAAAAATAGGAAAACTACATATTTTTGGAATTGAGAAATAAATGTCTTTCTTAAGGCGAGCGCTCCATTTAAATTAACAAAGTTGACACTCGCTTGTTAGGTTTCCGATCGTCGTTTGTTTATTTTTTTTCAGTAAATTCTGGCGGTTCAAGTAAATGCCAAAAACTTTTGCATTTAACATCTTTAAGTATCTCGAACAATAAAATGCGTAGGTACTGTTCAAAATATAAACAAAAACTCTGTATACAGGGTGTAATCGAATAAGTTTCACTTATTACTATTGTATAATACGAGAGGTCTAGCTCAAAAATTAAAAGAAAGGACCTACCACGGGAGCGCATCGCCTTTTGTTTGAAAACCTCTGTTCGTTCGTGAGATATGCGTGCGTATATCGTCGGATAAGCATTATTCTTAGAATAACGTGACGTGGGTGTGACGTAGATAAGGAGGAACGTTAAAGGATATTCGGCGAACCGTCGCAGCTATCAAAGGAATTCCTTCAAAAGTATGTCAATTAGAACATCAGTTCATTTCTTTCCAAGACAATTTTCTTACTTGGTCGCAAGTATTGTAAGTTACATTTTTTTTTGGATAATCCCTGTATAAATAACTAATTAACCAATCAAATTACCCAAAACAAGCAGTCATCAATGTGACACCATCGATAATGTGCCACCATCTTGAGTTTCTTCCAATTCAGTTTTGTTGCTCGTCCTCGGGCGTCTTTCTTTGATCGACCCTCGTATCTTTGATCGACCATTGAATAAATTGAATTACCTAATACGTTGCAAAGTAATTTTTTTTGTAGTTTTTAACAAATTGATCAATAATGTTGTACTTCGAAGGTTCTAGGATGCGCGTATTACGCGAACAGAGTTAACCATTATTTACAAACTTATAGAAACTAAATCTTTCTTTTTTCTGATCAGCCCTCGTATAAATGACGTGCTCGTGTTACGCAAGCATTTTGTTTTTTTAAATTTTCCATTTATAGTGGTTACAGTAACTAAAACTTATTCGATTACGCACTGTATATTGATGGCACGATCGTTTTAAAATTTGGATGAATAAAGTAAATCTGGAAGGGTGGAAGGATCTGGGGGGTGGGGGAATTGATTCCTGAGTGTTGCAAAATTAAAACGAAACTGTTGAAAGTCTCTTGAAATGCCGAAGTTGCGTTTTCGCTGCAAGTCGCATCGGTTAAAGTCTCTGTCTGCGACATTTGTTATGTTGAACAAAGAAAAAACCCACGGGACATCAATTTTCGTTTCCTCTTGTAATTTTGAAAAGAAAACTCATCTAAAGTAGCATCCGGACAGTGCGTTTTCGCCGCAAGTCGCAATGCGATCGGTTAAGGTCTTTGTTCATTATGTTCTCGGTGCGAAAGAAAGAAGAAACCGCCACGGGCCATCAATTTTCGTTTCCTCTTGTAATTTTGAAAAGAAAACTCATGTAAAGTAGCATCCGGACAATGCGCTTTCGCCGCAAGTCGCAATGCGATCGGTTAAGGTCTTTGTTCATTATGTTCTCGGTGCGAAAAAAAGAAGAAACCGCCACGGGCCATCAATTTTCGTTTCCTCTTGTAATTTTGAAAAGAAAACTCATCTAAAGTAGCATCCGGACAGTGCGCTTTCGCCGCAAGTCGCAATGCGATCGGTTAAGGTCTTTGTTTATTATGTTCTCGGTGCGAAAAAAAGAAGAAACCGCCACGGGCCATCAATTTTCGTTTCCTCTTGTAATTTTGCAAAGAAAACTCATCTAAAGTAGCATCCGGACAGTGCGCTTTCGCCTCAAGTCGCAATGCGATCGGTTAAGGTCTTTGTTCATTATGTTCTCGGTGCGAAAGAAAGAAGAAACCGCCACGGACCATCAATTTTCGTTTCCTCTCGTAATTTTGAAAAGAAAACTCATCTAAAGTAGCATCCGGACAGTGCGTTTTCGCCGCAAGTCGCAACGCGATCGGTTAAGGTCTTTGTTCGTTATGTTCTCGGTGCGAAAAAAAGAAGAAAACCGCCACGGGCCATCAATTTTCGTTTCCTCTCCTAATTTTGAAAAGAAAACTCATCTAAAGTAGCATCCGGACAGTGCGTTTTCGCCGCAAGTCGCAATGCGATCGGTTAAGGTCTTTGTTTATTATGTTCTCGGTGCGAAAAAAAGAAGAAACCGCCACGGGCCATCAATTTTCGTTTCCTCTTGTAATTTTGAAAAGAAAACTCATCTAAAGTAGCATCCGGACAGTGCGCTTTCGCCGCAAGTCGCAATGCGATCGGTTAAGGTCTTTGTTTATTATGTTCTCGGTGCGAAAGAAAGAAGAAACCGCCACGGGCCATCAATTTTCGTTTCCTTTTGTAATTTTTAAAAGAAAACTCATCTAAAGTGGCGTCCAGACGATGCGTTTTCGCCGCAAGTCGCAATGCGATCGGTTAAAGTCGTATAAAAATTTTTACGATCGTCTTTTGTTCGTTAGGTTTTCGATATGAAACAAAAGAAATTGATTCCCAAGTGTTGCGAAATTAAAACGAAACCGTCGAAGTTTCACGAATTGCCGAAGTTTCCCGGAAAATGGTTTGGGAAACGCCGGCGTACGGACTGGCACATAAACTCAAATTAAATCTCGAAGGTTGGAAGGACGGGGGGAAAATATGTTGATTTAAGAAAAGGGTGAGGGGGTGGAGGAAAAATAATGGATTTATTTAATAAATGTCCTATTGGCACGTTCGCGTTGAGACTCATCAAAAACGTTGTTAACGGAAAATTTTTGGGCTAAATAAAAATTGGATTGAAACTTCCTCTCCCTTCGTGGGTTGATTGTGACTCTTTCGTTTCGATTTCCTTTCGCCTCCCTTTTAAATTTTAGCACTTCCTTACTTTGTTAGGCCTTACGTGATTGTATCAACGGGTCGTAAAGTGCGTAAACATCGAAAGTCAACAAAGACCCACACGCTCTCGTGCCCTTTTAAAAAAAAAAAAACTCTCTCGATTTACTCACCAGGATATCCTCGTTACGATTAACAGCAAACACGGAAAAGGATACAACAGCATTCTTCACGCATCGCACTCGGGCCGCTCGTGTTATCCTGTGAAAATCCTTTCGCGCACTCCGCGGCACTTTACATTTTCGCACGTTTTCCCCCGTTTTTCCGCGTTTCCGATCCCGGATTAAACACCGAAAACCGAAGGCGTCATCGTATTTTCCGGGTGGTGTCAAATTAGTAGCAGCCGGAAGTAGAGTCGTCAGCGGCAGCAGCGTCGGTACGATAATAAAAGCAACTCGATGAGACAGCGGAACTACTTTGTCGGGGAAGAGTAATCACTGCAGGAATGGGAATGAAGATGCGTATATGGGGTGGACCAGCGTAGACCGTGGGGTGCCTGGGAGAGGGGTGCATTCACCTGGGGGAGGAGACACCGTCAAAGCGAGTGGGGGCTACTAATTACCAAGCCCCATTGATTACGCCGCCGACAATCGTACTCATCCTGTAGAGAGTGTGGAGCACCTCACTGACATACCGAAGCTACTTAACGTGCTTTTTATGTCCTTATTAATGCAGGGGCAGGGGGCGAGGAAATTTTTCCCCGTACGCCTTTGGCAATAGCAAACTTTAAAAATAACGTTTCGCAGTATACACTGACATCTTCTTCAATGTATTTTTACTTATGGTATTTTCGTTTTCTTTTAACTGTCCACCACTGTACAGTAGATACAATTCATAGCTTCAAGAAGTAAACCCCGAATATGTACTTCCCTGGAAAATAAGCTAGGGACTTCAACAAATCAGAAAAACGAAAAAAAAGAAGAAACCGCCACGGGCCATCAATTTTCGTTTCCTCTTGTAATTTTGAAAAGAAAACTCATCTAAAGTAGCATCCGGACAGTGCGTTTTCGCCGCAAGTCGCAATGCGATCGGTTAAGGTCTTTGTTTATTATGTTCTCGGTGCGAAAAAAAGAAGAAACCGCCACGGACCATCAATTTTCGTTTCCTCTTGTAATTTTGAAAAGAAAACTCATCTAAAGTAGCATCCGGACAATGCGTTTTCGCCGCAAGTCGCAATGCGATCGGTTAAGGTCTTTGTTCATTATGTTCTCGGTGCGAAAAAAAGAAGAAACCGCCACGGGCCATCAATTTTCGTTTCCTCTTGTAATTTTGAAAAGAAAACTCATCTAAAGTAGCATCCAGACAGTGCGTTTTCGCCGCAAGTCGCAATGCGATCGGTTCAAGTCGAATAAAAATGTGGACGTCGCTGGCGTTGCAATAGAAAAATGTAGTCAGATTTATTCTGTCGTCGCATGCCTCTTCTATTAATTCTTCAATTACGTAGTAGGCGACAGACATAATAAAGTAACTCGTATTTTGTAAGGACAGTGCAAAAACGAGGGAGCCATCTTTCGTCTACGATTTAAAACTACCTTTCTTCTTCGTCTTCTCTTCACCGCAAGATCATCCGATTTTCAAGAATTTAATAAAGAAGGTGACTTCAATTAAAAGAAAAATTCGATCGTTACAGCGCCATCTGTTGGTTGACGAAATTATTTTGGAAGAATATTTGGCTGTATATACAATAATAATTCAGAGAAAATATAGTTTACTTACAAACGTGTTACAGTGAGAAGAAAGTTTGCTTACAAGTGCGTAATATACATACATTTATACATATAATACGAAATGAGAGCGCCATCTTTTGGACAACAACGACAGTTCGTTACCTCGATTTTTATACAATAATAATTTTTTTATTATAAATTCTTATCTTCTTTACTCTGTCTGCACATAGACGTAAGATTCGCTTACAATATAAACAATTTATAACAGCAGCACAAAAACGGGAGCGCCACAATTTTATATCAGTAATGGAATTGTTTTTATTAAAGAAAGTACCCGTCCTCCTTCACTACAAAATCATCAAATTCTCAAGGATTTAATAATGAAGGGGGTGCAAATTAAAAAAAAATAAATAAAACAGAACGACATAGCGCCATCTCTTAAGCTTTCAGGCAGAATTTTCGAGACTACTATGAAATTATTTAAAAAACAGCGTTTGCTTGTTACAGTTTACAATTGCGATATAAAATGAGAGCGCCATCTTTTGGCTAACGACAGCGATTCTTTTGTATCGAAATTTCATTATGAAATCATCTATTCTCGAGAATCGGGGCAACTTTAATAATGAAAGTAGCTCAAATTAAAAACACGAAGCGACAGAGCGCCATCTTTTGATCAGCGACATTGTTTTAGGTTATTTCGTCAAACTACACGACATGTTCGAGAATACACACCAGAAAATATTTTTAAAAATTAATTTAAGGTTATAATACAAAAAGAGGGCGCCATCTTCTGGCTTTCAGCGCAAGCTCATTACCTCGTCTCTTCTTATATCAAAAATTTTTACCTCCTTTACTCTGTTACGTTTAATCGTAAGATCTGCTTACAACAGTACGTACAAACAATTTGTAATAAAAATATAAAAATGGGAGCGCCATCTTTCGCCTACAATTTACTACTATTAACAACGGAATTATCTTTTTTTCTTCTTCTTCTTGGATTCAAAAACAAGTACTGAATCGGCGAAGGTGAAATACCGTCAATATCCATGGCGTAGCTCAAATAAAAGAAACTAAGAAAGTATAGAGCGCCATCTATTGGTCAGCGACAATATTTTAGATAATTTCGCCTAAATTTGAGACAGAATTCCGAGAAACTGTTAAAACAATTCCAAAAAAAGCGATTGCTTACAAATATTTTTTATTTACAACACAAAATGAGAGCGCCATCTTTTGGCCACAATTTTTTCCATCTCATAAAAATAACCTTTTTTTCTTTAAGACCAAATTCAGTCCTTAAAAACATAGTGTACATAAAAATGGTGCTGGCTATCGGACGCTTACAATATGGCGCCGCAAGAAATACATAAAAAAAATAATAAAAAATATGACGGGTTGCTTTGGTACGCGTCCGATTTCTCACCGTTTTGACAAGTCATCGTCTAAAAGCGGGCCAAATTTAAGCAAACCGCACTATGGGCTTGAGAAATAATGAAATCTTCATGAATTCCGCGCCTACATTCTCCTCGCGAGTTTCCACGACTGCATTGCGATTTGCGGCCGAAACGCAATATGTGGATGCGCCTTAAGGAATAAAACGCTTGCGTCGAAAACAAATCTAAATGGGTAGTCGCGGCTCATGTGACGCAACAGAACGAAGTTGTGAACTTGCTAATGTAGGGTAAAAGTATCTTCTTTCTTTATTACTCTCAGCGCATTCCATAACCTTCTTTATTGCTATTTATTATAATTCTATAACCAAAGGGAACTGACACACGATATGTATCGTGTTAGCCCAATATTGTAGACCAGTATGTATACAATGCGAACTGTCAGTCTCAATTAAATAAAATAATCTGGAAGTTCTGTGTTTAAGTGTTATTTTGATAATTTTTTTGATTATTCTAAATTTTATTCAATTCTTCCTTATGGGTGTTGATGCTGGTGTTGTCTCGTTATTGTAGCCAAAACATCGTTTGTATATGTGTATTTATTTGCACACTAATGTTAGGCATTGTTACGGACACGGTGAGTAAATCCGTTGCAAATAATTTCTAACTTTCGGATCACCCTGTGTATGGGCGAAAGTGTTATTGCGTCGCAGTTTGACCTTTGGAACTTGAACTGTTCCATAAACGACGGTTAGGACGGTAAACAACTCCGGACGACTCCTTTTCTTTTGTAATGAGACTGCTCCATGTTGAAAGTGTTGAAAGTGACATATTAAAGGGTTGTCATTGGTCAATGAACCTCTCCCCCACCCGCGAATCGTTCGCGTCGTACGCCGACCCGGTAGAGATTTGCTTCGCAAACAGATCGCATGGAGAGTTAAGCTAGGCGTTCACTTATCCGCATCGTACGTATCGCATGCAGCGAACGGAACATAAAAACTCAATCTTTTCATTATTTTAAATGTATCTGCGTTCACCGTTTCGCATCGGATGGATCGCCTCTTACGATGCGAACTCATAAGCAGGATAAAATCCGATTCGCGCGATGCGTACGATGCGGACAACTGGACGCCTAGTTTTATTCTCGCTTTTGTGTAAATTTTCACGAAACGGTCTTTGTTTTGGAGTGGAAAAGTAAACGGATATATTGTCCGGTGGTTGATCGTTTGCGGCGCGTCCTAGGCCTCTTAAAATCGTAAGGAAGTTTTGATACAGAACCTCAGCAAATTTGGAAACAAAGAAACAAGAGATTTCTTCGAATATGAAAAAAAATAAAAAATAATAAAAATAGCATATCGAAAAATGCATACAAAATTATTCAAAAATGGCGGGTAAACTCTTTAGGGAAATGTTGAAAACATTCTGAATACAACTTTGCGAGATCAGTTCTTTTTTCTTTGTAATTATGAGCAATTTTAATAAATGCAATAAACAATATGTAGAAGTTTATTTTCCAAAAAACGTTTGAGTAGCATTGGATGTGATTTAAATGTCCGCCCCAGCTGTGCGAAGTTTACTATTAAGTGCAATAAATGAATAAACCCACAGGAGTAATAAAATAGAGGTTGAGCTTGACTTTCGTAGGAAAGAATACGGAGATTAGAAATTAGTAGGGGAGAGAGGGGGAACGGCGAACAGCGTGCAATGGCGAACTCCTAAATTTAACGACTCTGAAACGGAGTGAACAAGATAAAGTTGTGCTTCCATCTAGTGGGAGACTTAACCAATTGGTCACATGCAACAGGTAGCTGGTTACCTTTACAGATGCCGCGTAGTAGAAGTAGAACAACTAATAAGGCAAGTTGGACGCAGGAGACCATGGAAGCAGCCTTAGCAGCTTTAGCAATCGGAAGAAAACTTCGTGAAGTATCGAGATAATTTCAGATTCCTCTGACTACACTCCACAACAGCAGGAAGGAACTCAGGAAAAGTAAGAGCACCACAAATGGGAAGAAAGTCCGTGTTTACAGCCGACCAAGAAAGAGAGATGACCAAACCTATATTTTAAAACTTGCAAAACTGTTTTATGGTGTAACACCTATTGAACTTTGTTACAGTTCATTTTTTTTCATTCCTGTTCTGAATACCCCCTGTATATGCATTGCCACCGTCCAGCCTTCATTTCTGTTCCGAACACGCCCTGTATATGCGAAATTCGACGTGTCGGATTATTCCTTGGACCGCGTCGTTGTACACATTGCAGTCAGTGTAGGAATACCCGTATTTCGCCGGCGTAATTTTTCTTAAACTTTCGTTTTAGCATATTTCTATTAACAGGACCTTCATTTATTTAAACAAATTCATTTTATATACGTAATCCATCCTTATTTGAGTTCAAAATCGCGTGTATGTGAGGAATTGCACGAATTATAACGAAGTTCTACTTCTGGACGCGTATTATGCGTGTTCTTTGCCCTTTCAGCCGATTGGTTCCCACTGTTACTAAGAAAGTTCCCCGGAGGTAGGATTAGAAGGTGTCTCGCTTGTTTATAATCGTTCCTTGTTTGTCAAACGAGAAATGTTGCGCCATTGTCAGAACGAAACTTGCCGTCTCTTGGGTCACACTCTCTTTTCGTAAATATTTTTATTTGTGCGTGCCATTACATCGAAGGGATGTTAGTGCATTTCTACGGCTAATTGCCGACTCTGATTAGACCCAGTTGTGAGACAAAAAAAACCGCGTGTCCCGTGGTTTGTCCCAGCTTCGGTAACAGACCGAGGTAAGTTCTATACGCAGCAACTCTCGGTTTGACTTAGGTGTTGGTTTCATTTTATTGCTTATAGGCTTTTATCGTGAGCTTCTAGCAAAAGCTATCATTAATCCTAGACTTTAATCTTGGACCTATATCAAGAGGTATTTCTCGTTGGGTGCATCGCGAATTACGGCGTTGGAAGTTCCCTCCCTCGCCCCTCTACGCGAAAGCCGGCACACTACAAAGTGTCGCTGCGACATTGCCGCAAAGACACCGACAAACGAATCTGACATCAAAGGAATAAAGGTCGGAGCGTTAAAATTTCTTTTCTTAGTTTTGAGCGATATTTCGCGGATTTAGTTTTTGATCCATTACTTTGATTTTGCCGCAATTAAACTTGCAACTTATTGCGTAACTGCCGGTGTAATTTAAATATGATATAAGCAGACGAGCGTTGACGCGTGCAAATAACCGGAGATTGCATTCTTTTGTATTCTGTTGCATTAGTTACGATTTGAATTATTTTAATATAGTTTAATGCGAAGTTCGGATCCGACCAAGTTGAATATGTTGTAAACGTTCGTGTTCCCCCTATATATTATTTATTTGTGTATTTTCTTTTATGATTGTTGTTTGTGACTAAGTAAATTGACGTGTTCTGGATGTAACGGGTTTTCTTAATTTTCACCTTGTCCCCCTTTCAAAAAAAATTAAGTGGCGCCTATTTTCTAATGGGTTTTGGCCTTCGCGGTTTGGATTTGAACCCTCCCGTCCCACTGTAGCTGGCTGACAACATTGGAGTAAAGTTTCGCTCCAATGTAAAACTTCTGCCTATCTACGCAGGTAGGTAGCACCCTCAGACATTTTCAGAGGACGATTTTGCACCAGCTTCTCAACTGATGCCAGTGATAACAGAAAATCTACAATGCAGCATTTTCCAACTACTACACCAACAGCTCCTACTTCATCCACCATCAACCACTACCCCATCAGATATTGCGCAACAACTTACGAGTAGTGCAACTCGTAAGCAGAGGTTTCGTTTGACCAGATTGCACCACTTCCAGGTCCCTCGACGAAAATCCAAACCAGAAGGGGAAGAAATAAACAACACTCCGAAATTCTGATATCAACTCCTAGGAAAGTAGTTCTTGAAGAAGCCGAGACGAAAAGACATTCAAAGAGGAAGCAGGGTGTGGATAACTCACAGAAGAAAATATTAAAAATGCGCCAGGAAAAGAAAAAGGTAGCAGTACCAAAAATTCTATGTCATCATCATTTTAATTGAGACTGACAGTTCGCATTGTATACATTCTGGTCAACAATACTGGGCTAACACGATACAAAATTGTTGAGTTCGGAAATTCACACGGTGCAAGCTCCGAGTGAAAAGTAGAGTGAGAGCGCAGCTGTTTTCATATACGTAAAAGTGAGACAAAAGTGTTCGAGGAGTGAATAGAGTAAGCGCAGAGGAATTACCGAACCCAGCAATTGTGTATCAGTTCCCTATGATTATGGAATTATAATAAATAGCAATAAAGAAGGTTACGGAATGCGCAGAGAGTAATAAAGAAAGAAGATACTTTTACCCTCCATTAGCAAGTTCACAACTTCGTTCTGTTGCGTCGCATGAGCCGCGACTACCCATTTAGATTTGTTTTTGACGCAAGCGTTTTATTCCTTAAGGCGCATCCACATATTGCGTTTCGGCCGCAAATCGCAATGCGGTCGTGGAAACTCGCGAGGAGAATTCATGAAGATTTCATTATTTCTCAATTGGCCCGCTTTTAGATGATGACTTGCTAGAACGGTGAGAAATCGGACGCGTACCGAAGCAACCCGTCATATTTTTTATTATTTTTTTTATGCATTTCTTGCGGCTCCATATTGTAAGCGTCCGATAGCCAACGCCATTTGTACACTATTTTTTTAAGGACTGAATTTGGTCTTAAGGAAAGAAAGGTTATTTTTATGAAATGGAAAAAATTGTGGCCAAAAGATGGCGCTCTCATTTTGTATCGTAAATAAAAAAGATTTGTAAGCAATCGCTTTTTCTGGAATTATTTTAACAGTTTCTCGGAATTCTGTCTCAAATTTAGGCGAAATTATCTAAAATATTGTCGCTGACCAATAGACGGCGCTCTATACTTTCTTACTTTCTTTCATTTGAGCCACGCCATGGATATTGACGGTATTTCACCTTCAGCGATTCAGTACTTGTTTTTGAATCCAAGAAGAAGAAGAAAAGAAGATAATTCCGTTGTTAATAGTAGTCAATTGTAGCCGAAAGATGGCGCTCACATTACATTATTACAAATTGTTTGTACACACTGTTGTAAGCAGATCTTACGATTAAACGTAACAGAGTAAAGGAGGTAAAAATTTTTGATACGAGAAGAGACGAGGCAATGAACTTGCGCTGAAAGCCAAAAGATGGCGCCCTCTTTTTGTATTATAACCTTAAATTAATTTAAAAAATATTTTCTGGTGTGTATTCTCGAACATTCCGTCTTAAAGTTTGACGAAATAACCTAAAACAATGTCGCTGATCAAGAGATGGCGCTCTGTCGCTTCGTGTTTTTAATTTGAGCTACTTTCATTATTAAAGTTGCCCTGATTCTCGAGAATAGATGATTTCGCAATGAAATTTCGATACAAAAGAATCGCCTTGTATAGAATCAAGAATCGCTGTCGTTAGCCAAAAGATGGCGCTCTCATTTTATATCGCAACTGTAAACTGTAACAAGCAAACGCTGTTTTTTTAAATAATTTCATAGTAGTCTCGAAAATTCTGCCTGAAAACTTGACGAAATAACCTAAAATAATTTCGCTGATTAAGAGATGGCGCTATGTCGTTCTGTTTTATTTTATTTTTTTTAATTTGCGCCCCCTTCATTATGAAATCCTTGAGAATTTGATGATTTTGTAGTGAAGGAGGACGGGTACTTTCTTTAATAAAAACAATTCCATTACTGATATAAAATTGTGGCGTTCTCGTTTTTGTACTGCTGTTATAAATTGTTTGTATTGTAAGCGAATCTTACGTCTATGTGCAGACAGAGTAAAGAAGATAAGAATTTGTAATAAAAAAAATTACTATTGTATAAAAATCGAGGTAACGAACTGTGGTTGTTGTCGAAAAGATGGCGATCTCATTTCGTATTATATGTATAAATGTATGTATATTATGTACTTTCTTCTCGCTGTAACACATTTGTAAGTAAACTATATTTTCTGTGAATTATTATTGTATGTACAACAAAATATTCTTCCAAAATAATTTCGTCAACCAACAGATGGCGCTGTAACGATCGAATTTTTCTTTTAATTTAAGTCACCTTCTTTGTTAAATTCTTGAAAATCGGATGATTTTGCGGTGAAGAGAAGACGAAGAAGAAAGGTAATTTTAAATCGTAGACTCCCTCGTTTTTGCACTGTCCTTACAAAATACGAGTTACTTTATTATGTCTGTCGCCTACTACGTAGTTGAAGAATTAATAGAAGAGGCATGCGACGGCAGAATAAATCTGACTACATTTTTTATTGCAACGCCAGCGACGTCCACATTTTTATTCGACTTGAACCGATCGCATTGCGACTTGCGGCGAAAACGCACTGTCCGGATGCTACTTTAGATGAGTTTTCTTTTCAAAATTACAAGAGGAAACGAAAATTGATGGCCCGTGGCGTTTTTCTTTTTTTTTCGCACCGAGAACATAACAAACAAAGACCTTAACCGATCGCATTGTGACTTGCGGCGAAAACGCACTGTCCGGATGCTACTTTAGATGAGTTTTCTTTTCAAAATTATGAGAGGAAACGAAAATTGATGGCCCGTGGCGGTTTCTTCTTTCTTTCGCACCGAGAACATAATGAACAAAGACCTTAACCGATCGCATTGCGACTTGCGGCGAAAACGCACTGTCTGGATGCTACTTTAGATGAGTTTTCTTTTCAAAATTACAAGAGGAAACGAAAATCGAATTGAATTTAACTTCTTTCTGCAAAAGAAAATAAAAAAGCAAAAGTAATTGACTGCACAACAAAATTTAATGCTTCTTATTTTTTGTACATTTTAATTTATTCCTCCATCTTTTCTTCGAT
Source organism: Dorcus hopei (assembly GCA_033060865.1). Taxonomy (NCBI): domain Eukaryota; kingdom Metazoa; phylum Arthropoda; class Insecta; order Coleoptera; family Lucanidae; genus Dorcus; species Dorcus hopei. The sequence goes on from CM065426.1 coordinate 25,273,952, forward strand.
GACGGTTGATCTCAATTTTTTATTAATTCTTGACGATGAAGATCACAAAAGTCGGCAGCCAAATTAAAATGTACGAAAATTAGGAAGTACTTTATTTCAGTTCATAATTAAGTATATACAGTTTGATTTTTAATGGACGCCGTATTAAATTGTTATTACGTTGGCAGCACCCGCTTCTGTCACTTACCTTTATCATTTCTCTTCTGACATAAGATTAAATTCTATGTCATCATCATCTGATGATGACATAGTTATTATGCGACGATGATGAAATGGATGATTTGGAATCCACAGAAACCGGTTTTATGGAGTGCGTTGTTTGCTTGGAATTTGGAAGAGAGGGAGAACTGTGGTACAGATGCGTAAGGTGTGCCAAATGGGCCTACCCAGAGTGCAGTGGAGCGGATACAGCTGACTATTGTGTTTAACTTTATTTGTGCCAAGTTCATTTTTTATATAATTAACTTTGTGTCCGCCATTACCCTTTATCGACGGGCAATGCCGAACAATGAACTTTTTTGTTTATATTTTTTCGAAATGTAAGTTCTTGACCGGTGTGTGTAATAATAAATTAGAAAACTTGAAACCTCGGTCAGATTTTCATTTATTGGCTTTAACGTTTTCGGGTCCGGCCGTGTCCGTCATCAGAAGCTAATGGATGAGTGAGTGTAGTTTCGACCGAGAGCTCATCATTAGCTTCTGATGACGGACCCGGCCGAGCCCGAAGAGCGAGAGAACAGTGTTCTCTCGCTCTCGGGTTCGTCATCAGAAGCTAATGGATGAGTGAGTGTAGTTTCGACCGAGAGCGAGAGAACACTGTTCTCTCGCTCTCGGGTCCGTCATCAGAAGCTAATGATGAGCTCTCGGTCGAAACTACACTCACTCATCCATTAGCTTCTGATGACGGACCCGGCCGGGCCCGAAAACGTTAAAGCCAATAGATGAAAATCTGACCGAGGTTTCAAGTTTTTTAATTTATTGTTTATATTTTTATAAAGATTATTATTACATTTAATAATAAAATGTTTCAAATCGACAATCCTCTACAGTATTATTTTGTATATACATACAATAGAAGGATTTTGTACTTCACTCTCACGTATCTCAGAAAATATAATTTTACCTTAAGTGTTCGCCATTCCCCCTCTCTCCCCTAATACGTAAGTATTAAGAAAATAATGATGAAACGTTTACATTCTAATTTTTTATTAGTATGTTAGTAATAGAAACGCACGAAATAATTCTTATATGATTATATTAAGGTAAACAGTAATCACGTCTTATATCTAAAAATAAGTAAACAGAAAATTAGATAATAATTCAGCAGAGATCACATTCTAAAAGTATTATTGGAACAAAAAGCACGTCGAACTCGTCATCCCTTAATTTATGATTTCATTGCTTGATTACGTTCAGGCTACGTTCAAAGAAATAAACAAATGCATTAGTTGTATTTAATGCATTTTCTTTTCTGAGTATGCAGGTTACTCAGTTTATACAAACTTACTAATAACACTCATTTATTTTTTTCAGTCGTTGACAAATCAAATCGCATAGTGTATTTGTTATTTTAAACTTATCGAACTTATTTAATCTTCTAACCTTTTAAATTTTAACTTAATTACTTGACTTTACTTTAATCACTTAACATACTTGGGTAAAAAGGGCCTGGCCCGAGGCGGCCAGCCCTGCGCGCGTGGAGAGCTCACTCGCTTGCTTCGGCTTACGCGCACTCGTTCACAATTACTAACTAACTTGAGACTAATACGGCTAACTAACTACTCTTAATACTTCTTTTAATACTCTTCCCTACCTGCTTCACTGACTCACTCGCTCATGTCTACCTGCGGGTTGATCTTTTATACATCTCTATCTCTACGTCACAATTGGTTTCCTCGCTCTGGTGGCCGGGGTTCGATCCAAAGTACAAAGTTCTAAAACACGTCAGCATCAAATTTGTTTTTCTTAAAGCGTTCTAATTGCCTCGATCTTAATCGGCACATGTAAACAACACACCTGCATTCCGCATAGCTTGCATTCATGCGTAGTGGAAGTATGTGTAACGCGACATTGTTCTACTTAACTTCAATGGGTGCTGATTCTGCATAATTTTGAAATGCACACGAAATGAATTTAAATTTACTTATTTCCTCAGATAATGACATCGTGACAATATACAACAAGTTGCGCTCATGTGGTAGGTAAATTTTTGAATTGTAATTTTTTATATAAAGTTGGCGACGAGCATTGCAAGAGCACCGTTTAAGAATCAGGTCAAACGTCAGTGTCAAATTCGACCGCCATATTGTTTGATACTTTATTACGTTCAGACTGCACAAACAAAATTCAGTATCAATAAGTGATACTTAGGCCCAGTTGTACAATGCCAGAGTTTAAATTTAAGCCGAAGCTTAAACGCATAACAACGATTATTTCAACAATTGTTGTTAAGCGTTTAAGCTTGGGCTCAAAGTTAAACTTACAACTGGGCCTTAATCGATTACAGCCTGCATGGTTGGATTCCAAGCGCGAATTCGATTCGAACACGAAGAAAAAAATAAATAAAAAATAAGTTGATTGCTTAAAACAGAAACTTACTTCCTGCAAGTCGAGGGACGCGTTGTCGTGTTGTTAGTACGTCGGAAATCAATTCGCGTCTTTCGAGGAACTAAAGGTCGGCCGTATCGATAACAAAGGGGACCGTAAACGGTTTAAAAGTGCATTAAGGAACGTACGTGTTTCTGCAGCGAGTCCTTTTAACGACATCAATCATTCGCTGTCACGCGTGGCGCTAATTTTTCCCGGTTTGTTTTGACATTGCCCGTCCGACTTCGTCTCCCGACGACACGAAGCAACACAATCGCAACCGTAAATTAAACGTGACGATTCACAGATGGCGAGGAGACTTGTAATTTGTAACTTGAGCAACGATGAATCCTTGAAAAGTACAATCACGAGATCGGGAGGTGAGTATGTTGTGATCGTACCACCAAAATATTTAATATTATTAAAAAAAAGGTTCATGTTTTAAAGCGTGCCATCTATTGACGTTTCCCTAAGCTATAGCGTCTTCAGCGCGAAATTTGAAAAGTCAAACTCTATCCAAATATTTTGTAATTCTGGATGACTTTCCAATTTTCACTAATTTTTTTAAGGCTTTCCTAATGTAATTTTGGGTGATTCGAGAAAAAAGGTTCACGTTTTTAAACCACGTCATCTATTGACTCTTTCTTAAGTCGCAGCGTTTTAAGCGCGAAAGTTGAAAGATCAAACTGTATCCAAACATTTTGTAATTCTGGGTGCGACTCTCCAATTTTAATGTAGGTTTCGTTAGACAACGCCATCCGTTGACGCTTTCTTAAGTTATAACGTTTTAGGCGCGAAATTTGAAAATCAAACTTCGACGAAACATTTTGGATGATTATCCGAGAACACGTTTTTTTTTAAATCCACGCCATCTATTGACGCTTTCCTAAGATATAACGTTCTAAGCGCGAAATTTGAAAACCAAACATCACAAAGCATTTTGTAATTTCGAATGATTCTCCAGCAGAATTTTCATGTGTTTTATAAACTACGCCATCTTCTGGCGCTTTCCTAAGTTGTAGCGTTTTAAGCGTGTTTGTAATTTCGGATGATTCTCCAGCAGAGAAAACCACGCCATCTACTGGCCCTTTCTCTGGCGTTGTAGCATTTTAAGCGTGAAATTTGAAACTCGTTTCTTGTGATTTTTTCTTTCCATTTATTCGCTTTCCTGTTTACATTTTTGTTTGCACTGCGTCAGAGAATGTTCGATCTTCTTTTGTTTCTGAAACGTCTTGCCCTTCATAATTCGAAGTCATTTGTTTTTCTTTTCGTCGAGATATCTTTCCTGTCCATCGTTACATTTTTTTTGTTTACATTTTGTCAATTACGTACTTTTTGGAATAACTCGTGTCACGTGATTTTTTCTCTGCTTTTACTTTTTTGTCCATTCATGTTTCTTGCCTTTATGTTTCATCTTTTAATCACCGGCGAAGATTCTTCGTCAAAATTTCATGACGGCGTAGAACAGCATCCGTTAGAAAAATCTTTTGACCTGCAGACAGTCGAGCAACGCAAATTATCGTCACAATATAATCAAACGACTTCAATCATTATTATGAAAGAACGGTCCAGTTAAGGCACTCGATCTCTGTCTATGGACACAGGTACTGCCATCATATGTTTTTGACAGTGACAGTGGCTATTTGACCTTGAACGGATTGGTTGTCATTGTGACAGTTGTTCCATTCAATTTTCGCTTCTTGGCGTAATAAATTTAAAAACAGCCTAGATAATGCCTAAAGTATGTTGTGTTGCCCATTACAAATCAAATACTACAAATTTAAAGTGTTTAACATTCCTAAAGGTACATACAGCTTTTCTTTTTAAAATATCATAATCTCGCAATAGATACATTTGTACATTTCATATAATTTAATGTATTTTTTGACTTAAGACACATTTTGTTGCTTATTTTAACTAAATTTGTTAAAATACATCAGAAATTGTTTTTAAATTTTATCTAAAATATGTATAGGTAGGTATACGCAATTTTTTTTGTAAATGAGAACTTTATGCAAGAAAATTTGTATGTAAACCAGTTAATTTGCCGCTAGTAAAGTTAATAAACATTAGTAAAAGCCTAGCACATTAATAAGTTAACTTTTAGTTTGGAATATTTCAGGCAGGAAAAATTTCAGGTGTTCTTTTGGTTATTACTTATTACTTAAGGCCCGCATAGAACATACGCGCATTAGACGCGAACGAAGTCCTCCAGCGCGTCACCGACGTAAAAGTAGAAACTGTTGCAACTTTTCCGCGTCTGCCGCGCGTCAAGCGAGCGTTTATTCTGTGCATACTGCATAAATGCATACCTACTTGGCGTTGGATCACCTTCTATTTATCGTCGAGAACGCTTCCTTCGCGTCTAATGCGCGTATGTTCTGTGCGGACCTTTACAGTTTTCTAATTTATTTATAATGTCATATTTTTCTATAAACGCTTAAATTTACTGTAAACTTACACTTTGTATCAATAAAATGGAAATTTAAAGTAATTTGTGCCTTGATTTACATAAAGTATTCCAGTTTGTCATTTTTGACAACTAATTTCTTCAAGGTCAAATAGCCACTGTCAGTGTCAAAAACATATGATGGCAGTACCTGTGTTCCTAGACAGAGATCAAGTGCCTTAGGTCCAGTCCGTCTAGAGCGCCATCTAGCGAGCGTTAACGGAAAACCACCACATTTTGCTCGCAAACTCTGTCGTCTCTGAGTCCACAAAGCTATTTCCATTCAACTTATTTGAATCTGTGAAAAATTGCGATCGTAAAGCGCCCATGAAAGATCTCACTCAAGCGCGCCATCTTTTAACCACCGGCGAAAGTTTATTTTTCAAAATTTCATGCCGGCGGAGGGTGGCATTTGTTAAAAAATCTTTTGACCTGCAGCTAATCGAACAAGACACATTATAACAAAACGGCTTCAATAACTATGAAAGAACGGTTCGTGTAGAGTGCCATCTGTGGAGCGTTAATGAAAACTTCTGCATTTTGCTCTGACCCCTCTGAATTCGCAAACTCTGCCGTTTCTTAATTCACAGAGCTACGAAAAATTGCGGTTGTAAAGCGTGTTACAGTTTATTTTCCGCTTGTGTACGAACACACCCTGTACAGTACACATTTCAACGTTACGATCTATTTTTAGCACACTTCGTTTTGTTTCCCACATTACGCGTAAGAATTTACAATTCCTCGTTCGTGTAATTTACCCAAAACTTTCTTTTTAACATGCTTTCCGCTAAAAGCTTCAGATTAGACGAATAAGTTCGTTACATAAAATTAGCCCCATCCTTGCTTAGGGTTGGAATTGCGTTTACGCGGTGTTTATTTGTCCAATTTAAAGAGTACTACTTTGTGACGCGGACAACGACGGATGGTCGAATTCTTTTGTTTTAAAAACATCCGCACCTGAAACCGGTGCGTATGTAACCCTTGCCCTTTATTTTGATTGGTTTCCGCTGATGTCACATTCTTATGTTATTGGTATGATTCAAACAGTCCACCGTTCATCTCATTTTATACCATTTTCTACCCCTCTCGATTTTGCAAAACGCCGGAATTGCCAGTGTGTTGTCGACCGTCAGGTGATTTGCGTGGAGTTCGTTTTGTGGGTTCCCGCTCTAATTTCTCTTGGAGAAAGAGAATAGATCTTACCGCTGTTGGCCGACTCTGATTAATTCACCTGTACGAGAGAGTTGACTGTGTGGCAACTCGTGTTCAGCCTACGTCCTATTCTGACTTAGGTAAGGTTTACTCCATCGTTTTGCATTATCTTGCAGTTCATGGTCATTTTGCTCCCCTTAGGCTTTTCGTTTTGGCTGTCCTTTCTTCGTTCGGACGACTACCCCGTGCGTGCGACATTTACTGGGATCATCATACCGCCCGTAGTACCGTACCGACCCCCCCAGTGCGCGGACCGTTAAACCCCGCAAGGAGACCGACACTCCGAGGAGCAGCGACACCGCTTACCGCTTTGCAACGGTGGAACGCCCCTGACTCGACAGACGTATGAATGCTACGTAATCAGGTCGGATATTTATGTCTGTTTATTCTTGTGTTACGGTGGTTCTGATGTTGTCGCTTTCGCACACGTAAATTTTGCGTATACTCGCGAAGTAAACTCCATTTCGGAGGAGTTCACCTTTTCTCTTGCGTTACGCTTACTAAACGTAATTAATCGAACAAGTACTTCGGCGTTAGAATAAGTGAATGTTTTTTATTTAACTTTGTATTAATTTCGGATCCAAATTGTTAGGATTTACTGTTTAACGTTAGTTGTGTTGTTCACCATCTGATTTAATCGATTATTTGTGATCAATCTTTTAATAAACTTGTGTTCATGCTTTGGACGTATCGTGTTTCTCTTAATTTTTACGCGAATTCCTTTCAAAAAAAATTAAGTGGCGCCTATTTTGGATTGGCCTTCGCGTTATGGTTTAAGAACCCATTCCCGTCCCACTGAAGCTGCCGGCGACACTGGATCAATTTCGCTCTGGTGTTAAACTTCAGCTTATCTACACAGTTAGATAGCAAGCGTGCATGATTGAATTCACTCAAGTGCGCCATCTCTTATCCGCCGGCGAAAGATTCTTTTTCAAAATTTCATGACGGCGCGCCGGAGGGTGGCACTTGTTAAAAACATCTTTCAACCTGCAGACAATCACATGAGTCGGCCACAATTTAAAAATAAAAGCTGCTTCGGTAGTCGTGAAAGAGCAGATCACGTAGAGCGCCATCTATCGATCTGTAACGATAACCTCTACATTGAATTCGCAAGCTCTTTCGCAGAGCTATTTTCATTTGATTTCTTAGAATGTCGTCAAGAATTGCGTTGTAAAGCGTCCATGATTGAATTCACTCAAGTGTGCCATCTCTTAGCCACCGGCGTAATATTTCTTTAAAAAAATCTTTCAACTCTTTTTTTTCTTTTCCGCCGGTCGAGGGAAGCGTCATTTTTCAGTAATTCTCTATTCGCCCTGGGAGCCGCATGTTGTTGTCTTTCGTGGGAAGTTTTGCGTTAATGAGTTTCACTCCACCTGGGCGGGCGGTCAAAGTGAATTTGTACGGCTGTGTGCCGAATTTCTTTGGCTCATTTGGGGGCGAAAAAGCCGCGTTTCTTTTGCGGTTTGTGTCAGCCTAGCCCGACGCGACTAGGTAAGTTTTGCGTGATGTTTCTGTCTCGATTTGGTTCGTTCGTTTTCCTTTTCCTCGTTTATAGGCTCCTGGTTTTGCTTTGATCTAAGATTTGGATTTGGTTCTGGCTTTTGGCCTACGCTTTGGTATTTCGTGGCAACTTGCGACTACTAAGGAGGAAGCCGATCGTCCACGGAAGCGCCCCGTAGCCGGCCGCCTCCATCGCCATCGACGGACGTGACGACGCTGCGTGAACAGGTCATGTTTTTTTTTTGTTTGCCTAATTTTTGTTTCTCGGTGGATTGAATGTAGCCGCATTTGTGCACGTAAATTGCGTATACTCCCGGAGTAAACTCCATTTCGGAGGAATTCATCGGGTATTGTGCGTTAAGCGCACAGTACGTAATTCGTCGAACGGTTTCTGCGACGTTAGAATAAGCGAATTTTATCTTTGTCATTTCGATTAGTTCTGTATTAGTTTCGGATCCGAAAAGTTAGGTATTACCGTATCACGATTATTGCTTGGTTTACTAATTAATCTGTTTGACTTTCGTTGTTTTAAACGTTTAATAAAATTGTTTCATGCCTTGGACGTACCGTGTACACGCGATTCCTTTCAAAAAAAAAATTAAGTGGCGCCTATTTTTGGACTGGCCTTCGCGTTTTGGTTTGAGAACCCCCCCCCCCCCGTCCCCCGTCCCACTGCAGCTGGCTGGCAACACTGGAGTAATTTCGCTCCGGTGTCAAACTACTACTTATCGACTCAGGTAGGTAGCATGTCCTTGGTGCATATAATTTAAAATTCCTCTGACCACAAGTGTTACGGTTATGTTGAAGTTCATATCGACGCATAAAGTCATTATAGTTACTTTTTACGAAGCGCGCACACCCCAGTATATACAAACACGGTAAGGTGAGTATAGAGTTCATTTTAAAAACTTCTTTACAGGATTTCCTCTTTTTCAGCTTAAAGATATTTCTCAGGCATAGTTTAAAAATCCTGGTGGCTTCAGAAGAGTTGCCCCAAAAGATGATGACATAGGATATCGCACTTAAAGCTGCTTCCAAACTGATTTTCTGGACTGTAATATTTCGTGGCAACTTGCGATTACTAATCGACGCATCTACCCCGAGGAAGCCGATCGTCCACGGAAGCGCCCCGTAGCTGGCCCGTAATGCTTATTTTTCCTGCAAGCTTCTGTATATGGAAATTCCATTTCAGCTTTTGATCAATTTCAATTCCCAAAAACGATGAATGGTTTACTGAAGTAAGCATGTTATTGTTGTAAATACAATCGCAGAGTAAATTTCATTATTTCAGTTTTCTCAACATTCAGTTTTAAGTTGTTATTCCGGAACCGTTGACATAACCGATATGTCACTTGCAATCTTTACAGTCAAGGTAACATCATTCACTATTAAGGACGTATCATCTGCAAACATTACGATTCGATCGTTCACAATACTAGGTAGGTCATTTTGTGTATATTAAAAACAACAACGGACCTAAGACTGATCCTTGCGGTACTCTGCTACCTACTTGCGTAGATAGGCAGAAGTTTTACATTGGAGCGAAACTTTACTCCAATGTTGCCAGCCAGCTACAGTGGGACGGGAGGGTTCAAATCCAAACCGCGAAGGCCAAAACCCATAAGAAAAAGGCGCCACTTAATTTTTTTTTGAAAGGGGGACAAGGTGAAAATTAAGAAAACCCGTTACATCCAGAACACGTCAATTTACTTAGTCACAAACAACAATCATAAAAGAATATACACAAATAAGTAATATATAGGGGGAACACAAACATTTACAACATATTCAACTTGGTCGGATCCGAACTTCGCATTAAACTATATTAAAATAATTCAAATCGTAACTAATGCAACAGAATACAAAAGAATGCAATCTCCGGTTATTTGCACGCGTCAACGCTCGTCTGCTTATATCATATTTAAATTACACCGGCAGTTACGCAATAAGTTGCAAGTTTAATTGCGGCAAAATCAAAGTAATGGATCAAAAACTAAATCCGCGAAATATCGCTCAAAACTAAGAAAAGAAATTATAACGCTCCGACCTTTATTCCTTTGATGTCCGATTCGTTTGTCGGTGTCTTTGCGGCAATGTCGCAGCGACGCTTTGTAGTGTGCCGGCTTCCGCGTAGAGGGGCGAGAGAGGGAACTTCCAACGCCGTAATTCGCGATGCACCCAACGAGAAATAACTCTTGATATAGGTCCAAGATTAAAGTCTAGGATTAACGATAGCTTTTGCTAGAAGCTCACGATAAAAGCCTATAAGCAGTAAAATAAAACGAACACATAAGTCAAACCAAGAGTTGCTGCGTATAGAACTTACCTCGGTCTGTTACCGAAGCTGGGACAAACCACGGGACACGCGGTTTTTCCTGTCTCACAACTGGGTCTAATCAGAGTCGGCAATTAGCCGTAGAAATGCACTAACATCCCTTCGATGTAATGGCACGCACAAATAAAAATATTTACGAAAAGAGAGTGTGACCCAAGAGACGGCAAGTTTCGTTCTGACAATGGCGCAACATTTCTCGTTTGACAAACAAGGAACGATTATAAACAAGCGAGACACCTTCTAATCTTACCTCCGGGGAACTTTCTTAGTAACAGTGGGGACCAATCGGCTGAAAGGGCAAAGATCACGCATAATACGCGTCCAGAAGTAGAACTTCGTTATAATTCGTTCAATTCCTCACATACACGCGATTTTGAACTCAAATAAGGATGGATTACGTATATAAAATGAATTTGTTTAAATAAATGAAGGTCCTGTTAATAGAAATATGCTAAAACGAAAGTTTAAGAAAAATTACGCCGGCGAAATACGGGTATTCCTACACTGACTGCAATGTGTACAACGACGCGGTCCAAGGAATAATCCGACACGTCGAATTTCGCATATACAGGGCGTGTTCGGAACAGAAATGAAGGCTGCATATACAGGGGGTATTCAGAACAGGAATGAAAAAAATGAACTGTAACAACTCCTTGATTTCTCAATCTGAGATCTGAACTTAGTTCGTATCCACGTGTGTTACTTATTTGCACACACTGTTTTCCTGTCTTTTAGTTACGATTTAATAATGTCATTCACAATGCCCCTGCAACCTAATTTGTGTAGTTTCTGTAGTAGTATGCGAAAGAAATCTCTTGTCCATAATGGTCCGATAAGCCAGATTTATGTATCTTGATCATAATGTTGATAAAAATATTGTCAATTGTTGTAGAGGAAGTTTTTTAAATTCATGTAGGTTCCAATATTGTCTGCAACAGGTCAAATGTCTGAGTTATATCAATCAATGATTTTACTCTTAGATTTTCCATATTTTGGAAATTGATATTGAAATCACCGAACAATAATAACTTATAATCTTTTAATTTATTTAGTAACACAAACTCTTTTAAACGGACACTAAATGGCGCACAAACACTTAACGTTTCGCAGTCGTTAGACAGCTTCGTCGAACGTTAAGTGTTTGTGCGCCATTTAGTGTCCGTTTAAAAGAGTTTGTGATACAATTTTCATCGGACAAGAACCAGCTTTAATTATTTAGTAACGATGATAAAATATCTTCCAATGTCATTAAAAATTCTTCATAATTTCCCAAAGGCGAACGATATATATTTATTATTATCAGCTTTAATGATATTATTTCTATGGCATATGTTCACGTTCGTTTTAATTTCTTGGCTTTAAGGAACGTGAGATTAGAAACTCGCTATTATAAAAAGTTTTCCACACCGGCCGTCTAGGTCTGTCATAATCGTAACGGCAGTTTCAGTTTAAATTATAAACACTGCTCCTGACAGAGGTAATTTCTATAATCGAATGAAATTCGAGCAGAATCGACGCGTATTCGTTAATTAATCGGCTGGCGGCCGCTTCCTTTCTCGGGGCTTTTAGAAATCGCTTCGAAACCTCGATAGCGTAATTTGCACTTCCTTCTAATTGTAAGAAGAAGGGGCCAATTAAGTACAGATATTAAAAAATGAAACAGAAAGCACATTAGAACGCTGTTTCTGTGGAGCACAAATAAGCTGTGCACAAATCAGGTCCCCCATCACTACTTTTTTTTGTGAATTGTGAATTAAATCCGTAAATTGGTAACATTTTAAATTTTTCGGCGTTATTATTAATCTTTGCCCCCACACGTATACGTCATAACTTCATTAATAGCGGTTACGGTAATGAAACTTATTCGATTGCACCCTGTATAAGTGTACCTTCTCCTTTTCTTTATAACTACATATTAATTCTATACGTAGATAAGTTTTACATGCGAAACGTAAGATTTTGTTTTTCAGGACCAAAAAAACGAACTCGTAAGCACACGGCAAAAAAAAGGGGGCGGGAGGAGAAATCGCCGGACCGTTGCGAAATTCAACAGTTTACCTCTAATAATAGCCCCTGTGTGGGGTCTCGTTGATAGTTCAGTTACTAAAAGTCGCCACCATAACTAATACTGCCGCTCGAAACCATAGCTTCACGCCGTACCTTAACAGAATTGCTTTTCCCAATTTCAGAGGTGTATATTTATGGCACCTCTTGTCTGTTTGTTTGTCGTTAGAACCCCCATGCTGCATACTGCACACTGACGTGCGAACGTTCTTGTTTTCCATCTTCATTTTCTATCATTTTCAGCCACGTACAGGGTGATCTTTTACAATCCCGAGCAATGTACAGGGTGAATCCGGAATAGTTTACGCGAAGCAAATATTTTTTCTTAGAAAATTTGATTTTTCTTCATTTTTTATCATTTTCAGCCACGTACAGGGTGATTTCTTACCATCCTGAGCAATGTACGGGGTGATTCCGGAATAGTTCACCTGAAATCAAATATTTTCTCCTAAAAAAATTGTTTTTTCTTCATCTTCTATCATTTTCAGCCACGTACAGGGCGACTTTTTATCATCCTGCGCCATGTACAGGGTGATTCCCGAGTAGCTTACGTGAAACCAAATATTTCTTCCTAGAAAATTTGATTTTTCTTAATTTTTTATCATTTCCAGCCACGTACAAGGTGATTTTTTACAATCCTGAACAATGTATGAGGTGATTCCGGATTAGTTTACGTGAAAGCAACTATTTTGTCCTAGAAAATTTGTTTTTTATATCATTTTCAGCCACATACAGGGTGATTTCTTACCATTTTTTACCATAGTTTACGTAAAGGCAAATATTTTTCCTGAAAGCTCGTGCATTTCCGCCCAATTTGGGTTTGTTGTATTGTTATGGCCTTACCTTACATTACCTTGTAAGCTAAACTCTAAATAAGAACGCCCAGAATTCTAAATTGTGGATAAGAACACCCCCCATCCATGTAGGCCACTTGCTGCCAATAGTTTTCGAAAACAGAAACGTCCGAAATTCCTGGTCCTTGGAGGTACGTACGGTACATCAAAGAATTACCCCAGGAGGGTGGTCTTGATAAGTCCATAAAATAAGGAATTGCGCTGAGCACTTGAGGGCCAAAGAATTTATTGTACTCCAGCAAAATCAAAATGGTTTCTAAACCACCTCCGGCTGATTTTAGGTAATTGTTAATTATCTTAAGAAAATTTGACGTGCTCATTTGGGGCGAAGTTTGAAACTTGCTTGTAAATTGTCTTGGTCTTCTTCTTCTCCTCTCAGTTTGGCTTGTCAGGAGTCACAGTTAGGATTCCTTAGACCAATGCTGGACACGAGAGTCCTGGTGAGTCATCCCCTCCATAAGCAACAATTGTAATCGGCGACAATCGAAAATATTCGCCACTCGTCGAAACATCGTTGGTTCTAGGCGTGCCGATTTCAATTTAAAGTGGAATAAGTGCGAAACACTTGCGGAGAAGTATAAGGGGTGGTGGAACTGTTCCCCTACCGTGCTTGGCGCTGCCTTAGACACTTACACCTTCCTCCCTTTCTTTCTTTCTTTCGTCGTATCCTTTCTGGTTCCACCTAAGATTTTTTTTTTTAAATTTTCCTGCCTCTAGTCTTTTCCTACCCAGCTCTACCCCATCCTTACCAATTCACATCAGTTTAATCGTTTCGCTATCCTTGGCCCTATTTTAGTTTTTTAGGCCCAGCCTAACTTCAAGCCAAAACTTAAACCCTTAACAACAGTTGCAGAAATAAAGTCTCCTAGACGCATCATTACCAGTTTGTGCCAGTTTCGTCGTTTGTCCTTTTCGTTGGTTCTTGATGGCATATCAAGGGCCAACGAAAAGGACGGAAAAATTAGCGAAAAGTTTTTTGTTTTGTTTGGCCCTAGAGATGGATTCATTCTTGGGGGCCTTTTACTTACCGCCTTCTTCTTTCTGCAATTCGTCCTCGATTGCCTTTTTTCCTTCAAACTTCCTGCCTCCAGTACTTTGATCTTTAAGTCTTCTCAACGCATCCTTACCAGTTCGTGCCAGTTTAGTCGTTTGCCCTTTCGTTGGCTCTTTATGGCAGATCAAGGGTCAACGAAAAGGAAGGAAAAATTAGTGCAGAGAAAAGCTTTTATTTTTTTGTTTTGTTTGGCCCTAGAGGTGGACTCCTTCCTGGGGATTCTTATATTATTAGTCCATGCCCTTTTGCACCGACTGTTTCCCGCTCGTCATTTACTTAGCGCCTTCTTCTTTCTGCAATTCGTCCTTCATTGCCTTTTTTTTCAATCCTCTTGTCTTCAGTACTTTGATCTTTAAAGTCTCCTAGACGCATCCTTACCGGTTCATATCAGTTTAGTCGTTTGTCCTTTTCGTTGGTTCTCGATGACAGATCGAGGGCTAACGAAAAATTGATGAAGGGAAAGTCTTTTTTTCTATTTTTTTTGTCTTGGCCCTATTATTATTCCGTGGCCTATAACAGTTAACAGTTAATAATTGGGCAACAATACCCGTTTCCGTTTTCACTCGAAGACAAACACCGTTTAATGAGAAATTACACGGAAGCGAGATGCGGTGTGGATGCAAGGCGAGCGGTCACACGACTGGCGAAATTTTTAATCGGGTCGGCGTTCGACGTGAACGGTTCGCGGGCGGGGTCCAATGACAAGCCTACTTTCGACATGGGACGGTCTCGTTACAAAAGAAAGGGGTTGCTGCTTAGCGTTCTAAGCGTCGCGTCATTTTAGGACCAGTCCATGTTCCAAAGGTCAAACTGCAGCGCAATTACACTTTCGCTAAGATACAGGGTGACGTAACGACATTAACTCTCAAATTGAGACTTGAACTTAGAGCTTGGAAACATCTTAGGCCTAACTCACGCGTACCGCTTTTGTTGCGATTTTTGTATTGTAGGTTTTGTGCAGTTGTAAAAAGGTGATCGATAATGATCCTGTCTAGAACCTAGGTATGGAGATATATTCGTTTAGCAAAAACTTAAAGGCGTGGCGAATTTAAAATAAGTTCTGAACGCTACGAAATTTGCGTGAAGCATTTCACCTGAAATGTTTCGGCTTTACAACACGAGAGTAGCTAGTGATGGCAGATGGATTCGGTTATTTTCTCGCCCCCCATTTGCTGACAAATTGCAAACAAAAGATGTATTGAATTGATGAATTCGCGGTTTCTGACGGCATCGGTCGTGATAAGAAATTCTATGCTTCACACGGCCTTAAGTCACGTTCTAAATTTTATCTCCGCAACATAGGATTTCCGTTTCGGTTTAAATATAAGATTTTGCTAAGATGCAGTCTCTCAGCAGAATTACAAAAAAAAAGAATACCTAGGGAGAAGGTACTATAAAGAGGTAAGCGACGATATCATCACAACGGCGACAATGTATCGCATGTTTAGCATTAGTTTCAAGGTCAACAAAAGTAGACTATTCCATTCATCAAATTAAAAACTCGTCGAAAAAGCTTCGGGCTGAAACGAGTGGATTCTTTCAGTAGCTCTTATGATAACCATTTGGAGATGTTTTGGACCTCATCGAGGATTTATTGGTTTAGCTGCACTGGACATCATGATGACCATACGCCCAAAACCAGTAAACGCGATTCGTCATTAATTGTGTTGGACTGTTTCTGGTCTGGGTTCGCACCTTTCTCTTTGCTTTCTGTATGACTTGCATCGACTTCGAGGACGACTAAGTACTTTTGGACGCATTGGTAGTCTTTACAGGCTAAAATTAAACACTTTGGCACTCGTCGAAGAAGCTTCGCTGCTACCTACCTGCCTAGATAGGCAGAAGTTTTACATTGGAGCGAAACTTTACTCCAATGTTGCCAGCCAGCTACAGTGGGACGGGAGGGTTCAAATCCAAACCGCGAAGGCCAAAACCCATAAGAAAATAGGCGCCACTTAATTTTTTTGAAGGGGGGACAAGGTGAAAATTAAGAAAACCCGTTACATCCAGAACACGTCAATTTACTTAGTCACAAACAACAATCATAAAAGAATACACACAAATAAATAACATATGGGGAACACAAAACTTTACAACATATTCAACTTGGTCGGATCCGAACTTCGCATTAAACTATATTAAAATAATTCAAATCGTAACTAATGCAACAGAATACAAAAGAATGCAATCTCCGGTTATTTGCACGCGTCAACGCTCGTCTGCTTATATCATATTTAAATTACACCGGCAGTTACGCAAGAAGTTGCAAGTTTAATTGCTGCAAAATCAAAGTAATGGATCAAAAACTAAATCCGCGAAATATCGCTCAAAACTAAGAAAAGAAATTGTAACGCTCCGACCTTTATTCCTTTGATGTCCGATTCGTTTGTCGGTGTCTTTGCGGCAATGTCGCAGCGACGCTTTGTAGTGTGCCGGCTTCCGCGTAGAGGGGCGAGGGAGGGAACTTCCAACGCCGTAATTCGCGATGCACCCAACGAGAAATAACTCTTGATATAGGTCCAAGATTAAAGTCTAGGATTAACGATAGCTTTTGCTAGAAGCTCACGATAAAAGCCTATAAGCAATAAAATAAAACGAACACATAAGTCAAACCGAGAGTTGCTGCGTATAGAACTTACCTCGGTCTGTTACCGAAGCTGGGACAAACCACGGGACACGCGGTTTTTTTTGTCTCACAACTGGGTCTAATCAGAGTCGGCAATTAGCCGTAGAAATGCACTAACATCCCTTCGATGTAATGGCACGCACAAATAAAAATATTTACGAAAAGAGAGTGTGACCCAAGAGACGGCAAGTTTCGTTCTTACAATGGCGCAACATTTCTCGTTTGACAAACAAGGAACGATTATAAACAAGCGAGACACTTTCTAATCTTACCTCCGGGGAACTTTCTTAGTAACAGAGGGAACCAATCGGCTGAAAGGGCAAAGATCACGCATAATACGCGTCCAGAAGTAGAACTTCGTTATAATTCGTTCAATTCCTCACATACACGCGATTTTGAACTCAAATAAGGATGGATTACGTATATAAAATGAATTTGTTTAAATAAATGAAGGTCCTGTTAATGGAAATATGCTAAAACGAAAGTTTAAGAAAAATTACGCCGGCGAAATACGGGTATTCCTACACTGACTGCAATGTGTACAACGACGCGGTCCAAGGAATAATCCGACACGTCGAATTTCGCATATACAAGGCGTGTTCGGAACAGAAATGAAGGCTGGACGGTGGCAATGCATATACAGGGGGTATTCAGAACAGGAATGAAAAATGCACTGTAACATCGCTTTGTAGGGGATTGAGGTATGCAGTCTACATCGCCTTTTAAATCTGGTTGTTTCGATTTGGAGATGTTTTGGATCTCACCAAATATGGATGGATTTATTGATTCAGCTCCATTGGACATCATGGCGGCCAAATTCTCACTCAACCCAACCCAACTCACTATTTGGTTGCGCGTTGATCTACTTCCAGTTTGGCTTCGTAACTTCCTTTTTGGTAGTGAGCCTGATTTGTGTTTTTCTACAAGGAAGACTTAAAAGCTTCGTGCGAATACTTACTACGTTGAAGGTGTTTTGGAATCAGGCTCGTCGCGCTAAAGAAGCTTCTCCTCTTCCGTCACTCGATACCTAATTGGCATGCATCCTTTTTTTTTTTTTGGTAGCTTCTTGTCATAACCAAGACATTGAAGTATGAGGTTGTTTAAACTCGAGATGCTATTACTAGCTTCGATCCAGATTACTATGGGCTAAAAATGTGAGAAAATAAGTAACGCAACAGACAGAAAGCGGTGTAGACACGCAGAAGAGATGGATCAGGTTCTGGCCCCTTCTCATCCGTACCCGTAACGCACTTCGTAAATTTCAATCTTCAATTATCTGTGCCATTTGTTCTCATTGAACTTCTGTGATCTCAACCGGTACATCCGAGAATGGGTAAGGGTAGAGATTTTTTGCTGTAAGAAGCACACAGTGCGCAAAAACGAGATTTCGTCGGATGAATCCACATTCAAAATTATAGGGGAGGTTGGAATGCGCTAGCCCAGCAGCCACGCGAAGTTCACCACTCCTTGGTGGGTTTTATTTGTTACCTGTCTGCCCCCACACCACTCATCATCAGATGTTCGCAGTCCGCCGCCGCCGCGCCGGTTAGATTTCGATGAGTCATCATGTACTTCTTAGACTTATAAACGGAAATATAGAACACTGCTTTGAGGAAGTTAGAAGACGTGAATATTCGGGAGTAATATAACAGATGAAGGCGAGGAAGAACCAGAAATAGAAAAAAAAGAACGAACAAGGCAACAAGCGAGTCAGTATTATGGATAATGATTAAGCAAACAGTAGAGAGACCTAGAGAGATGGGAAGGAAGAGGAATTAACGGTGGAGTTAAAGATAACAAGAGAGGAGAAGGGCCATTAAGGGAATAGAAGGTGCCAACAATAACGCAAGTCGTCAGGGTTCGAATGGGGAGATGGTTAAGGTTCAGGGCAAAACCGAGTACCATACAAAAGGCAAAAGGAGGAGAGGTCGTCCAAGGGGAAAATGGTTAGAAGCAGTTTCAGGAGACATGAGATAAATTAGAGTAAGGAAAAAATGGAGAAAGAACCAATGAAGATAGGCAAGAGGAAACATAAACCTAGAAGAGTTGGGCTTTTCTTATTTTCTTTGTTTCGGCCCTAGAGTTCTTTTATTATTATTCCGCGTCCTTTTGCACAACAATTAACAACCGGGCAACAATACTCGCTTCTTAAAGCAGGTTCTTGTCCGATGAAAATTGTATTACAAAATCTTTTAAACGGACACTAATTATGCGTACTAACACTTTACGTTTCGCTATCGTTTGATAGCTTCTTCAGAAGAAGCTATCAAACTTCTTCTGAAGAAACTATCAAACGGTAGCGAAACCTAAAGTGTTAGTGCGCATATTTAGTGTCCGTTTAAAAGATTTTGTGGTACCCGTTTCCTTTTCCACTCAAAAACAAACACTGTTTAATGAGAAAAGACACAGAAACGAGAATAATTCTCGGTCTGAATGCAAGGCGAGCAGTCACACGACTGGGGAAATTTTTAATCGGGTCGGCGTGCGGCGCGAACGGTTCGCGGGCGGGGGAGAGCTCCATTGACAAATGACAAGCGTTTAATACACCCCGCGTTCGACATGGAACTAAAGAAAGGGGTTGTCTGGGATTGTTTAGCGTTCTAAGCGTCGTTTTAGGACCAGTCCAAGTTCCAAAGGTCAAACTGCGGCGCAATTACGTTTCCGCTAAGATAGAGGGTGACGCATTTTCTCACCGTAACAACATTAACTCTCAAATTGGGACTTGAACTTAGAGTGTAGAGTCGTCTTAGGTCTAACTCACACGTACCACTTTTGTTGCGATTTTTGTGTGGTTTTGTGTAGTTATCGTGTGGGTTCCTTGTGATCGACATCATTTTCAAATGGAGCAGTTGATATCGTCGACGATTAATCAAACAAAAATTCCACCAAAGTGGTTCGTCAGCTTTGGTCATCCTTCTTTCTTGCGCGCTAGCGACCAACTTATTAGTGTTACTCATTGCTTAATCATTGCCGCGTTAATTTTTCGCGGTTTTTCCGCACCTAACGAGATACACAGATAAATGGTCGTGTTTGTTCTGACTTTTTTGTTCATCGGAACGATTACCTAACGGTAATGGCAGCGCGCATCCTGTTTTATGGCAATTTGTGTGCGCTCGTTGCGCAACAAAAAAGTTAAGCAACTCTGTTTGCCGAGATAACGTCGCCTTCATTGTGCGCGCGTCGTTAATTTTTTTCTTGTTTGCGGACTTGTCGAACTGAAAGAAATCTCTGGGCGGCTGTGAACTAAAGCCCGCCACACACTCGGCGGTGGATCACAATTCCGTTGCCTGTCAAAGCAAGCTAGGTATTTTCTTGGCAAGTCCTTGCAAATCATTTATAGTTTATTAGACTAGTAAAAGCTGCAGGGTGATACTCTCGAAATTAAATCAGGCAAGGTTGCCATGTCAACCGAATTTGGGCGCCTATTTCAAATTGCTACTAAAATGGCAACTAAATTTTGGCGCCACATTTGAAATTTTATTATAATTTAGTGCTTTGTGTGGCCCAGCTTTATTCCTCGGAGATAGAGTTGAGTTTAAAAAAGTGAAACCAACGTCGGTTTCTATGGCAACTGTATTCCTGCCTCGCCTTCAAATGAATTCCTCATTTTGAAGGACCGACTGACGAGAAGTATCCTGTACTTGCAAGGTTGAGACGTTGAGAGTGAAAAAGGGGGTTCCACCGCGTACGATATTTCGTCAACGTAGGTGGTGTAGCATAATACGGACATTTTAATACTCTCGTGAAAAAAATTCGATTGAAAATGACTCTACTTATTATGATTAGGTTTTTTTCTTCGTGTGCAGGAGGCAATTACCTCCATAACTCCGGTGGACTTTTTTTCCTCTCTTGCGCTACAACTATCATCGAAATGCTGACAATGATACGCCAAACATTTTGGGTCCCGCCGGCCGCCTCGCCACGGTCGGGATCCGTGGGCGGACCCAATGTTCGAGGCGGGGCGACTTTATATAAACCTCCCAACACGTATACAATAATCACATAGAGACAGAGTATCACATTACTTGGGTGTCCCGTTGGCTTTTACGATTGGATTTCTTTTATTGTCCGCGATAAAGTTTATCATCGATAAAGTTGCGCTACCGCTCGTAAATTACGGTACGACTACACTTAATAAAGATAATTAGTATAAAATTACAGACAAACCAAAAAAACACACTTTTTTTTGCAGGCGTACTATAATGTTCATATTATTATACTATCGGATCGGCCACGTACATGAAATGAAGCCTTTATCTTAAAACATCGTGCACTCAATTAAACTCCTAATTAATTAAAGTATGATTTCAATGCTTTCTTTTCCTAAAGGTTTGCAAACACTATGACGTTGTCGAGCAATTTTTTTTCTCGAGACTGTACGTCATCCAACCGCTTGACATATTATAAAGCGCTGCTGCTGCTGGTCTTCATCAGCCTAATCGTTTCTGATTAGATAATGAACGCAACTCAAAAGTGACGTTTTACTGTCATTGACAGAACTTAAAACACATATTTCCTAACCTAATCTAGTAGTGGCGCCATCTGTTGACATAAAAAGAAAGGTAGCACCGTCATCCAGCGTACAGTAGAGTTTCGTCTTCCGGTTTCTGTCGTTTCGTGTTTAATTCATTCGTTTACGTTCGGTTTTATCTTTTTATTCAAATTTTCATGAGCAGTAGTAAGTAAAAAAATATAGTGGCGCCATCTGTTGAAGTGGAAAAGCAAGCACCGGCAGCACCCATTGCAGAGCAATTGCTCGTTCAAAAAACTTTGTTTTTTACTTTATTTCGCCTCATATTTGAAATTCATTTGTTTCTGTCCGATTTTGCCTGCCTAGGCAATAAAATTTTATGCCTCGTCGACAATTGAGAAGCGCTTTGACTTCATGGACAGTAGAAATGCTTTTACAGTGAAACTCGGTTGCTTAGGAAGCACGTGGCTTTAAAGACTAGATTTTACTGTCAGTTAAAAAGCGCCTTGATTGCCTAGGCAAAGCAGCTTGACCTGACAATTGAGAGACACTGACTGGTTAGTCAGTAGAAATGCTTTCACCGCGAAGCCTGGGCAGTAATGACACTTTTTATAATGTAGCTTGACTAAGACTTTATTGACAATTTAGAAACTTTTTGTTTGCCTAGGCAGTAGCAAAACTTTGATTGCCTAGGCAGCTTAGTAAGTAAGACAGTAAGCTTAGCTTTAAATGTAGATTTTACAATGCAGCTTAACTAAGTCTCTAAATTTTAGACACGACGAGAAACACTTACAGTTAGCCTAGGCAGTAGTTAAAAATATTTTTATAACGCAGCTTGACTGAGACTAAACGTTCGACTTAATTGACAATCGAGAAACACTTTAATTGCTTAGACTCTTGCGAAGAAGACGGCTGAGATTGCCCAGGCAGTAAAATAAAGCTTGGCCGAGATCCTGATTTTCTAGCTTCTAGAAAGTAGCTTTAAATACTATTTAAATATATTTTGACAGTTCAAAAGCACCTTGATTGACTAGGCAATGAAGCTTTACAAACGAAGTCTCAAAGTTTTAGACTTGATTGTCTAGGCAGTTAAAAATAAATACTTTTATAACGCGGCTTGACTGAGACTGAAACATTAGATTTCGTTGACACTTGAAAAACACCAGCCTAGGCAGTAGATATGCTCGTACAGTGAAATTTGCCTAGGCACGACTGAGATTAAAATACTTTTACAGCGGACTTTTTTTACAATTAAAAAGTACTTGGATTGCTTAGGCAATAAGAAATACTTTTACAGTGTAGCTTGACTCTGATCCTTTATTTAGCATTGAGAAACACTGTGATTGCCTAGGGCCTAGGTAATAGAAATGCTTTCAGAGCGAAGCTAGGCTAAGATCCTGAGTGCCTCGGTAGTAAAATACTTTTATAGTTGAACTCGGGAGTCCCTTTAAATCAAATAGATTTTAATAGCAGCGCTTTAGTTACCTAGGCAATGAAAATACTTTTATAATGTAACTTGACTAGGATTCTAAATTTTAGACTTGTGACGTTTGAGAAACACTGTGATTGCCTAGGGAGTAGATATGCTTCTACAGTGAAATTTGCCCAGGCACTAAAATAAAGCTTGCCTAAGACAGTTAAAATACTTTTAGCTTAACTGAGATATCTGAAATTTCATTCTTTATTTATTATTGAAAAACACTGTGATTGGCTAGGCAGTAAAATGCTTTTAGAGCGAAGCTAGGCTAAGTCCTGAGTGCTTCGGCAGTAAAATACTTTCTTTAGACAAAATAGATTTTAATAGCAGCGCTTTAGTTGCCTAGGCAATAAAAATACTTTTATAATGTAACTTGACTAGGATTCTAAATTTTAGACTTGTGACGTTTGAGAAACACTTTGATTGCCTAGGCACTAAAACAAAGCTTGACAGGGACCATTATTGCCTAGGCAATTAAAATCTTTTTGCAGCGGAGCTTGACAGGAACATGCTTCGATTTTTTACGATTAAAAAGTACTTGGTGAGCTTAGGCAACAAAAATACTTTTACAGACTCTACATTTTATACGTACTGATCCTCGATTGAATATTCAAAGTAGTCAGATTAGTGGCGCCATCTGTTGAAGTTAAGAGAAACTAGCATCGCCGCGCCGTCCAACGTAGAGCAGCAGAATTGTTTCATCTTCCAGTTTTTCTCGTTTCGTGTTTAATTCATTCGTTTACGTTCGGTTTTATCTTCTCGTTCGAATTTTCATGAGCAGTAGTAAAAAATATAGTGGCGCCACCTGTTGAAGTGGAAACGCTAGCAGCGGTACTCACTGCAGGGCAATTGTTCCTTCAAAAATCATTGTTTTTTACTTTGTTTATGTATCGT
Source organism: Dorcus hopei (assembly GCA_033060865.1). NCBI lineage: Eukaryota > Metazoa > Arthropoda > Insecta > Coleoptera > Lucanidae > Dorcus > Dorcus hopei. The sequence goes on from CM065426.1 coordinate 25,297,474, forward strand.
GTCATATTTCAAATTCATTTGTTTCTGTCCGATCTTATCCTCTATTGAATTGTCAAAGTAGTCAAATTAGTGGCGCCATCTGTTGATATTAAAAATAAAAAAAACTAGCATCGCCATCCAACGTAAACTAGAGGAATTATTTCATTATCCAGCTTTTATCGTTTTGTGCTTAATTCATTGGTTTACGTTCGATTTTATCTTTTTCTTCAAATTTTCATTAGTAGGTGTGAAAAAATAGTGGCGCCATCTGTTGAAGTGGACACTTATTGGAGGGCAATTATTCCTTCAAAAATAATTATTTTTTACTTTACACGGGTAGGTATCGTTTCATAATTCAAATTCCTTCTTTTTTTGTCCGATCTTATCCTCTATTGAATTTTCAAAGTAGTCAGATTAGTGGCGCCATCTGTTGAAATTAAAGAAAAAGAACTAGCATCGCCATCCAACGTAGAGCAGTTTTCATCGGTTCATGTTTCATTCTTTGCGTTCGATTTTATCTTTTCATTCAAATTAAATTTTCATCAGGAGTAGTGAAAAAAATAGTGGCGCCATCTGTTGAAGTAGCCTGTCACTTATTGTAGAGCAATTATTCATTCAACCCCTATCATTACGTGAAGTTAAAATGAGATGAGAAGACTCCGAGTGTGCTCCAGAGCAGCGAATCGAAAACGCTCTCGCATTATATCGCTTCATGTTTAAAATTGATTTCTTTCTGTCCGATCTTATCCCGTATTGAATTGTCAAAGTAGTCGGATTAGTGGCGCCATCTGTTGAAATTTAAAAAAAAAAAGAAACTAGCATCGCCATCCGACGTAGAGTAGAAGAATGATTTCATTTACCAGTTTTTGTCGTTTCCTGTTTAATTCATTCGTTTACGTTCAATTTTATCTTTTCATGGAAAAAAAGCTTTCAAATTTCCATGTGCAGCAACAAGAAAAAATGGTGGCGCCATCTGTTGTGAAAAAGCGAAGTGAAAACCAAGCAATGACACCCTGAGACAGCCGTCCAATTATTTGCTTGTGTTAACATAACTGCGCCTCCGCCCCCCAACACTTGGCAAGCGCTTTTGAAAACATGAAGCGCAGGGTACGTTTGTGCGCATTCAAGTTGAAGGACGACAGCATTTTCAGCATTTGCTTTAAGCCTTAGCGTTGCTTTGACGTGAATTAATTAAAAGTATTCCTCTGAAATTTTCGTTTATGTAATGTACAGTAACGGACAATAAAATCCGGGCACGTCATTTGCGCAATGTAAACCTCATTTATGACGTTTAATGTATACTCGTCCCAGTTTGCTAGCGGTTTTATGGCCTTGCCAAAGAAAAGCGACAGAAAGGCGACCGCAGGGCGTTCTCTTTGAAACTGTTTTTTATAGCAAGATCATAAAACCGATACAAAACTTGGACGACTATACATATATACAAGATGTCATTAGTAATTTGACGTTTACACATTTTTTATGTGACGTCATGATCAGATAATACATACATCAGGGTTGCGTTCTCAAACTGTAGCTCCGAGCGAGCATCTTGGTGTGTAATCGCGTCTTTCTCACTCAAGATTTTTAATATATCTTGCGTCTCGCTCATCTGTTTCAAGACGACTTGTTTCTACATTATTTTCATGACAACGGATGCACTTTTCACGCGCCACTCGTAAGTAGGGCGTAGGGCAAAGTGCGCCCGTTGTTATGGAAATAATGTAAACACAAGTCGTCTTGAAACGGATGAGCGAGACGCAAAATATGTTTAAAAATCGTGAGTGGGAAAGACGCGATTGCACCACCGCCCAAGTTGCTCTTCACGGCGTAGTTTATGAGCGCAAGCCAGATAATATGACACTGACAGTTATTGACAACTGACCTGTCACTCTTGTGACAGCATAAGCAAGAGGCAGTTGCGACACTCAAATGTCACTGTCATATCGCCAAATTGTTTTTGATATCTACTGATTTGCGCGTATATATTCAGTTTTTTTTTTCTACAATACTTGTCAATGTTGGTACCTGTCTGTACCTGTTCTACGTTTAGTGGGAAAAGCAGGGTTTCAACAGAAACCCTAGAATTATGACAGTGACAGGTATTATAGAAAAAAAAAAACTATTTTATAGTGTAACAAGGACAAGGATAACGCCGCCGCCAACGCAGGGAATCCGCAGCTGCAAAAATCACTTTACCGGAACATTTTAACATAAACATAAGAATGATTCATTTGCAATTATGTACGTATGACTCACCCGCTTTGCACCTGCACTTCCGAATGCAAATCTCAGGGCGTATGATTCATTCGTGTGCCGTGTGCAAATCTAAATGCCAAGGCAACAATTGACGTAATACTCCGGGAACAAACCCCTATAAACACGCGACAAATCGAACGTTAGCGGCATAATTAGTGTACCATTTAGTCAGAATGTCATGTCATGTAGTCTGTTTGTCTGTTTTGTGCCCAAAATATGTATAAGATGTAAGTATTTGTAGTTACAATTAATTGTTAATATATGTTTTGTTATACTGAGCTACGACCCTTATTTCATGTTACTTAAATTATTACCGTAACAATAGGTATCAGACAATATGGCGGTCGAATTGGACACTGACGTTTGACCTGATTCTTAAACGGTGCTCTTGCAATGCTCGTCGCCAACTTTATATAAAAAATTACAATTCAAAAACTTACCTACCACATGAGCGCTACTTGTTGTATATTGTCACGATGTCATTATCTGAGGAAATAAGTAAATTTAAATTCATTTCGTAATTATTGCGATCACGTGCATTTCAAAATTATGCAGAATCAGCACCCATTGAAGTTAAGTAGAACAATGTCGCGATACACATACTTGCATTTCACATACAATGCAGGTGTGTTGTTTACATGTGCCAATTAAGATCGAGGCAATTAGAACGCTTTAAGAAAAACAAATTTGATGCTGACGTGTTTTAGAACTTTGTACTTTGGATCGAACCCCGGCCAGCAGAGCGAGGAAACCAATTGTGACGTAGAGATAGAGATGTATAAAAGATCAACACGCAGGTAGACATGAGAGAGTGAGTCAGTGAAGCAGGTAGGGAAGACTATTAAAAGAAATATTAAGAGTAGTTAGTTAGCCGTATTAGTCTCAAGTTAGTTAGTAATTGTGAACGAGTGCGCGTAAGCCGAAGCAAGCGAGTGAGCTCTCCACGCGCGCAGGGCTGGCCGCCTTCCACTACGCATGAATGCAAGCTATGCGGAATGCGGGTGTGTTGTTTACATGTGCCAATTAAGATCGAGGCAATTAGAACGCTTTAAGAAAAACAAATTTGGCGAGGATCAATTGATGCTGACGTGTTTTAGAACTTTGTACTTTGGATCGAACCCCGGCCACCAGAGCGAGGAAACCAATTGTGACGTAGAGATAGAGGTGTATAAAAGATCAACCCGCAGGTAGACATGAGCGAGTGAGTCAGTGAAGCTGTTAGGGAAGAGTATTAAAAGAAGTATTAAGAGTAGTTAGTTAGCGGTATTAGTTTCAAGTTAGTTAGTAATTGTGAACGAGTGCGCGTAAGCCGAAGCAAGCGAGTGAGCTCACCACGCGCGCAGGGCTGGCCGCCTCGGGCCAGGCCCTTTTCACCCAAGTATGTTAAGTGATTAAAGTAAAGTCAAGTAATTAAGTTAAAATTTAAAAGGTTAGGAGATTAAATAAGTTCGATAAGTTTAAAATAACAAATACACTATGCGATTTGATTTGTCAACGACTGAAAAGAATAAATGAATGTTATTAGTAAGTTTGTATAAACTGAGTAACCTGCATACTCAGAAAAGAAAATGCATTTGTTTATTTCTTTGAATGTAGTCTGAACGTAATAAAGCAATGAACTCATAAATTAATGAATGACGAGTTCGGCGTGCCCTTTTTTACAATAATACTTTCAGCATGTGACCTCTATTGAATTAATTATCTAATTGTTTACTTATCGTTAGGTACGATGCTACCTACCTGCGTAGATAGGCAGAAGTTTTACATTGGAGCGAAACTTTACTCCAATGTTGCCAGCCAGCTACAGTGGGACGGGAGGGTTCAAATCCAAACTGCGAAGGCCAAAACCCATAAGAAAATAGGCGCCACTTAATTTTTTTGAAAGGGGGACAAGGTGAAAATTAAGAAAACCCGTTACATCCAGAACACGTCAATTTACTTAGTCACAAACAACAATCATAAAAGAAAATACACAAATAAATAATATATAGGGGGAACACAAACGTTTACAACATATTCAACTTGGTCGGATCCGAACTCCGCATTAAACTATATTAAAATAATTCAAATCGTAACTAATGCAACAGAATACAAAAGAATGCAATCTCCGGTTATTTGCATGTGTCAACGCTCGTCTGCTTATATCATATTTAAGTTACACCGGCAGCTACGCAATAAGTTGCAAGTTTAATTGCAGCAAAATCAAAGTAATGGATCAAAAATAAAATCCGCGAAATATCGCTCAAAACTAAGAAAAGAAATTGTAACGCTCCGACCTTTATTCCTTTGATGTCCGATTCGTTTGTCGGTGTCTTTGCGGCAATGTCGCAGCGACGCTTTGTAGTGTGCCGGCTTCCGCGTAGAGGGGCGAGGGAGGGAACTTCCAACGCCGTAATTCGCGATGCACCCAACGAGAAATACCTCTTGATATAGGTCCAAGATTAAAGTCTAGGATTAACGATAGCTTTTGCTAGAAGCTCACGATAAAAGCCTATAAGCAATAAAATAAAACGAACACATAAGTCAAACCGAGAGTTGCTGCGTATAGAACTTACCTCGGTCTGTTACCGAAGCTGGGACAAACCACGGGACACGCGGTTTTTCCTGTCTCACAACTGGGTCTAATCAGAGTCGGCAATTAGCCGTAGAAATGCACTATCATCCCTTCGATGTAATGGCACGCACAAATAAAATATTTACGAAAAGAGAGTGTGACCCAAGAGACGGCAAGTTTCGTTCTGACAATGGCGCAACATTTCTCGTTTGACAAACAAGGAACGATTATAAACAAGCGAGACACCTTTTAATCTTACCTCCGGGGAACTTTCTTAGTAACAGTGGGAACCAATCGGCTGAAAGGGCAAAGATCACGCATAATACGCGTCCAGAAGTAGAACTTCGTTATAATTCGTTCAATTCCTCACATACACGCGATTTTGAACTCAAATAAGGATGGATTACGTATATAAAATGAATTTGTTTAAATAAATGAAGGTTCTGTTAATAGAAATATGCTAAAAGTTTAAGAAAAATTACGCCGGCGAAATACGGGTATTCCTACACTGACTGCAATGTGTACAACGACGCGGTCCAAGGAATAATCCGACACGTCGAATTTCGCATATACAGGGCGTGTTCGGAACAGAAATGACGGCTGGACGGTGGCAATGCAGATACAGGGGGTATTCAGAACAGGAATGAAAAATGCACTGTAACAACGATTCATGATTACTGTTTTAATCGGTTATCAATCACCAGTTAACTCTAACCTTCAGTTAACTGCCATAACAAAATTTGTCTTCCCAGTTGTTATTACTGTGGGAACAAACTGAAAGTTAAAGTTAACTTCTGATTGATGAACCGGACCTAAGTTGATCAATTAAGAGAATAAATTAGGAGTATTACTAATATGTGAGAATTATCTTGAGCATTCCTATTGCTTAAAGACGAGAAGGAGAAGTTTCGTCACTATTTTTTTATTGCTTACGTATCACTAATCTCCGTATTCTTTAGTACGAACGTCACAAACAGCGATGCTAACTAGGTTCCTGTAGACGTCCATGCGACTGAAATTGGAATAGCGGCGACTGACGTCCACTCAACGCGCCAGAGTCAACGCTGCTTAGATTGGAGGGAGATCTACCGAAATTTTGAGAACCTGGTTAGCACCGCTGCGCTGGTCACAAATGACCTGCCTCAATGTTTATTGTATTACATTCTTGGGGTTAATGCACGTAATAGTAAACTTCGCTCAGCTGGGGCATTTAAATCACATTCAGTCCTTCTCGGACGTTTTTAGTAAAAAGTAAACCCAGATTCTTTTAGGGGTATTAGTGACCTTTGCCCCATACGTAGGTATGTCATAACTTCACTTCTTTTCTTGTGTGTCAATAGTGCTTAGACTTAGAGTAAGTAAAACTTATTCGATTACACCCTGTATTTTGATGTATTGTCTTCGCGACGAGTTAACATCTCAATGCCCGTGGTTTTTTCTTTTTCATTTCAGAATATACTTACAAACGTGAAAGTTAATTTAATTAACTAACCGATTTCGTCTTGAGTTCCAAAATAACGCGTGATTCTTCGGGGCATCCCCCCGCGCGCCCAGCTTCGATTTGTTCAAGCTCACACACACACGCTCTCCGAGTTTTAATTAAGCTCCGCAGGGAAAACACAAACAATGCCTGTTATGCAAGATTATAAATTCCGGAGGAATAAGCAATGCAAAACGACGACGCGCAGACCAGAACGTGGAATGCAATATCGAGAGGAGGAAAATGTAATTAAGCTTTTTGTGCTTGCTCGGCCTGCGAGATATTATTAAAATACTTTCGAAGTATTAAAGAGAGGCCTTTCTATCAGCGCTGCAGTTTTTTTTTCCTTCCCCGACGACGTTGCCGTCCTTGCCGAAATTAAAATTGGAACAATAATAATTAAGCACGCCGGGTTTTCAAATCTGCGGAGGCTGCAACCATGTATCGTCTACTGTTTGGTTGCATGCATACAGGCAACGCATACTCTACCTAATATTAGTTAATAAAGCTGCAAATTTAAATTGCCTTTGTAATAAAAGAAATTCCGATATCATTTTTGCTATACAACATCATATAGATTGTGGTAACTTCATCGAAAATAAAAGCTCCGCACTGAGGCGACTTTTTTAAGAAACTGGAACTTCGTTATGGTTGCCTCATAGGACGAAATGAAAACGAGTTACTAAAAGTGACAAAAGAAGTGATAGAAATAGCATTTGCGAATTAATTGGTGCAACTCTATCGAACACGTTTTTCGCGAAGCGCTTGCAGGTGTCTTCAGGTGCCTGAAGGTCAGGCGCTCTGGTGATACATTTTTTATTCAAAATAAATTCTTACATCTCCGTTACTATTTCCATTTGTCATCGTCGACTGGACTATGTAGCGGTGACTTAACGAAGTGAGTTTGCGACTTTAAAATCGAGTTACCCCCGTCGCATTCTTATTTCAATAAATTGAAAATATTTCACAATGTAATTACACGCATGCGAGCCCGCCGCATCCGATTCCATTAATCAAGTTACCTTAATTAGACGCTTTACGCTGCAGAATTTAATCTAACAGCACCGGCCGATAGGTAATTAAGTCGGACTAATAACCAAGTTAAACGTACAAGGTACATAACTAATTGATCTAAATAAGGCGTTCGTCAGTTGTTGATTGAAATAATTAAGCCGTCCAGAGCTCGGAGAGCGGAGCCGCCCGCCCGCCCGTCCGCCCGTCCGTCCGTCCGGACACATCACAGGAGGCGGTGTCGGAGTGTGAGAAACCGCATATTACTATAAAAATCGCCGCGGCGGTCAGAAAAGTTAATTAACGGTGTAATGCTGCCGTCTCGAAGAACGTTGACTCAAAATTCCTCTCTGCCCAACCCCCCCACCCTTTGTTAGGCTGAATTTATACTAATGCAGATCTTTCTGGTACTTCTATTTTTTCCGATCATATCTCCTTTAGGTCTGCCTTCGCCCTTTGCCAATCATTTCTTCCTCTCTTTGTCCTTCATCTTCACTCCTTCTACTTACCAAATCTGCCCACTGATTTCCTTTAGATCTCCTTTACCCTTTGCAACCATTTCTTTCTGGGGCGTCCTTCTCGTCTTTAATTTTGACTTCTTGCCATTCCGGATTCTGTACGCCGATCTCCTGCCCATCGATTTCCTTTAGATCTTCCTTCACCCCTTGCAACCATTTCTTTCTGGGGCGTCCTTCCTGTCTTTCGTTTTAACTTCTTGCCATTCTCGATTCTGTACGCCGATCTCCTGCCCACCGATTTCCTTTAGATCTTCCTTCACCCTTTGCAACCATTTCTTTCTAGGTCGTCCTTCTTGCCTTTAATTTTGACTTCTTGCCATTCCCGATTCTGTACGCCGACCTCCTTTATATTTTATACTTCATCCCTTTCTGGGTCGTTCTATCTTCACTTCCAAATAAGGCCCTCTCCAATTTCCCAATCACTACATTAATCTCCTTTAGATCTTCCTTCGCCTTTTCCAATCCCAATCATTTCTTTTCGGGTTGTTACACCTTCACTTCCGAATTTCCGGTTCTGTACGCTGATCCTCTTTAGATCTTCCTTCACCCATTTCGACTACATCTTTCATTTTACAAACAAGTTACTAAAAGACCCACCGGCTTTAGGTATAAATGGCACCATGGTGCTACCTAGGCATGACTCTGGACGCAAAACTTAGGTGGAAAGAGCATGTTAAGAAGAAGAGAGCGGAATTAGGCTTGAATTATGGACAGCACTATAGGCTGATTGGAAGAAACTCCAAACTGTCAGTATCCAGTATCCAAGCAGATCTTGAAACCAGTATGGCCCTATGGTATCCAGCTTTGGGGCTACGCCAGTGATTCCAACATTAAGTGTATTCAAACATTTCAGAATAAAGTGTTACGCAACATATGTAGTATGTTCGAAATTCCGATCTTCATAGAGACCTCCGGATTCCAACCGTTAAGGAAGAAATCAAAAGGTTTGCTGGAAAGCAAGAAGCTAGGCTTCACCTTCACGCTAATGCAGAGGTCCTTCAAGTGCTGGACAACCAACACCATGTCCGAAGGTTGAGAGGAGAAAACCAGCTGATCTTGTGTAGTGTGTTGTGTACAAGAGCAGAGCACAAAATCTAGAAGACATCAATGGATAGACTCTAGCTGATAAGTATATAGCTTAATATTTGTGAAGTAAAAATTAACGGTTAGTCTCAAAGACTAGTTTTAATTGTAGACACATGATGCTATGAATAATAAAATTGTTCTGGATTGTCCCCAACCCATTTGGCATTTGTTACTTGGGTAATCGTGTGCATCCCATACTTTCCTTCCACTGCTTGACTGCACCAAACACTTCGTTTTCCACCTTCCAAGCTTAACTTCTTCCTTCTTATTGATGATACATGCTTCGCAGGCATGGTTTTATTATGGTCTAGATTCCATCTCAACCTTGCCTTTTCCAATCATTTTTTTTTGGGTTGTTACACTTTCACTTGCGAATAAGGCTCCTTCCAATTTCCGGTTCTGTACACTGATCCTCTTTAGATCTTCCTTCACCCTTTTCGATCATTTCTTTCCGGATCGTCCTCTTCGTTTCATACTTTCACTTCCACCCATCTGTCTTCATGTATTCTTTCTATACGCCCCAAACCATTTGGCATTTGTTATTTGGGTAATCGTGTGCATTCCATACTTTTCCTCCACTCCCTGACTGCACCAAACACTTCGTTTTCCACCTTCCAAGCATATCTTCTTCCACTAGCGTAACTATGGGACGCTATGCCCCTCCCCCCAGGCAATTGGAATTGTTGCAGGCAGAATGATCACGAATCACTATTTTCTTCCTCCTGTTTGATGCGCCCCTAAGAAATCTGCGCCCCACTGTGCGTTGGGGGTCGCGCCAGCGTCTTCTTCCTTCTTGTTGATGATCCATGCTTCGCAGGCTTGGGTTTATTTTGGGCTAGATTCTATCTTGACCTTGCCGTCAGAACTATATCTTCAGCGTACGCCAAACATTAATGTTGGTTGTTGTACATTAGCCGTGTCGTTTTTAATCCGCTTTCCCTCAGAACCAGTTTCTGGTACTAGGCTGAATGGTGTCGTGGAAAGCGGTCGCCTTGCCTTAGCTCATTTTCAACTCCAAATTCTTTTGATATTTACCCCCCTCTCCCCACCAAGTGATTAATTGTCATCGGTATCAAAGCTGCTGCTCTTTCAATGCCTTGTAGAGTACTTTTCTTTTGATGGAGTCGTAGGTTTTGCTTGTAATCGATGTATCATATTAAAAATTTGGTCACCCTCTTTTAAAAACCTCCCTCGTGTTTTTCCATCACCCTTTTTCGACAGCTATTTAGACGGGTATCCCGCCAGCACTTTGTACGATAGTCAATAGGAAGGCAACTCCTTTTTCTCGTCCCTTTTTTCATGTGGGGCCTTTGCCTAGTCGTTTGGCATCCGTTCTCCCCCCATATCCTCCTGATTAATCTTCCTTTAATCGTTTCGCCATCTTGCTTTAAAAATTCTGCTATTTAGACGGGTATCCCAAAGAATTCTGCCGGCGCTTTATACGATAGTGAGTGAATAGGGGGGCAGCTCTTCTGTAGTTTGCACTCTTTCTTACCCCTTTTCCATGTAGGACCTTTGCCTAGTCGTTTTTCCTCCCTGATTAATAATTTCCTAAACTGTTTCGCCATCCTGCACTGTTATTAATATTCCTTAACTACTTTATACATTCCTCAACTTCTTGATATGTTGGTTTTTGTCACCTCTTCTACCTCTACATCTCCATTGTGTTGGTCTTCTTCTTCGTCCATTGATATGTTGGTTTTTCTCTTGCTCCATCTAGGTATCTCTACATCTCCATTGTATTGTCTTTTCTCCTTCGTTGTTATCTTCGTCTTCTTCCATTGATATGTTGTTACTTCATCTATCTCTACGTCTTCGTTGTGCTTGTCTTCTTCGTTAACCTCTTCTTCTTCCATCGATATGCTGTTATTCCATCTATCTCTACATCTTCAGTGTACTGGTCTTCTTCTTCTTCTTCTTCCTTCGATATGGTGTTATTTACATCCTCACTGTGCTGGTCTTCTCTGTTAACTTCTTCTTCTTCCATTGATATGCTCTTATTGCATCTATCTCTACATCTCCATTGTACTGGTCATCTCCTTCGTTATTACCTTCGTCTTCTTCCATTGATTTGTTGTTATTCCATCTATCTTTACATCTTCGTTGTGTAGGTTTTCTTCGCTATCTTCTTCTTCTTCCGTTGGGTTTAGAAGCTCTTCAAAATAACCCACAAGCACGTTACTTTCACCCTCGTCGTCCCTTCTTTCGCCTTTAGATATGAGATTCTGTTTGAAGGTTGTTCTTTGCCTTTTTATTTTTGTTGCCTGATTTGTTCCATTCACGATTCGATAAACCGGGAGCCCATTTTACTTCCCAAATAATCCCGTAATGTTTATCAGTCACTTGATACCATCAAGCACCCGTCGTACAATCCTACGACTACCATACAAGGATATTTAGGGTGGATGTCCACGCACGTAACTCCCGAGTCCTTCAAGCAAATGCGTTCTGGAAACGAGGGGTTCTTGATCGTGAAAAGACAGACGAGGCGGGGCGCCTTCTGTGGGACGTTTCATAAAATCCAGAAACCCAAAGCAAACCGCAAGTAAGTCGTAGTACCATGGGTTCGAGATGATGTCGGTTTTTCCGTCAACATGTTTCCACAGGGGTAAGAGGGTGCCTTCTTCGTCTCTGAATTCATCGCTTGGGTCTTCCCACAACCCGTAATCTTTAGCAATTTCGTTGTGGGTATTTTGATTGCAAAGACCTTCGCCGCTTCATGGAGGCGCCCTTGAACTGCTTCACTTACAATTAGTTCTTTTCCAGAGGACTTCTTAACTTGCACTTGTAAACGAGATATCTTTTCCCTTCCTTTCTCTCACCCTCGTTTTGTAATTATTGAGCCGTGAAATCTTCAATATATTGCATCGTATATAACCCACTGTAAAATGTTAGCTGAGAAGGTGGCCATTGGAGGTGGGGTAGACTACGTCTCTTGGGTCCTGATGGGATTCGCTAAAGTTGAATTGGTTAGTGATTTTCTTTTCTTTCACCTTCGGCTTCGGCTTCTCCTTCGCCCTCACCTTCTCTTGCAACCTCGTGCTTCTCCGGTTCGTGTTCTTCACCTTCCTCTTCACCTTCGTGACTACTTTCTTCAATGGGCATCTCTTCCAGAATTTCATCCTCCAACACTGCTTGTACTTCACCGATTGTTTCCACTTGCATCGATACCTGATCTTCCTGATACGGGATCTGTTCCTTGAGCTTCCTCCGTGTCTTTATGAATGTACGTTCCAATTCTTTCAAAGACCACAACGGCATTGCCCAGAGGAGGGATCGAAATAAAAGCTCCGTTTCGGTGTGAGTATTCAACCCATGAATCTGGTTGTTCCATTCGGCCTTTCGGCCTTGCCTTCGATATCATCCATTCGTCCAGATCATCTTCCTGTTCTGTTGGTTGTGTACTTTTGGCGCGCTTAGCTGTTTTTCCTGCCACCATTGGCTTTCTTATCACGTTGGTGGGCGGCATTTTGCCCAATCACTTGCTGTAATAGGCAAAGGTTTTGACAAAAAGTGAAATGTGTATGTAAGTGGCTTCGAGGTCTGCATACGTGTTTCGTAAGTACATAAGCGGACTTCACCCCCGAATAAGGGTCTTTTCAATTTCCAATTCTGTAGATTTTTCTTCACCCCTTCCAATCATTTCTGTTTGAGTTGTTACATCTTCACTTCTGAATAAGACTCTTTCCAATCGCCAATTCTTCTCACCGATTTACTTTAGATCTTCCTTCACTCTTTGCAATTAGTTCTTTCTGGGCCATCCTCCTTGTCTTTCATCTTGACCTCCGAATAAGGCTCTTTCCAATTCACAATCATGTACACCTTTAGATTTTCCTTCGCCCCTTCCAATCATTTCTTTTTGGGTCGTTACTTCTTTCTACTTACCAATCCTCCCCACCGATTTCCCTTCACCCTTTACAACCTTTTCTTCCTGGTTAATCCTATTCGTCCATCTTTCTTCATGCACTCTTGCCATGCGCTCCAACCATCTGGCTCTTTGCGCCTTCTTTCGTTTTATGGGTAATTCCAGTCCTTGACTCGACCAAATTAAATTCTTTTCGTAAGTTCTTCCTTTTCCACCTTTCGAGCTCATCACGGTTGATGTTTCGCTGGCGTGGCCTTACTATGATCCGATAGATTCCTACTAATTCGTTTCTTGATCTTGCCTTTCCCCGAGGATTATTTCTAGGATTAGATCGAATAGTGTCGTGGCCTTGCCTCAGCCCATTTCAACTTTAAATTCTTTTGATACTTCCCACCTAACACAATTTTGTCACAAGTGTGATTCATTGTCATCTGCATCAGTGCTCCTTGCTTTGTATAACATTCTTCTTTTGATGGGGTGGTAGGGTTGTTTGTAATCGATAAAACGGGCAACCGTAGACTTTGCTCTTTTAAAACCTCCCTTTACTCCTTTTTGATAGTTACTTATTGTTAGATCTTGAAGCATTTTATACGTTACATTAGGAGGACAATCCCTCTTTCTTATCCCTTTTCATGTATGGGGCCTTTACCCAGTCGCTTGCCAGCCTTCCATATCTTTCTAATTGGTCTTCAAGTCTTGCTTCTTTAAAATTTCGCCCGCACTCTTTTGGTTTTGGCTTCGTACATTCCTTTTGAATGCGTTGGCTTTTCCATTACTCCATTTTGTTCTTCTATCTCTACATCTCGATTGTGCTGGTCTTCTTCTTCGTTACCTTCTTCTCGTTGCATCGGGTTTAGAAACTCTTCGAAACATCCCGCAAGCATTTTAACTTCCTTATCCCTTCTTTCGTCTTCCGATATAAGGTAAGTTCCTCATTCTCCTGTTTTCAGCAGTTCCTATCTTCTTTCTACATATTTGTTTCACGCTTCCACGAATTTCATTGTCGCCCTGCTGGTGGGTCCTCCATCGAACCTGTAGATCTTCTTGTTGTTACGGTTGCTACGGTCCAAATTTCATTTTTCAAAATTTTCAAACCTATTTTAAGATTCGGTTGATTACTGATGTTTTATACTCTCTAGGCATTCTTTTTTGTTTTGTTAAGTTGACTTTGGTAATTTTTTATAACAGTTGGGAACACTGTAATGGAATTTTTGATTATGATACGGGTGACTGTCAATTTTATCACTATAAAAGGTGGCTGTCAATTGTACATGTCATGCTGGTATAAACCAGTGTGAATTTCAGTTACTTTGAACACCGCGTGTGGTCCTAGCGGTGCCATGGGTTTTATTTTGGCAATTTTACGCTAGGTGGCGCCAGCTTTAAATCCAGGTTTTAAGCTACCGACAATCTATTTGCAGCTCACCCCGTCTCCACTGAGCGGGAGTGACGATTTTCCTTTTTATACAGGGTCAAACAGGTTCAAACTGCGTTCATTAGATTCTTACTTTTTCGTTGGTCCTTTTCGCAAGTTCGGAATTATTTGGTTCATCAAGAAATGGTCACTGTCTGCTTGTGAATAGGCACTTCTACAGTTCCTTACTTCTTGAGCCGTGCTTTCTCTCCATTAGCACGTGGTCAATTTGTCTGTTGTGGTCAAAATTAGTGCCTTTCGATTTTAAAATTTCTTGGATTTCCAGCTGATACAAAAAAATGGGCCAAACGAATGGAAATTTTAGAGAAAAATATAGACAAGTGGAACTTAAACGTCTTTGATTCCGTAATGGTGAGCGCACACTTAGGCGAAGCGCAGTAGGATCGCGTAGCTTCGCTACGATCAGCACAAGGTAAGACAGCGAGAATATTTCGAGCTTATTAAAAAATAATATAGTATATATAAAATTAGACTTTGCTTCGAGTTGTCTGGAGAACATGTGATAGTTACGTTAAAGTTCTTAGTGCGATTTTTATAGAACTAGTTATTGCAAGAGCTACATCTATTAAGTTTAGGTATCGGTGTCAATTTGTAATTGAAAGCGATGATTTACAATTATCATTGGTCTAGATTCTATCTTGATCTTGTCGTCAGAACTAAATCTTCGGCGTACGCTAAACATTAATGTTGGTTGTTGTACATTAGTCGTGTCGTTTTCCATCAGCTTTCCCTCAGAACTAGTTCTGGTACTAAGACTAATGGTGTCGTAAAAAGCGGGTCGCCTTGCATTAGCTCTTTATTTATTTTATACATTCCTAAACTTCTTGATATGTTGCTTTTTTGTCACCTCTTCTATCTCTACATCTCCATCGTGTTGATCTTCTTCTTCGTCCATTGATATGTTGGTTTTTCTGTTTCCTCGTTATTACCTTCGTCTTCTTCCATTGAAATGTTGTTACTCCATCTATCTTTACGTCTTCGTTGTGCTCGTCTTCTTCCATTGATGTGCTGTTATTCAATCTGTCTCTACATCTTCAGTGTACTGGTCTTCTTCTTCTTCCTTCGATATGTTGTTACTTCATCTATCTACACATCTTCATTGTATTGGTCTGCTTCGTAAACTTTTTCTTCTTCCATTTTCTCTACATCTTCATTGTGTTGGCCTTCTTCGTTAACTTCTTCTTCTTCTTCTTCCACTGGGTTTAGAAGTTCTTCAGAATAACTTGCCTTTCGCCTTCAGATATTGCTACCTACCTGCGTAGATAGGCAGAAGTTTTACATTGGAGCGAAACTTTACTCCAATGTTGCCAGCCAGCTACAGTGGGACGGGAGGGTTCAAATCCAAACCGCGAAGGCCAACACCCATAAGAAAATAGGCGCCACTTAATTTTTTTTTGAAAGGGGGACAAGGTGAAAATTAAGAAAACCCGTTACATCCAGAACACGTCAATTTATTTAGTCACAAACAACAATCATAAAAGAATATACACAAATAAATAAAATATGGGGAACACAAACGTTTACAACATATTCAACTTGGTCGGATCCGAACTTCGCATTAAACTATACTAAAATAATTCAAATCGTAACTAGTGCAACAGAATACAACAGAATACAATATTCGGTTATTTGCGCGCGTCAACGCTCGTCTACTTTATCATATTTAAATTACACCGGCGGTTACGCAATAAGTTGCAAGTTTAATTGCGGCAAAACCAAAGTAATGGACCAAAACTAAATCCGCGAAATATCGCTCAAAACTAAGAAAAGAAATTGTAACGCTCCGACCTTTATTCCTTTGATGTCCGATTCGTTTGTCGGTGTCTTTGCGGCAATGTCGCAGCGACGCTTTGTAGTGTGCCGGCTTCCGCGTAGAGGGGCGAGGGAGGGAACTTCCAACGCCGTAATTCGCGATGCACCCAACGAGAAATAACTCTTGATATAGGTCCAAGATTAAAGTCTAGGATTAACGATAGCTCTTGCTAGAAGCTCACGATAAAAGCCTATAAGCAATAAAATAAAACGAACACCTAAGTCAAACCGAGAGTTGCTGCGTATAGAACTTACCTCGGTCGGTTACCGAAGCTGGGACAAACCACGGGACACGCGGTTTTTCCTGTCTCACAACTGGGTCTAATCAGAGTCGGCAATTAGCCGTAGAAATGCACTAACATCCCTTCGATGTAATGGCACGCACAAATAAAAATATTTACGAAAAGAGAGTATGACCCAAGAGACGGCAAGTTTCGTTTTGACAATGGCGCAACATTTCTCGTTTGACAAACAAGGAACGATTATAAACAAGCGAGACACCTTCTAATCTTACCTCCGGGGAACTTTCTTAGTAACAGTGGGAACCAATCGGCTGAAAGGGCAAAGATCACGCATAATACGCGTCCAGAAGTAGAACTTCGTTATAATTCGTTCAATTCTTCACATACACGCGATTTTGAACTCAAATAAGGAGGGATTACGTATATAAAATGAATTTGTTTAAATAAATGAAGGTCCTGTTAATAGAAATATGCTAAAACGAAAGTTTAAGAAAAATTACGCCGGCGAAATACGGGTATTCCTACACTGACTGCAATGTGTACAACGACGCGGTCCAAGGAATAATCCGACACGTCGAATTTCGCATATACAGGGCGTGTTCGGAACAGAAATGAAGGCTGGACGGTGGCAATGCATATACAGGGGGTATTCAGAACAGGAATGAAAAAAAATGAACTGTAACAATATGACATTCTGCTTAGAGGTTGTACTTCGTCTTTTTATTTTTGTTGCCTGATAGAAGTTCCTCATTTCCTTATTTTCATACGATCCTTCTATTTTCAGTAGTTCCCAATCCTAACTTAATCCTACATATTTGTTTCGCTTTTTCCTTACTTTTTCAAAATGTTACGGTATTAATCGAAGCAAGGGCACAGCTTAAATAATATGTACAGACGAGATTGAACATAAATAAATAAAGTCAAACATGATTATACCAAATTCTATTCTTGACTGGTCAACCTAACACCACGCTTTACAAGAGAAGAGTTGGCTGAGAGATATAAGAAGTCCACAATCGGATTAAGTCTCCCCTTCATTAACGTAACGTTGCTAGGATGAAATGGCACTGTTCTTAAGAATTAGGAGAATACGTTTACCTGGTATCTGTTACAGTTCATTTTTCATTTCGGTTCTGAATACCCCCTGTATATGCATTACCACCGTCCAGCCTTCATTTCTGTTCCGAACACGCCCTGTATATGCGAAATTCGACGTGTCGGATTATTCCTTGGACCGCGTCGTTGTACACATTGCAGTCAGTGCAGGAATACCCGTATTTCGCCGGCGTAATTTTTCTTAAACTTTCGTTTTAGCATATTTCTATTAACAGGACCTTCATTTATTTAAACAAATTCATTTTATATACGTAATCCATCCTTATTTGAGTTCAAAATCGCGTGTATGCGAGGAATTGAACGAATTATAACGAAGTTCTACTTCTGGACGCGTATTATGCGTGATCTTTGCCCTTTCAGCCGATTGGTTCCCACTGTTACTAAGAAAGTTCCCCGGAGGAAAGATTAGAAGGTGTCTCGCTTGTTTATAATCGTTCCTTGTTTGTCAAACGAGAAATGTTGCGCCATTGTCAGAACGAAACTTGCCGTCTCTTGGGTCACACTTTCTTTTCGTAAATATTTTTATTTGTGCGTGCCATTACATCGAAGGGATGTTAGTGCATTTCTACGGCTAATTGCCGACTCTGATTAGACCCAGTTGTGAGACAGGAAAAACCGCGTGTCCCGTGGTTTGTCCCAGCTTCGGTAACAGACCAAGGTAAGTTCTATACGCAGCAACTCTCGGTTTGACTTAGGTGTTCGTTTTATTTTATTGCTTATAGGCTTTTATCGTGAGCTTCTAGCAAGAGCTATCGTTAATCCTAGACTTTAATCTTGGACCTATATCAAGAGTTATTTCTCGTTGGGTGCATCGCGAATTACGGCGTTGGAAGTTCCCTCCTCGCCCTCTACGCGGACGCCGGCACACTACAAAGCGTCGCTGCGACATTGCCGCAAAGACACCGACAAACGAATCGGACATCAAAGGAATAAAGGTCGGAGCGTTATAATTTCTTTTCTTAGTTTTGAGCGATATTTCGCGGATTTAGTTTTTGATCCATTACTTTGATTTTGCCGCAATTAAACTTGCAACTTATTGCGTAACCGCCGGTGTAATTTAAATATGATATAAGTAGACGAGCGTTGACGCGTGCAAATAACCGGAGATTGCCTTCTTTTGTATTCTGTTGCATTAGTTACGATTTGAATTATTTTAATATAGTTTAATGCGAAGTTCGGATCCGACCAAGTTGAATATGTTGTAAACGTTTGTGTTCCCCCTATATATTATTTATTTGTGTATATTCTTTTATGATTGTTGTTTGTGACTAAGTAAATTGACGTGTTCTGGATGTAACGGGTTTTCTTAATTTTCACCTTGTCCCCTTTTCAAAAAAAATTAAGTGGCGCCTATTTTCTTATGGGTTTTGGCCTTCGCGGTTTGGATTTGAACCCTCCCGTCCCACTGTAGCTGGCTGGCAACATTGGAGTAAAGTTTCGCTCCAATGTAAAACTTCTGCCTATCTACGCAGGTAGGTAGCATATCTTTATCTTACAGACAAGTAAAACAGAGTGAGAGATTGCTGCGTGTAAAACAGAGGCTATGTCTATACCGATCGCGGACTTCTTATACCTCTCAGCCTATAACTAGTTTTTGATCTCTCGGATTTGGGAAATTACGGGGTTCATGTACAGTTTGAAACTCGAACAATTCCGGGCATTAACGAGGAAAAACTGTACGTTTATTGTTTCAAACGAGATTCTGTAAAGCTTGTGGCACACTTGGGCGAAGCGCGACGAGAAGTTTGCACAACTTCGCCGCGACCAGCACCAAATAATACAGCAACGATTCGTTATTGGAAAAAAAAAATAGAGTAAATATAAAATTAGACTTTAATTGAAATTGTCTGTCGAATTAGGCGCTAAGTTACATAGAGCAATTTGTAATTGAAGAGATGACGGTTTCTAACTGACGTCGGCGATTTTTTTACGCGCCTTTACATGGCTTTATGGCTGCGGCAAAAACTGAATTACCAGACCGCACAAACGCTTTCAGCTCTGGACTAAAATCTAATTAGTCGGACGCGCTCCGGAGGTGACCACAGACAACAGAGTCTGACCTCATTAGTTGAGACTTGAGACTCACGTTGAGTTTCGACGTACGAAGTTGTTGAGCGTTGTAAAAGAAGTTGAGGTGTTCGTGATTACAAAATGTAAAGAATTATTTCACAAATTGTAAGTGGCTTCGAGGTATCTTCATCTGCGTGCGTGACTGCAATATTAAGATGTATGTGTAGGTTGTCATGACCAATTAAATCCGAAATTGAACGACGAAATTGATTTGAAAGAAAAAATAAGAAAGAAAGAAAATGGGAGACGATCATCTTCTAATGTGATTCGTATTTAACACTTATCCGAGCATGTGAAATTCCGCTCGGCATGAGAACCCCGGTCTTTATCACGGTTTATTATTAATAAATTAGTCATCGCCGGAGAAGAAGGCAGTTCTCACGCACGTCCGTGCGCTTTAAAAGCAAAAGGGCCCCGAACAATGGCACTTTTGACAAGTCCACGCCCGAAATTCTCCGTTCTCCATTAGCCGATCGCGCGTCTGATTCCCAACTGTTAATAAATTACTTGCAATTTTGCTCGGATAATTGCCTGAGAATGTTCCCCGACGTTCAAGAGACGTATAAATATTTTATTCTTTCTTTTCTTTTCTTCTTTTGGGGCACCAAATCCCTCATTCGTTTGCTAGCTGCAAGTATCACAACTTATATTAAATCAAATTGGGTTTCCTAATCTGTAAAAGCGCAAGTCATTTTCCAAGCAGGGAATTTCGTCCGAAAACTGAGACGAATTAATTTCGCGTAATTAACGTTTACGAGCGCTCTCGATTCGAGAGAGATCGAGGGTCGGATCGGGCGGCGATCGTTAAGTGTACTTCGGGCTTAATGACAATATCGAAATTTTCAATAAATGATAATTTTTATACGACTGCCTCGGGGGGGTTTAAAAAAGTTAATTTACGGGCCTCCGTGTGAGGTCCGAATTCCAGATGCGGTGGTACCGCCCTCGGACACCTCTTGCCCAACATGGGAATCATCACGACACCCGAATACCTTTATTATCTCGCCCGTATTAGCTGCGCTATTTTCCCCGACGGCTTTAATAGGACCTAATGGTCGACGTTCGATTACGAATTTAGTTATTATCGAAAACCGTGACCGTTTTGTTTATCTCAACTTCGTTTCGAAATCATTCGCTCATTAATAGGGAACTTTGAGTATTAGAGTTGATGAATGAATTGTTTTTTGTTCGCCTTGGCGAAAATTTTCTTCTACGCCCCTGTTCGTTTTTCCAAGTCTGGCTAATCTATAAAATCAGGATAATTTCCCTCGTC
Organism: Dorcus hopei; assembly: GCA_033060865.1. Lineage (NCBI taxonomy): Eukaryota > Metazoa > Arthropoda > Insecta > Coleoptera > Lucanidae > Dorcus > Dorcus hopei. The sequence continues at coordinate 25,318,171 of CM065426.1, forward strand.
TGATATGCTGCATCATAAACGAAGGCATTCCATTTTCAGAGGCATGCCGCAGGGTGGTGTTCCAAGACCTATTCTACACCTCATACTTACGGTCCTGCAAGTTGTAGACTTCAAGCAGTGTTTAACCTACCCTTCAAATGCATATTCTTGAAATTTAGGTCCTCCGTTTACTTGGTGGGAAAAGAAATGGGAGTTGCCATTCAAAGAAATATAAAAAAAAAAACTGCTTCATTCGTACATCAGGCGAGGCGGTTCAATAAATTTCTATTCTATGTTGGCCGTGGAAAAGAAGTCACGTCTTTGATTAAACCTAAATTACACGCGAGTATAAAATGACTAACGGATTGACCGATTCACCGCGCACGTTCACATTCCACGGCCTGCCTAGATTGGACACTTAACAAATCGCGCTTTATTTACATAGAGAAGTTTCCGGACACCTTCAAAGTAGTGCTCTTCCTCCGGGATGCGACGCACTTATTTAGGCGAATCGAAACATTTCTGGAACTTGTCTTTTGGAACGTGCCGGTTCTTCCCCATGCAGTTTCCAAATGTGTATGTATGGTTGCCTAACTAACGTGCACGTCTGGTCGATAAAATGTACTTGAAGGTTTTAATAAAATAAGGAAAAGGTAAAGTACCGTCTTCAAATTAATTTCCCTTACGCCCTGGAATTTTCTCTGAAAGTTTCTCGATCGTGGTTCAATAAATCTCAAGAAGCATCATTAAAGAAGAAGGAGAAGAAGGAGAAGAAGAAGAAGAAGAAGAAAACTACTACTACCAGGTGGTTTTTTAAATTCTTTATCAACTCTTGCCGTGAAATTTGAACGGCAAATCTAAGTGAAAAGTGCGTCACTGCACTCCTTCATGCTGTTTTACAGTAAAGCAAAGACAGGCCGTCCAAATTCCATGGCAAGAGTTGATAAATTTTTTTAAAAATCACTCGGTATTCTGACACACTGAAATTTTCGGGTAGAAATAGGTAGATACAAATTGTCCAAATTGGTAACTAAATGTGTAAGTTCTTGTCCAAAGTGGTAACTAAATGTGTAAGTTCTTGTCCAAAGTGGTAACTAAATCTGTATTTTCTTATCCAAAGTGGTAACTAAGTATGTAGTTCTTTCTTTCTCTGTCTATTTGCTTTGCGCAGCAATGCTGCTTGTTTTACAGCTGTGAGCCATTCCAGACAATTACGAAGTATGTTTTAAGCTGGGTCTTAACCTTTAAACAGCACAAATATCCATGGCTAATGATGGGATTCGAACCCATGCCGCCGAGCGACACGACTTTCTAAGTCGGCTAGGCTAGACCGCTAAGCCACTCGGCGACCCAAATATGTAGTTAAAGCAAAAATAAATGAAATAGTTGGTAGCATTGATTTTAGTGGTAGAAGCCTTGAATAACACCGAAGGCACAAATTAATTATCTTATATAATTATCACTGACATCTTCATTGGAGAATTCTCCAGAAATTATTTAATAATCTTCAGCGTTTTCATCTACTAGTAAAGAATAAACAGGAGAGAGTCGTACTACAAAAATTGTTCCAAAAAGTGCCCGCTTCCTGAAAAATTTTTCCAAAATTTCAAATCCCGAGAAATGCCCGCTTCACGAAATCTGCAATTAAATCTCAAATTTTAGAGATTTTTAGAATTGAGATCAAGGAGATTGGGAGGGCAATTTCGACATCAAAAATTAAGAAGATTACAGTGTTTGCTGTCCATAGTGGTAACTAAATATGTGGTTTCTTGTCCAAAGTGGTAACTAAATTTGTAGTTACGTTGATAGTCAAAGTGAAAGAAATGATTGGGAGCGCTGATTTTAGTGGTAGAAACCTTGAATAACACCGAAGGCACAAATTAATTATTGGAACGCCACTGACATCTTAATTGAAGAATTCTCCGGAAATTATTTAATAATCTTCAGCGTTTTTATCTACCAGTAAAGCATAAACAGGAGGACTCCTCTACTAACAGTGTTTGTTGTCCAAAGTGGTAACTAAATGTGTAGTTTCTTGTCCAAAGTGGTAACTAAATATGTGGTTTCTTGTCCAAAGTGGTAACTAAATTTGTAGTTACGTTGATCGTCAAAATGAATGAAATTATTAGGTCGTTTTCTTTTTTAATTCAGAATATTTGTATACATAAGTATATAAATTTTGATTGAACTGTATTAATCACCATTTGCATCAGTGACCTTTTGCTATCTTCCTGTTAGCAGTTGTATTCCACGATGATATCACCCAACTATTCTGGAATCAAAAAATTCTTGACATAATACGACATTTTTTTCGAACAACTTCATAGTTAGGAGCGCTGATTTTAGTGGTAGGTAAAGACCTTGAATAACACCGAAGGCACAAATTAATTATCTTATATAATTATCACCGACATCTTAATTGAAGAATTCTCCAGAAATTATTTAATAATCTTCAGCGTTTTCATCTGCCAGTAAAGAATAAACATGAGGGAGCCATACTAACAGTGTTTGGCGTCCAAAGTGGTAACTAAGCGTGTAGTTTCTTGTCCAATGTGGTAACTGAATACCTAGTTTCTTGTCCAAAGTGGTAACTAAATATGTGGTCGGAGCCAAGAAGGAAGAAATAGTTGGAAGCACTGATTTTAGTGGTAAAAGCCTTGAATACAAATTAATTATTGAAACGCCACTGACATCTTAATTGAATCGAAGAATTCTCCGGAAATTATTTAATAATCTTCAGCGTTTTCATCTGCCGCCAGTAAAGAATAAACATGAGGGAGTCATACTAACAGTGTTTGTTGTCCAAAGTGGTAACTAAACGTGCAGTTTCTTGTCCAAAGTGGTAACTAAGTTTGTAGTTACGTTAATAGCCAAGATGAATGAAATAGTTGGGAGCGCGCTGATTTCAGCGGTAAACACCGAAAACACAAATAATTATCGGAACGCCACTGACAACTTATGAATAATTAATTGTTGATGCTCGGTGCGTGCCATTCTATATATCCTGCAAAATGAAACAGACACGCCAAAAAGTGCTGCCAACTGTTTCATTCGTTTTGGTTCTCAACGTGTTACATTGGTGTCATATTTTGTAAGGTGCCAGTTAAACAGAGAAGGCCGTATTTGCTGATTACAGACCATCACAAAACTGTCCGCTTTTAATAAGTTAAATAAAAAAATTCTTCTTTCTGGAATTTTGAACCGGATAACCTAGAGGCTCACTTGTCAAATCAATTCTCTAGAAACAAGAGATGAAACTCAAATGTCAAAGCACAATGGGATCATCGACGCCAGTGTTGCCAAAAGACGTTCGCAAAAAGTTAGCTTAAATAATCGCAATTTTCGCAACAGTAATTCAAACGAGCTACACACAGCATCGATGAAGAAAAATGAGGAGAAAAGAAATCTAAAGGCTCTTGCTCCTGCAAAGGATAATTTGGTGGATACGGATAGAGGGAGAAGCTAACACCGGAGAAAAGAAAAAACTCGTTCAAATGATGTACAGCGCCGATCAAAAATAAGAAGAAGAAGAAACTGGAAAGAAAATTTATAGATCAGGGTCAGGCAGAAGTTTCCCACAATTTTTACTCCTAATGGTTATCTAAGAACTATCAACTGGGAATTCGAATTCAGTAATGACTTGCCCAAATGACTTTCGTCATAAATAAAGAGTAAGCAAAGACAAAGGAAATGTATAGATGAAAAGTCAGTTTTCACTTCCAATCGTTGGCAAGATTAAAGGACAAAATGAATTAATGGAGTTTCCTAACTAGACGAAAAATACGCTGGGAAGAACGAACATGGATGGAGGAAGAAGTCGGCTAATACACTCGTCCAGCATCGATAAAAACTAAGAAGGAGAAGAAGAGAACGTGGAAAAGAAATGTAAGGATGAAGGAGGTAGTCTTTCTTTCGTACATATAAGCGATTTCATTTCGGATAAAAATGCAACTGTCAACACGTAAAAGCTTCAATCTCAAAAAGGAAGATAGTGTTTCGGGGCGGGTAGTTCGTATTTCATAGTTCTATTGATCTACCAGGAAAACTGAAATTGCCGCCTACATTTACCGACGACACTATTGTGATGGTTCCAATGACTTCTCTGGTACGTACCACCTCGACGAACTTGACGTACGGTTCAAATATTGGCGCGTAAAAGAAAACAGCACCGATTCAATCGGGACGAAGAAACCTTCGGCCTGTACTTCGTAGAGATCTTCGGGAAGACGTTCCATAAGTAACATGAATTTCCATCTCTAAATCTCCTAAATACTTCCTCTCCCAATGTGATTTTAGGAGAAAAAGCATTTCTTTCTTAGTACCCGTTTCTATGCCTTCCCTGGCACCATCTCGACAAACTTGACGTACGGTTGAAATATTGGCGCGTAAAAGGAAACAGCACCAATTCAATTGGGACGAAGAAACTGTACTTCGTAGACATCTCCTAAGTACGTGAATTTCCATTTCCAAAACTTCTAAATACTTCCTCTCCCAATATGGTTCTAGGAGAAAAAGCATTTCTTTCTTAGTACCCGTCGTTGGGCACCCAGTGTAGTTCGTCATTGGTTGCTCCGTTGCCCCATAAAATCTGAGAGGTTCCACGTTTTGAGGCCCCCGCTGGTGAAGGAGGAAAAAGCCGGAACACCTCGAGGTATTGGAATCTCTCTCAGAATTAACAGTATGGGTTGCGAAACCCTGGCAGATTTTGGTTAAGTGTTGTAAGTTTGAAACCGGGTTTAATTTGGGGGAAAGTGCTGAAGAAGCAAGCTGAAAACATCAACATGACGATAGCTTGGGCTAATTGTACCTCGTTGATTTGTTACGGTTCAAAATTCCGTTTGCACCGTTTGTCCAGTCTTGAGTCGCTTGACAACCTCGCTTTTCCGCGCGTACCACGCAAGGTAGAAATTATCGATCGATGTACGATATCGCGTGAGGCAATTCTCATTTGTTGAGAGGCACCATGCGATCGTGATCTTTTCAGTCATTGGTTAATGCTTACGTCATGCGCGCGTCCTGGGCGTCTTCGGGCTTCGTTACGCGTTACAGCTTCATCGATCGTTCGACTTTGGTGGTACCGCGTTGGTGTGCTACCAGAGTTCTTGCTTGAAAAGAAAGGAGTGCTCATCTACGGCTTTGCCGGAATAAAATCCTAGGACCACCGAACGAGTTTCGGGGTATTTTTAACCCCATCCCGAGCTTGGGATAACTTCAAATCCAGGTAAAACTAAGCGAATTGTCTGACGCCATTCTCGACGCTAACGGACTTTCCTTTTCTCTCTTTAAGCTTCCAGTTCTAGTTTTAGTTCCTGTTGTAATTTCCGTTTCGAGTTTTGACTCACAATCAGTTCGAGTCGTTCTTCACTCATATACTGCGAGCCTTCGAGGGACTCAGTTCAGGCATTTTACGAGTTCCTAACGAAAAGTAGATCTGCCGTTTGATCCAGCTCACCGGTATTAGAAACAATCAACGGGTGGCGTCGCGACTTCCAACTTTATACCACTACTCAAGTTGACAGACGAACTCAACCGTGCCCTGACGGTAATTTCGTGAGTTATTTACTTGCATTTCTTGAACTTCAATTTTTTGACCGGTTTATGCATGTCTTATCGGAGAGCGAATTTCGGCTGTTTACAATTATAGAATGTTAATGTAAATAAAGTTAATTACCATATACTTACCGTAATCTGCGTATCTGAGCAAATTTGTTTTGAATAATCAACTCAACTGTTTAACTTTGTGTAATCTTTCGTTAGTTTCTTAATTAATTAAACTTTAATCAACTTTACTTGCGTGTTTGTGTTACCCACTTTCACGTACCAATGAGTTAAGCCAAGCCTCTCGTTTTTTTTTTGGCCTTCTGCACGACCAAGACAGTTCGGAGACGCCGCGCGCCGTCGAGGTCATTATAAACCAGCTGGGTTTATTGTCCGACCTGGCGCCCTTAATTAATAACATCTTAATTACACACCCCCTTCTCACTGTTGCTAGCCGAGGGGGAAGTTGGTGAAAGATACAGCGCAGACTTGTCATCTGGTCGAGGTAAGTTTTGAGGCAGTCAGTTTAGTGTTTATTTGGTGACACGTTTCTTTCAACAACTCGCGTAAGTAACTCGGCCGAGTTCGAACACGATTTCAGTCAACCAAGAAGTGATTTTTTCTTCAAAAAAGTATCGTCGCGAAGAGGATTTTCTAAAAACCGCGATGGGTTTTTTTTTGTTTTCGCGAATAAAAAATATAAAAAGTATTTAAACACGAACTTGTGTAATCGAGGTAACCGATATAACGTAAGGTTCACATTTCATAATAAAACATCAGCTGATTTGCTGCAAACGGGGCCAAGCGCGTATACGAATGATGCAAAGAGACACGGGGCAGGTGACGAAAAAATGCAACGCTGGAATAGGCAAAAAGCGTGTATTTAAAGTGCGGGCCAAAATTGGGATCGACTCAGTGGGCACTAGTGCCAACTCAACGAGGGGAGCCCCAACATCAGCGTCGCCGCCGCCAACATCAACGTCGCCGCCACTAACATCAGCGTCGCCACCGCCACTAACATCAGCGTCGCCGCCGCCACTAACATCAGCGTCGCCGCCGCCAACATCAGCGGCTGCAGCCACATCATCTACCACTGCCGCCGACAATATTTCCGAACCCTGTCCTAAGAGAACGAGGACCATCTCCCTCGCCAGCTGTCCAAGAGAAGACGCCACCGGAGCCTGCCCTGGCCACGCTGTTCCAACCCAATCACCCCTAGGCTGAGCAAGGACGTGTCGTGCTCCACTCCAGCCAAGGAACGTTGCCACCGAGACCGACCTTGAACAATCACTCCAGTCACGGACCGGCCTCAAGCTTCGCAGTCTTCCCCCGGCTAAGAAAACGAACCACGCTGTCCCGTCTTAGACAAATCAACCCCAACCCCAGTCGCCGCGAACGACCCAGGACCGCATCCCCAATTGTCGGACAAACAACCCTCAACTAATTTAATTATTAACTTAATAAAGGGGTATTAATTTTTCTTTTAAATCATTGTCTTAAAGCTCTACCCTCTGATAAACCTACGTACCCCAATCAACCCCGAAGGCCTTAGCGTGACATAAGGAGACGCCTAAGGACCACTTTCGTGACAGCATGATGCGACAGGCTTATGGGTTGGTACGGCGTTGGACGACGAGGGGAATCTTTGATTGGCTCGCTTTGGAATTAGTATGGTGATTATTAAGATAGATCCCAGGAGACCTAAACGCTCTTCTTGAAACCGTCGAGATCCTCACCGAGTGAAATTGCTACCTACCTGCGTAGATAGGCAGAAGTTTTACATTGGAGCGAAACTTTATTCCAATGTTGCCAGCCAGCTACAGTGGGACGGGAGGATTCAAATCCAAACCGCGAAGGCCAAAACCCATAAGAAAATAGGCGCCACTTAATTTTTTTTTGAAAGGGGGACAAGGTGAAAATTAAGAAAACCCGTTACATCCAGAACACGTCAATTTACTTAGTCACAAACAACAATCATAAAAGAATATACACAAATAAATAAAATATGGGGAACACAAACGTTTACAACATATTCAACTTGGTCGGATCCGAACTTCGCATTAAACTATATTAAAATAATTCAAATCGTAACTAATGCAACAGAATACACCAGAATGCAATCTCCGGTTATTTGCGCGCGTCAACGCTCGTCTTCTTTATCATATTTAAATTACACCGGCGGTTACGCAATAAGTTGCAAGTTTAATTGCGGCAAAACCAAAGTAATGGATCAAAAACTAAATCCGCGAAATATCGCTCAAAACTAAGAAAAGAAATTATAACGCTCCGACCTTTATTCCTTTGATGTCCGATTCGTTTGTCGGTGTCTTTGCGGCAATGTCGCAGCGACGCTTTGTAGTGTGCCGGCTTCCGCGTAGAGGGGCGAGGGAGGGAACTTCCAACGCCGTAATTCGCGATGCACCCAACGAGAAATAACTCTTGATATAGGTCCAAGATTAAAGTCTAGGATTAACGATAGCTCTTGCTAGAAGCTCACGATAAAAGCCTATAAGCAATAAAATAAAACGAACACCTAAGTCAAACCGAGAGTTGCTGCGTATAGAACTTACCTCGGTCTGTTACCGAAGCTGGGACAAACCACGGGACACGCGGTTTTTCCTGTCTCACAACTGGGTCTAATCAGAGTCGGCAATCAGCCGTAGAAATGCACTAACATCCCTTCGATGTAATGGCACGCACAAATAAAAATATTTACGAAAAGAGAGTGTGACCCAAGAGACGGCAAGTTTCGTTCTGACAATGGCGCAACATTTCTCGTTTGACAAACAAGGAACGATTATAAACAAGCGAGACACCTTCTAATCTTACCTCCGGGGAACCATCTTAGTAACAGTGGGAACCAATCGGCTGAAAGGGCAAAGATCACGCATAATACGCGTCCAGAAGTAGAACTTCGTTATAATTCGTTCAATTCCTCACATACACGCGATTTTGAACTCAAATAAGGATGGATTACGTATATAAAATGAATTTGTTTAAATTAATGAAGGTCCTGTTAATAGAAATATGCTAAAACGAAAGTTTAAGAAAAATTACGCCGGCGAAATACGGGTATTCCTACACTGACTGCAATGTGTACAACGACGCGGTCCAAGGAATCATTCGATACGTCGAATTTCGCATATACAGGGCGTGTTCGGAACAGAAATGAAGGCTGGACGGTGGCAATGCATATACAGGGGGTATTCAGAACAGGAATGAAAAAAAATGAACTGTAACAAAATTTCGACTTTAGTGGCTTTTGGAACGCTCGGAATTTCTATTTACCCTCCACATTTGTTACCCTCAACAATGTCCCATTACCTCAAACAGAAAAAGCAAGTCAAATACTTGAATATTTTAAATTATGGTAAACAGCCTCCCGAGTTGTCAGTAGCTGCCGCCAAATGGCACGCGGTTGTTTATACCCCCCTACGTTTTTCGGTGCACCCAACTGCTGATGACGCAGCGCTTTTCTCTTGGTTTGCCCGTGTAAGGCATTGTTTAATGATGTCAGTCTTGAAGTACAATTTTCCTAGAATTGTGTACGCCAAACGCAAGACCCCCAGGACGGCTTAAATTTGCTTGCGCAAGACGATAATTTCTTTTCCAATTTTCTTTGAATTGTTTACGACGCCAAATACAAGACGCATTTAATATTTTCGCTGTAATCGATGCTTTCCGTAAATATTTTATAAACCAAGTGCTGTTTTTTTTCCCTCGTTTAATTATTTATCGGTTTCATTCCAAGCGTAACCTAAACGTCTCGTTTTCAGACGAACTTAAACAGAATCTCTCGGTTTCCTTTTTTTTTTTTTTTAATTGCGAAAACTCCTGGAAATTTGCGCAACGGAAATCGCCCGAAGTTGGATCATTACGCCCACCGGGAACCGTATAATAATCTCTTGTATATTATTTCAGTCTGGCAGTAAGCCTTGGATCGATGACTGACGCGATCAGTTCGCGCTTTCGATTTATTATTCCGCCAGTGATCGGGCACGTCAACGTGCGCTCCGTGACACGCACGCACACACACACACACACACGCCGAACGCTTATTTAAAAGAAAACAAAGCCTCCACTTTATTGTTTACGCTTTTTATATCGACGCTGACAACCTATTTGTTATTTTTAACGTGGTCTTACGAAACGCTGCGTGTTGCAATTCCGACTGCGATTAAAACCAGAAAACGGGGACTTTGTGAACACCTGTATGTATTCTACTTTTCTATCATTGATTTGCGATGCGATTCATCGATTATTTTTTCTTTATATTAATCGTGTTTAGGTAATGGTGGTTGGAGTAAGTGAAACTTATTCGATCGCGCACTGTATACTTACACAAAAGGTTTTCGGTGGTTCCCGTGATTTACGTGCGACGGGGTATTCAAAGGGGGAGAGATACCTGGCTGGCTCGCCTAATGAGTGCGTTGAACGAATTTATTATTAATAGCCGAAGAATGTCGGCGTTTTTTTTTTTTTTTATTGTGTTCGAACGCCAATTCGCATTCTTGTCGAGGGCGTTTCATGAAATACGCAGAGTCAAGGCCAAGGCTGGAGGACGCACGGCGAATCCGACGATTTTCACGGAATCTTCGAGGAATAACTCCGAAGGCTGTCTGTCTAATAGGCGGAGGCTATCGGAGTTCTGGCTAAAAATAAGCGCACGTCCTCGCATACAGAAGGGATTTACAGGAATCGCACGCAACTCTGTGTGCTCATGATGATAAACGAGCGAAGCGTTTGAGGTTCTAAAAAGAATTGAAATTAAAGATCCAAGAACGCGCGAGCTTTTTGCCTATTATATTGCGCGCGGAAAAAATAAAGCGAAATAAAAATAATTAACCATTTAGAGTGTTCCGAACAAAAGAGATAAAGAATTCGATCGGCCTGTCAATTACTTACAATATAATCACCGTCGAACCGGGACGCACAATCGCCAGGAATTATAATTGCGCCCGGCCAATATCTTCCTGCCGTAATTTCTGATAAAGCAGCATTTTTCAAATAAGCGGAACGGGTTCTGGGCTGAAATATTTACGGTCGCGTTCGCAGCCGTTCACTTGTTTTCGCCGTGCGCATCAGAGCCGGCAGCGAGAAAAAAGTGGAAACGGGATTACCAGCTGGTCGCTGAAAAGCGACTCACAATTAGTTTTTAATGCGCTTCAGGATTGGAGTACGTGTAATTTTTTGTACGTCGGAAACTTTTTTACCACGTGGTATTGTCTGAACACTACGTGTTTATCGCTAGAATCAAAATAGAATGGCTACGGACATTCTGGTTCAATTTCCCAATAAATTTAACGCGGGGGATCTAAATGTGTAGGCTTGGTTGCCTAACTAACTGGCAGGGGGGACGTCCTAAACCTGTTGCTAGTTTGATAGAAACCGTTATCCAGTTATTACCACGTGGCAGTAAATAGTTATGAGTTATCAACAAGGTAACAGCTTCGATTAATGTAATGAGAGCCGCTCGCTCTTCAATTGATGCCAGTTACTTAGGCAACCACATGTACACATTTAAAAACATGGATCCCCCGCGTTAAATTAAATGGGAAACATAACTGAGAATATTTCGTTCCAGAAAATAGTTTGAAGTCTACCCTGTAGATAACTTTCTATTAGTTTGTTTGCTGATCCTCGTATACCATAGAAGTGAAGTTTTTCTAGCAGTATTTGATGGTCTACACTGGCCAGGCGATTTGAACAACATTTCCATTGTCGAACGCTGTGGCGATTTCTTCCATTATTTCAGTCATGGCAGTGGCAGTTGATTTATTGTTGCGGTAACCATGTTCCGTACCTCACCTTGATGGTGATCAAGTTCTGCTGACAAAACGTATCAGCTGTTCCCCTCGACTGGCATACAGTGGAGATAGGGGTGACTTTAATTACGATGGTAAAAATTATTAAAGGGGCGCCAGGAGACTGTAATTTACAAGTCAAACGTCAAACGATCAGTCGACGTCTCCAATCGACCCAAACCGGGCGAAAAAATCAAACGTAAATGGAGGCTTATTTACTCACTGGTACGTGAAGGAGCAAACACAAACGCAATAGCACAGGTTAACTTACATTTAATTAAATACACTACAACATGTACTGAGAGGTTTCATAAAGTCGAAACAGTAGCTTACGTCAAGCGAGCTTACTTAATAATAAAGTGGTTTGCTCGTTATTTCAAAACGCATAAAGGGGGCCGTAATTCGCTCTTAAAAATGCATGCGCAAGTCGGATAGCGATGAGTAATTCAATAAATTTAAATAGTTAACTCACGACCGATCTGTCATTGTCATTGTGCAGTCTACGCTGTGAAGCTGGCGGTCATCGCGCCATCTGGTGGTCCTGGCCAAGCCGATAACTGGGTGGACAAAGGCTGCAAGATGGCGGACTCACGCTTCTCGTAGAACGGGGTCGAAGCCTAACTCAAACGGCACGGTAGAGACCACAGGGGGAGTTCGACTCAATATAAAACCAAACGGGAAACCTCGCGTGAATGCTTGCGGAGAAAGAAAGAACCTGAATGTGAAAGGAAACAGTTTCGTTAGCGTCCGCCGTGGTGCTCGCTCGATATACGTGTTACCTGAGAGCCAATAAGTTCCCAGGTTTGGAAATTGAAAATTACCCCAAATCGTTCGGTGGTGTTCACAGGAATGACGGCAGCGCCCTCCTTACACAGATCACACTACAGCACGTCTTAATCTTGCAACACCCGAACAACAAGTGAAATAGGAATGCGAAGCCGAGATGTTGGTCGGTACATAGCGCGCGAAAATTGCGGACGGTAATCAACGATGGATCAAAAAAATAGTCACGTGGTGCCCCATAACCAATGAATGTCGCACGTTCACCTAACGCGAGTTTTCCCCTCTGGCGAGGTAAACGAGGAGGAACAGTGTTGCCAACTTAATTTAACTTGAAGGCTTCCGCGGCCGTCGTCCATGTTTGTCTCAACGACTAACGAGAAGCGGCAGCAACACCACCACCAGCAGCCCTGAGGAAGTTCTTCTGCAGTGGAGAACGAAACGTCGGCAGTAGAAGAATCAACGTGACGCGGTTCCAAGCGGAAGCCAATTCAAACAGTGTTGCCAACGGTACGAGGCTGAGATGATTGCCACGATTTCTTAGCGGCAAATTTAAACGTAACAAGATATTGTTGATGTATGTGAAAGAAGTGTTGTTGACTCTTGAGGGTTCGGTTTTGCTTTTAATGAAGAAAAAAGGAAATAATGCAACAAGACCTCGACTTTCGTTAGTTTTGTAATCATCATCAAAAATTATCGTATTTTCATATCTTCCTTCTTTTGACGAAGAAAAATATTGAAATTTGTTTTTCAGAATCGATCATTTCTTTATTTCTTTTGCTTTCTTTTTCTCAGGTGAAATTTTTTAATTTTGGTTCTTATCTATTGCCGATTTTGTCACTCAATTTAATTTTTTTATTTTTGATTTTTATTTCTAACTTCTGTTCTTTCTTGCAGTCCTTCTTTTCTTTTAGCAAAACGTACAAGGTTCGTTTGTATATGTATGTGTATGTCGTGCAATCGATCGTTTCTTGTTTTATTTTGTTTTTGCCTTTAACGAAGAAAAAGAAAATAATGTAAGAAGACCGCGACTTTTGTTAGTTTTTTATCTTCAGCAAAAATTATCGTTTTTCCCTAATAATCTTTTATTTTTCTTCCTTCTTTCGACGAAGGGAAAAATTGAAATTCGTTCTTCAGAATCAATCGTTTTTTGTTTCTCTCGTTTCTTCTTTTCTCAAGTGAAACTGATTCTTCATTATTGTCATCGAATTTGTCGCTCTGATTTATTTTTTGATTTTTGATTTTGATTTCCGATTTCTGTTCTTCTTTCTTGCAGTCCATTTTTTCTTTGAACAAATGGTTTGTGAATATGTTACACAATCGATCGTCTTTTGTTTCATTTTTGGTTTTGCTTTAATGAAGAAAAAGAAAATAATGCAAGCAGGCTTCGACTTTCGTCATTTTTTTAGCTTCATCAAAAGTTATCGTATTTTCGGCAATCTTTTGTTTTTCTTTTTTCTTTTGACGAAGAAAAACATTGAAATTTGTTCTTCAGAATTGATCGTTCTTTTTTGACTCAGGTGAAACTTCTGTATAATATGTTACCCGTCGGTATTAAGGATCTTAATTCACTTCAGTTATTTAAGAAACACTAAGCCCGTTCACAATGACTTAACGTAACAAAATTAAATCAAGGAAATTAGAGTGTTAATTTGTATGTTCACACTGAAGAAACTTCTTGTTCTTTGCATGCGCAAGTATTTGCAAATTGTTAGTGGTCGTCTAGGTTAATAAAGGATAAAATTCTTTTGCTCAACTCGAGGACTCAAAGACTACACTCACTATGCTGTTTTGCTGTTGATTGAATGTGTAGATAAGCAGAAGTTTAACACCGGAGCGAAATTGATCCAGTGTCGCCGGCAGCTTCAGTGGGACGGGAATGGGTTCTTAAACCATAACGCGAAGGCCAATCCAAAATAGGCGCCACTTATTTTTTTTGTAGGGATCACGGACAAAAATTAAGAAAAACACGGTACGTCCAAAGCATGAACACAAGTTTATTAAAAGATTGATCACAAGTAATCGATTAAATCAGATGGTGAACAACACAAACGTTAAACAGTAAATCCTAACAATTCGGATCCGAAATTAATACAAAGTTAAATAAAAGAAACATTCACTTATTCTAACGCCGAAGTACTCGTTCGATGAATTACGTTAGTAAGCACAACGCAAGAGAAAAGGTGAATTCCTCCGAAATGGAGTTTACTTCGCGAGTATACGCAAAATTTACGTGTGCGAAAGCGACAACATCAAAACCACCGTAACACAAGAATAAATAAACATAAATATCCGACCTGATTACGTAGCATTCATACGTCTGTCGAGGCAAGGGTGTTCCACCGTTGCAAAGCGGTAAGCGACGTCGCTGCTCCTAGTGGGGTTTAACGGTCCGCGCACTGGGGGGTTGGTACGGTACTACGGGCGGTATGATGATCCCAGTAAATGTCGCACGCACGGGATAGTCGTCCGAACGAAGAAAGGACAGCCAAAACGAAAAGCCTAAGGGGAGCAAAATGACCGTGAACTGCAAGATAATGCAAAACGATGGAGTAAACCTTACCTAAGTCAGAATAGGACGTAGGCTGAACACGAGTTGGCACACAGTCAACTCTCTCGTACAGGTGAATTAATCAGAGTCGGCCAACAGCCGTAAGATCTATTCTCTTCTTCCAAGAGAAATTAGAGCGGGAACCCACAAAACTAACTACACGCAAATCACCTGACGGTCGACAATACACCGGCAATTCCGGCGTTTTGCAAAATCGAGAGGGGTAGAAAACGGTATAAAGTGAGATGAACGGTGGTCTGTTTGAATCGTCCAATAACATAAGAATGTGACATCAGCGGAAACCAATCAAAATAAAGGGCAAGGGCTACGGACATACGCACCGGTTTCAGGTGCGGATGTTTTTTACAACAAAAGAATTCGACCATCCCTCGTCGTCCGCGTCACAAAGTAGTACTCTTTAAATTGGACAAATAAACACGGCGTAAACGCAATTCCAACCCTAAGCAAGGACGGGGCTAATTTTATATAATGAACTTGTTCGTCCAATCTGAAGCTTTTAGCGAAAAGCATGTTAAGAAGAAAATTTTGGGTAAATTACACGAACGAGGAATTGTAAATTCCTACGCGTAATGTGGGAAACAAAACGAAGTGTGCTAAAAATAGATCGTAACGTTGAAGTGTGTACTGTACAGGGTGTGTTCGTACACAGGCGGAAAATTTCTTCACTTTTGGTTTTGAAATCTAACTTCTGTTCTTCTTTCTTACAGTCCACCTTTTTTTTTGTGCAATAACTTCAAGATTCGTTCGTAAATATGTGTTACACAATCGATCGTGTCTTGGTTTATTTTTATTTTTGCTTGTAATGAAGAAATCTACTCGCTTCGTTTCTCACCTTCTCTTTTTCCTTCTCTATTTTTTTCATACCGTTGCAATTTGAATTTTTTTTCTTCGTATATTTCAATACACATAAAGATCTATTGTTGCAAAGAGGACCATACAGTTCTTCAACGAAACACTGGAAGCAAACG
Organism: Dorcus hopei; assembly: GCA_033060865.1. Classification (NCBI taxonomy): domain Eukaryota; kingdom Metazoa; phylum Arthropoda; class Insecta; order Coleoptera; family Lucanidae; genus Dorcus; species Dorcus hopei. The sequence continues at coordinate 25,333,812 of CM065426.1, forward strand.
AATTCGAACAGAAACGCGCAGAACGTTTCCATCATTTCCTTAACGTTGTATTAGTTCGACGAAAACGCTTGCTATAAATTATTATAAGAGAGCTATCTATGTATGTCTCGGGTGCATTAGAAGAAAGTGCACAAAAGTGGACTCGTTGGGTATTTTCGTTTCTCGTTCTCACAGTGCGGTTTCATGAAACTGACGAAAACATAACCCCCATATTTTCCAGTCGATTAAGTTGAAACTGGTCTAATGACAGGGTAGACTCTGCCGTGTTTTGGCACTTTCGGCATCGGGGATGCCGAAGGTCGGCGTCTTGATTACAGGCCAGCTGATGGCTTCATTAAACAACCGACTTGCCTCCCAGCAGCCCCTTCCCAACTCTGCGAATTTAATACACGTTCATGTTCGAATGCGAACGCGAACGCGAACGTCGAGAATTTTCACCACAGTAAACGGCAAAGGAAAAATATCGCAACAATGAAGTGGATAGAACATAATAATTAATTATAGTAGTGGACAGTATTATTCGAGTGTCAATGCTCCAATTTTCAGTGTCGCAAATTTGACCGTGGGCATTTGGACAAAAAATAACTTTTGGAGACAAGCATGTATATAAATGAGGGCACTGTTTTGTGAAGAGTAAGAGTAACTCCCTCTTAGCGATTCATCCATGTGCGTCCGTAGAAGACGTGAATACAGAATCGGTTTCGAATTCGCTTTAAAAATTCTTCATTCTCATTCTTTCATTGTCATATTTCAACAATCGCAATTGAATGCGTACAGATTATTTAGATAGCATCCGAGTAAGATCGGTTGATGTAGAGATTCGCTGACAATGCGCGCACCTTAAAAGAACTCTCAACAATAACAGAGTGAGCACCAGTCAAAAGATGGCCAATAAAATGCGGACTTTATACATTATCATTGTACGGCATTTATTTATCGTTGCCCGAGATCCTAACATAATTCTGTCTAATAAAGCGAATTTATTACGTACTACCGTATTTTTTGTATATTTAAATTGACTGATCAAATAAACCCCGGCTTTATTTTCTCTCTCTCTCCGGGCGGTTCTATTTCGGGATCGATTGTACTCGTACATTATTCTAGTTTATGACTTTTGGGTAAGTGATGATGAAATATGATGGAAGGCGGGGAGGCGGGGAGGCGGGGGGGGGGGAGGTGGAAAGTGAAAAGAAGAGAGAGAGTACGCCACTGATTTATGATAATAAATCGCGAAAGGCTTGCGCGACAGGAGAGGAGATTTGTGTGCAAAAGAAGAAGGACGGATACGCACCGTTCGCGTTCGAAGGCACTAAATCACGTTCAGATATTTATGTCGTCTTGGCTGTCTCGTCCTGAAACTATAGCGTTGATATTCGTATTCTGCGAATGCATAATTGCACAATTCAGGCGGCTTGTCTCGTAACTCCTCTCTGAATAGGTAATTACTAACCGTGCCGTGCGTCTCGGTCCGCGCATCCGATGCGCTCATAAACAGCATCATCCTGTATTTGGCGTTGTTTTCGATGCCTGCTATATGACAACAGGTTGACGGCGGCAGTGAAATATCGCCTCTCCGTTTCGCCTTCTCCTCCTTCGATTTGAATTCGAGACCTGCAGTTTCTTTTTCTGCCTGTCGCGCAGGAATTCGGATGTTTTTGTTAACCTCGACGCTTTCTGAAATGTTATCGTTAACTTCGGGGCCAAGAAACTGGACGAGATCCTTTTTTTCTTCGACCGACATTGCTGACGTTAATTATCAACCACCAGCTTAGACACGGAAAGTTTTTCGACGTCATTCTAGTCTATTACGACAGGGAATGTCATCGTATAATTCATCAAGTTTAGAATTTAAGAAAGTTTACGCATTCTCAATACATCCGTAAATCATTGATACGTACCAGGCAGAGGGATGTAGAAAAGATAGCAATCTCCGGGTGAGCTTTCAGTGGTAAACGTCTTGCAGACGTGGATTGCATTGTGCGTCCCAAGGACGGTCATGATAAGAGATTGGGCACTCTCTCATGTGGGCGTTCTCCCCGTATTCGCTGGTTAGCCGGATTAAGAGTAGGGTAGCGTATCCGCCGGTTGTTGAGGCGTGAGCAATAAATGTCAGAAACAAAGCTAGCTGTATACCTGACCTCGTGGATTGCATTGTGCGTTCCAAGAACGGTTATGACTTGGTTTACGCATTCTCAATATATCCGTATATCACGGGCGCGTTTGTTTGTTTTGTCTTATGGTTTGGTGAAATGATACGGGGATACGTGCCAGGCAGACGGATGTAGAAAAAAATAGCAGGCAGTCTCCGGGTGGGCTTTCAGTGGTAAACGTGTTGCAGAGGCGTGAGAAGAGTAAATGCCGGAGCACAGCTCGTGGATTGCATTGTGCGTCCCAAGGACGGTCGTGATAAGAGATTGGGCACTCTCTCATGTGGGTGATTTCGCCGTATTCGCTGGTTAGCCGGATTAAGAGTAGGATAGCGTATCCACCGGTTGCTGAGGCGTGAGCAATAAATATCGAAAACACAGCTAGCTGTATACCTGACCTCGTGGATTGCATTGTGCGTCCCAAGAACGGTTGTGACTTGGTTTACGCATTCTCAATACATGCGTAAATCACGAGCGCGTTTGTTTGTTTTGTCTTATGGTTTGGTGAAATTATACGGGGATACGTGCCAGACAGAGGTATGCAGAAAAAAATAGCAGGCAGTCTCCAGGTGAGCTTTCAGTGGTAAACGTGTTGCAGAGGCGTGAGAAGAGTAAATGCCGGAGCACAGCTCGTGGATTGCATTGTGCGTCCCAAGGACGGTCATGATAAGAGATTGGGCACTTTCTCATGTGGGTGATCTCGCTGTATTCGCTCGGGTAGGGTACCGTATCCGCCGGTTGCTGAAGCGTGAGCAATAAATGTCTGAAACACAGCTAGCTGTATACCTGACCTCGTGGATTGCATTGTGCGTCCCAAGGACGGTGTTGACTAGGCTCCAACACTGTAGGAGACGATAGCACTCTTATTTGATGAGATTATAGTTTAACTCTACAACTTAATGGTGGTACAGGTTTCGAGAACGCTTCTGGTTTTCATTTTCTATAGAAATTAAGTGCACGCAACTTTATAAAATCTGTAAGTCGTCTTTATTGCTAACTTTCCTCCGTATACGGAGGTGCAGTTTCGGTGCTTCTGGCCTCGAGTATTTCGAAAATTAACGACAGATGGGTGAGTTCATTCCTTATGAAAATGTGTTGCCCACTTCTGGCTGTAATTTTTACGGGCAGCTCATTATTTTCCGTCGCTAATGATACAAAATACCAGCAAGTGACAAAGGAAATACCAGACGGGACGGGAATGAAGAAGTCTTCGCGTCGGGGAGCGTGGATTTTATTCGCCCTCGAGTGCAGTATATTCAGCACGTCAATTGTACGCCACCATTAAATCTCTCGGAAATCTGCATGGCGAGCAGAGATAGTACGTACAAGATACACTATTATTTCACTCGGAGATGGTCTGAATTAACCTTGGCAAGAAAATAAAACACGCGGGTCGTCTTTTTGCCGGAGCGGTGACAGCAAAATGCGACCGTCTGAACCGTCAGCAGTAGTCGCTACCAAAGAATTCACAATCGCAGAATACTTGTCTTGTTCCCATGCGTATAGCCTTTTCTTCGACGGCATGGCCTGCACTCACACACACACACACACACGTACACCTTGACATGGGCTTACTAATGCGGAGACGTTTCGAGCGAGCGCCTGCAATTTTCAAGGGGGGCGACCAAACAAAAATTCAAATTATCAGTTATAGTAAACTCTTTTTGTTACCCCTCACGTTAAAAGAAACAATTATGTACCTACTTGCCCTTTTTTAATTTGGGTGCCTTTCTATACGTATGTTTTAATTAAAAAGAGATATTCTGATTTTCTCCTTAACGTGGCCCTCTTCCCGATCGTACTCACATGCACCGGAAAACTTGACCTTTTATATTTGTTCAATAAACATTTAACTACTAACGTGATCTCGTTCCGGTTCGTGTGTACGCACATGCGCGCTGAAACCCAATCGTTTTAAATAATAAAATAGAATTTTATTATTAATTAAAACTATTGCCTTACCCCTGAACGATTGCCTTGTGGATGTGACACAAGAACAAATTAGTAGACAGAAATTCGAAATGAATACTGAAGAACAACTCTACTCAAGCAAGAAGTCTTTCTTCAACTTTGGAAGACTTCGTTTGACCATCTGTCAGTCTGAGGTGAAGAAAATTGAAGCAGTTGTTTAGAAACGCGCGCGTTCATCTTCTGAGCGAGTTAAAATTTCGAAAGGTTATGAAGTTCATAAAAAAGATGCTGATCGCTTCGAATCTGCCCCGAAATGCTTGAAATTCTTTGCCATTCAAATGAGAACCAAGGACAAGTATCCCAGTTCACGACTTCGACTTGTACTGACTCAGGAAATTGTCAAAAAAAATCATCTTCACTTCAGAAGGCTTCATCTTCAGATGACCTCAAATTTGGAGATTGAAAAAGTGTCCCAGTTGACGTCTTCGAAGAAGGTCACTACTAGTAAGATCTACTTCTACTGACTCAGTAAATTGCTTACTGCCAAAAATGTCATCTGGTGACGTTTCTTCACCTGACCGACCCCACCATTGAACTCGTCTCTTCGAGATCTATAAGACGAGCCCAGATACGAAGAGATTCCTTTGGAAGGCTTCACCCTTAGATGACCTCAAGTTTGGATATTGAAAAAGTGTCCTAGTTAACTCTTCGAAGAAGATCACTGCTGTTAAGGTCTACTTCTACTGACTCAGTAAATTACTGATTGTCAAAACAAGCCATCCGGTGATGTTTCTTCACCTGACCGACCCCACCAGTGAACTCGTCTCTTCGAGATCTATAAGACGAGCCCAGATACGAAGAGATTCCTTTGGAAGGCTTCACCCTTAGATGACCTCAAGTTTGGAGATAGAAAAAAGTATCCCGGTTGACGGACTTCGAAGAAGATCATTGCTGTTAAAGTCTACTTCTACTGACATCATCTGGTGACATGTCTTCATTTCAGAAGGCTTCGTCCTTTAGATGACCTCAAATTTGGAAACTGAAAAAGTATCCCATTTGGTGACTTCGAAGTGTTAAGGTCCAAGGAAATTTCTGACTGTCAGGAAAAAATCATCTGGTGATGTTTCTTCACTTCAGAAGGCTTCTTCCTTAGACGATCTCAAATTTGGAGATTGGGTTGCTCTTGAGTATACTGCTGGGAGCAATTGGAAAAGAAAAAGCCCAGTGTAAAATCAAGTACAATCGCGCGACTAGTTCTTCTACTTTTTGCGTCTTATCGCTTAGTACTTTCTTGCCACTTTGTTGTTTAAGCAGACTGTCCAGGATGCTTGCTTGAATTTTTGAGCGGAAAATTTAATCTGTGTTCTCTACGCACAGTATGCTTTTCGAAGCCTGATCTCTACAAATTAATCAGGTATTTATTGCAAGGTTGTTTCCGTTCTGTATCCCTTAGGCCTTGTCGTTGAGCTATTCTGATTTTCCCGAGAGAGAAAGTTTTTGGTACCCCCTTGGTAGACCCCTCTGACTAGACGCGTTTTTCGAACGCAGACAAGAAGGTGTGGGTGGCGTTGCCTCTATTGTGAGTGAATGAGTGAATCACTTTTAATTACCGCCCCCGTCGTTTCTGGGTTTCGCATGACCTCGCCTGTCCCATTGAGTCACCCGGCATCCGGGACGAACTTAATTTGCTCTCCCATAAACTTGTAGCCCCCACGCACGTATGTATGTGTACGGGATATAGAGAACCATCAATTCTTTGCTTGTCCTTCTGTCCCGCTGATTCCTCTATGAATTCGTTTCAAATTTTTTCAGTCTTTGCTCTTATATCGTCATGTTTCAAAAATTATTATCTAAATTCGTTTGGAGTTACACAAAATTTAATCGACGAAATTGTTTAGTTAGCATTTCACAAGTACGGTCATCGGCTTAACCCCCGTGGAAGTTGTCTAGCATGAATGACCGACCTCTGTTTAGCTTGCAGGTCAAATTCTTCGCCCGGTCAGTGGAACTTATGCAAAATTAACGTTTCAGTAGAGGGAATTTCGTGCTGACAAATGAAAACCAAGTTGTTTGAACTTACTTAAGAATGCTACGCAACAGTTCGTGTTTCATACAAAACAGTTAAAGTGTCCGCTCATTAAACGTGACGCCGACAATTTTGGATCATCGAACCTTTGTGACGTCCGGCACGGGTGGTATAAAAAGGGAAATTTGTAAATCTAATGGAGAGTAGTTGATCGATGAGTTGTATAGTCGGAAACAGTCGACAGGCAGTTTCCAGAGTATTCATTAATATAATAATTAGTTTAATGTATTTGGTGAATCGGTCGGAATCGGTCCTTGGGGGCGACGTTTGGTCCAGTGTGGTACAAAGAGGCCAGGTAATGTAAAATCTAAATAAATTAATTATTAGGTTTCGTTCCCCAATATCCTGCCCTGCAAGCGAGTGCTCGATATAAGGGAAAACGTAACGTGGTGGGCGACCCCCTTATGACATAACTGCGTTGACTATGTTTCCCTTACGACGTAACGTGATGGAGGCGCGCTTAAAAAAGGACAATTTATTTTTGAGAACCAACGTAACATCCTTTCCGTTCTTGACATGGTGTAAGCGCCGAAAACTTTTGTATAACAATCTTTTCATAACTTGACATGGTAAAGGCTTGAGAGTGACAATATTCTTATTTGGCCAAATGTGTATCAGCGTAATATGTCCTGAAGGCCTTGCTTTTGCTTCCCTCTTATGGACTTCGTTCTTCTCAGGTCATTTTCCACTTCCTCGGTCCAACCCTTTCTCTGACGTGCTTTCCTCTTTTTACTACCAATGTCTACTTCAAGAATTTTCTTTGGCGCCCTGTTTTCATGTTGGGGTGCCAGCGTTGTGGATTTTATTACTGTCGAGTTTGGGGATTCCTTGTATACATAGATCCATTTTTTAACCCAAATTTCTGATTGCCTTTCGTCTTTCTCGCCCATAACGCATCGTCTTGCTACCTACCTGCGTAGATAGGCAGAAGTTTTACATTGGAGCGAAACTTTACTCCAATGTTGCCAGCCAGCACAGTGGGACGGGGGGTTCTCTAACCAAAACGCGAAGGCCAAACCAAAAACAGGCGCCACTTAATTTTTTTTGTAAAAGGAAACGCGTGAAAAATTAAGAAAACACGTTACGTCCAAAACATGAACACTTTTATTAATAGAAACACAAAACAAATAAAACAAATTCAACGCAAGTCGAACGATCTAAGTACACAACAAGGCCATAAACATAATACGTTATTACCTAACTTTTCGGATCCGAAATCGCTACACAGCTATATTAAAATAATTCAAATCGTAACTAATGCAACAGAATACAAAAGAATGCAATCTCCGGTTATTTGCACGCGTCAACGCTCGTCTGCTTATATCATATTTAAATTACACCGGCAGTTACGCAATAAGTTGCAAGTTTTATTGCGGCAAAATCAAAGTAATGGATCGAAAATAAAATCCGCGAAATATCGCTCAAAACTAAGAAAAGAAATTATAACGCTCCGACCTTTATTCCTTTGATGTCCGATTCGTTTGTCGGTGTCTTTGCGGCAATGTCGCAGCGGCACTTTGTAGTGTGCCGGCTTCCGCGTAGAGGGACGAGGGAGGGAACTTCCAACGCTGTAATTCGCGATGCACCCAACGAGAAATACCTCTTGATATAGGTCCCAGATTAAAGTCTAGGATTAATGATAGCTTTTGCTAGAAGCTCACGATAAAAGCCTATAAGCAATGAAATAAAACGAACACATAAGTCAAACCGAGAGTTGCTGCGTATAGAACTTACCTCGGTCTGTTACCGAAGCTGGGACAAACCACGGGACACGCGGTTTTTCCTGTCTCACAACTGGGTCTAATCAGAGTCGGCAATTAGCCGTAGAAATGCACTAACATCCCTTCGATGTAATGGCACGCACAAATAAAAATATTTACGAAAGAGAGTGTGACCCAAGAGACGGCAAGTTTCGTTCTGACAATGGCGCAACATTTCTCGTTTGACAAACAAGGAACGATTATAAACAAGCGAGACACCTTCTAATCCTACCTCCGGGGGACCCTCTTAGTAACGGTGGGAACCAATCGGCTGAAAGGACAAAGGTCACGCATAATACGCGTCCAGAAGTAGAACTTCGTTATAATTCGTTCAATTCCTCACATACACGCGATTTTGAACTCAAATAAGGATGGATTACGTATATAAAATGAATTTGTTTAAATAAATGAAGGTCCTGTTAATAGAAATATGCTAAAACGAAAGTTTAAGAAAAATTACGCCGGCGAAATACGGGTATTCCTACACTGACTGCAATGTGTACAACGACGCGGTCCAAGGAATAATCCGACACGTCGAATTTCGCATATACAGGGGTGTTCGGAACAGAAATTAAGACTGGACGGTGGCAATGCGTATACAGGGGGTATTCAGAACAGGAATGAAAAAAAATGAACTGTAACAGTCTACTACATTTTACTTCATTTGCTTCAAGTCCATTTTCACAGCCGCTTTCGTAACTGGGTCACTAATGGTCCTTCTGCCTTCCTCTTCCATCTTTTGTCGTTCCAATTCCATTTTTCTCTGTTCATAATTATACCTTAGTTTACTCCCTGTATCTTTTGCCCGAGTCCTTGTCTCTTCTGGATTTCTCTTCGTTACTTTGACACTTCCTCCTCGTTCGTGTATATTTTCTTAGTTTTTTTTTGTGATTCTTCATTACCAATTGGTTCCATTGTCTAATTCCATAGGCAGATTCTCTCCACTTAAGGCTTTTGGCTTTCTGTTTTCTTTTTCTTCTCGAAACCAAAATGTAATGTATCAAACGGTTTAAAAGCAACAAATTACGAAATTCCAAGGCAACATGCGACACAGCAAGATGGGTCCAATTAGGGCTGGCCATAAATCACCCGGGCGGCGCGGCGCGGCGTACTAAATTTAATCCGCGCTCGCCGTTGCGCGCAAGCTCGGAGCAAGAGGGAGAGTCGTTGCAAAATGTGCGAGCAGTTCGATTTCCGGCATCCTGAAATATTTCATCTTTATTTTTAGGCGCATTCCCCATCGAATTGACTAAGCGAAGAGTTCCAATAAGCAGCAGCGAGCGGCCGGTCGCTTTTGAAGTCGATCCGATCCGTAAAATATGAGAAGTCTCACGTATAAGCACTGCCTTATATATTGCATTCTAAAATGCGAGTTTTATTTTCCGGCTTCGATGTACACACGCCAGCCGGATCTCTCGAAAGAATCCAGAAGGGAAATACGAACCGCACGCTTAAACTAACATCGGAGAGAGTTGGGTCGTGGAAAATTTTCAAAGGCTTGCAAATAATCGGCGCCCCCGGTGCATCCTCTTGACGACATAAGAGTATCAAATTAAACACACCTGGATTTAAGGGCAGATGTTTACTTCGCATCACGTTAAACTCCTCCGCTAATGGATTACAATAACTTAATCCCGGCTCTGTTGGAGGAGTTTCGGGCCGAAGATTGAAACTAAGTGCCTAAACATAATACCCGTTCGCATTATTGGCCGGATTATGAGCGGGGGCTTAAGGTTGTTTGCAACAGTGACAACTTCTTAACAACGGAAAGGATCGTCTCTTTTTTTCTTTTTCGTCGTGCATAAACTTTTCTGTCAGCTGTTCGCAGCGAGATCAAAAGCCACCCGTGTACTTTACGCCGCCGGTTATAACTTGTTTATTATGCCTTCCAGTGTGCGTAAGTGTTCTCGGTTTCGTTCGATATTAAAACTGTCGTCCGGCGGCGCTCCGGGTGGGCCCCCAATGAAAAGTAAGTCGAAGGAAGGAATCCGCGAATTTCGACTCTGATTATGATGCGTCATTTACGTTTGCTGAATTTACACGCAGATAACAAACATATATAGCAAAGTACCAATAACTGTTTGCGTTTTAAGTGTCGACAAATTTCTGCGTTGTTCGAACGAAATTAGATCGTGAAATCACGGGCAAGTAATTTACTTTAAAGCCAAACACATCAAACAAACAAAACTTGGAGAAAAATTAAGAACCCGGACCTGCGCACTCACAGACCCACAACTATTGCACCAGATAAGGCAGAAAGAAAAATCACACCCCGACATTTGCGCGCCCCCTGTTTCCGACCGTACTTCCAACTGTGAACAGCCATTTCTTTACGATTCAATTACGAAAGGGATAATAAATAATTAAACAGCGGCAGTTATTTCATCGTCAGACACTCGAAAACAAAGACACAAGACTTCCACCAAGATTGCTTTAGGAAGAAGACAATAGTAAACAAGATCAAGGTTGCGCAGCTGCAAGTTGTGTACACCTGAAGCGTGATATTAGTAAACAAGATCAAGGTTGCACAGCTGCATTATTCGCATAAAGGGATTCTCTGTTGTTGTAGACATAGCGTTTATAACAGAACTACTATACGTAAAGTAAACATAGGAGCTTCTAATTCCGATCAAATGAGTAAAAATAGGCGAAGAAATTTAACGAGAGCAGAACTATTTTAGAACCGGCACTTCTTTCAAGAAGCGAAAGCCTTCGGAGTTTGCCTGGTTTTGATGTTTTCCATTTTCTAGTGAGTTTCTCTTTTCTTTCTTTTACTTTCTCTACAAGGGCCTCACATTTTCCACCGTTCCAAACACATTACATTTTACAATCTCGTTTCTATGTAATTTTTTGGTGTGGTTACAAAAATTCAACGACAAGGTGTTACAGTTCATTTTTTTTCATTCCTGTTCTGAATACCCCCTGTATATGCATTGCCACCGTCCAGCCTTCATTTCTGTTCCGAACACGCCCTGTATATGCGAAATTCGACGTGTCAGATTATTCCTTGGACCGCGTCGTTGTACACATTGCAGTCAGTGTAAGAATACCCGTATTTCGCCGGCGTAATTTTTTCTTAAACTTTCGTTTTAGCATATTTCTATTAACAGGACCTTCATTTATTTAAACAAATTAATTTTATATACGTAATCCATCCTTATTTGAGTTCAAAATCGCGTGTATGTGAGGAATTGAACGAATTATAACGAAGTTCTACTTCTGGACGCGTATTATGCGTGATCTTTGCCCTTTCAGCCGATTGGTTCCCACTGTTACTAAGAAAGTTCCCCGGAGGTAAGATTAGAAGGTGTCTCGCTTGTTTATAATCGTTCCTTGTTTGTCAAACGAGAAATGTTGCGCCATTGTCAGAACGAAACTTGCCGTCTCTTGGGTCACACTCTCTTTTCCTAAATATTTTTATTTGTGCGTGCCATTACATCGAAGGGATGTTAGTGCATTTCTACGGCTAATTGCCGACTCTGATTAGACCCAGTTGTGAGACCGGAAAAACCGCGTGTCCCGTGGTTTGTCCCAGCTTCGGTAACAGACCGAGGTAAGTTCTATACGCAGGAACTCTCGGTTTGACTTATGTGTTCGTTCTATTTCATTGCTTATAGGCTTTTATCGTGAGCTTCTAGCAAGAGCTATCGTTAATCCTAGACTTTAATCTTGGATCTATATCAAGAGTTATTTCTCGTTGGGTGCATCGCGAATTACGGCGTTGGAAGTTCCCTCCCTCGCCCCTCTACGCGGAAGTCGGCACACTACAAAGCGTCGCTGCGACATTGCCGCAAAGACACCGACAAACGAATCGGACATCAAAGGAATAAAGGTCGGAGCGTTATAATTTCTTTTCTTAGTTTTGAGCGATATTTCGCGGATTTAGTTTTTGATCCATTACTTTGATTTTGCCGCAATTAAACTTGCAACTTATTGCGTAACCGCCGGTGTAATTTAAATATGATATAAATAGACGAGCGTTGACGCGTGCAAATAACCGGAGATTGCCTTCTTTTGTATTCTGTTGCATTAGTTACGATTTGAATTATTTTAATATAGTTTAATGCGAAGTTCGGATCCGACCAAGTTGAATATGTTGTAAACGTTTGTGTTCCCCATATTTTATTTATTTGTGTATATTCTTTTATGATTGTTGTTTGTGACTAAGTAAATTGACGTGTTCTGGATGTAACGGGTTTTCTTAATTTTCACCTTGTCCCCCTTTCAAAAAAAATTAAGTGGCGCCTATTTTCTTATGGGTTTTGGCCTTCGCGGTTTGGATTTGAACCCTCCCGTCCCACTGTAGCTGGCTGGCAACATTGGAGTAAAGTTTCGCTCCAATGTAAAACTTCTGCTTATCTACGCAGGTAGGTATCAAAGGACAACGACACGGACGTAATATGAGAGAAGCCGATAAAAACAGACAAGAGGTTGTCTGAAACGGAAACAAAGATAACGTGTGAAACTACAACGGGAAAGACCACGGAGCGTGGTAGAGAAGATAACATCGGATTCAAAACATTTTCAAGGAGAAACAAGGAGTGGAAGAGGAACCCAATCAAAATGCTATACCTGCTTGGAATGGTCAGAAAGTTTTATCAAATCCTAACCAAATCGAAACAAAATTGATGAGTTTCTCAGACCTTGAGGAGGAGGAGGACGACCATTGAGAAGAAGGGGTGGCAAAATAGAAGAGAATGGCAGGTGGACACTTCCATGTTGTTGGCAACAATGGCTGCCACAGATCTTACATTTCCAACATAAACACCAATAGGAGCTCGGCCAACACCACGTAGAAACAAAGAAGGAAGCTCAAAATTCAATAAATTCAACCTCATAATTAAAATTAAAAAAGAGATAATAGGCCATGGGTAAGTTGAATATATAACTCGATGACCTTAAGGAGGAGAACGACCATTAAGAAGAAAACTGCAGCTCGTCATCGACCGACGTTGGCAGACTTCCATGTCGCTGGTGGTAATGGACCTCACGGGTCTTACATTTCGGACGTAAAGGCCAATAGAAGCCAACCAATTGATAGCTTGTTTCACTGGACGAGGAAGAACAAAAAAGGAAAGTTCAAGAAGGCGTGTATATGTGGAGGACGACCACTAAGAAGAAGGGCTTCCAAAATAGAAGAAACGTTTTCAGATTTCCATATTGCTGGTGATGATGGATCTCACGGGTTAGGACATAAAGACCAATTAGTAAGAGCCAACCAATTCGTAACTTGTTCCACTGGACGAGTAAGAGAAAAAGAGGAAAGTTCGAAAAGGCGTGGATAAGTCCTCAGACCTTAAGAAGGAAGACGTCAACTAGGGAGAAACTGCCAAAATAGTCAGAAGACTTCGAAGTTGTTGTCTTATAAGTCGAGTTCCTCGGACCTCGACCAATAAGAAGAAGCGCTGCCAAGTTACAAGAAGATAATAGGTGGGCATCGGCTGGAAGACTTCCACGTTATCGAAGACATAGGTCTTACATTTCGGACGTAAAGGCCAATCAATTCTTAACTTGTTTCACTGCACAAGCAAGAAAAAGAGGAAAGTTCGAACGACCGTGGATAGATGGAATGCGGGTTCCTCAGGCTCTTTAAACAGGAGGACGACCGCTAAGGAAAAGGGCTGCCAAAATAAAAGAGAACGGCAGGTGGGCATCGAACAACGTCGGAAGACGGTAACTAAATTTCCAATATAAAAACCAATAGGAGCTAACCAAGCCAAAGTAGAAGAGAACGGCAGCTCAGCATCGACCAACGCAGCGTTGGAAGACTGCCACACTATCGGTAGCAAAAGGATCTTTTAAATTTTGCATATTAAGGGCAATAGGAGCCAACCAATTCTTAACTAATTTCGCAGGACAAGGAAGAAAAGAAAGAGGAAAATTTTAAATGGCGTGGATTGAGAAAATATGTAAGTCGACGAGTTCCATAGATGACCGCTAAGAAGAAGGGCTGCCAAGGTGGTAGAAAATGGCAGCTCACCATTGGCCAATGTTGGAAGACTTCCGTATTATTGATGACAAATTTCGGACATCAAGGCAGATAGGAACCAACCAATTCTTAACTTGTTTCGCTGGACAAGGAAGAAGGAAAGTTTAAGATGGCGTGTGGATAGGGGGCATGTAAGTTGATGAATTCGTTAGATGACTACTAAGCCAAAATAGAAGGGCATCGGCCAACATCTGAAAGACTTCCATGTTGTTGGTGACAAAGGATCTCACAGCTTTTATGTTTTGGATACAAAGGCCAATAGGAGCTAAGGATTGTTGTCTTAACGATGCGATGGTCGCTTGACCATTTCCAAAGTACATGATCTACTGTTTTTTGGTGACAAAGGATCTCATAGGTTTTTTGTTTTGAATACAAAGGTCAAAGGGAGCTAAGGACTTGTCTTAACGATGGTCACTCCTACAGTTCTTCTACACTTTTAGAACAAGCCGATGAACGTTACGGATGCAGCTTCAATAAAGCAGTGAAAGGCGCAGAGTAAACCTTCCTTGAAAAGCAGAGTTATTTCAGAAGTAACCAATACGAAAGAATATTCTTCGAAGACAGAATTAGGACAGTTTTTTTTTTTAAATAAAATGCGCTTTTTGAACTAGTTTAAAACTTGGAGTAAACATTAAATTGAGCATTCAAAGCTTCCCGCCAAATTTTAAACGTTCACCTAAATGTGATTGGTAGTATTTTTGTTTTGATTGGAGCACCGATCAAAGTAAACATCTTTTGGCCAACAACCGATTGGAATCCTCGTTCCTTGTCCTTTTAGTACCCCTGCCCGCTTGGCTCTTGATCGATGCCTTTCTAAACTTCTCTTGCTTTGGAATATATTGGACTTGCAAACTCATTCTTCTTCTTATACTCATTTTCGTTTAATTTCATTCCCTTGACCTTCTCTTCCAAAACCACTTACTTCCTATTTCGCAGCGTGGGCTTGGAAACACGTCCCACTGTGTCACGTCCTTTCTTCCATTCCAGTTGTAGAGAGCATACTCCTTTTTTTAAAGCCTTGCGAAATGGATAACAAAAATGTAAACAGTGAACCACACACTACGAGAGAAAGAGAATTTAGACAACATAGTCAATGTTGTCAAATTGGAAAACCCCAAAGAAAAACAAAGTGACCAGGATTTCCCCAAGGACCTCATGTAGAGGACATCCTAAAAGTATTCTTCTGAGGCCATGTCGGACGTAGTCCTGTCCTTATTTATTTAGGAAACGCCAAGCCTGGCACCACGTGTCGTTCCTCCAAAATTCTGGTCGTTCGCCTTCCAGCTTTCACTTCCTTATTAAGAAGCCCAAAACTGTTTTCCAAATCAGTCGTGCCATAAACGCCTATCGTCATTTCGCCATCTCTATTTACTCCGCCTTCTCGTAAAATTTTGCTCGCCTCCTTCTTTATCGAATTTGGAGAATTTAGGAAAGGAACTTGAACGATGAATTAAATTTGAGCAAAATTGATCTTCGATACGTTTTGAATAAACGCTGATGAGATGGTGTTCAAAAAATTAAAACGTCGCTAAAAATCTCTTGTTTTTCGTCCTGAGAAAATTTGGGGGCCGTGATCTGGACCTCAGGACATTTATTAAGTTCAAATTGCTTTCGGATTTTGTTCAAGATCGACCCTCTAAGTCCTGGCGCTCGTTAAAGGTAAAAGTCTCGCCATTTTTTAGTTCCAATTCTTTGAACCAAATTTTCGAAGGATGCATAAGCACCTTTCAAAGGAAACAGAACCAAATACCACCGAGAATTTTATCTCAAATGAAAGCGAATCACACTTTTGGAACAAAAGACATGGAAACTTTCAGTCCTCGGAAGAACTCTCAGGAAAGTTTGAATCGGGTCCATGACTTGTCAGTTCTTCCAAAAACAAAGCTCACTTTCATATCTAGCTCGAAGCGGTCATTGTTTTCCAAGTTCTTTTAAAGATATAGATTTTCTTGCTCCTCAGAAGAACTCTCAGGAAAGTTCGAATCGCCTTCATGACTTGTCAATTTTTCTAATCTCAAAACAATCAAATTTAATTTTCTTGCAAGCTCGTTCTTAAAAGCACAGACTTCCTTCCTCCTCGGAAGAGCTCTCAGGAAAGTTTGAATCACTTTCATAATCTATCAGTTCTTGTAATGAGTTCAAAAAAGGAAGCGCACTCTCGTTTCTTTATCTCAGAAAAGGCAAATTAATTTTTTTTGCAAGTTCTTCAAGATACAAGCTTTCTTCTTGCTCAGAGGAACTCTCAAGAAAGGCTGAATCGCTCTCATTCTTCTGAGGAGTCCAAATAAAACTCTCAACTCAGTTTTTTTTTAATGAACACTTGATCCTCTTGCTTTTTAATTTCCTCTCTTCTCCCTCAGATTCGTTTTACAATCGTTTATGGTTCATATTTCACTGAGCGGTTAAAGAAAGCCCTCTTATCTTTTTAAAAATACAATTTTTTGCAAGTTCTTAAAGGTACACACTTTCTTCCTCCTCAGAAGAACTCTCAGGAAAATTTGAATCGCCCTCGTTCTTCTAAGGAGTCCAAAGAAAACTCTCAACTCAGGTTTTTTAATGAACACTTGATCTTCTTGCTTTCTAATTCCCTCTCTTCTTCCTCAGTTTCGCTTTACGATCGTTTATGGTTCATTTTTCACTGAGCGGTTAATAAAAGCCCTCTTAAGAGCACAAAGAAGACTTTTCACTTAAATAAATAAGCTCACTCTCATTTCTTTATCTAAAAACAGGCAAATTAAAATTTCTTGCAAGTTCTTAAAGATACAAGCTTTCTTCCTGCTCAGAAGAACTCTCAGGAATCGCTCTCATTCTTCTAAGGAATCCAAAGAAAGCTCGCAACTCGTTTTTTTTTTTAATGAACACCTGATCCTCTTGCTTTTTAATTCCCTCTTTTCTCCCTCAGATTCGTTTTACGATCGTTTCTAGTTCATTCTTCACTGGGCGGTTAAAGAAAACCCTCTTAAGAGCATAGGAGAAGACTTTTCACTTGATTTTTTTTAAGTGAACCCCATTTTCTTGAGTTCTTTCGTTTGATACTTTTGTTTTTGCTTGTTTCTCAAATTACTTGTTTAATTTTTACTGAGCTGAGTTGCTCAGCGAAAATTTGATCCTCTCACTTCTCTAAGTTTTTCCTTTTAATGGCTTCCTTGCACTTCTTCTTCGAATACTTACTTTTTCCTTGCATGGTTTTCGGTTCATTTTTCACTGAGCAATCAAGAGCTCAACTCGCTCAGCTTCTTACGTCAAAACCCCGCCCACTTACTCCGCTTGATATTCCTGTCCCTCGCCCTCAATCTTTTTTACATTTTTTCATTTTCTTATCACCGAGCAACTAAAATAGGATTCTCCTGAGAGTAGCAAATGTCATCCTCTTGCTTTTCTGGGTTCTCTAGTTTTGTATTTTGGTTTCTGCTTCCCCCCCTTCTTCCTCTAATTATTTTTTTATTGTCTTTCGTTTGCTTTTCAATGAGCTGTTCATGGAGTGCTTCGCTCAGCGAAAATTTCATCCACTTGCTTCAGCGTCGTGCTCTTCTTTTCGGAAAACCCGTTTTAGAACTAAGGACAATTAGAAGCAAATTCTTATGTTTATCTCCCGTTCAATTATCTTCCTACGTTTTCTTCGTTTGTTACAGTTCATTTTTTTCATTACTGTTCTGAATACCCCCTGTATATGCATTGCCACCGTCCAGCCTTCATTTCTGTTCCGAACACGCCCTGTATATGCGAAATTCGACGTGTCGGATTATTCCTTGGACCGCGTCGTTGTACACATTGCAGTCAGTGTAGGAATACCCGTATTTCGCCGGCGTAATTTTTCCTAAACTTTCGTTTTAGCATATTTTTATTAACAGGACCTTCATTTATTTAAACAAATTCATTTTATATACGTAATCCCTCCTTATTTGAGTTCAAAATCGCGTGTATGTGAGGAATTGAACGAATTATAACGAAGTTCTACTTCTGGACGCGTATTATGCGTGATCTTTGCCCTTTCAGCCGATTGGTTCCCACTGTTACTAAGAAAGTTCCCCGGAGGTAAGATTAGAAGGTGTCTCGCTTGTTTATAATCGTTCCTTGTTTGTCAAACGAGAAATGTTTCGCCATTGTCAGAACGAAACTTGCCGTCTCTTGGGTCACACTCTCTTTTCGTAAATATTTTTATTTGTGCGTGCCATTACATCGAAGGGATGTTAGTGCATTTCTACGGCTAATTGCCGACTCTGATTAGACCCAGTTGTGAGACAGGAAAAACCGCGTGTCCCGTGGTTTGTCCCAGCTTCGGTAACAGACCGAGGTAAGTTTTATACGCAGCAACTCTCGGTTTGACTTAAGTGTCCGTTTTATTTTATTGCTTATAGGCTTTTATCATGAGCTTCTAGCAAGAGCTATCGTTAATCCTAGATTTTACTCTTGGACCTATATCAAGAGTTATTTCTCGTTGGGTGCATCGCGAATTACGGCGTTGGAAGTTCCCTCCCTCGTCCCTCTACGCGGAAGCCGGCACACTACAAAGCGTCGCTGCGACATTGCCGCAAAGACACCGACAAACGAATCGGACATCAAAGGAATAAAGGTCGGAGCGTTACAATTTCTTTTCTTAGTTTTGAGCGATATTTCGCGGATTTAGTTTTTGATCCATTACTTTGATTTTGCCGCAATTAAACTTGCAACTTATTGCGTAACCGCCGGTGTAATTTAAATATGATAAAGTAGACGAGCGCTGACGCGCGCAAATAACCGGAGATTGCATTCTGGTGTATTCTGTTGCATTAGTTACGATTTGAATTATTTTAATATAGTTTAATGCGAAGTTCGGATCCGACCAAGTTGAATATGTTGTAAACGTTTGTGTTCCCCATATTTTATTTATTTGTGTATATTCTTTTATGATTGTTGTTTGTGACTAAGTAAATTGACGTGTTCTGGATGTAACGGGTTTTCTTAATTTTCACCTTGTCCCCCTTTCAAAAAAATTAAGTGGCGCCTATTTTCTTATGGGTTTTGGCCTTCGCGGTTTGGATTTGAACCCTCCCGTCCCACTGTAGCTGGCTGGCAACATTGGAGTAAAGTTTCGCTCCAATGTAAAACTTCTGCCTATCTACGCAGGTAGGTAGCACGTTTTAAAGAAGACTAGAGAGTTAGTGGGCTTCTTATCCCAATTAGGAACTTCAGCATTTTCACCGTTTGTTTCAGTTTACTCTGAAACACACTCTTTCTGTGTTAACGAGGAAGTAGCTTTCCTTCCTATCTTGCAACAACGCAGCAATTGACTTTTCTAAATTAGGGTTCTCGATGTAATTGGCGCCCAACGTGGGGCAAAGAAAAACGGATTCGTTTAGCATTAAACAGAATTGCAAATCTTAAATTCACCAGAAACGTGTCGAAATGCCGTCCGGTTGTTTTCGATCGGCCGGCAAGGAGGAGAGACGAAGTATTCCTTTCAGGTTTCCCGTAAAGAGGCGCACGGTTAATGGACGACGCTGTCTCCCGCGAGCGCCACAAATCAGTCCGAGGCCTGCCCATTAGGATGCCGATATACTGATAGATTATCGTGGCCACTGCGATATGTAAATACGGCGCACACATATTGATGTATCTGTCGCAATATGTCTCGCAAATTTGTCAAGAGTGCGGACCTGAGATGAATGCTTATTGACAGCCGACACTCATTAGTGACGAATTCCAGTTCGTATTTCTCTTTCATTGACCGAACCTTTCCGTCACTAGTCACTACCTAGTAGGTACATGAAAAATTTAGAATAAATTAGTGGATGCGATATGTATAGGCTTCAAAGACTTATGGTTTGCAGTTTCCTGATTGGCCTATCGCTATCGATTGCTATAAATTTCTAGTTCCTGATTTCTTATATGTTCTTTGATGGCGTCCGGTCGTTCTACTTCTTTCCTCCTTCGCCCCCCCATTTCTTTTGAGGCATTCTGTAAACGTACCCTTACCATTTTGCAGAAGCAAGGCAAATCATCTTTGCCTATTAAATCGTGTGGTTTTGCTGGTGCAGTGTTGTCAGACGTTTATTTGAAGGAGAAAAATTTATTTGTGTGTGTGCTTTGTCAGATAAGAAGGTGAGTTGTAAATTATTCGGAAGGCTTCGGATGTGTCACTCTAATAACGAAACAAACAGTGTTGCGTAACGTTTAGTTAATTTGAGCTTTGCGAGTCTTAAAACTGGAATCGCACTGTATGATTTACATCTATTTCGGGAAATAAAAGCAGCAGAAACTAATGCACGTCTAATGACTTCGGCAAACTTGTTCACGTACGGATTTAATTCACAACCCTTTTCCTCGTTCGCTTGTTTAGGTTACAGGCATTTCTTGGATGGACCACTTACTTAATTTATTTAAATACTACGTTCATGTGACAGACCGATATTGACTAAGACGGATTAAGATTAATTTCCAAGAAGTGCATCGAATTATGTTTTACACTCACTCGGTATATTCATTTCAATCTAGACAAAGTTACGTCATGTGCAAAGAAATAGTAACGTTCGACGTAAAACTAGACTCATTTAATTTAACGCATGCGATTGCCATTCTATAAATAATTTAATAGCGCTAAATTGTTTTAATGAACAACGCGTCACCGAAATCCTCGCACCACCTTTAATTAATGTCACGCAAAGCTTTGTTCTTTTCTTTTGGTGCGGCCTGTTAACGCGGATTATAATTGTGTTTTCTCAGAAAATACGTTTCAAGGAACG
Organism: Dorcus hopei; assembly: GCA_033060865.1. NCBI lineage: Eukaryota > Metazoa > Arthropoda > Insecta > Coleoptera > Lucanidae > Dorcus > Dorcus hopei. Next base: position 25,354,427 of record CM065426.1, read on the forward strand.
CAATTTGTACATACAGGGTGGATTATCGTTTGCAGGAAACGTCATAGCTCAAGATTCTGACATCAAAAGAAAAAACGTCTCAACGCTGGAAGTTTTTTACTTTCCATTCACCCTGTATATAAAATCTCTTCCAGCAGAGGAACATGTAAAATAAATAATTTATTAAACGTTCGTGGACTGCATATCCACGAATGTGTGTCTTATTTAAAAAGAGTAATGGATTTTGTGCACGTGAAAAACAAAACATGTTCGTTTTTAAAGTCACATTGAAGATGATAAGTAATGGATAAATAGAGGACTCTCCGCATGCCTTAACAACATAAGGTGGTATACCATCAAACCCTGCGCATCTCTTAGGCTTCAATTTTCGTGTAGCATCGTTTACACCGATTATGTCCAATGTAAAAAAGTCCATATAACTAATTAATTACGTTCATCTACTAACTCATAATTTATCTCATATATGTAGTCTCAGATGTGGAATACACTGAACTAAAAAACTTAGAAAAGCCGTTGGGCTACTTCTAAATTATTAACCAATTCCTCACCATCCCAAAAAAAAAGATGCTCAGTAAACAGATTGATGATAATGATGATGATGATAAAGAAACTTAAGGGGTCCTGTGTATTAGTTGAAGCGCCATCTGTTGACCGATGAATGAACGAAAGCATCTGTTGTTTAATAGCTGAATTTTTGACAATAATGATTCAATTCGATTTTATAATATTATGGAAAAATACACTGAAAAGGCAAGGCAAACGAAACATCGAAAACATGGCGAGGAATTTCGAATTCAAAAGAATGCACCATCTGTTGACCAACAGCTGAACACAACAGCAATTCCAAACGTAAACAAATGAACGTAGTACTTTATAAGAAGCTAAAAAATGATCACCCGAAGATGGAGGTAGGGAAAGAAAAACTGCAGAGCCCTTTATAAAGAGAGTTGCAATTAGGGAGATTAAAAATTTAATCTGTTTATGAAAAGAGCAATTCGCTTTTGATCGATCAGCTGTTTATTCCACCATTAATCTTCTCTCTACTATAAAGAACTCTTAAAAAATGCATTTGGAATTTCATCCGTTAGCAAACAGCCGATTCAGCTGAATTAAGTGTATCTACTCCAAGGAACCAATGGAAAAGTCGTTTTAAATAGAATCCACGAATGTTGAATTTTGAGAAATTAATTTATCGCGCCGCCTGTTGAGTAATAGTAGAACTAAACTCAGGCTTCCAAATGTGAAACAGGAGACTTCTTTCAAACAAACAAAGTGATACACAAAGAAAGAGAAACGCAGAGAGAAGAATAGCGCCATCTGCTGAGTTGTTATTAAACAATCAGAACTTCAAGAAGAAATTACTTCGAAAATATCAGAAACCCCCCTTCTTCGAATTTACGATTCTTTAGAGACAGAGATAGAGGTATTAGCGTTGTTAGAAACAACCGCCTGCTTTTTAAACTGAATATGACAAGGTCTACAGCGCCATCTCTTGAGATATGTTACGGTTCGTTTTCGCTTTAACGATTTTATTTTAAGGAATGTTAAAATTTTGTCTTCATTTAATGGTTTGTTTGATAACAAACTCTAAAGTTCCGTTTTGGCTTCACTGATCGCTCTATTCTGAATTCAAATTCTAAGGGCTACCATTTTGTTTCCTTTCTCGTGCGTGTGGATTGGTTAATTTCGGTTTTGGAACAAAGGGAAACGTGTTGGCGTTTGTTTGTTTGTTGATTCGAAAATAAAAATTCGTGACATTCCTGAGTGTAGGTCATTTTCGTTTGCCGTAGAAGCTAATTTATGTGATTCGTGTCGAATTCGACCACCTAGCAGTCAATAGGGATTTTATACGCTCAAGAAAGTTGATTGGAATATCGCCAAGGCTTAAGTAGCAGATAAAACTCACGTCACGAACTCCAACTTCAATCACTCAATCAAGCGGATGTGTCACAGGTTTTAATGGGCCCTTATTTTTAAACGAAGGCACGTTGTACGGGGCAGTTTCACGTTGTACGAGGCAGTTTCACGTCATACGGAGCAGTTTTGCGTTGTACGAGGCAAGTTGTAGCAGGTGATAGGCAGTAAACAGAAAGATTAAAGAAGATCTGCCTCTCAAGAAAGACGGATCGCAGGCATCTTAAAAATACTTCTCAAAATATACTTTTACGGAAGACGGAAGGCTCGCGGGTGTTTCCTCTTAACGAAGACCGTTCAAGTCAGTTTCTCAAAGGAGGCCTCTCTTAAAGAAGGATTCTTAAAGATTTCTCTCAGCAAAGTTCAAGAAAATAATCAAAAGGCCTTTTAAAGAAGTTTCTCGGGGAAGAAAATTCCCATAGACATCATTTTAGTCTTTTTCATTTAAAGGAGATCTGTCTCTCACGAAAGGCATCTCAAAAAGACTTCTCAAAATATATTTTTACGGAAGATGGAAGGCTCGCGGGCGTTTCCTTTTAACGAAGACGAAGACAAAGTTCAAGAAAATAATCAAAAGGCCTTTTAAAGAAGTTTCTCGGGGAAGAAAGTTCTCAGAGATACCATTTCAGTCGTTTTAATTTAAAGAAGATCTGTCTCTCAAGAAAGATAGTTCTTAAAAAGACCTCTTAAAGTATATTTTTACGAAAGACGGAAGGCTCGCGGGTGTTTCCTCGTAAAGAAAGTAATCTCTTAAAGGAGGCAACTTTTAAGTAACGATTCTTAAAGATTTCTCGGAAAACTATCAAAAAAGAAGATCTTTCAAGAAAGAAACATACGCCACTCAAAGAAGCTCTCTTAAGAAGACTTAGGAACGTAGACGCAAGAAGGAAAAATTTTCAAAGAAAAGCTATTGTCGAGGAAAAGTAAATGATTCTTTAACGGAGATCTCTCAAGAAAGAGAGACGTTTTACTAGACGGTGACTCCCTACGAAGACTTTCCAAATTAATCTCCCGAGCCTTCACATACGCTCATTTAGAGAAAAGCTGTCTTTCTCTCAAAGGAGAAAGTTCATTCTCACTCTTAACGTGTGAATTCTTAAAGAAACCTGAGAGAAGTTCAAGTTCTCCAAAAAGTTCAATTATTTGGAAGAGTCCCTCAAAGAAGATTCCTTTGAAGCCAATTCCTAAAAGTCTCCCTTTCGCTCAAAGAAGTTCTCTTAGGAAAGCTTTTTTCGTAGGAAGGAAAATCATTCACTGAGACCTTTAAAAAAAAAAGAATGCCCAAAGAAGTCACTCTTTAAAGAAGAAGAGACCTCTTGAGAGAAGATAATACAAAGGGAAAGCACTAGTGCGAATGATTATTTATAAGAAGGTGAAAGTACTAGTTCGAATGAATATTGAAAGTAGGGGGCACTAGTTCGAATTATCATAGAAAAAAGGAGCACCAATTCGAATGATAATAACAGAAAAAAAAGCACTAATTTCGATGATAATAGAAAGAAGAAAGCCCCACTTCGAATGATTATAAAAAGAAGAAACTACTAGTTCGCATAATTTTTAAATGAGTGGTCAGCCGATTCAACTTTGAATTTGTCAAACTTATCGTCACGTTTCTTCCTTTAGCACGTTGTACGGGGCAGTTTCACGTTGTACGGGGCAGTTTCACGTTGTACGGGGCAGTTTCACGTAGTACGAGGCAGTTTCACGTCATACGGAGCAGTTTCGCGTTGTACGAGGAAAGTTGTACCAGGTGATAGGCAGTAAACGAGAATAATCTAGTTCTGCTACCATAAAACATCGCGAAAGTTCGGATGTGCATGTAGGATGAAAGCCCTCTCTCGAGACTTCGATGTAAATGTCGTGATTTGTGGCATCAGACGACCGGACTTAACGTCGAGCGGTATCGTATTCACTTTTCATTCCTTACTTCGGTTAATCATCAATTACGCTGCACAATGAGTAGTTAAGGGCTTGAAAATGTTGTAGTCGTATATTTCAAGCCATGGTTCCTTAAGAACATGTCATAATTTGCATAAAGAAAATTAATAACCGCCTCCTGCTGTCAAACTGACAGGTGCTCATAACCTTTGTAAACCAAATAATTTTATTTCGATCTAAAGTGATTAACATACATTTACGTAATTTTCATTTAAGACGATCAATAAACTTAAGGTCGTGAATTGTCATATCTTTCTTTTAGGTTTCGTTATATATAGGGTGACTGATAATTTCGATGTATACAGGGTGACTGATAAAAATATTTTCTTTTAAACGCGGAATTTCAAACTTGAGGGTTACTCATATGCTACATTCACGTGTGAAGTCCTAGCGGTAACACGTGTTACTTATACCTGGAATTAATACAACGCTAGGTGGCGCCCCTTTCTTAATTGACGACTAGATAACGAGCTACCGACGCGACGATCTTTTTGTGCAGTCCATTCCCATCTCCACTGAGCTGGGCATAATTTCAGGTAGGTTGTTCACCAACGTAAAGGAGTTTCCCCCAATTTTCGCAATCTATTCAAGGTCGACCATTTTGAAATAGTTAGGTAGGTAGCAGATATCATGGAAAACTTATAGCGTTTTCGATTGTCTGCTCTAGAGCACTCTCAGAGTATTCTCATCTTATTTTGACCTCGTGTAATAATACGGGATGGAGATATTCTTAAAGGTCTCTAGAGCAGTCAATCGAAAATGCTATTAAAATAAAAACCCAATGAATCTTCTGAGAGAGGAGAAAGTTGTTTAGTGATGTTTAAGGCGTTGCGTAATTATTATTTCTCCGAAAAGTGCATGAAAGTGACGTCTTCGTACAGAATTATTTTTCTTTTCGTCCCAAGAGCGATCGGGGAATAATCTCATCGTTGAAAGGAGGACAAAAAAAAGACAAGACAGAAACAAAAAGAAACTGTCTTTATTGTTCGCAGCCACTTAGAAGAAACGAGAGTGAAACAAATTTCTGATTGTTCTTTTACGTTATCGTTAATTTTTTTCCTTGTTCCGACTACTTTCGGCTTTCGTCGTCTTCGAGAGGATGGAAATTTTCTGAAGATGGCGAAGCCGAAATTAGGCGGGACGTGTAATTCGACGAAACAAGGCAAACAAATTTTCGATTATTATTTTCCGATGTTTCAGTCCTACGTTAACGGCATCTTCAAGACCAATTATTATAAAATTTTATTCGGATGGTATTGATAACTACGATTTCGTTACCTACACGAAAAAGAATTCGTGCCGAGCGAAATCGGCGCAGCGCGCAGAAGAAATTCGGGCGACGTTTCGAGGGGGTTATGGGTCGTACCTAGGGGGTCAAAGCGGGTCAGGTAGGGTCGGGCCGAAGCTTGCGCATGCGACGCTGGCCAGGTGAGCCGGTGAGCGGACGCCTCACGCGGCTCCGCCAGTCATGGGGCTCGCCTGGGTGCAGTGAGTGCGCGGACATGCACGCCGTGCTCGTGCCCGTCTACCTACTGCTCGTCACCCCCATCACGTCGTCTTGGTGGTGAGTACATTTCGTCTTTCTTAATAACGTTAAGGACTCTCCTCTTCTCAAAATCAATTCCAATTCAATTCAACTCAGCACAAAAAAAATTAAAAAGAAAATTCAATAAAGAAATTAATTAACAATAAGTAAAGGCGCACAGCGCGAAATATAAAAATTAAACGCGGGGGCGGTTTGATTTACAATTAGTCGGAATTCAATTGGTATGTGTGTCGGTGCAATTTTTGGACGAGTTTGGGGCGCTATTTTTTTTTTTTTTTTAATTAATTTGAGAAACGCAGTAACGCGTTCTTATCATTAGCGCTGACAAGAAATTTCGCAAATATTATTTATTTACGTCGTTATCTTTGGTATTGTTGCCGGCTTTACAATTCGGCGGGTCCATTTGCGAGACGCCGACGGACGGCGGCAGAAATTACCGTCGAAACTTCTGAAAACGATTCGCGTTTCTTAACCGTTGTGTTAACAGCATCGAAAATTACTTTTGCTGCATTCAAAACGAAACTAATTATTTCCTTTGTAATTACTTACGAATAATGGTATCCTCGTGAGGGGAATTCATGTTTTAACGAACGCTAAATGATGATGATAACAAAAAGTAATTTATTGCATGTTCGACATAATGTATCATAACTGAAATCGTGATTATAAATTTAGTTGCAATGAATTTACTCTAAATCGAACTGTAGGTACAACTGTTCCAGTTAATTTAAATACTTTTTAATAAATGAAAAGTGAAATATTAATTAATTAGGAACGTCTCTCATTTGCTTGCGTTGCAAATTCAGAAGCAAAAGTGCAACTGTTTCTCTTTTTTCTTTAATTCACATTCTGTTGTAGATTAACTGCAACCAGTCTAAAACTATCAGTAAATCGATATTTTAAATCTTGCTCAAAACTGATGTTTCAGCTCTTAACATGATTTATAGAAACCTTTATTGTACCTATGTATTTATTTTTCTAAGGCGGGCGGGTTTATTTTTCTCGACCAGCCTTTACTAGTGTTCCTTTTTTTAAATTCACATTCTGTTGTAGATTAACTGTGTAACCGGTCTAAAACTATCAGTAAATATTTTAAGTCTTGCTCAAAATTGACGTAGCAGCTCTTAACATGATTCACTGAAACCTTTATTGTACGTATTTATTTTTGTAAGACGTGCGGGTTTATTTTTCACGACCAGCCTTTACCAACTGAATTGTCGATCGTACTTGTAGAAAACCGTCATCTTTCGCGTTTCTTCCTTCTTCGACAAACGAAAAAGCAAATTTTTGTTGCGATCGTTTTCACAAAAAACAAGGGACTTGACGAATAAAAATAATAGTTTTTACTGGTCCACGTGTATGTACATTACGGAAATACAAAAAGCTCTGAAGCTCCCAAGTTGAGTGGCCTATTAAAAGTTTTCGGGAAAGGGAATATACAAAAATTTTGAAAATTAGCACACTGCACTAAGGGAAAACGATCTTAATCGGATTAAAATATTTCCACTTTTATATCACTTCCGGTTATATCGGAAGTCGCCGTTAACTTTCTTATTTTAAATTGAATGCAATACTTTTTATTACAAATTCTGATTCTACACATTATTCTAAATAAAAAAATGTTAAGCCTTCCGTATACCTAAACGTAAACCGATTTTGAGATATCTTCGAATTTATTTAAAAAATTGTTTTGGTGACCTTTCATTTAAGACAATCTATTTACGCCAATTTCAAATTTAAAGATTGAAGTGACATGTCGTCTAAAAGTATAATGTTCAGACTTTCAGATCATATCGTAATTATCCCTGAAAAATTCATAGGGTGGTCATAATACGGCGTCGAAGGTCGTTATGTTTAACTGCCCAAAACTCAATTTTCGTAAATGGAACATCCTGTATATTTTTACATCATGAGATACAGAATCAAATTCTACATCGATTGGTATTAGCACTCCCTATACCTATTTCTTTTAGTTTCCTTGTTATCATTAATTGTTTATTGCAACAGCATATTTTGACTAGAATTATCGAAATTTTTGGCAGTAGCTGTCGACAAAATAATATTTATTGAGTTATACCATTAACAGATAAGTAGAAATGCTAATACAGAAATTTTATTTGCTTCGTTGCCAATTACAGGACCAGATGAAGTTTTCTTTGGTCAGACGGTGCCGCTTCTTAAAAAATACGTTCAAATCTTCTAATTTTTTTTTCTCTTTTATTGGCAGTAACTGAGGATACATTTTATTAAATTTTCTGCCATTTCTCGTAACCATTTTATTGCACTCTCCTTGAATGTAAAATAAATTTAACAATCGTTCATTAGAATAAATAAAATCAATCATTATTATTTTTACCACTTTACCAATTGTAAGTTTTGCTTTTGTTGTTTAATAAAAACGTTAAATTGACAAAGAAAATTGTGTTTCAAAGCATGCTTAATTTTTAAAAACGCTCGTTTATGAAAATGTTACGTTAGGTATTTAACTAATAGCTTTATTCTATGATGTACGATAAAATAATGTTATTATTAATGTTAATTATTTATTTCTTAAAAAGTAACACTTCAATATCTGCTTCTTTTTTCAAAGCTTGCTACGAATAACTGCATTCATTCCATTAATTAACAGAACAAATAAACAATCATTGTAGAATTTGATTCTGTATCTCATGATATAAAAATATACAGGGTATTCTATTTAAGAAAATTGAATTTTAGGCAGTTAAACATATTGACAGTGGACACCATATTGTAACCAGCCTATGATTTGTTTTGGGATAACTACGATATGATTTGAAAGCCTGAAAATTGTACGTTCAAACGATATGCAACTTGAATCTTGAAATTTGAAAGTGTCACAGATACAATTTTTTAAAGGGAAGGTTACCCAAACTTTTTTCTTTTTAAATTTAAAGATATCTCAAAATCTGTAACATTTAGGCATAGAGAAGTCTCAACATTTTTTATTTGGAATAATGTGCAGAATCGGAATTTGTAATAAAAAATGTAACATTCCATTTTAAAATAAGAAAGTTAATGGCGATTTTCGGTAAAACCGGAACTAATGTAAGAGTAAAGATCACTATGTCGTAGGACAGTGTGCCAACTTTCAGAATTTTTGTACATTTTCTTTCCTATAATATTTTAATTGGCCACTCTATTTGGGAGACCCTGTATACAATAACAATAGCAGGACCAAAAGATGAAGTTCAGTCACAACCAAGTTGCACCGTTCTTCCACTTAACCTTTACTCAAATAACTTAGAAAAATAAGAATCCAAAGTACAAAGTTTAACAAATTCGACAAAAGCAAGTAAAAGTTTTCGAGAAATGCAAACAAGAAACTAACAAAGTTGTAAGATCCGATTACACAGAAGCCTTTTATATTTTTGTTTCATGAGCAAAACATGTCTAAATTTATTTTCTAAAGTTGGTTCTTTTCCGATGAAAATTATATCACAAAATCTTTTAACCGGACACTAAATAGCGCACAAACACTTAACGTTTCGCCGTCGTTCGACGGCAGTTTTATGTAAAGGTGGGGTTAATACATTTTTGTGGCGAATATTGATATTACTTACCAACTGTAAAAAAAGATATTACTTACATTTGTTCTAAAACGTATTTTATTATAAAGGTATGGAGGAGTTTTCTCATGAATAAGCTTTACGTAGAAATTTGCCATATTTAACCAATTCATCTCTAGTAGTTTATTTCCTTGAAAATTAAAACGAAAGGCGATCGATTTCACGACGAATTTCGATTTTTCTCCCCGAAGGAAGGAGGGCGAGAAAGAAGACGAAAACTAAAGGCGATCGGCTGCTCGCGTGCGAGGATGAGAAGAAAATTTTCGATTCTCGTCATTTCTTCAAGAGAACGACAGAAAATAGATCGTCTTTCGTTTTTTGTATTTATTTTTTTCCGAAAAATGCAAACAACGACGTCTTCGTGAGGAACTACTTTTCAATGAACTTAGTGCCTCAAGAACGAAATCATTAATGAAGCTAAGAGATGAAGCCAGGCGAAAATTCAGTGAAACTAACAATAAGTTAGGCCCGCTTTTTCGATCACAGTTTAACTTTAATCTTCAGTTTATTCGCATTGCTGCTATAGGAAAAACTGAAGGTTAAAGTTAAACCGTGATCGAATAAGCAGGCCTTAGAAGCCTATTGGAATTATTAAGAATTATTAAGGAATCTGACTTGGCAAACTATTAAAGCTGAGAAAAAAGCACATTTAAAATACAAATTTTAAGGAGTTAATAGAAGAACGAATTTGGTGCGTAATAAAAACTCTTCCTTACCGAACAGTTCATTGATACTGCGCCGCACATTCAAAACAATTTAGAAATCTTAGATCATTATAATGTGCATAGAATTACTGATGGTATTCCTCCTCTTAGCTTTAACATGGTAGATACAGATTCAATAATTCAATGTCGCAATGATATAAAAAGTAATGCAAATGGTTGTGATGGTATTAAACTATTCATGCTTAAAATTTGTTGTCCATATGTTATATATGTATGAAGATAACAGCACTCATCTTATTGGATTACAGCAAAGCATTTGATATTACTAAACAGGTCACAATGTGTGAGACTTGGTAATAGTGTTTCCAGAAATCTAGAGATAACATGTGGCGTGCCTCAAGGTTCTACACTGGGGCCACTGTTGTTCACGTTGTATATATACTTTGACATTTCATGGCTATATTAAAAACTGTAAAATACGTTTGTATGCGGATGACATACAACTTTATTATTCGTTTAACTTATCTGAAATGCATCCGATGATTTACAACAAATAAATGAAACACTCCCTTCTTATTTATTACCCCTTTAAAATGTGTTGCGTTGTTATTCAGTGACGGGAGATCGTGTGATTCTATAGGAAATTTAATAAAGCTGAAAGTAAATAATATCCAGATACCCGCGAGGAATGAAGCTAGAGGCTTAGGACTGGTTTTTGATAATAGTTTTAAATAGATTTAATGCTCAAATTGATTCTTATAGAAGAAATGCTTATGCCAAAATTAAACTATATTCCTGACATCTAAAATACGTTCCTAATAAGCTGGACTATGTAGATTTATTATGCTTTAGGTAGAAAGCTAAATACTTTTTTGTTTTTATTTAAAAAACAAAATTTGGAATCATGCATTTGGTTGCGATTGCCCAACTACTGGGGTGATGACGATCATGGTGCGGGTAATCACAACCAGAAATGTTTGAAAGGTTATTTATTATTTCAATGAAAAAGTAGGCATTCCTTTTTTTTTGTATAACTTTTGTACTCGGGGCTAATTTCTTCTTCAATTTCGTCGCTTTCATTTTATCTTTTTCCATTAAAACATATTTTTTGTGACCTTCTGGCACTTCGTCTTCCAAATTAAAACATATTTCTTGGGAGTACTTGTGAGAACTTCTGAATCGGGATCGCTTTTGCTTAGAAGCTCTTGGAGCCGTAGGAGCTGGAAAGATTTCTTTACTTTTCCACTATTAACTTGTGAAGTACCTGGTTGCGGATTCTCCACGTCTCTATCGCTTGTTTTTGAATAAGATGCCTTGGGAGAATGTGATGGTCCAGGAATAGCCCCACCGTTGTTATTACTGTGATCGTTAGTTGGTTGTAGTATTCGAAGCAATGTATCGGCGGGAAGAAAATCTTCACCTCTAAAAATTGCAGGATTTATCGGATCGATTCTGGTAGCTTGAAATCCATTAACAGCCTTGTTAATTTCTGCTACAGATGAATAGGATTTTCTTGAAAATTGACGCTAAATCATCACCATGTTATTTTAACTTCAACAAGTTACACGATCCCTATAAACCAGATTAATGTCACTTTTTTTTAGCGGCCCTCACATAAGTCACAGTAAATTTTTGTAGCCCTTGGTCTTAACAAGTCTGTTTCCGACGGTTCCGGGAATTATAATTTTGTTTTTATGAATTCGTTTATTGCCGATCTGATCTGATCAATCTGATATACAGGGTCATTCACGTACGGTGTAACAGTTTATATCTCAGGCGTCAAATTCGGAGATCTGTCAATATGTCAGAAATGACAATAATGGTTTATTCATTGCTTCAATGATTTCTGTTATTTTCATGACACACTATAAACTTGAATACTGAGAAAGTCAGTACTTCAATTTTCCTCCAATGCATATAATAGGAGCCCCTACACGTATTACATTTCTGAATTCACCAGAGATATTGCTTTTAAATGTACTATTCCATTTGAAAAACAAAAGTTTCCTAGATACTTCCGGTTAAACCGGAAGTGAAATAACATATTTGATACCGTGACTTAACGGAGCTTTCGATTCCATACAAAAAAAAATGTATCAACCTAACAGATTACACTTGTATTTACTGAGCTATTAACTGTTACCTGTTACGTGAATGACCCCGTATAGAGGCTATAAAAAATGTTTACATTTAATGCTAATTATATTTTTTATTTGAACGTTGCGAGGCCTCATGGAAAAGCATTATCACTACAATACGAAAGACATTCTTTAATTCAATTAAATAAAATGTCAGATACATGTGGTCCTAAAAGTTGTAAAAAGAGGCTACCACTTTTCTCTGATTAATTTTGAATGGTGTGAGATGGTTCAGTTTTCGAACGGCAAAAGTTTTCTCTTTGTTTCGTTTTGAACTGAACACACAAATGTTTGACACTTTCATCCGTTCATCCGGAAGCCTTCTGTGCACCCTGTTGTCGGAAGCACATAGAAAGCCTTCTGTGCAGCTATCGACGGGAGAACACATAACCCTTCTGTGCACGTATAGCATTCACATCCTGCTTTTACCTCATACATTAATACGAGATGAACTGACTGCGCACTGGTGCAGCAAAGAAAGCGCTAATAAGGTCACGTAAGGTTAAAGCAAAAGAGTGCAAATGTCGTCCGTTAAACTTCGTTGCACCGCCAACTCTAATTCATTTTTTATTTGATCACCTGTTACATACATAGGGCACGTATGATTCACACAAATCAGATGACTCATTAACGTAGATTTTCTGTAAACATTTCCCAAATAGCTATAAAATTAATAATGCCATGCCAGCAATGTAATAATTAATCAATTCAGAGGAAGAGAAATGATGTATGCATATATTCATACCTCTTGGAAGTAAAACAAAAAAAACATACAACTTTAATAGTAAGGAATTTCCTGAATCGGAAAAAAATAAAGCACGTTGAATAATACAAACGCGCTAAGAGGAATCCCGCCGTATGATTGATACTTAGAAGGTTAGAGTTGACGTAAATTGGTTCATATTAAATAAAATCGAAGCGAATTCGTGCCATGCGTTGGTGTTCTGTATTTTGCCAGTTTTTCCTCGGTAAGTACCTCGATTGAAATCATCACTAAGAAGAGAAGGAAATAATTTTTCGAAACTCGAAACGATTCAGGAAAACTGGACGATCGTTCAAACTTCTTTAAGACCGATTCTCTTAGTAGGGGTAAAATGACGACGTTAGTCTTTTGGTGTATAGGCGGCGCCGCGCTACCTGAATTCTACGTGCATGCGTCGGGGGGCGCTAAAGCGAGAGTTTACTTAAACTGTAATAATAATTTGTAAGTTGACAGTTCTGCGAAGGTTTTGAAATGATCTACACAATGGTCTTATAATTTTGGACAGCAGTGTACATACAATACAAAAGTAATAGATTTGTTTGGCAGCTTTCACATTTGAATGAATGAATTTATTAATTTAAAAAAAAAAGGAAAGAAAAGGTGTGTCAGTTGAAAACGATAATTTTTAAAGATGTCGGCAATTTAAAAGTTACAAGTACTTACGTTTCCGTGACTGTTAGAAACGTGCCCAAAGTTTCAGATTGAATTTAACGCGAAATGGAAAATTAATTGGGGCGCAACAAGCACACAGTCGTAACCGGGAATTTTTCGCGCGAGTCCGACACCTGGCCAACCGAGTAATTGTTTAAAAACCGCTTAATGTCAATGAAACTGTAAACTACAAATGCAATTAAATAGTTTTTGCCGCGCCGCCTTAGCGTGGATTACAATTTAAATAACAATGACATTAATCACTCATTAATTGTACATAATTTACCGAACGATTATAGTGTTGCGACATGCTCGTATTTGCTGCTTTTGCGAACAATCACTACTTAGAAGTTATATATGCGATAGGAAAACTAATTCGCCTAATTATACCGGGAATACGGTGATTATACGTTCGGCAAATAGGATGTCCCAGTGATATGACTTACGTCTTTCCTATTCGTTAAATTTCATTAATTTAAATATGTGTGTCCTTTTTATTTTGTATATCAGCAGTCATGTCTTATAATGTTTGATATAATGACAGACAGAAACCCGTAATCAGAGTGTACGTGTTCGTAAAAGAAAAAAGTTCTTTTGGGTGAGCGTTTTGTATTGCATCAAACTTTATTTTTTATCATGTTTCTTCAAACACATATTTTGTAACTGGAACTTTAGTTCTATTACTAAGTACTTCCAAGGTCATCGGTTTTGCACATATTTTATGTGACTGTAGTAGAAGAAAGCGCCTCGTCCCTTTACGAAACAAACTTCAAGTCGACCGAAATTCTCAGGTATTGCCGATTTAATCCGCGCAAGATTTTTAAAACGTACCAATAAAAACAATACCTTGAAGAAACTGCAATAGCAGAAAGAGAGTGCTACCTACCTGTAGGTCTGCGAATTAGTGCGAGTGACTAATGTTTCTCCGCACCGGCTCGGCGTAGCTCGTGGAGAAGGGAGGCTCGGCGTAACCCCAAAGCGAAAGGTGGGCGAAGTGATTAAAATAAAAAGTACCAGCTGAGCACGCTTGGTTTATATTTAACTTGCTCAAAATTAAATGACGACAAAGCAAAAACAAAAAGTAATTAAATTAAATTTAGCTCGGTGCTTCGGTCACAATTGCGACTTAAAGCGATCAAAGAAATTAACGATTATCAAAAGAAACGGGTGAATGTAAACGACACCGCGATAATGTAAATCAATACAAATAAGCAGAGCTAATCCGACCTTGGTACAATCCAAAGATCCAGCGTCAATGTCAATCAGCTGTCAACACAGTCGGAGCGGTGGTTAGCGGAGTGAGCCGCCAAAAGTAGCATCGTCTTACAGGGCGAGTATATTCTCAACGATGGGGAAAGCCAGGTGGCGGAGCTCAATTCGTTGCGAAAAGCCAAGTCCGGACTTCTCTTGCGCCCAAGGGGGCGACGATATTCCTCACCCAAATAAAATTACCTCAGCAAGCTATAACTTGAACTGGGACTATGACTTAAGGTTGTCTCAAACTTAAACTGCGTTAACTTACGTTTCGTCGCAGTCAGAACATGGCCACAAGTCATACCCGTTTCGTATTTCGACGACAGGCTCGGAAAGCTGTTGTTTGGCAAGCTTAAAATTCTCTCCACGTACGATTACAACAATCTCGGAATAATTCCGGTTCCGTCTTCCTTTACAAAAGCTCGTGAAAGGGAGCACAAAATCAACGAGACGTACGTGGGAGCTTTCGATACGATATTGGCTGCGAGCGAGTGTCGCGTTCTTCCCCCCGAAGCCTAATGGAAGGAAATATGCGTTACGTTTCGTCGTAGTCAGAACATGGCCACAAGACATACCCGTTTCGTATTTCGACGACAGGCTTGGAAAGCTGTTGTTTGGCAAGCTTAAAATTCTCTCCCCGTACGATTACAACAAATCTCGGAATAATTCCGGTTCCGTCTTCCTTTACAAAAGCACGTGTGAAAGGGAGCGCAAAATAAACGAGGCGTACGTGGGAGCTTTCGATACGATACTGGCTGCGAGCGAGTGTCGCGTTCTTCCCCCCGAAGCCTAATGGAAGGAAATATGCGTTACGTTTCGTCGCAGTCAGAACATGGCCACAAGACATACCCGTTTCGTATTTCGACGACAGGCTTGGAAAGCTGTTGTTTGGCAAGCTTAAAATTCTCTCCACGTACGATTACAACAAATCTCGGAATAATTCCGGTTCCGTCTTCCTTTACAAAAGCACGTGAAAGGGAGCACAAAATCAACGAGACGTACGTGGGAGCTTTCGATACGATACTGGCTGCGAGCGAGTGTCGCGTTCTTCCCCCCAGCCCCCAACAACAGTTCAGACAGGAGTCGTTAGGTTCGAGACAGATTTACCCCGGAAACTAAGTGAAGTGTGCCCGAATTAACAGCGCACCTCCTAATTGACGCAAGATTGCACCACATTGTGAAACTTGAAAACGGCACGTAGGCCGTGTGCTTGTTAAATTCCCGCGCTGATACAGGCTGTTCGGGAAATTAATATGAACAACTTGAACGGATTTTTCAACCGTAACAAGAGGTGAGAAAACCAAGAACTGAAACGGAAGTTAAAAAAAAAAACCGGAAAGCCAAAAGGATGCAAGAGTTCAGGAAGTAAAACCAGAAAGCCACGAGGATGCAAAAGTCGAAGAAGTAGGCCGGAAAGATGCCGAAGCAGACGAACCCAAAGAAGAAACCGTACTTGAAGAGAGCCCAGAAGAAAAATAAATTAAAAAGACTGAAGGTGTGAGACGAAATAACTTAGGGAAGATAAAGATCAGTCGTCCAGAGAGCAGCGATCTGGCCGGTCCTTTTGGATGCGTCGTCAGCCTCAGGGTAAAGAATCGTCCTGAGAACAGCGATCTGGTCGGTCCTTTTGGACGCGTCGGCAGCAAGGGATGTCTTCGGCCTGGTGTAGATGTGAGGCGACGTAATTAATCCAGTCTAATCAAGTGTTGCCCAACACACTTACAATACTGGTCACAGTAAAACGATTCAAACAAGATTACAACGGACGGAAAAGATTTAGACATAGAAAAGGACGACGAGAAAAGCCAAGCACTGCAGCCAGCTGATGTAAAAGAAGAATTGACCTGAGGAAACTCAACCAGGAAGACGATTTGAAACCTAAAGATTGAAGTAGACTAATGAGTAGAACAGGATGACATGCCAAGCATAAAAGGCGAGCAGTGCCAGAAAACTGCAGGGTTACAGAAAGCCGAACGCTGCAAGGGTGGGGTTTGTGCTCAGACTCAAAGATCTAGGAAACAAGTAGGTACTCAGAATGAAGTTAGAGAAAAAGAGCAAACCCGAGAGAAGACACACGACAGTTCACGTAAGAGAAGAAGAATGATTAAAGAAACTGCTACCTACCTGGTTGCAAATGTGGAGACGTGTAAATTCAAATCACCCCCCCCCCCCGACGGGCTAGACCCAAGGAGATGGGTGTGGGTCGCCCGTGACCTTACTAATAAAATAAAATCTACGAATGCAGCACAATTGTCTTTATTTGTGGTAATAACGAAGAACTGGCAAGGCGTGCAGAGTTGACGGGCAACATAAAGAGGGGGGGGGGAGGGGTGATAGATGAAGGCAGTTGACTCGCGAAATGAGGGAGACAATTGCGTAGTGAAGGCTCTTGTTTAATTGCGCACAAATTAAACGCGCATGGCAAATAACGGTCTTTTCGTGTTCCCACGCAATACAGGGTGACTTTAACGGGATTTTCACCCGTAACAAAACTAGATGTCCTAGAAGACGAAGGGTTGCAAAAGCCAAAAACTGTGCAGGAGCGCAACTGTCCCGCCGACTATCCCAAGGATAATATAAACTCGACACGTTGCTACCTACCTGCGTAGATAGGCAGAAGTTTTACATTGGAGCGAAACTTTACTCCAATGTTGCCAGCCAGCTACAGTGGGACGGGAGGGTTCAAATCCAAACCGCGAAGGCCAAAACCCATAAGAAAATAGGCGCCACTTAATTTTTTTTGAAAGGGGGGACAAGGTGAAAATTAAGAAAACCCGTTACATCCAGAACACGTCAATTTACTTAGTCACAAACAACAATCATAAAAGAATATACACAAATAAATAAAATATGAGGAACACAAACGTTTACAACATATTCAACTTGGTCGGATCCGAACTTCGCATTAAACTATATTAAAATAATTCAAATCGTAACTAATGCAACAGAATATATCAGAATGCAATCTCCGGTTATTTGCGCGCGTCAGCGCTCATCTACTTTATCATATTTAAATTACACCGGCGGTTACGTAATAAGTTGCAAGTTTAATTGCGGCAAAATCAAAGTAATGGATCAAAAACTAAATCCGCGAAATATCGCTCAAAACTAAGAAATGAAATTGTAACGCTCCGACCTTTATTCCTTTGATGTCCGATTCGTTTGTCGGTGTCTTTGCGGCAATGTCGCAGCGACGCTTTGTAGTGTGCCGGCTTCCGCGTAGAGGGGCGAGGGAGGGAACTTCCAACGCCGTAATTCGCGATGCACCCAACGAGAAATAACTCTTGATATAGGTCCCAGATTAAAGTCTAGGATTAACGATAGCTCTTGCTAGAAGCTCACGATAAAAGCCTATAAGCAATAAAATAAAACGAACACCTAAGTCAAACCGAGAGTTGCTGCGTATAGAACTTACCTCGGTCTGTTACCGAAGCTGGGACAAACCACGGGACACGCGGTTTTTCCTGTCTCACAACTGGGTCTAATCAGAGTCGGCAATTGGCCGTAGAAATGCACTAACATCCCTTCGATGTAATGGCACGCACAAATAAAAATATTTACGAAAAGAGAGTGTGACCCAAGAGACGGCAAGTTTCGTTCTGACAATGGCGCAACATTTCTCGTTTGACAAACAAGGAACGATTATAAACAAGCGAGACACCTTCTAATCTTACCTCCGGGGAACTTTCTTAGCAACAGTGGGAACCAATCGGCTGAAAGGGCAAAGATCACGCATAATACGCGTCCAGAAGTAGAACTTCGTTATAATTCGTTCAACTCCTCACATACACGCGATTTTGAACTCAAATAAGGATGGATTACGTATATAAAATGAATTTGTTTAAATAAATGAAGGTCCTGTTAATAGAAATATGCTAAAACGAAAGTTTAAGAAAAATTACGCCGGCGAAATACGGGTATTCCTACACTGACTGCAATGTGTACAACGACGCGGTCCAAGGAATAATCCGACACGTCGAATTTCGCATATACAGGGCGTGTTCGGAACAGAAATGAAGGCTGGACGGTGGCAATGCATATACAGGGGGTATTCAGAACAGGAATGAAAAATGAACTGTAACAACGTTTTTGTGTCCACGCAGAGATTTCGATGAAACACATCGTGAATAAAATAAACAAATAAAATTGTATTAGTTCGCACTTACAAGAGCAACAAAGCAAACCGTGTCGTATAGCAACGCCGATTTTTTTTCTTTTTTAGTTCTAATGAATTTGTTTGCCGTACGAATTATACCGTCCGGGTGTATAATTGGAGCCTAACGAACGCAGGACGGTAACGGGCGTTTTCCGGGGGCCGCGAAACGTACAACGTGCGGACAAAATGATGAATGAACATAAACATAATTAAAACTGTTTTAGAGTCCGATTTTAAATAACGACAAATTACGTTAATCGCCCCATTAATCGTGCGCAAATTACAGCGTTTATTATAAGATGAATAATTCATGGCGAGGTCTATTTATTTACCATAACACGAAGTCGCACACCTGCAAGTATGTGTTTCAAGGAAGGTACGCGCGCTGAAAATTTCTTCTTCTTCTTCTTCTTCATGCTCGTACAATATTTTTGTTTGCGCTCGATAAGGACGCGCGGGGATTTGCAAGGGGCCGCTAATAAGCCCGGAAAATATTTGTTGTATATAATTTTAGTAGACGCAAGCGTTAGCAGATGCAATTCGGACGTGTACGTTAATAACCGACTTAATAATAATAAATCCTCCGCGAGATTAATACGTTTCCTATTTATGCCGCTATTTTCGAGATTTATTTCGAGCGGCTCGTTATCAACACGCACGCCGTAAACTAATTATAAATACGTACCTTTACGTTGTAATTATAATTATAAATCTCAAGGTGAACTCTATTTAAAACTGTCTTGTATCAAAAACGCGGCCGAAGGAAAAAAACGGGGGGAAAAAAGCGACGTAACCTTCGGGCTCAATTTGTTTAGTTGTGCATTATTAATTAGTTTTTGTTTTTAGACGGCGAAGGAAAGAATCGGACTCGTATGAGTGTGTGTGTGTGTGTGATTTATTAATTATTATTATTGGGGGAACAAAGAGGTTTCGCCGCGCGCAGGGCTTTTTGCGACCTTGAGAACGAGTTTGACTCTTAAAAAGTCACAACTCTGCAGGATCAAACGTGCGCCTTCATCCTCCTCCAAGTATGAAAGAATCATTTTTGAATTCTCGGTACAACTGCAAATTAAAAATGGGATTTATTTTTTTTATATCATCGCCGAAACGTCACGTTCGATTCATTCTTGTGGTCGAGAACGCGCTGCTGCATTCATAACATGTCCCGACGTACCTTCTGGAATGCGTAATTTCTTCAGATTTTCTGCACTTCAGGTGAGCCCATTCGAACAGTCCGATTCACCTTATCCAGAAATTAATCATCCAGGAAGTATTGCTTGTACTTTAGACTTACTCCTCCATCTCTCAGCCAAAAACCAGGCTTACTTCTCCTGTCAAGTCGAATTTAGACGGGGGAATCAGATAATTGTTTGCACATACTGCTACCTACCTTTTAAAATCTACCTGATTAACCCTGTGTAAGGTGCGATCGCTGGGGGAAACTCGTCGGTGTTGAAGAAAACCTACCCGGAATTAGGCCCAGCTCAGTGGAGACGGAGTGGGCTACATTTGGATTATCGGTAGCTCGATTCCTAGATGTAAAATAAAAAGGGCACCACCTAGCGAATCGTAGTTCCAAGTAGGGTCCGCTCGGGAGGGCCTCAAAGTTGGCGCCGGGTAGGTAGCTGACGGAAAGAAAATTCCTTTCTCCGAAACCGAAAGCGTTATCGTCGTGGTGGTCGAACCGGAGGATACTCCCATCCTTCCCTTTCACGACGGAAGTGGTCCCGTCCGGCTCACTCTTCATACGAAGCAGTTGCGATTGTCTAAAGCCGGACGTTCGAAGTCATGCTAACTTCCGACGGGGTGGGCTACATACAGTTGGATTGTCGGTAGCTCGATTCCTAGATGTAAAATAAAAAGGGCGCCACCTAGCGAATCGCAGTTCCAAGTAGGGCCCGCTCGGAAGGGCCTCAAAGTTGGCGCCGGGTAGGTAGCTGATGGAAAAAAATCCTTTCTCCGAAACCGAAAGCGATATCGTCGTGGTGGTTGAACCGGAGGATACCCCCATCCTTAGAGATGCAATTACAAGATCGAAACTCTTTGGCTGGGTTTCCCAGTCCTAGTTTGACTTTAAACTCCTGCTTATTCTCATCGCAGCAATTATAAAAACAATTGTTCCTACAGAAATAAACAGGAGTTTAAAGTTAAACTTGGACTGAGAAAGCCAGCCTAGGAAAGCATGCAACAAAACGCTGGTTTTTAAGGAACCAAGGCCTTCGACGAGAACAAACGGTATCATAAGGCACCGAAGACCCCCAATCAATTTAAAGACCCGTATAAATAGAAAAACAGGAGGATAGTAGTATACCACACTCGAATCCCACCGCTCCTACGTTACGTTCGGTCAGCAAGGGGGCTGTAGCACACGATACTGGCTCGACCCAGATCGGCTCCAGGGTTCCGGAGTGTCGAACGATGGTGTTACAGTAGAAGAGGCTCTCGGAATCAGCGGCGATATTCTCGCCTAATCACGTTCGGGGAAAATCCATTTTGAGATAAAACAGTTCAGCAAACTGTTTATCTCTAAGCGACAACTTCATGCAGTCACAACCTAGGGTTCCCCTAACACTCCAAGTCCGGTAATCTTCGTTCGGATCAACTTAGCTGAGGTCACCTAAAATTCGTCCAAGTTGGGGCCTCCGAAGGTCACCGAAGTGGCCTGCCAATGAACACGACGTTTGTACTTAATTTTACGAAAGAAAAAAAAAACTGCAAATTTGATACCTGCTTAGCGGAAACAGGGACGGACTCCAGCAGAGTTTGTGGCCTCCTCGGATCTATCTTGATCACCTGGTAACAATTGAACGCGGCGATCCACAAATTACCGTCGCGTCGCCGTCGGTGTCGATTTCGAAAAAGTAAGGACCTCTAATGACGAAAGGGCTCTTGCAGAATGAAGCGACCTCTCATGGATTAGAAGCGTCAGACCAAAATTAATGGCGTGATTACAAAGATGAAAAGGGATTCTGCTTTGGCCAATACTTAATGCTTTGGGGTTTCTTGTTGAAAAATCCAAGGAGAAGAGATGGCGTCTGAATGACCGCCGAGGACTTCTCGCCGCAGCCGTTCTTCAATTTGTTTGAATAGGTTGCTTGAATCGGTCTGTGTTGAGGTCACGGCGCGGCAAAATTAAAAAGGAACGAGAACAATTGACGATCGCTTGTGAAGGGAAAAAAATGTTGAAGAAAAACAGAAGAAGTTTTGTGTTGTCGATGGACTTTAGTGTAAGGAAAAAAATGATAAACGAAGAGTGAGAAATTGATGTTGAAAAAAGAAGAGAAAGAAAGATCGGTACTGTTACGATGTGGTCACGATAGAGAAAAATGAAAAAGGAGAGGAAACAACTGACGATCGCTTGTGAAGAAAAACGAAAGAAAATTGCGGAGGTTTTGTGAACCATTGGTCAATCAATCAATCGATGTTTTATTTCTACAGACAAAAGGAGCAGAATTACAGACAGACAAAAATGTAACGAAAAAGTGAAGATTTCGATGAATAAAAAAAGAGAAAGAGGAGAAACTTGTGATTAAAGAAACAAAATGAAGAAACGTTTTGCCAAAAAAAGCGACGGAAAAAGATTTGAAAAAAAAAAACAAATAAAAACGGGAAAGGCAAAAAGCAGAAACTAACTAAAGAAAAAAGCTTTTAAAAATAATGACGAAATTTGTAAATAAAGAAAGAATTTTATCAAAGGAAATAGAAATAGAAGCAGGACAAAAGGGGTAAGAAGCGTGAAGTTAAAAGAACTTAAAAATCCAGAAAGAAAAGGCAAGAAACAGGGAGGAACGAGAAAGTATAATTAAAGAGAAGAGATTAAAGAAATAAACACTTTTTAGGTTGAGAGAGAGAGAGAACCAAGAAAGTAAAGGAAGGTGAAGGAAGATTAAAGAAAAAATAATTAAAAATTTACAAAGTGCGTCACAGTTTGAAAATGAGGAAGTTCGCGATTAAAGAAAAGGAATCGAAGAAATAGATACTTTTTACCGACGAGCGCGAAGAGCGAGATGACGGAAAGACACGAAGCGAAAAGGAAAACTGGAGGATGATTAAAAATCCGAGACAGGAAGAATTAAATTGTCTTCTTCCTTGGTCCCCCTTTCTTAATTTGTTTTCGTCTTTTAGGATTTCTGGTTTCCTTAATACGTGAACAGGAATTCTGGTTTCTTCTTTATATGTCTTCTCTTGGGTTTGCTCTTTTTCCTTAACTTCACTTTAACACTTTGTCCTAGATCTTTGAGTTTGACCGCAAACTCTACCCTGGTGGCTTCTGCGTTTCTGTAACCCTCCAATTTTTTTGGCACTGTTCACTTTCTATTTTGTATCCTTCAAAATTTCTCGTCTTTTATGCTTGGCGTGTCATCCTGTTCTACTCATTAATCTATCATCAGTCTTCAGATTTCAAATCGCCTTTCTTCTTGTGATTAAAGGAACAAAGACAAGAATTTCTTTTTTTTTTGAAAAAAGAAGCGAAAAAGAAAAGGACAGAAGATTTAAAATAAACAAATAAAAACTGGAAAGAAAAGGCAAAAACAAAAAAGGCTGAAGAAACTGCTAAGTGAAGAAAAAAATACTTTCAAAAATAATTAAGAAACTTTTACATGAAGAAAGAAATCAACATTTTTATCAAAAGGAATAAAAATAGAAGCATGACAAGCAAAGGTAAGAAGCGTAAAGTTAGAAGAAATAAAAAATCCAGAAAAAAAAGATACGAAACAGGAAGGGATGAAGAAACATGTAATTCAAGAGAAGAGATTAAAGGAATAAAAGAAAGATCCCATATTTTTGCAATAAAAATTTACAAAATGCGTCACTGTTTGAAAGTTTGACATACGACGTCAAAAACTCGGAAGGAAAAAAGAGAAAGATCGAGAAATTCGTCAACAAAGAAAAACATTGAGGAAATTGCTTGCATCTGTTTCTTTTTTTGCGTAAATCGATTGTCTTTTGTTTTGCTTGGTAGTTGGCTATTTTGTTTTGTGGTGGGGGGGGGGGTTGTTTGGTTTCGTCATTTAATTATTTCTTGCCTTTCTCTATCCATCCAAAAAACTAGTATCTTCTTGATTTTGATTCCACTTTTGGAGATGACCATTTACCAACGATTGATAAAAGAAATTCTACTTTTACGCAACATATTGCGCCGGTCACATCCCCAACTATCACCAACAGATGGCGTTGGAAAGTTCCAACACAAAACGAGAAGCACAAATTTCGTTGTTATAAATCGTCACATTGGTTTTCTTTAAATATTATTCAGTTTTCGTCTTAAATGCAATCGAATCGATTATTATTTTATATGCCCGCAAGTTCCAACAGATGGCGCTGAGAAACGCCGAGCGTAGTTAAAGCAAATAAGAAAGAAACCGGAATTCCATGTGTTCTTGCAAAAAAGTGAAGATTTCAACAATTCATAAGCGAAATTCTACCTTTGCGCAGTAGATTGCGTCGGTCACGTGCTCACTCATCGATAGGTGGCGCTGAAATTATAGCTGTATATTATCGAAGTTTTGAATTCCCCGGCAAATTCTAGCCCGAATTCATGTGTCGCACGAGGGGTCTAACGCGATCGGTTCTCGAGTTAAGAAAAAAACGCGGTCACAGTCTGAGGTCTTCGGAGCTCTGGATGTTGCAGACTTCGTCGCTTAGATTGTGATCAATTTATCAGAATTCGCTTGGGCTCGCTACAAATTGCTTTTTCGTGGAAAACGATCGCGTTTTGCTTGGCTCAGAAGAGAATCCAGCGCAAGCAAAACGTGGAACAGTTAAAAAGAAGCAATTCGTGCCGAAACAGTTAAAAATTTCGAATTGGAGGAAGCTCCAGACTGTTGAAGTCTTGACGAGTATTATACCTATATATATACAGTTGCACCTCCATGACTCGAACCTCCACAACTCGAAACTCTCTGTAAGTTTAAATTTACTGATGTCCCTGCACAATGTGTTTAATCGAAATCTCTTTCTTTAACTCGAAATTTCTATAACTCGAAGTAATTTTCCGGTGCCTTGAGATTCGAGTTATGGAGGTTCCACTGTACCATTAATTAGATGACATGCTTCGGTTTAAATACGATTCCCAAATCTAAAATTAATGAATTTGCGCTTTAAAAAAGAAAATCGATTAAGAAAAATTGAAACAAACCTGAACTTGTAAGTTTTTTTTTTTGGTACGAGACACCTTGTATATTATCGAAGTTTTGAATTCCCCGGCAAATTCTAGCCTGAATTCATGTGTCGCACGAGGGGTCTAACGTAATCGGTTCTCGAGTTAAGACAAAAATATTGTCACAGTCTAAGGTCTTCGGAGGTCTGGATGTTGCAGACTTGGTCGCTTAGACTGTGATCGATTTATCAGAATTCGCTTGGACTCGGTACAAACTGCTTTTTCGTGGAAAATGATCGCGTTTTGCTTGGCTCAGAAGAGAATCCAGCGCAACTGTTTGAAAATTTGACATACGACGTCAAAAATTCGGAAGGAAAAAAGAGAAAGATCGAGAAATTCGTGAACAAAGAAAGACATTGAAGAAATAGATGCTCTTTTGCTTGCATCTGTTTCTTTTTTTTGCGAAAATCGATTGTCTTTTGTTTTGCTTGATAGTTGGCTGTTTTTTTTTTGGGGGGGGGTTGTTTGGTTTCGTCATTTAATTATTTCTTGCCTTTCTCTATCCATCCAAAAAACTAATATCTTCTTGATTTTGATTCCACTTTTGGAGATGACGATTTACCAACGATTAATAAAAGAAATTCTACTTTTACGCAACAGATTGCGCCGGTCACATCCCCAACCATCACCGACAGATGGCGTTGGAAAGTTCCAACACAAAACGAAAAGCACAAATTTCGTTGTTGTAAATCATCACATTGGTTTTCTTTAAACATTATTCAGTTTTCGTCTTAAATGCAATCGAATCGATTATTATTTTATATGCCCGCAAGTTCCAACAGATGGCGCTGAGAAACGCCGAGCGCAGTTAAAGCAAATGAGAAAGAAACCGGAATTCCATGTGTTCTCGCGAAAAAGTGAAGATTTCAACAATTCATAAGCGAAATTCTACCTTTGCGCAATAGATTGCGTCGGTCACGTGCTCACTCATCGATAGGTGGCGCTGAAAAATTCCATATATGTATAAACAATAGATGGTGCTGGCTAAAGGAAAAAAGAAAGAGGCCGGAATTGCGTTTTCCTTGTTTTCTTGCAAGAAAAATTTGAAGATATCAACAATTTATGAAAGAAGTTCTAGTTTTGCGCTGGTCACATACTGAACTATCACCGAGAGATGGCGTTGAAAAGTTTCATACTCATATAAATGAAAAACACAAATTTCGTCGTTTTAAATCATTACATTTCAGTTTTCGTCTTAAATGCAGTCGATGGATTCTTATTTTAAATGCCCGCAAGTTCCAACAGATGGCGCTGAGAAATGCCGAGCATCACCGACAGATGGCGTTGAAAAGTTCCACATGTAAATGAAAAGCACAAATTTCGTCGTATTAAATCATTACATTTCAGTTTTCTTCTTAAATGCAGTCGAAAGATTATTATTTTACATATATGCCCGCAAGTTCCGACAGATGGCGCTGAAAAATGCCGAGCATCACCGACAGATGGCGTTGAAAAGTTCCATACGTAAAACCAGAAACACAAATTTCGTTGTTGTAAATCTTTTTACCTATTTTGCTTGAATCTGTTTTTTTTTTCTTCTTGATTCGACTGTCTTTTGTTTTGCTTTGTAGTCAGCTGTTTTTTTTCTTGTTCTTTTGTTTGGTTTCGACATTTAACTTTTTTTTTTCTTTGAAAGGCAAGAAAAGGCAACAAACAAACAGAAAGGGTTGAAATAACTACCAGTTAAAAAAAAATTGGAGAAATAAATACGTACTTTTAACAAAACAAAGAAACTTGTAAATGAAGAATTTTTATCAAAAGAAATAAAAAGAGGAGCAAGACGGAAAGATTGAAATGCGTAAAAGTTTAAAGAAATGAAAATGCAGAAGAAACAGGAAGCGCCGAAGAAACACGTAATTAAAACTTATTTGCCAATAAATAAAAAGAGCAGGATGATAGAGAGGCAAAACAATAAAGAAAAGTGAAGGAAGATTTAAAAAATTATAAAAATCCGGAAAGGAAAAGGAGAAAGAAAGCTGGAGGATGATTTAAAGAAATTAAGAACCTGGAAAAAGACTTTTTACGTGCAAGTAAATAGGGTACGATGACAGACGGGCAAAAAAAAACGTAAAACAGAAGCGATGGAAAAAGTTGATTAAAGAGAAAAAAAATAAACACTTTTTGCCAACAAGCCAAAAGGAGCAGGATTACAGAAAAGGTAAAGACAAAGTGATAGAAGATTTCAAGAAACAAAAAAAAAGGAGAAAGAGGAGGAACTTGTGATTAAAGGAAAAAATGAAGAAATAAACACTTTTTGCCAAAAAGTAGTGATTTGAAGAAAAAATAAATAGAAACATGAAAATTAAAGTAATCGAAGATTTAAAAACATTAAAAGACTACAAATAGGAACAACAAATGGAGAAACAACAAGTAAAAAAAGATATGTATATTATATAAATTCTAGAAGGTGTTAGCACATCATGAAGTGTCTAGACACTAAATGAAATGCCCAATTACGTCAAGTGCGTGAGATTTAGTATACATATAACAGAATCCAAATAAACACAGAGACAATCGGGCGTTCCAGTTGTTTACGTTCCTTTCTTTTTTCTCAATGCATAAATAATAAAAATGACAGTGTGCAGCGACAGCGTACGGAGAGGTGATGGATAATTTCAGGCGATAAATTAGATGATGACAGGAGGAATCTGTACACACGGAAAGCTAAGTAAACAGACACGCTCGCCACGTTTTGTTTCGTGTGAAGTTACGTGGGCCGTGTTAATATTACGAGCTCGTTGAAGTTCGTCTCAATTACATTACCTACTTTTTCTCTGTGCTGATAATTTTCAAAATAGTCGCGTCCTCCCGCGAAACAAAAAAGAAAGACGTCGTCGCGTCGCGTCGCGTTTCGTAAGCTCCGTTATCAGGCTGAGCTTTGATAAAGTTCATCTCAGTCGCGGCGGTGTTACGTCAACAGCAAATACAATAAATCAAAGTGCGTTTTGACGTTTCTTGGGCAGCGAGAATGTGCTGTTTGCATTGAACCAACAACCGTTAACATTATGTTAACTTCACGTGGAGAAACGCAAATATTTGATTTTTTTTTTCTCCTTCGTGATGCGTGGTGCTAGCTTGTCGACGAAGAGTTGAAATCTCTTGGACTTATTTCACCATTTCAACCTATTTGATGTCTGTAACACGACACGAAAACTTTACGAAAGACAGAATGCCATAAAATAAACCTTCTTCGTTGAGTTTCCCGAAGCGCACTCTTCGTAATTAATTTATCTGTTTGTTACTTTTAATATAGTTTGGTTGTCCGTGTTCAATTTATAAAGTAACAAAATTAAAGTAAGTAGATTTGATCAATCTTAATCGAGTTAATGACAGAATCGGAATCAATCCATGGAGATTCATAAAGGCCGCTTTACAGTTATTTGCACTTATTTATTGCCGGCAATGAAAATTGCAGCGATTTATATTGCACGCACGCGCAGTATTGTATTTTTATACAAAATGCAAATACCGCGCATGCGTGCAATACAAATCCCTGCAATTTTCATTGCTGGCAATAAATAATTGCGAACTGTAAAGCGGCCTTAATAAATGAAACTTCACTTCACGTTAAATGAAAGTAATTTTAATTTAAAGATTAATTCAATGTAAAAATACGCTGAATACTAAGGTGAAGCATGGACGATAAAAACAAATGAATGTAGACCATTGTACGGAGAAAACAAAAGATCGACGATTCCACCCGACGGAAAATTTGAATAAAAAGTAAAAGAAGAAGTAGTCGTTGGCGAATGAGTGAATCGAATCTTTTGAAGGGCGAAATGATCGCTTGAAGAAGAGGTCCAGAAGTTTCTCCACGCGCGAATGGTATTCCGCGTTTCCTGTTACGTCAATTTTCATTGCTGCTTTTGTAATTTTATAACCAGGAGGCTAGAGTGTGGTTCAAAATTCAGGGCCGTACTCACTGCATACGGAAGTCAAAGCGCAGCAGAATTTTCGTTCGTCAGTACGAACAACTATGAATTAGATGACGTGCTTCAGTTTAAATACCATTCGCAAATCTAAAATTAATGAATTTACGCTTGAAAAAGAAAATCGATTAAAAAAAATTGAAACAAACTTGAACTTGTCAGTTTTTTTTTTTGGTACGAAACACCCGGTATATTATCGAAGATTTGAATTCCCCGGCAAATTCTAGCCTGAATTCATGTGTCGCACGAGGGATCTAACGTAATCGGTTCTCGAGTTAGGACAAAAGTATGGTCACAGTCTAAGGTCTTCGGACGTCTGGATGTTGCACACTTGGTCGCTTAGACTGTGATCGATTTGTCAGAATTCGATTGGGCTCGCTACAAATTGCTTTTTCGTGGAAAACGATTGCGTTTTGCTTGGCTCAGAAGAGAATCCAGTGCAAGCAAAACGTGGAACAGTTAAAAAGAAGCAATTCGTGTCGAAACAGTTAAAAATTTCGAACTGGAGGAAGCTCCAGACGGTTGAAGTCTTGGCGAGTATTATACCTATATATATACAGTTGCACCTCCATAACTCGAACCTCCACAACTCGAAACTCTCTGTAAGTCGAAATTTACTGATGTCCCTGCACAATGTGTTTAATTGAAATCTCTTTCTTTAACTCGAAATTTCTATAACTCGAAGTAATTTTCCGGTCCCTTGAGATTCGAGTTATGGAGGTTCCACTGTACTATGAATTAGATGACACGCTTCGGTTTAAATACGATTCCCAAATCTAAAATTAATGAATTTGCGCTTTAAAAAAGAAAATCGATTAAGAAAAATTGAAACAAACCTGAACTTGTAAGTTTTTTCCCTTTTTGGTACGAAACACCCTGTATATTATCGAAGTTTTGAATTCCCCGGCAAATTCTAGCCCGAATTCATGTGTCGCACGAGGGGTGTAACGTGAGCGGTTCTCGAGTTAAGACAAAAACGAGGTCACAGTCTGAGGTCTTCGGAGCTCTGGATGTTGCAGACTTGGGCGCTTAGACTGTGATCGATTTTTCAGAATTCGCTTAGACTCGGTACAAATTGCTTTTTCGTGGAAAATGATCGCGTTTTGCTTGGCTCAGAAGAGAAACCAGCGCAAGCAAAACGTGGAACAATTAAAAAGAAGCAATTCGTGCCGAAACAGTTAAAAATTTCGAATTGGAGGAAGCTCCAGACGGTTGAAGTCTTGACGAGTATTATACCTACATATATATACAGTTGCACCTCCATAACTCGAACCTCCACAACTCGAAACTCTCTGTAAGTCGAAATTTACTGATGTTCCTGCACAATGTGTTTAATTCAAATCTCTTTCTTTAACTCGAAATTTCTATAACTCGAAGTAATGTTCCGGTCCCTTGAGATTTGAGTTATGGAAGTTACACTGTACTATGAATTAGATGACATGCTTCGGCTTAAATACGATTCCCAAATCTAAAATTAATGAATTTGCGCTTCGAAAAAGAAAATCGATAAAAAAAAATTGAAACAAACTTGAACTTGTTTGTTGGTACGAAACACCCTGTATATTATCGAAGTTTTGAATTCCCCGGCAAATTCTAGCCTGAATTCGTGTGTCGCACGAGGGGTCTAACGTAATCGGTTCTCGAGTTAGGACAAAAATATTGTCACAGTCTAAGGTCTTCGGAGGTCTGGATATTGCAGACTTGGTCGCTTAGACTGTGATCGATTTGTCAGAATTCGCTTGGACTCGGTACAAATTGCTTTTTCGTGGAAAACGATCGCGTTTTGCTTGGCTCAGAAGAGAATCCAGCGCAAGCAAAACGTGGAACAATTAAAAAGAAGCAATTCGTGCCGAAATAGTTAAAAATTTCGAATTAGAGGAAGCTCCGGACGGTTGAAGTCTTGACGAGTATTATACCTATATATATATACTATGAATTAGATGACATGCTTCGGTTTAAATACGATTCCAAAATCTAAAATTAATGAATTTGCGCTTTAAAAAAGAAAATTGAAACAAACTTGAACTTGTAAGTTTTTTTTTTTTTTGTGGTGCGAAACACCCTATATATTATCGAAGTTTTGAATTCCCCGGCAAATTCTAGCCTGAATTCATGTGTCGCACGAGGGGTCTAACGTGATTGGTTCTCGAGCTAAGACAAAAATTATGTCACAGTCTAAGGTCTTCGGACGTCTGGATGTTGCAGACTTGGTCGCTTAGACTGTGATCTATTTCTCAGAATTCGCTTGGACTCGGTACAAACTGCTTTTTCGTGGAAAATGATCGCGTTTTGCTTGGCTCGGAGGAGAATCAAGCGCAAGCAAAACGTAGAACAGTTAAAAAAAGGAATTAATGCCGAAGCAGTAAAAAGTTGAAGGAACGGAC
Organism: Dorcus hopei; assembly: GCA_033060865.1. NCBI lineage: Eukaryota > Metazoa > Arthropoda > Insecta > Coleoptera > Lucanidae > Dorcus > Dorcus hopei. The sequence goes on from CM065426.1 coordinate 25,385,512, forward strand.
GGTTCAAGTCTTGACAATTATTATACCTAAGGAAATAGAATGTAGTAGTTGACCTGGCTGAAGGCTAATTACAAGCTTCAAATTAAAAAAGAAAGGAAAGCAGAACATGAAAGGGTAAAACGGTGTGATCCGACACGGCAATTACGCTTTAGCTACGTCGCGTAATAACGAGGGTGTGAAAAGGATATTAATAACGAGGTGTCGACGTACGTTTTCTATAGATAACCAACCCCGTTTCGCCTTGCTCGTTTCACGCCTTCACTGTTTTTTTTCGTCTGGGGTGAAAAATTCGCACAGAGTAAAAATACAAACACACGCACGTACATGCCACTTAGCAGATGTTACGCCTGCACACAAAGTCTAAACGATTGTTTACGCAATAAATTAGAAAGAGCGTGTCTCTCTTTCTATCTTTTCCGTTCCAAAACGCCTCAGTTGGCACCTGGAGACGGGCATAATTCCGCGAGCCGTCTAAATTCTCTGGAAATGACCCAATGGCATCCGTTGGCTCGCGCGCCGCGAGCACTCGAGAGTCGATGACACATGGTTTTAATTGAGCAAATCTTCATTAATTAAGAAGACGGTTGATGTAATCGAGTTAGGGTACTGCACAGAAAACTAGGGATTGCTAAACTTCAGAGAATATTATGCACGAGGTCTGCACTTAAACAAAAGGAACAACCTGTACATTTTACGAAGTTCAAATTCCGTTATAACAACACTTTTTTAATTCAACTATTAATCGAGTGCAAGTTGATTTTGAAGAAATGTCGACGAAGTCGATTTATAATAGAATTCTCCTTCAAATTGAATGAAACACAAACGAAATGTTTATGATTCAAGCCTACACTTTTAAATGTGTTTATAATAACACTTACTTATAAGTTTATGTATTGTATAAGTAGATTAAGTGCACATTATTATTGATTGCTTAAGCGGCTCAGTGTTTACGTTTACAAAGAAGAAAAAGAAAGAGTGTGTGGTTATGGTTCGATCAACTCAAATTCGCTTCTTTCCTTGTTGTTTCTTGCATTTTATTTGCCTGCTGGGGGGGTTCTTTATTATAATGCGAGGTCGCGAAGGAATTCGCGAGGAACGCAGGACACGCATAAAATCTAATCTGGACGTTAAGCGAAAACGCGCGACGCGTAAATATGTTAACGAGGAAATTTTTCCGAGCCTCGGCGGAAGCTGCCAGATTTACTGCACGCTTCGACTTAATAATCCAATAAATAAAAATAAACGGCCGTCCATTAAAAACAATCGTAAAACTTAAGTGAGACCTAATTTATTGTAATGCGCTACCAACCGATGAATTATCGGTGACCTTAGGAAAAATTTCATGTGGGACATTAACGTACCAACAGCCAACATGCTTTATTGAAAAACAAAAAAAAAATTAATTAGTGAAATGGACTCTTCAAATAATATATCTAAAACAACCTCGGACATCAACACTGTTCACTCTTTACAGAGCAACTTAAGAAGCGTTTTCAGAAAAAAGTAATTCAACTGTGGACACCCTGTATGTATAACCTGTGCTTCATGGAATGCGTCGTACACTCTCTTCTTTCCGAATGAATTCGTCCGATTCGCAATAAAACAAGGAGTTTAGTGCATCAATACATTTGGTACTAAAAATACTTAAAACACTTGTAAAGAAAACTGAAACTTTTCGGAAAAAGAATTCAAATAATTGAATCGGGAGTTCCTCGGGGATCAATCTTTGGACCTCTCTTATACCCTTTAAAATTCATACGCTGATGATGCGTTTCCAATTTACGCTTAGCTACAAACTCAATTAATCAAGACGTTCAACACTTGGGTATGTCAAAAATTTCTGGTCTTCATACCTATTGATTCGTGTGAATCCTTGGTCAACGTGTTTGGTGGCGTTAAAGATTGGCAAAAGGTCATCACGGACAGTATGAGTATAATTAGTAAAACAGTAAAAAATTTAGAAGGAGGGGTCCATAACAAGCCAAGGACAATCCCACCTCTCATTACCGCATCAGTTTATTCGAAATTTTTACAAAGATTCGAGAAACGAAAAGAAACACAGAGCAAATCACTTGAGGATCAAAGAAAATAATAGTGTTAAGTCACTCAGGACGACATTGATCCGCGGAAACCACAAAGTCAAATGCCACATTTTCCCCAAATGTCTTTTCTTGTTCTTTGCTTTCTCTTCCAATTGTATCGCCTGCTTTCATCTTCCTCTCGCTTCCACTTGGTGTTTTTCACTTTACAATTCTTCCAGTCATCATCCCTTCTCATCTTTGAGTCCCTTCAAAGTAGGTCAAACGGTTTCTGTTCGATAACCTATTCGTTTTGAAGGCTTGAGGACTTGGGGGGGTCTGACAAACCCCATTCTAACTTTAGGTCGTTTTCGGAAGACTTGGAACGAATCCCGGTTTGACATCAATTCCCTTCCAAGTAGGTCAAAGGATTTCTTTTCCAAAACCTGTCCTATTTAAAGATTTGAGAACTTGCGGTCTTAAGTCGTTTTGCGAAGTCTTGGAAGTCAGTGAGGGATCCTTGTAGACTAATCCTGGTTTGACGTTGATTCCCTTTCGAGTAGGTCAAGGGATTTCTTTTCCAAGACCTGCTCTTTTCTTCCCACTTGGTGGTTTCCACTTTACAGTTCTTCCAGTCATCATCCTTGAGTCCCTTCAAAGTCGGTCAAACGGTTTCTTTTCAAAAACCTATTCGTTTTGAAGACTTGAGGACTTGGGGGTGTCTGACAAACCCCAGTCTAACTTTAGGTCGTTTTCGGAAGACTTGGAACGAACCCTGGTTTGACATCAATTCCCTTCCAACTAGGTCAAAGGATTTCTTTTCCAAAACCTGCCCTATTTAAAGATTTGAGAACTTGCGGTCTTAAGTCGTTTTGCGAAGCCTTGGAAGTCAATGACGGATCCTTGTAGACTAATCCTGGTTTGACGTCGATTCCCTTTCGAGTAGATCAAGGGATTTCTTTTCCAAGACCTGCTCTTTTCTTCCCACTTGGTGTTTTCCACTTTACAATTATTCCAGTCATCATCCTTGAGTCCCTTCAAAGTAGGTCAAACGGTTTCTTTTCGAAAACCTGTTCGTTTTGAAGACTTGAGGACTTGGGGGGTCTGACAAACCCCATTTTTACTTTAGGTCGTTTTCGGAAGACTTGGAACGAACCCTGGTTTGAGATCAATTCCCTTCCAAGTAAGTCAAAGGATTTCTTTTCCAAAACCTCTCCTGTTTAAAGACTTGAGAACTTGCGGATTTGGTCAACCCCTTTTTATCTTTAAGTCGTTTTCGGAAGTCTTGACGAATCCTTGTAGATTAATCCTGGTTTGACGTTGATTCCCTTTCGAGTGGGACAGAGGATTTCTTTTCCAAGATCTTCGAAGTCTTGAGGACCTGAGAGGGTCATTGGCGGCCATTATCTATAAGGGTTTTCGGTTGAATCGAGCCGGCGACGTTTCGTCTTTCATTTTAGATGAACTTCATGACCACTTGTCAAACGTCTTAAAATATACTTATACTTAGTTTTAGAAATGAAATTTGGGCACAGTTTTGTTTATTTAATGAGAATTTTTTTAATGCTTTTCCAATCTTTCTGGAAAACTGAAATACATGTTCCCCTCTTTGTCGGGTCTATTCAAGGATCACCCTGTATACGTAGAATTATTTCATCTTTTAGATTATTGCGATTGGTGCGCAGACGTTCACCGGGGGCGACACTACAGGCAAGTTCCAATTTTTGACGGACCGGAGAATGTTTTACGTAAAAGCTGGAATGCCCCCGGAGTTTATTTGTGTTGGGGCTTAGGAGATGGCGCGAGATCAACATATCCAGACCTTCTTGACGCCGCGTTTATAAACAACGGTTTTAATGCCCGACCGCAGTGATTAGTTAATGGTCTCATTAAGGTCGGATTTAGAACGCACTTAACTGCAGCAGCTACTGCTCCCGTTGTCGTTGTTGCTGTTGGGATAGGCAGCAGCCGAGCACTTTGCTGACGTAATCGGCGAGAGGAGGTTTATGGTTTCCCGTTCCCCCTTCTGTTCTTAACGTTTTATTTACTCGTACTCGTTTTTTTCAATTGTGAATGAATTAGCTATTAAGTCTTGCAATAGCAGGGGCCACTAGGCGATCTGAAAAGTGGAGATTTTGGGCGGTATATCATAAAATTTATGAACGCCTTACATCGTAAGTATAAACATCGACAAGGACTTCTTTTTTTTAATAGTTATGGGCGTTATATTTATGTATGTATATGAGTGAGTGAGTGAAGGGTTGACTCACTTTAAAAATAGTTACAAGTTACAAGTACCTACACAATTGAGTTGCAGATGTTATCTCTTACTCCTTATTATTACTGAGAAGAGAATCCAGCGCAAGCAAAACGTGGAACAGTTAAAAAGAAGCAATTCGTGCCGAAACAGTTAAAAATTTCGAATTGGAGGAAGCTCCGGACGGTTGAAGTCTTGACGAGTATTATACCTATATATATATACTACGAATTAGATGACATGCTTCGGTTTAAATACGATTCCCAAATCTAAAATTAATGAATTTGCGCTTTAAAAAAGAAAATCGATTAAGAAAAATTGAAACAAACCTGAACTTGTAAGTTTTTTTTATTTTGGTACGAAACACCCTGTATATTATCGCAGTTTTGAATTCCCCGGCAAATTCTAGCCTGAATTCATGTGTCGCACGAGGGGTCTAACGTGATCGGTTCTCGAGTTAAGACAAAAATTATGTCACAGTCTAAGGTCTTCGGAGGTCTGGATGTTGCAGACTTGGTCGCTTAGACTGTGATCGATTTATCAGAATTCGCTTGGACTCGGTACAAACTGCTTTTTCGTGGAAAATGATCGCGTTTTGCTTGGCTCGGAAGAGAATCCAGCGCAAGCAAAACGTGGAACAGTTAAAAAGAAGCAATTCGTGCCGAAACAGTTAAAAATTTCGAATTGGAGGAAGCTCCGGACGGTTGAAGTCTTGACGAGTATTATACCTATATATATACTACGAATTAGATGACATGCTTCGGTTTAAATACGATTCCCAAAACGAAAATTAATGAATTTGCGCTTTAAAAAAGAAAATCGATTAAGAAAAATTGAAACAAACCTGAACTTGTAAGTTTTTTTTTTTTTTTTTTGTACGAAACACCCTGTATATTATCGAAGTTTTGAATTCCCCGGCAAATTCTAGCCTAAATTCATGTGTCGCACGAGGGGTCTAACGTGATCGGTTCTCGAGTTAAGACAAAATATATGTCACAGTCTAAGGTCTTCCGAGCTCTGGATGTTGCAGACTTCGTCGCTTAGACTGTGATCGAATTATCAGAATTCGCTTGGACTCGGTACAAATTGCTTTTTCGTGGAAAATGATCGCGTTTTGCTTGGCTCGGAAGAGAATCCAGCGCAAGCAAAACGTGGAACAGTTAAAAAGAAGCAATTCGTGCCGAAATAGTTAAAAATTCCGAATTGGAGGAAGCTCCGGACGGTTGAAGTCTTGACGAGTATTATACCTATATATACATATATATACTATGAATTAGATGGGCGGTATATCATAAAATTTATGAACGCCTTACATCGTAAGTATAAACATCGACAAGGACTTCTTTTTTTAATAGTTATGGGCATTATATTTATGTATGTGTATGAGTGAGTGAGTGAAGGGTTCACTCACTTTAAAAATAGTTACAAGTTACAAGTACCTACAGAATTGAGTTGCAGAAGTTATCTCTTACTTCTTATTATTACTGATGGGATCACTCGTTTTTCTTTCAAGTAAGCAAAGGGTTGTCTTTTGGAGGGGTGCGTCGGCGTCTGACATTTCAACGCAAACGACGCGACGCGACGGTGAAGCGTCGAACAGACCCGTCGGAGTGTCGAGTGGTAGATCGAGGACGACGGATCCTTTCTTTCAGCGCGGCTTTAATTGTGCGCGGGGGGGGCATTCCTTCGGACGCGCGTCTATTTATTTGTGCTTTGTTTAGAGAGAAATAAAATGTATGCACGTATAAATAGAGAGCGCCGCGGTCGTAGACAAATCGGAGAGGTGATAAACGACGACGTTCCGTGGGAGCGCGCGCGTCCATTGAACGCGACCATAGCCAATAAGTAAACAAGATGCCTTATCGATAGCGTGCCGAGGAACGAGGTGCGAGAAATTGATATCCGATAAGTTTCTCCAATCGGGCACGACGGGCCCGTCCCCTACGTAACCATTGGCCGCTTATTGTTCGACAATCCGGTGCAATATCTGATGGTGACGGGCGACGCGCGGACGACTCCACGAATTGGAGGCGGAAAAAAGCCACGCTTTTAATTCGGATCGCGTTGTGAATGCTCGCCTTTAATTTCGATTGATTTTGTTTCAGGGCTGCTGGTAGTCAGGTAGTTTTAGATCCCGTCCAGATGTGCAAGAAGTCGCGCAGGCTGAAGGGGAAAATGGCCGAAATGTGCAGGAACGAAACCAAACTCCTCCAGCAAATCACGAACGGCGTCAACCTCGGCCAGCGGGAGTGCCAGTACCAGTTCAGGCACAGGAGATGGAACTGCACGTCCTCGAGGCGAAGCATGCGAAAAGTATTACTCAGAGGTAAGCTTATTTTATCATAACTTTCTGCGAACCTAGTTTCCAAAAGAATACTTTTAGGTTCACCAAAAGCTCTCTGCATTGTTTTTAAACGCGCAAAAAAATTGCAGTATGATAAATCCGATTGATACAGATCAATTTTTAATGATTGACGAAAATTTGTTGATTTTTTCGTCGGTAGCATCTCGATTAGGGAACATGTTACTTAATTATTTACACATTTACTAACTTAGTTACACGCATCACAATAAACTGTGGTACAACAAGAGGAACTTCCCTCTGACTAGAATAACACTCTAATATTCTAATGCCTAACACTATAAAGGGTTGCCGTGACATATGAGTCATCGGGAAATCATACTAAAGCCAGCTGGGGGAGATTATGCAATCCTGCCTTGACGTATGAGTCTTCGGAAAATAGTACTAAAGGATGTTTCATGTTTTTCCAATTACTCGTACTGGTGGTTCCGTGCATGGCAAGATCGTCTTATGTCCTTGTTAGCGGCGTTCTAATTTCCTTGTTACAATATTTTTTTTTATTGATAGTTCGCTGTTGAATAGATCACAAACAGTGGCTCTTTAAATTGAAAACAAAAATTACTGAAAGAAAAGCTTTATTCCGTCTATTTGCGCATACACAAATGTTTATTACCCCAAACACCCTGTATTATCCATTCATTCTTTTTCCTCGTCCCAGTAGGCGAGTTAGGGTGACATTTCTGTTGGTATCACAATGAAACATAGACGTCAGATGAGACGGTTATGTTTATTTTTAATTTCATGGTTATAATTAGAGTCCACTGACGGAGACGTTGTTGCCAGCTCGATTGGAGTGCATATTTCACGGTGCTATAGTCGGTGCTCCTTCGTATAACATTTGGCAACATAGTCAGATTAGTGGTGTGGAATTGTCATTAATATTTTTAATGTCAGATTCTGGCATCTATCAAAATTCAGGCCAGCAACTTAACGAAACGAGAACACGGCCTACTGAGACGAGGAAAAAGAGTGAATGGATATTATAAGCAAAATTCAAAATCATCCGATCAAAGAATGCGTGTGTGTTCGGACAGATGTAAAAACCAAATCAGAAGGATAGAAGCGACAGGTTCGCTCACGGCGTGCAATAGTGGCACATTTCAAGTTTCTGAAACTCCTAGAAAACTTAATTAAAAAAAAAAATAAGAATAATAATTACAGATTTTATCCCAACTCAAATCTTTTAAAAGTATTTCGTGTTTTTGGGCACCAAAATAGAAACCCTGGGTATAGTTTCTAAACATTAGGGGAACGGAAAATTCTTGTTTCTCTCCAAATTTTTGAATGATGTGCCACCATTGCACAATTTAGAAAAAACACGGAAAGTGAAGTTGCGTCGCTTCAAAATATAATCAACGAAACAAATTAAACAACGAAACAAATTAAATCAAAATTTTTCATTTTATAAGTTTTTATTGCGTTTTTATTAGGTAAATATAAAAGTAAAAGACTTTAGTATGTATTCTTAAAAAATACGAGCTAAGGAAAAACGACACAAAATTCAATCAATTTTGTTGTTATTACGTTATTCTCCCTCGGCTCTTAAACTTTGTCACCAAATTTTAAATTTAATTCACTTGCCTCTTACTTACCACGGTTCGGAAATGACAAGCTTCCGCCGATGCTAACGATCAGCTGAGGCCCCAGCTAGCAACAGTGAAGAAAGGGGCGGGTTAATTGAAGGTGGTAAACTTTTTGAGGGCGCCAGAAGACAATTGATCTTCAGTTAAACGCAATTGGATCAGTCGACGTCTCCAATCGACCAAATCGTGCAGAAAATGGAATCAATAAAGAATCAGAGGCGAGAATTTACTCACTGGTGTGCGTGAAAGTTTAAACAAGAACGCACAACATAAATTGTAAGCGTTTAATTAAACAATTCGAACACACTACACGTTACACAATTACAGGAGGTTGCTTATTCACTAATAAAGCGATCTGTTATTTAAATCCGCACAAAGAGGCCTTAATTCGCTCTTAAAAATGCTTGCGCAATAAACTTAAATGGTTACTTTTACTTCGCGACCGATATCTGTCAGTGTACCGTCTTTGCCGTGAAGTTGGCTGTCACCACGCCATCTAGCGGTCCTGTCCGAGTCGGTGACTGGTCGGCAGCAAAATGGCGGACCCACGCTACTCTCAGAACGGCAGACTACAGCAGGAATTTGTCGTGGCACCAAAACTCGATACAAACGGGAAACCCTCGCGTGAAAGCTTGCGGGGATTACATAAGCCTGCGCCCAAACAGAAAAGCCTGAATGTAAAGGGGAAAAGGTTTCGTTAGCAGCCATTTTGATACACCCGCCATTGCACTTTTTTACATTACCTGGGACTAATTCGTTCCCGGGCTTCGAATTGGAGTTGTGGGGGCGCGGTGCGTGGGTGTCACGTGCCCAGCCGGTTTTTAATGCCGACAAATACACAACTTCCAATAAATGCAAAGTTATATTAATGGAACAGGTTATATACAATATATACACATCAAAATTCTATCTGGCGATAGTATTGCTCTTCTCCTAACTTGGCGTAGTCGCGTTGTACCATGGGAAGACGTGGATCTAACGGGTGGACCTGGGCGCGTGATACGTCGGTGGAGGTATCGTTAGAGGGATCAGTCGGTATGGCCCAGTGTAACCTTCGGTCTCTGACGCGATGGCGGGTCCTCGTTGCGGCGACGGCGGTAAGGGGAACACTGCTCGGGGAAAACGACTCCTCTTGATGGTCGCCTTCGTCCGCCCACGTGGTACCGGTGTCGGCGCCAGCTTGGTGGTTCTTCGAGATGCGACTTGGAATCTGGCGGTGTGTTGCTCAGACCTTACACCGTAGGGACTGATATTTTGTCCTGGCTTATTCAGCGACAGGAGCAGAAATTTGCGTTCTGGCCTAATCGGCAGCAGTAGCAAGAGCCTTCGTTCTGGCCTGTTCGGCAGCAGGATTCGAAGTGCCTTGCTAGTGGCACTCGACCGGTTTGTATAGGACCTCTTCCCGGGTTGTTCTAAGAACACCCCTCTTGATCCTATACTCTACGTTTAATCCGTCTTATTAGAGCGTGCCGGTGTGCGCACTTGCATCAGGAATTTGGCCGAACCCGTCCGCCTAATCTGGTCATTAGTGCGCTCGTTAATAGCCTCGCTGCGTACAGCTTGGGGATTAAGGCCCGAGATTACCTGGATGGCGGTTGGTTCGGGGAATATGTTAGATGCGTGTATGTTGCTACGCCACAGAGTCAAACTGACCTCCAAATGTGTTCGAAGGTATTACGTGATCTACCGGCACAGCCGCAATTGAGTTATTCCTCACAGAGAGCGAAAACTACGATAATTTCACGACACACGTAAATTACGTCCGACTTGTAACACACTTCGAACAAGAAAGGCGAATTTGTAACAGGTGAAGGTTGCTAGGATACCAAACCGAAAACCAGTCACGTGGCGTGTCACACGAATAAACGTTGAGTAGTAAAGGGAAGGGATGTAGGGTTACCAACTGTGTTAAAACGCGGTTGAATGATGTTGTATCGCCACGATATTGCGGCGCGAAATTTGAACGTAACAACTTTTGTAGAAATAGCTATGGTATTTTTTAATAACATTTGAAAAAGCTTTGTGCAAATCGGTTTCGATTACAGCGGATTCCCCGAGCAGGCTCTGTACAGCTGTTTCAGGCCTAGTTGGGCCTTCGTCAGCAGAACCGAACTAGCCTACTGCAATGTCAGGTCAAAAAGCGATCAAAAGATGTCGCTACTTGAAATGTTAATAACATTTGAGTTTACCAAGTACATTAAATCGTTATGTTTTTTCTTTAATATTTTCAAAGTATCTTCGTAAGCACTCTCAAGTACAACATTTTCGAAACGAGCTGCCCTTCTTCTTTTTTCTTTTAATAAATTAACTTCTCTAAGTTCAGATTCTGCATGGGAAGCTTTGTAAAAGAATTTCTCAGGACACTGTCTATCTACTTTGGATACAGCTGCATCGCTTAACTTAACGACCTGGCCGGATGTATCTTTTTCAAAATTAAGAGATGTGTTAGAAGTCAACTTTTTTAAGTCGAAGAAATGATCACAGCTCATTTCAACATTATTACTATTATTATTATTATTATTATTGGCACCGTGAGCGCCATCTGTGAGGAGCCAAAGCTGGATATCTCTTTTCTTTTGAATATTAAAACAAAAGAAAATAACGAATCGATAGGAGAGTTCTTTTACTCTGAAAAGTTAGTCGCAACTGTGTTCTTGTCGGTTGATAACGGTCCAGGGGACGAGTCAGTAATTTTCGTAACTAATAAAAATACATAAGTATGAGCGCCATCTATGAACGACCAACGAAATGAATTTTTTAGGCTTACGCTGCAATCGGCGTAAAATTTATTCTTTGTCGTCGAAATTAAAAAAAATTAAAAAAAAATGAAATCATGAGTTGAGTCCACTCACTCATTACTGGCACTGTGAGCGCCATCTATGAGCGGCTGTAGCAGAATTTCACTTCTCCTTTAAATATCGAAAAGAAGAAACGAATGAATTGATCGATGCTTGCAATTTTTTCCAAGCAATTCTTAAAAATCGCATGTGATTTTTTTTTTAATCAACGACCCTCACACTATTGGCTCTTTAGTGAATTACGGTTACCACCAACTGTTATAATACAATTAACAATGGAAACATTGATTGTGTAGAGACAGTATAATAATCTACATAGTAGCGTCACTCGAGTATAACTGTCACATTTGCCATTTTGTTTGATACCTACCGATTTGCAAATTACATTACATTTCCATACGGGTATCAAACAGTATGGCGGCTTTTTTGACACTGACGTTTAAGTGACGCTACTGGGTAATTACTTATACTATGGTATAGAACACATTTACTCAGTAGCAACATTTAAACATCAGTGTCAAAAAGAACCGCCATATTGTTTGATACCTTAGATACCTGTCATGTAATGTAATTTGCAAATCAATAGGTATCAAACAAAATGACAAATGTGTATGCAATTTATATACAATTTACACAATACAAACGTAACCTTAAACTGTATCGGTCGTATCCAATGTTGCCAACTTGAAGGGAATATCCTTTTTCATGGGGAAAATAGAGACTAAATTCAATAAAAGGGAAAAGGGGGAGAATTTTGAAATTAGAACTGTTTTGGGGGGGAAATGTTACGAATGAAGTAATGAACGTGAGAAATCTACTAGTTTTTTATTACTGAAAAGACGTCGACAATTAAAAAAAAGAAAGAAGGTTTTCTAAACGTAAATTAAATTAAGAAAAGTTTTCATACAATTTGAATTAGGCATTAAGACATGAAATTGAGTTGCGCCAGCGCCATCTATGTAAATTTTGCCGCAATACAAATTTTTCGGCGCGAATTTTGAAATTATTTTGTTTCCTTAATGTATTCATGAAAAAAATTGTTAGAAAATTACCGAAAAGGGCTAAAATTCCTCCATTCTAGACACTTTAAGATTACCAAAAATCGAGCACGTTAAAAATCCTTGAAAAATCACCGAAACTTTCTATTAAAACGCTTCATTTTTAGACGCTCCAAATTACCTTTTCATTTTTGGACTAGGGCGTTAAAAAAACGATTCAAAAGTGTTGTACCTGAGCCTGCACTTATTTATTTATTCACTGCATAAATCAGGTCGATCCGCCTCAATAGCACTACAATAATTGTCACCAAGTAATAGCGCAAGATCTGTCGAAAATTCGCTCTTAATGCAGCGCAGCGTCACGCGACAGTTATTAAAAGTTATTGATTAAACTCACGCAATCAAAAGTATGTCCTCGGGGTCAGGGTCGTTTACGCCTTCCGGTTTGTCTTCCGCGCGAAGTCACGCACCCTTCAGCCATGCACGTACGTCGGTTTCGGCAGCATGCAAACGCGGTGCGAGTATGATGAGTTCCGATAGCACGGCTTCCAAAATATCGTCCTATTAGAATAGCGTCCCAAAGGGAAAAAAGAAACAGTTTAATTAATGACAAGAAGGCGTCACGCTGGATTTCAATAAAACCAAGCCCCGGCAGGGTAGTGGAAATCTTCCCTTATCTCGTTTAGCGATGCATTTGTTTTATTTACCTGGGTACTACAATCTGATTTGTAGAGGCGAGTTCGCGAGATAATAATAATTTTTGAAATATTCAGTTTAAAGCCGGGTTCACACTGTTTTTTTTGTCAAATTTTAAGCCTCTTGTTCTTTCTGACAATTTTGCGCCAGAGTAAAATCGTACTGCTTGGGAAACGATAGCCTAATTCAAAAGCGACTTCACCTTTCAATATAAAAAGAAAACGAAAGAATCGATAGGGACCTTTTGTTTTAGGAAAAGTCACAATATTTGGATCAATCTGCTCTTAAACAATTACGTCCGATGATATCGCTCTAAGGGACTTTTATGACTAGTAATAATAGCATGAGCGCTATCTGTGAAACAATAGCCTAATCCAATCCAAGGCGTCACGCTGGATTTTAATAAAACCAAGCCCCGGCAGGGTAGTGGAAATCTTCCCTTATCTCGTTTAGCGATGCGGCAGTGAAAATTCCGACCACGTCGGACGTAAGTTTTCCTAATCCTTTCTTTGGCAAGAACTTCGATGATTTAAATTTAAACACAACGACGTAAGTATCACGAAAGTTAAAGGAGTAATGAAACGTTATAGAACAAAGCCAAACGGGATGACGCGAGATGATCGCGGAAGCCGTCAGCTCCGACCAATCAGATGTCATTGTTATCGAAAATACACATTCGGATATCAGGGTCGCCACAATAAATTCTAAGTTGTTCCAAGTATTCATTACGCGGTTTTGAGCTGTAACAAACTTTACATTTTTTTATGCGATGTCGTGATACGACACTGGCAGTTACTGACAACTGTCCTCTCACTCTTGCGTTGTGTGGCACCTATGGAAGCTATGCAACCACGATGAGTCAACCTATTCATTACGCGGTTTTGAACTGTAATATATTTTACATTTTTTTAAGTGATGTGGTGATTAGATAATACGACACGGTTAGATTAACCGTGTACTAAAATGGTATCCCAAAGGCAGAAAGCCTGACTTGAAAGAGGAAACAATATAATTCACAAGCGTCACTAGAGTTAAACGAATAATGAAACGTTACAACAAAGCCAAACAAGATGGTGCTGACGCGGGATGATCGCAGATGTCGTCAGCTCCGACCAATCAGATGACATTGTTATTGAAAATACCCATGTAAGGCCGATAATCGTATGCCTACGTTCGGATGTTAGGGTTACCACAATAAATTCTAAGTTGCCAACCTATTCGTTACGCGGTTTTGAACCGTAATATATTTTACATTTTTTTATAACGTAACTAATTGGCAAATGAATTAATGTTTTCTCACCCAAACCATGGTACTAGATGCAGAGAGACGGACGGATTTTCGGAGTTTGAGCACTCACTATGACATTACTGTGAATGCTAATTACGTCTATTATCTCCCTTAGAATTTCATTTTTTTCTAATAGCTTCTTAGGTTCTAGTTTTCGTCTATTCATTGTCTTACTCGTCACTTACTTAATATGGGGAACACGTGACCTTGAATCATTAATTATTGTTCGCCCTTAGAATTCTTTTCTTTTTATTTGCGTATCTTCTTTTCACGCGGTCGTTCCTAAGCTCCTTTGGACTTCATCACGCCATCTAGTTTCGGTCTTGGTTTCTCTTTCCCTGTATCATTTATCATTTATTTAAGAAAAGGACTACGTGACCTTGAATCAATACAATTCTTGGCTTTTTTAAATTTCATATCTTCTTTCTCACACTGTCGCGTCGTTTCTAAGCTCCTTAGATCTTCATCTCACCATCTAGTTTCGGTCTCACTTTGTCTTTCATTGCCTCACTTATCGTTTATTTAAACCACGTGACCTTGAATCACTGGATGTATCAAGAACGTAAACATTCTCATATGATAACGGGCTCGAGCGGAAAGCGCCTAGTCAAAATACTGACTCTCCTTCGGATAAGTGACTTTTAAGTAGCGAGATGGCGCATCGCATTTCGCCATTGACAGTCAACTAATAAAGCTGACTTTACTGAAGGATGTCGATTAGAGAGGAAGTCATAATTCCTAAAAGGGCAACAAGATGGCAGCGAAATGGAGACGCCCTCTTACGGATATTAAACCAGTTCAAAGCCTACTTTAGAAAGACGATCACAAGATGGCGGAACGCATTTCGCCGTTGACGGTCAGTAATGTTTTACTGAAGGGCTTCGCTGGCAGAGGGTCAAAATTCTTCGAAAATGAGAAAACCAAAGCAAAGACGAGGGTACTGCAAGCATAACACGAAGAATTAAAGAGTTTTGGGGTCATCATACAAAGCGCAGGGGACCGCAAGTAGGACAAGGACTTAGCGGTCTCTTTTCGAATTGACCTTCCCGAGAAGAAACGGCATTTTGTAAATCAAACATAACTAATCGGCAAACAAGTTAATCTTTTCTCACCCAGACCATGGTACTAGATGCAGACAGACGGACGGATTTTCGGGTCTGAGCACTCACTATGTGTGACACTCTGTGAATGTTAATTACGCCTTTGAACTCTGGGTGATGTACTCGACCATGCGACCACCAGCTGTATGATACGTATCATGAAACCCTGTCTCCTTCTATATGGTTTGCACCGGAAATTCCGATCATTAAAAAATTTTGCATGTGGAACACTTGCCCCATGACTCATCGTGATTTTCCTAGATGATCGTTCGCTTTTAGTCAAGTTTGTATAGTGCCACTTTCTTTTATTGGTCAAGTTTGTATAGTGCCAGTTTCTTTTATGAGTCTCAGTTCAACGTTGTTGTACCAGCCATCATTCATTTTAGAGAAATCGATTTTGAAGGTCATTCCTAGCTTCCATTCTTAAATGTCATCTTCATTTTAGTAGTTTGTAGGACGAAAGCACTAACAGATAGTCTTTCATGTAGAGGGCTGCGTTCATAATCATTGCCCCGAGAGCGTCTTGGGCGTGTAATCGGCGATTACTAATCGCGTCTTTGTCATTCATGATTCGTAACATATTTTGCGTCTCGTTCATCCGTTTCAAAACGTCCTTTGTTTACGTTATTGCACTTTTCACATTCCACTTTTAAGTAGGATGCTTAGAGTGCGCCCGTTGTCATGGACATAATATAAACACAAGTCGGTTTGAAACGGACGAGTGAGAGGCAAAATGTTATGTTGCAAATCGTGAGTGAGAAAGACACGAATACATGCTGTTGGAACTATGATTGTGAACACAGCCCAAGTGTTTTTGATTTTGTGAGTCGACGTTGCCATCTAGTGACAAAATAGCGAATTCGGATAAGAAGAAACAATACACTCGTGGAGCAGTTGAGAAAAAAAAAGTGATGTCGTGATTAGATAATACGACACGGTTAGATTAACCGTGCACTAAAATGGTATCCCAAAGGCAAAAAGCCTGAGTTGAAAGAAGAAACAATATAATTCGTAAGCGTCACTGGAGTTAAATGAATAATGAAGCGTTACAACAAAGCCAAACAAGATGACGCTGACGCGTGATGATCGCGGATGCCGTCAACTCCGACCAATCAGATATCATTGTTCGCAGCTTACTAAAGTAGGCGCAGTATCTATTTTTATTAAACACAATTATATTTTCATTAAAGATGTACATAGGTAATTTTAATTTTAAAACATGAGTTTTGGATTTCGACATTTTTTGATACGCACGAGTTTGTTTCGGCAATTAAAATAGTTTTTTTAACTTAGCGTCGCCCATTAACGGCGAAATATCGCGCAAGAAAGGAGCGCAGATGTTTGCAGTAAGTTTCTAAAAATACGCAAGATTGATAGATACGTTTCCACGTCGGAACGCTCCCCCTCTATTAGGCGCGTTACGCGTCAAAACGTCGGCGCGTTACATAAAACACGGATCGCTCTTTGTTTTATTTACGACGCCGGTCCTAATAATTCATTTTATCGATGTTGTTATCCGAAAATAAAGCCGAAATTTATTTTAACCGCTTTCGGGCTACCGTCGGTCGGCAAAAACGTCGGGGGATACCATAAAGACCGGCGGTAATCCTCATTATCTGGGATCACTATTTCGTCGAGTAGACGACGACCGTACGAAACTGGTGGTGACGGACGATCAGAGTTCGCCGAGGACAATGGACCTGGTAGATTTATGGCCGGCAGTCACATACCTATATCAGGCCATTTCCAAATCTGTAAACATCGGCCCTTACGCTGGGATTCGACTTTTTATCAATCTCGAATTCATCTCTATCGTTGTATGTACGTGAAGTCATCGCCTTCTTCTTCTTCTTCGACTTCGACTCCTCGTCACCAGTTACGACCGACCCAGTTGTCAATGTCACTTACGAAGTAGATTCTATCCTATTTTATTTTACTCGTCATCTTACGGGTACAAGTCGGCCGTGACGACCTCAATTACTTTGCGACCACCCTTTAATTTCAGGCGTAAGTGCATGTACAATCACAATCTAAAGTAATGTCTCGACCCACCAGGCGGCCAAGCCAAGCCACAAGACACAACTAATTCTATTAAGTTGACGGGGGGCAATGGGGCAAGACTCGCGTTAATTATGCAACTACATCAAAGCAGCATCCCGCGTACTATATAATAGTTCGAATAAAAAACGTCAGCGCCCACGTCGCGACCTCAATTGACGGCGCGGCGGGGACTTCTGAGGAAAGCGAATCCGCATCTTGTTGTCCCTTACGTTTGATTATTGCTTTAAGACCGAACCGTTTGACTTCTTGCCAAGAGGATGTTTCTGGCGCCGTTGCATAACTTATATTGACAGGCTCGGAGTGTACCGTTTCGTTTTCGAAACGCGCTCGATTTATTTATTCAAGATTGACTGATTGTGAGATTTCCACAGCACTGTTGTGTTACAAAGACTTTTAGAATATTATAGGATCAATCTCGACACTCGTCTGTAGTAATTGCAATCTGTAAGCTCGCGTTGCAAGAGAAAACAAGCGAGAATTTGGGGGGGCGGGAGGGGGATACGCCGATTTTCACCGGTTTATGCCAGTTTATGACTGACTGAGTCATTGCAACACAGAGTTCCGCAAGGCTAGGTGCTGCAACCATTACAATTTGTTTTATATTAACGACACGCCAGAATACATACAGGAACGTAAAATTGTATGGGCAAATTTATAACAACAAATTAAAAAATATAAAAAGATCACTTACTTTCCGTTAAGTTTGCCCAATGTAATTGCTCTGCAAAGTAGTAAGTCCTCCGTGGATTATTGAAGCATTATTATTGATTATTGGTATGTTTCGAGCCCCCCCCCCTCCACCTAACAGTGAAAAAATGTGGCAATAAGTCTTTAATCGAATCCCGTTCAGCACTGAATTTTCTGTGCAATTCAAGACGAAAATTCAATTGATTGTGTCGTAAACCGTTTGAATCGATGCAGGTCTGTTTGGTATTGTTGATTGAAGAGCCAATCAGGTTCGTCAACGTCTTCGAATTTTCGTACTGACTTTGATGAACATTGAACAAGTACAATTCAAGACGAAAATTCAATTGATTGTGTCGTAAACCGTTTGAATCGATGCATGTCTGTTTGGTATCGTTGATTGAAGAGCCAATCAGGTTCGTCAACGTCTTCGAATTTTCGTACTGACTTTGATGAACATTGAACAAGTACAATTCAAGACGAAAATTCAATTGATTGTGTCGTAAACCGTTTGAATCGATGCATGTCTGTTTGGTATCGTTGATTGAAGAGCCAATCAGGTTCGTCAACGTCTTCGAATTTTCGTACTGACTTTGATGAACATTGAACAAGTACAATTCAAGACGAAAATTCAATTGATTGTGTCGTAAACCTTTTGAATCGATGCATGTCTGTTTGGTATTGTTGATTGAAGAGCCAATCAGGTTCGTCAACGTCTTCGAATTTTCGTACTGACTTTGATGAACATTGAACAAGTACAATTCAAGTCGCAAATTCAGTTGATTGTGTCGTAAACAGTGTGAATCGATGCATGTTTGTTTGGTATTGTTGATTGAAGAGCCAATCAGGTTCGTCAACGTCTTCGAATTTTCGTGCTGACTTTGATGAACGTTGAACAAGTACAATTCAAGACGAAAATTCAATTGATTGTGTCGTAAACCGTTTGAATCGATGCATGTCTGTTTGATATTGTTGATTGAAGCGCCAATCAGGTTCGTCAACGTCTTCGAATTTTCGTACTGACTTTGATGAACATTGAACAAGTACAATTCAAGACGAAAATTCAATTGATTGTGTCGTAAACAGTTCGAATCGATGCATGTCTGTTTGGTATTGTTGATTGAAGAGCCAATCAGGTTCGTCAACGTCTTCGAATTTTCGTACTGACTTTGATGAACATTGAACAAGTACAATTCAAGACGAAAATTCAATTGATTGTGTCGTAAACCGTTTGAATCGATGCATTCATGTCTGTTTGGTATTGTTGATTGAAGAGCCAATCAAGTTCGTCAACGTCTTCGAATTTTCGTACTGACTTTGATGAACATTGAACAAGTACAATTCAAGTCGCAAATTCAATTGATTGTGTCGTAAACAGTTTGAATCGATGCATGTCTGTTTGGTATCGTTGATTGAAGAGCCAATCAGGTTCGTCAACGTCTTCGAATTTTCGTACTGACTTTGATGAACATTGAACAAGTACAATTCAAGACGAAAATTCAATTGATTGTGTCGTAAACCGTTTGAATCCATGCATGTCTGTTTGGTATCGTTGATTGAAGAGCCAATTAGGTTCGTCAACGTCTTCGAATTTTCGTATTGACTTTGATGAACATTGAACAAATACAATTCAAGACGAAAATTCAATTGATTGTGTCGTAAACCGTTTGAATCGATGCAGGTCTGTTTGGTATTGTTGATTGAAGAGCCAATCAGGTTCGTCAACGTCTTCGAATTTTCGTATTGATCTTGATGAACACTGATGAACAAGTACCTACAATTCAAGATGAAAATTCGCTCGATTGTGCGATTGCATCGTGAAGAGCCAATAAGTCAAAAATATTTGTGTGTTTAATAGAATTCTGTATATTTAGCTTCGAATTCGCCGAACGAAATACAATTCTAATCGAAAATTCAATCGACTGTCCTAAATTGTACATTTGTTTATTTTATTGTTGATTGAAGAGCCAATCAGTTCGTCGACGTCTTTAAATTTTCGTATTGAATTTGATGAACAATGAACAATAATACAATTCAAGAAAAATTCAATCGATTGTGCCGTAAACCATCTGATCTACCAAACGAAAGCAAACGACAATAGAATCGATCGTTTTTGTACTCGAATTTCTTCCTTGAATTTGATGAACAGTGAACAATATGTAAGTCAAGTCGAAAACTACATTGATTGTAACGTGAACTGTTTGTTATTTTTTAATTCAAGAGACAGCGATCGTCCACTTTTCCTTTAATCGAATTTTCGCATTAAATTTGGTGAACTATGAACAAATATAATTCGAGAAAAAGAATTCAATCAATTAAGACGTGAACCGTACGATCTACCGAACGAAAGCAAGCGACAACAAAATCGTTCGTTTTTGTACGAATTTCAGCCTCGAATTTGATGAACAGTGAACAATATGTGAATCAAGTCGAAAAATATATCGACTGTAACGTGAACTGTTTGTTATTTTTAACTGAAGAGAGAGAGAGAGAGAGCTCGTCCACTTTTTCTTTAATCGAATTTTCACATTGAATTTGGTGAACAATGAATTAAAGAAAGAAAATCAATGGATTGTGTTGTACTTGTATGCGAGTTGCCGCATTAAATTTGATGAGCAATGAACAAGATACAATCCAAGATGAAAGATGTTTGTTATTGTTCACAGACGAGCTACCAACAAAATAAATTCACTGAACAGTGAAAGAATACAAACCAAGACGAAAAATCAAGCGGCTGTATATTCTGAACTGTTCACTGAAGAGACAACAAAAACAACTCGTCAATTTTTTTTGACAATAACAACGATATACGATATAGGCAGCAGTAGCAACGAAAACAATAACAACAGAAGAAAACTCAATCGATTGTGTTTCTTATTGTCGACTGATGAAAAATCGAAAGCTACCGACAGAAAAGTCGTTTGTTTTTTTTGTAATCGAGTTTTCACAATGAATTTGATGATCAATAAACTTGCCAAGGTTTTATCAAAATGATTTCATTTTTGCACCATTTTTAGCCCGACGAAATAAATGTACATTGATTTCACATGAAATCACATACAAATGTAAGTTCAAGGTCACATTATATATTCAGTGAAAAACTGTAACTGTCTCATTTTTACGTAAATTTTCGCCTGTCTGTCTGTTTTGACCCTGTTTGCTTTTATTTGCCCCAAATCTTTCGGCTAATCTTCTTACTTCGACCAATCTTCTATAATTAACGAAATTATATGCACGTTTTTAGGCAACACTTAAATACAGTTAACTACTTTGACAAAATTATTTTGACTTACAAAGTTCACAACCAGACGCTTCGAGTGTACGCTCTTTTAAATTCCGCAACTGTGCCACGACACCAAAGAAATGACAATCACAATAGGTCGTCGTGATAGTGGGCATCCCGATGTTCTTACTGACCAATCTTTTAATTAATGAAATTATACGCACGTTTTTAGGCAACACTTAAATACACTTAACTACTTTGACAAAATTATTTTGACCTATAAAGTTCACAACCAGACGCTTCGAGTGTACGCTCTTTTAAATTCCGCAACTGTGCCACGACACCAAAGAAAAGAGAATCACAATAGGTCGTCGTGATAGTGGGCATCCCGATGTTCTTACTGACCAATCTTTTAATCAATGAAATTATACGCTCGTTTTTAGGCAACAGTTAAATACACTTAACTACTTTGACAAAATTATTTTGACTTATAAAGTTCACAACCAGACGTTTTGAGTGTATGCTTTCTTAAATTCCGCAACTGTGTCACGACACCAAAGAAATGAGAATCACAATAGGTCGTCGTGATAGTGGGCATCCTGATGTTCTTACTGACCAATCTTTTAATTAATGATATTATACGTACGTTTTTAGGCAACACTTAAATACACTTAACTACTTTGACAAAATTATTTTGACTTATAAAGTTCACAACCAGACGCTTCGAGTGTACGCTCTTTTAAATTCCGCAACTGTGCCACGACACCAAAGAAAAGAGAATCAAAATAGGTCGTCGTGATAGTGGGCATCCTGATGTTCTTACTGACCAATCTTTTAATTAATGATATTATACGTACGTTTTTAGGCAACACTTAAATACACTTAACTACTTTGACAAAATTATTTTGACTTATAAAGTTCACAACCAGACGCTTCGAGTGTACGCTCTTTTAAATTCCGCAACTGTGCCACGACACCAAAGAAATGAGAATCACAATAGGTCGTCGTGATAGTGGGCATCCCGATGTTCTTACTGACCAATCTTTTAATTAATGAAATTATACGCACGTTTTTAGGCAACACTTAAATACACTTAACTACTTTGACAAAATTATTTTGACTTATAAAGTTCACAACCAGACGCTTCGAGTGTACGCTCTTTTAAATTCCGCAACTGTGCCACGACACCAAAGAAAAGAGAATCACAATAGGTCGTCGTGATAGTGGGCATCCCGATGTTCTTACTGACCAATCTTTTAATTAATGAAATTATACGCACGTTTTTAGGCAACACTTAAATACACTTAACTACTTTGACAAAATTATTTTGACTTATAAAGTTCACAACCAGACGCTTCGAGTGTATGCTCTTTTAAATTCCGCAACTGTGCCACGATACCAAAGAAAAGAGAATCACAATAGGTCGTCGTGATAGTGGGCATCCCGATGTTCTTACTGACCAATCTTTTAATTAATGAAATTATACGCACGTTTTTAGGCAACACTTAAATACACTTAACTACTTTGACAAAATTATTTTGACTTATAAAGTTCACAACCAGACGCTTCGGGTGTACGCTCTTTTAAATTCCGCAACTGTGCCACGATACCAAAGAAATGAGAATCACAATAGGTCGTCGTGATAGTGGGCATCCCGATGTTCTTACTGACCAATCTTTTAATTAATGAAATTATACGCACGTTTTTAGGCAACACTTAAATACACTTAACTACTTTGACAATATTATTTTGACTTATAAAGTTCACAACCAGACGTTTTGAGTGTATGCTTTCTTAAATTCCGCAACTGTGCCACGACACCAAAGAAAAGAGAATCACAATAGGTCGTCGTGATAGTGGGCATCCCGATGTTCTTACTGACCAATCTTTTAATTAATGAAATTATATGCACGCTTTTAGGCAACACTTAAATACAGTTAACTACTTTGACAAAATTATTTTGACTTTTAAAGTTCATAACCAGACGCTTCGGGTGTACGCTCTTTTAAATTCCGCAACTGTGCCACGATACCAAAGAAATGAGAATCACAATAGGTCGTCGTGATAGTGGGCATCCCGATGTTCTTACTGACCAATCTTTTAATTAATGAAATTATACGCACGTTTTTAGGTAACACTTAAATACACTTAACTACTTTGACAATATTATTTTGACTTATAAAGTTCACAACCAGACGTTTTGAGTGTATGCTTTCTTAAATTCCGCAACTGTGCCACGACACCAAAGAAAAGAGAATCACAATAGGTCGTCGTGATAGTGGGCATCCCGATGTTCTTACTGACCAATCTTTTAATTAATGAAATTATATGCACGCTTTTAGGCAACACTTAAATACAGTTAACTACTTTGACAAAATTATTTTGACTTTTAAAGTTCATAACCAGACGCTTCGAGTGTACGCTCTTTTAAATTCCGCAACTGTGGCACGACACCAAAGAAAAGAGAATCACAATAGGTCGTTGTGATAGTGGGCATCCCGATGTCCTCCCTCTTGTACAAAAGAGGACAGGACTTTCTTAAATTGGATTACTGGATGCTATATCTATTTGAGACGTTGTCGAAAGTGCATCGCTAAACGAGATTAGGGAAGATTGCCACTCCCCTGCCAGTGCCTGATTTATCTAAAAATCCAGCGACGTGACGCCATCTTGTTCCTAATTATGTCGTTTCTTCTTTAATTCAGGTTTTTTCGTTCTGGTATTTTTTTACGTTTGGATATATCTTTCGGGACGCCTTACCTTTAGATACCCTTCTGGCCCTCGGCTAATTAACCGATATTTTGGAAACAGTTGCTTATGTCCAACTGACGACACGCCGAAAGACCTTCGACCTGCAAGACACGTTCTTGGAACGCGTGAGCTCGTACCGTATTTCTTTATTAACTGCCTCGTGACGCTGCGTTTTTCTTAAAGAGCGAATTTTCGACAAATCTTGCGCCTTTAATTAACCGATGTTGTAATAGTTGTAAGTAGTAAAAGTCAGACGATTTAGACTTGAAGTGGTGAATAGGAATAAATAATTGAATTTTGAATCGTTTTGTTCAGCCTGGCGCCTATATTAACATCTGTTTACCCGCCCCACTCTTGCTAGTCGAGAGGAAAGCTCGTGAAAGACACAGCGCAGACTTGTTACCGATCTAAGTAAGTAAGACAGTAATTAGTAATATCCACAAGAGTTTTGTGGTGGCAATTCATAATAGGTCGTGACATGTTACGGTTGGCCAGTCACTTTGACAATTATTTTGAGTTAAAAAGTGAGTGTACGCTTTTTAAATTTCGTGGCTGTACCACGACGCCAAAGGAAATTAAATCACAATAGCTCGTTGTGATAGTGGGCATCCCGATGTCCTCCCTGTCTGAGTGTGTCAAACTTTGAAGCGCCCTTTTTACTCTAGCCCAATTGCTTAATTTACAATGACTTCAAGACTTACGAAATCACGCGTAAATATAAATATTTAGTGACTTAAATTATTACTTGTTTCATTCCGATTCATTCGACTCTATTTGAAATAACGTTTTTTCTTCATCTAACCCGATTTCTTAGCTGACAATGATTTCACACGAAATCACACAAATGTAAGTTCAAGGTCACGTTATATTTAGTGACTCTTTCGCATTTCACCTAAATTTCTACTTGTGTTTGACCCTATTGGATACAACATCTCTGCGTTCATTTTTTTTAAAACATCCCCAATGATTTCACGCTAATGAATGATCACACGTTAATGTAAGTTCAAGGTCACGTTATACTCATTTTCGCCTAAACTTTTGCACGTCTCATTCGATCCTATTTGGCGCGTCATTTTTTTAAACATCCCGTATGATTTCGGACGCTGCGTAAACACAAGTAAATACAACTCCAAGGTCACGTCATTATATTTATTGACCGTCACCTAAATTTCTGTAGGTCTCATTTGGCCCGTCAGTCCTTCTTTAATAAACACCTCCGATTTTTTTAATTCACGAAGATTTCAGGTGCTGCCAAATCATGCGTAAATGTAACTTCAAGGTCACAAGGAAATTTATCGTGTTTATGACGGAGGTGCCAAATTCCGCACCGTTTTCCTGACCTACTTGTTTTATTTGTGCAAACACGGCTGAGATAACTATTGCGATTGTTCTGTTGCGTAAATAAGAGATCAGTGGAATTAAGATCACGTGATCGAGAAACAAAAAAAATTAAAAGTGACGTTCTTGGCTACTTTTATGGGGGGAGGAGGAGGAGAGGGGCAAGCGGTACACTTACTTTCAATTTTCAAAACGTGATGTTGCTTAGATTTGCTTGTATTTAAATTATACAGGGTTAAAAAAAAACCTCGCAGACGGCTGACAGAATAGAAAGTTGTAAGCCACAAGTGGGCTTTTGGGGATTTCTCGATATTCCGTTTCGGGCGTGCCTCTTCGGCTTCCCCCCCCCCCAAAAAAACGCCCTTGAAACGACGTTTTTCGATACTGACGGAGTTAGGGGGGGATATTTTTAGAATTCGTAAATACGCCTTTTAGAATGATCCTTAGGACGTTTTTTGGTGACGATCGCGAAGCGATCGCCCATCACCAGCGGGAGCCAAGGGAGGATAAGTGAAGGGGTGGCACTTTGCGGACCATTTTTCCGGAATTTTTTTCGACGCCTAAACTTCGTCGGAGCGCAAAAATTACGCGTAGCAATCCGTATAAAAGGGCCGAGGAATACGATGGTGCCATCCGTTTTTCGATCCAATCGCTCGGAGAGCGGGCGCAGGTCCGTATTCACAAAAATGTCCGTTTTTGACCCTTTAAAAAATTCCCGGGGCCTTATTTACCGGCCGAATCGCACCGAACTCGGCGGGTATATGTACAGTGGCCCGTCGTTTTTATCTACCGGAACTCGACCTCGAATCCGGTCCTAGATTCCGACGGAGCCCCGAAAACTGCGATTTTTTCGAAAAATTTTCGTTTTTCAATGTATTTTCGATACTGACGGAACTAGGGGTAGTTATTTTTCAAAGTTCCTAAATATGCCTTTTAGAATGATCCTTCGGATGATTTTTGGTGGCGATCGCGAAGCGATCGCCCATCACCAGCGGGAGCCAAGGGAGGATAAGTGAAGGGGTGGCACTTTGCGGACCATTTTTCCGGAATTTTTTTCGACGCCTAAACTTCGTTGGAGCGCAAAAATTACGCGTAGCAATCCGTATAAAAGGGCCGAGGAATACGATGGTGCCATCCGTTTTTCGATCCGGTCGCTCGGAGAGCGGGCGCAGGTCCGTATTCACAAAAATGTCCGTTTTTGACCCTTGAAAAAATTCCCGGGGCCTTATTTACCGTCCGAATCGCACCAAACTCGGCGGGTATATGCGGAGTGGCCCGTAGTTTTTACGTGCCGGAGCTCGACCTCGAACCCGGTCCTGGATTCGAATGGGGCCCCAAAAACCGTTTTTTTCAGTTTTTCGCAGAACGGGGCCCCAAAAACCGCGATTTTTTCACTTTTTCGCAGTTTTTTCAAAAACGTCGCCTTGGATTTTTTTTATTTCGCAAGAACAGAGTGTAATATGTATGCGTTCATGTTTGTCAGTTGCCGACTGACATTTCGTTTTTGTTGTCCTTCAAGATGTGATAGCTGCAGTTCATCATGAAATGTGGTTATGTTATGAGACCTCGCACATCGCAAGAGCGAACTTATGTTTTCTGCATCAAATTTTTCTTTTGAGGTTTTGTGCGTATTTCAACCTCTCCCCCCCCCCCCTTTTTATGTATGGAAGTATACATCGACACCAAAAAATTTCGAAAGAACGAAAAAGGAAAAGAAACGAAAAGGCAATCAATTCCGATAAGATAATCTGAGGAATTTTATTTATGTTTTTTATTGAACGCACGCAGGCAGCGAAGGAGAGAGGAGCGCACGAGAAGAGGAGGTGGAGGAGGCCGAGAGGGCATCATCATTACGCTTGCAGATCTCTATCGGGAGGAGGTGACGGCGAATGACAATTATCCTTAGCCGGAGGTATCTCACCGGGAATCTGATTGAGACACTGCAGATGTGATCCGATAAGAGCGATTGATGACTCTCGGGGCGCTCGATATATCAAGCGCACCGCTAATAAATCCGGTTAGATCGCTCATTTAGATAGGAACCCGCTCGAGTGCATATTTGTACTAATAAACCGAAGCCGCTGCGTCTCGCTCGCACGACACGCGCGTTTCTCATGCCAGCCGGGGCCCACGCACGCACAATTCGACGAATGCACGGGCATTACGCTACACCGCCGGTTCGCATTTAATTGGGGAATTTCGCGGGGTACTTGCGTGCCCGCTCATACGGCACTCTATAATACCCGCACATAATCTAAAACAAAAACAAGAAAAAAAAAATGTTTAAAAATAATTTTATCTACCGGAGCTCGACTTCAAATCCGGTTCTGGATTCGAACGGAGCCCCGAAATCCACGATTTTTTCGAGAAATTTTGTTTTCATCAAATATTCTGCATCAGATTTTTCAATTTCGCATCAGGGGCGCTTTCCCTCCCGAGAAAATCCTTTAAAACGACGTTTTTCGGTGTTTTCTCGATACTGACGGAACTAGGGGGGGTTATTTTTAAAGTTCCTAAATACGCCTTTTAGAATGATCCTTCGGACGATTTTTGGTGGCGATTGCGAAGCGATCGCCCGTCCCTAGCGCGAGCGAAGGGAGCATGATTGATGGGGTGGCACGTTGCAGACCATTTTTCCGGATTTTTTTTCGACACCTAAACTTCGTCGGAGCGCAAAAATTTCGCGTAGCAATCCGTATAAAAGGGGCGAGGAATACGATGGTGCCATCCGTTTTTCCATCCAGTCGCTCGGAGAGTGGGCGCAGGTCCGTATTCACAAAAATGTCCGTTTTTGACCCTTTAAAAAATACCTGGGACCTTATTTACCAGCCGAATCGCACCAAACTCAGTGGGTATATGTACAGTGGCCCGTCGTTTTTATATACCGGAACTCGACCTCGAATCCGGTCCTGGATTCCGACGGAGCCCCGAAAACTGCGATTTTTTCGAAAAATTTTCGTTTTTCAATGTATTTTCGATACTGACGGAACTAGGGGTAGTTATTTTTCAAAGTTCCTAAATACGCCTTTTAGAATGATCCTTCGGACGATTTTTGGTGGCGATCGCAAAGCGATCGCCCATCACCAGCGAGAGCGAAGGGAGGATAAGTGATGGACTGGCACTTTGCAGACCATTTTCCGGAATTTTTTTCGACACCTAAACTTCGACGGAGCACAAAAATTTCGCGTAGCATTCCGTATAAAAAGGCCGAGGAATCCGACGGTGCCGTCTGTTTCTCGATCCGGTCACTCGGAGAGCGGTCGCAGGTCCGTATTCACAAAAATGCCCGTTTTTGGCCTTTCAAAAAATTCCCGGAGCCTTATATACCGGCCGAATCGCACCAAACTCGGTGGGTATATGTACAGTGGCCCGTGGTTTTTATCTACCGGAACTCGACCTCGAATCCGGTCCTGGATTCCGACGGAGCCCCGAAAACTGCGATTTTTTCGAAAAATTTTCGTTTTTCAATGTATTTTCGATACTGACGGAACTAGGGGTAGTTATTTTTCAAATTCCTAAATACGCCTTTTAGAATGACCTTTCGGACGATTTTTGGTGACGATTGCGAAGCGATCGCCCGTCACTAGCTGGAGCGAAGGGAGGATAAGTGATGGGCTGGCACTTTGCAGACCATTTTTCCGGAATTTTTTTCGACACCTAAACTTCGTCGGAGCGCAAAAATTACGCGTCGAAATCCGTATAAAAGGGCCGAGGAATCCGACGGTGGCGTCCGCTTCTCGATCCGGTCGCTCGGAGAGCGGGCGCAGGTCCGTATTCACAAAAATGCGCGTTTTTGGCCTTTTAAAAAATTCCCGGAGCCTTATATACCGGCCGAATCGCACCAAACTCGGTGGGTATATGTACAGTGGCCCGTGGTTTTTATCTACCGGAACTCGACCTCGAATCCGGTCCTGGATTCCGACGGAGCCCCGAAAACTGCGATTTTTTCGAAAGATTTTCGTTTTTCAATGTATTTTCGATACTGACGGAACTAGGGGGAGTTATTTTTCAAATTCAGGACATTCCGTGAATGTTAATTTCGCCCTCTGACACTGGGAATCTCCTAGTAGAAGATATACACTACAACAGGACTACTGGCTATGTGAAAGGCAGTCGCTTTTTATATGGTTTACACCGGAAATTCCGATTAGGCAAAATCTTGTCTCGTCTTCGTGATTTGCCTGGATCGTCATGTTTGCATAAGTCGGTTTCTTTGAGGAATCATCTCGGCGATTGTTTTATATTGCAATATGCAGCTGGAATGGAAAAAATATGTATTAACAGAGAAGCGCGGATGATTTGCACGGTTGTAAATGATGGACATGTGCGAGCAACGATAATATAAATGTTATTAGGTTATTTATTGCGTTTGTGAGGTGGAATGCGCACTAGAAAAATTGGATGAAGACGTGCTTGTGTCACAAGTACAGAAATAATAATTTTTTTAAAAGCAAACGCGTCTATTTTTGCACGACACTCGAACGATTGTGGCAGTGGAAATTTGGAGCAATTTGTTTTATTAATGACAAGTTGGGGCCAAGGCATTAAAAATTTTGGCTCCTGTACCCGTAAGAGAAATGATTTGTTTTCAAGTTGACACTACGCGGTGTAATACAAAAATTTAGAACTTATTGTGGAATGTTCTTTTTTTTTTCTTTTTTGAAAATCGCTCTCTCGAAGAATAATAGGCAATAATAAGTTGAGTCTTTGTGTCGTCGAATCTTTATCTGCATCTAAAGTGGCAGGCAGTTGTTGGAACTAAGAGATTTAAAAGCCCCCCTGACAGAAGTCTTCAAGCTCTCCGCTACCTGTCGCCGGCCTTATCTAAGATCGCATCTCTCCTCACAGCCGCCTATTAATTTACACCTCTAATTTTATGTACGGGTTTCACTACGAAACTATTTTTAATCGAGAGACCTCTGGCTCTCGCACCGTAAACACACGCCCGCCATAAAATTAATATTGTTCGCGTATGCACGCGATTTTCTTCAATATTTACTCGCGCGAGTTTATTTTTCGTGGAAAACTAGAACGGCATTGGAATGAAGTGAGCACATAAAAGTCTCGCGGAGAGAGAAGAGAAATGTACGAATTGATTGTTTCCCAACTCAAAATATTGACGGCATTAACATATCCTCTGCTTATGTTACCTTCGGGGCCGAATTTATTTTCGCCGGTTTTATTTCCCCGTTTAAAATCTGATTTACATCGCGCGAAATTTGTTTTATATTTCTTTTTTTTTTACGATTCAACACGGTAGAAACACCTTCCGTTTCAAACAATCGCAACAATAATAAACCGACGCTCTCATATTTAAACGTATTACAGAAAAGCGCAGAGCTTTGCATAACGTTTAACTGCGTGAGCGTGGGGAGACGCCTCTCATCGTCCTACTACCCCCATCACACGTCTCCCCACGCTCACGCAGTTACGCAGGGTATTGAACGTTCGAATTAATGGCAATTAAATTTTTTTGTTTCAGATACTCGCGAGACCGGCTTCGTGAACGCGATCACGGCGGCCGGGGTGACGTTCGCCATAACGAGGGCGTGCACCATGGGCGACTTGGTGGATTGTTCGTGCGACAAGGTGGCGAAGAACTACAGGAAGGGCGGCAAGAGGGACGGAAGGCTGAAAGGTATGACGCTGCCGGAGGGCGAGTGGCAGTGGGGCGGCTGTGGAGATAATATTAATTATGGATTTAGGAAATCAAAAGACTTCATGGACACTCGATACAAGAGGAAGAGTGACATGAAGACCCTAGTTAAATTGCACAATTATAACGCCGGAAGATTGGTGAGTAAAAAACAATTTGGATCATTCTAAATATTGTACAGGGTGTTTCGAGATGTAGTTTTAATATTTTATGAGATGATAGTATAGACCATTTCGATTAAAAAGTTCATATAAACCAGTGCTCAATTCTCAAAGGTCACGAAGATATATGACATTTTTCAAATAATGATAACTAATCTACTACCGTTCTTTAAAAATAAGAATTTTACGAAGACGTTTCAAAAATGATTAATGCCTTTTTTTTATTGGTGACATTCAAACAGCTGTGTTTCCGTAACCATTGAGAATTGGCCACGTATTTATACGGCCCTTTTTACTCGAAATGGCTCATACTTCCACTTCCTAAGATGTACATTTTACTTCCGGAAACACCCTGTATAACATTCATATTATTTTTCATCGATTAATTTTTTTAAACTATTTCGTCGGCCCATGTGTTAAGTAAGCGAGCGCCTCTAAGATATACATATACATTTGAGCAATTCGTAAATATTTTTAAAATACAAATAAATGAAATATTTTCGATGCAAAACGAAACACAGGGTATCTGCCAAGCGCTCCGAAACGCGTTTACATAATATTATCCGTTTCGTATTTTAATGTAAATAAATTTCTTGGCAAATGTGTGAAGTATGTGCTGTTTGGCTCTTCGATTTGATTTTTGTGCAAACACAAAAACTCCGTCGGATAAATACCAGGCGATCGAAAATAAATCGGTTCGGAGTAGGCCGTGAATGTTAAAACAAATGTGGGAATGCCGTCTGTCGAATTTAATGACGGCGACATTTCAATTGAGTCAAAACGTTCAAGTTTGTATGGAAGTCGAAGGATCTCGTTTTGAAACTTAGTCGTTCAATTGCTTATCTGCTTTTGACGGGTCTCTTCTTTTATAATGTCACTGTCAACGTAAGTCAGTGCTGCCAAAACAAAACGTAGGGAGACTGTCTCGATCTTTACCTGACGATTTGTTTCTGACTTTTTTAAAACTGTAGACAGTGTTAAAAATATTAAAAAAATCAGTGCTGCCAAAACTATCACGGCCTATTATTATGAATCATTTTATTTTCAATCGCATGTTATTATTTACCTATTACTTAGAGACACGAGCGACACAAAAATTTCGACAAGAAGAAGCAAAAGGAAACTGAAATAAACGACGACGAAACGCGGATTTGGATGAGCAGAAAATAAAAGGCGATCGTCGTTTCTCATTCGACTCTCAGTATAAGCAAGAAGGGAGCTGATAAAATCGATGATTTCCGGCGCGAAGCTTTCGAAAATCAAATCAATCAATTTTTCTTTTGATTTGTGACGGCGATTTGATTTTGTTATTCTGTTATTAATTCGAAAGTTTTAACTTAACCTCACTTAACCATGTTGCGTTAATTTTGTTGATGTGTTAAAGTGTCTTTCAACTAAACGTGAAGAAAAAATAAAAGTTCGTGATAAGTTTTAGTCTTTTGAAGAGTTTCGGACAGTATTTGAAAAACATAAAAAGAATGTATCGAACGAATACCGGATCCGAGATGCAAGAACCATCGAAAATCGAGTAACCACCAACAAAATCGCATGCGTTGGAGGTAATCTGGGGGCGTCAGAGCTTGCACTCTTTGAAAATGGAACGGGTATAATTGTTTCTCACGAATAATTCGCCAAACAGCAAATTTCCCGTATCCTTTGCTCGCTGCACAACTGACACAAAGGATCTGCTGTTTGGCAAAGGGCGATCTGGGTAACGCTGTGCATACAAACGTCTTGCAGCCAACGCATTTTGACCACATTCGCCGTAAATTAAAATCATGTCCACAATAACATTATTGGAAAATTCGGCCATATTTTCAACGCTGTTATCTGCGACGAAGCGCAGTTGAGAACTAACTGGGTTGGGATAACACATCAATGGGTCCATTATTTAGTTTTACAGAACTTGTGCTTTGCAAATAAAACAAATAATCGACTGGAATGCCTAAATTCTAAATTAAAAAGTGTTGTAAAAAGGTTTACTACGTTGGAAGATTTTATTTAAAATTGGTTCTTGTCCGATGAAAATCTTTTAAACGGACACTAAATAGCGCACGAATGCTTTGACGCTTTGCGTGTGGAAAAAGATGTCAGAAATTTTCAGATGCTCAAGTAGTTCAGACGAACATTTATATCGGAAATTTTGCTTTTGAAAAACTTGAAAATTTTTGAGACGTTACACTCTGCAAAGAATTAACACTTATTGGCAATAACATATTTCTGGTTGAGACATCAGAAGGTCTCTTGGAGGTAACACCATGAACTTGTGAGTGTCTTTTCAGAAAATGTTTACAACTGTCCTGTAGACATATTCTTAAATGTAGGTCTGCACTTTCTGTGCAACTATTTGATAAAAAAATTATGTCTGAGAGCCGCATTACACTATGATATTTTCTGTGTAAAATGTGTTACGAAGTGACAATCAGCATTCACTGCGGTAGCCTATCTCTCTCACTTTGTAACAAAAATGTTATCAAATTTAACAAGTGTAAAACGGCTCTTAGTAGATAGACAAGAAATTATTGTGAACAGATTTTGGAAGAGTGTGAATCAAACAGAAAGTCAGGAACAGAAGTAGATCAAGGAAATATATTGTCACCAAATTTCTAAATTAATTTACTTTTACTTGCCTCTCACTTAATTTATGCTAAAATTAACTACGGTAAACGCAGCGCAAGACGTAGTTCGAAATCCTTCTTCGCGATTCAACTATTCACGAGAAACGAATAAAATAGAAACCGATCGATCCGCAAAATTAAAGTTGGAATACCTAACCTTTTGACGGCGCGTCCAGCCATGCGTCAGGGTCAACGTTACCAACCGAAACGCGGTGGCCGGTGGTTAGTTACGACGCCCCCTGTCGTCCGCCGGTAGCGTTGACAATCTGGATCCGCTGGGATCGTCAAGATGGCTGGTCAGGTTTCCACGATCGGGCCACGGTACACTCACAGGGCAGAAACGCCACCGGAGAACTAGGCCTAGAAACCTGAACTACAAGCCTGCGCCCAAACAGAAAAGCCTGAATGTAAAGGGAAAAGGTTTCGTTAGCAGCCATTTTGATACACGCCAGTGCACTTTTTACATTACCCGGGGCTAATAAGTTCCCAGGCTTGGAATTGGAGTTAAAATTATCCCCAAATGTGTTCGAAGGTGTCACGAAATCTTCCGGCACAGCCGCAAATGAATTACTCCTCGCAAAGAGCAAGAACTCCGATAATTTTATTATGCACGTAAAACACGTCTGACTTGTAACACACTTCGAACAAGAAAGGACCTTAACGAGGCGAAATTGTGGCAGACGAAGGTTGCTAGGATACGAAACCGAAGACAGTCACGTGGTGCGTCATCCACCAATAAACTTCCAAGAAGCAGAGAAGAGGTACGTCTCGATACCGCGTTTTCTTTGGCGGGAAATTTGAAACGTAGCAATATAAGATGAAATTTCAAATGATATAGACGTAAGTCGAACGAAAATTTCAGAGCCGCAATATACACGTATGACTAATCATAAAAAATTTAAAGTTATGGATGATCAAGGAAAAATGATGTGCGCGGTTATGCACTGAAATTTCTACGCCGCTGTTTTTGGAAAGAATCGACATTTTAAAAAAGATAATCAAATATTGGTCTGAAGGAAAAGATAGATAGTGTTTTGATAAATACTTTTAGAAATTTAATACCAGATGACGATCATCAAAAGAGTATTGAAGAGAATTGTGAATTGTATCCGACACTTAGTTACTACTACTTGACTACACAATTACCACACTTTCACTGCTACCTTTTTACTACTGCCTATCTATTACTATCACCTGACTATCTATGCTATCAACTATCTAACTATCACCTACATGACTGCTTGACTATCTATTCTACCTGTGGGTTAGTCTCTTATATTTTATACATTTCTAACTCTACGTCACAATCGGTTCTTTCGTCCTGGTGGCTGGGGGTTCGGTCCAAAGTACAAAGTTCTAAAGGTGTCAGCATCAATTAACCCTTGCCACATTTGGCACATGTAAATAAACACGCTTACATTCCGCAGAGCTTGCATAAATGGAATGCGAGCATGTGTAACGCGGCTGTCCTACTAATTGTCAACGGGTGCTGATCCTGCATAATTTTGAAATGCACACAATTGCAATGATTACGAAACGAATTTAAATTTACTTACTTTCCCAGATAATGACATCGTGACATTATTATTGAATTTGTGGACCGTCCGGAAGGCGAGGTTGTTGTACTAGTGATCGTAACTTTCAAGGGAACTACGAAATAATAAAAGTAAAAGTAAAATATTTTTAAGCGACTATAGTTAATAGATGTCGTCACATTCTTAGCCTGTCAACCTGGGAACCGAGATAGTTTTGATGTCTTCATGTAAGACGTCCTTGAAGTTTTTATGGTTCTAGAAGAAATTGAATGTTATCAATCAAATTATTTTTTATTGACGTTTAGGAAACTTAAAATGATTGAGGATAGTTTAAATCTGCCGCCGAAAATTTTGAAGCGCATGCGCATTTTGTAATTTCTGTTCAATCTATGGAATTCCTCAAAAAAAAAAGTTGTAACAGTAAAGTATTTTTAAGCGGCTTTTGTATTCGTCGACAGGTGTCGCTACTTACTTAGCCTATTAAACGGGAACCAAGCTAGTCTCGACGTCTTTATATAAAACGTCCTTGACATTTTTATAATTTCTAAAGAAACCGAATGTTATCAATCAAATTATTTTTTGTTGAAGTTAAATGATCGAGGACAGTTTAAATTTGCCGCATTTCAATTTTTTTGCCAAAGTTGGCGTACGCTGGGTTGCAAATGTCACAGGTTGTAGGTACTTGAAGCATTAATAATTATGTGAAACAGATCAGATCAGTAATGTTTATTGTTCTAATTAAAAACATTTAGGTTCCCATTGATATCTCAGAGAGGCCACGCACAAAAAAGAAAAATCACTAGATCACTAGAGACGCGGGAAATTCAAACCGTCTTCAACCAATTTCGCTCATACCGTACAAAAAAAAACTTACGGGAATTTGTTTGTTTTCTTTCACATCGTTGCACGTTCTGAGTTTATCGTATTTGATTGAAACGGTTTTCTCTTTGATTTCAGGCGATTAGGAATCACATGAAAACGGAATGCAAGTGTCACGGTCTGTCAGGTTCTTGCACGTTGAAAACCTGCTGGCGAAGGATGCCGCCCTTCCGAGAGGTGGGCAACCGCCTCAAGGAGCACTTCGACGGCGCAGCCAAAGTGATCGCCGGCAACGACGGCCACAGTTTCATCCCCGAGGGCGAGACGATCAAACCACCCAGCAAGGAGGACCTGGTGTACTCGGAGGAATCCCCCAAGTACTGCACCCCGAACAACACCCTCGGCTCGTTCGGCACGCAGGGCCGCACCTGCAACGCGACGTCGCAGGGCGAGGAAGGCTGCGACATCCTGTGCTGCGGCAGGGGCTACAAGACCAAGAAGGTGGTGGAGGAGATAAACTGCAACTGTAAATTTAAATGGTGTTGTGATGTTCGGTGTGAAACGTGTAAAGTCGATAGGAATATAAGCACGTGTTTGTGATACATTAAGCTTTAGGTAGTGCATAAACTGTATTATAAACTTGTATATAGTTGTTAACAAGTATAAAGATATATTTTTAAAAGAATACGAGAGCGTAACTTGTTTATTTATAATAGCTGGAAATAAACTTGTCAAAATAATTATTTGTATACTAATAAAATGTTGTACAGTTGAATACACTGGGTGTCATGAATTTTCGTTTTTATTACCCCCCCGCCCCCCGCCCCCCCGGAAGGAGTTCTACGCCTGCACGTTGACGGAAGGGAAACACCATGTAGGTATACAAGGTGAGTGCATCAATAGAATCGACTGCAGGGAAAAATTTCATCGCCGAACAATTTGTCAAAGCGTTTCGCAAGGCGACGAAGTGTGTATTAACACACGAATGTAAAATATAAATAAATAGCATAAAATGTTTATAACCCGAGGAATAAACCGACCGAAAAGTGTTGAGCACAGTACTTCCTAAATTTTTTTTTGTTAACATAAAAATAGTTGAGTATACGAGGGTGGACAATAAAGTTTCGGAACTTACGATATTGAATCAGAGGAAATCTAGGAAGAAAGAACTTCTGGATTAAAAATTGACGTCAAAGAGATACATCCTTGGGATGATTTTTGGTGGTGATCGTCCGTCGTTGTGGGGGGGCCATGGGGTGGAACGTCATTTTTGTAGAGTATTTTTTGGGAATTTTTTTCGACAGTTAAACGTGGTCGGATCGAGAAGCGCCTTTCGTCATCGTAGGGTAAAAAAGACCGAAAAAACCGAATCCGGCATCCGTTTTGTGATCGGATAAGGGGGGGGAAAGATTTTGTACGGGGGTTTCCAAAAATTGCAGTTTTCGACCCATCAAAAAATTCCACGGCCCTTATTTACCGACCAAATCGGACCAAACTCGGAACGTAGACGTAATACCGGCAGCAGTTTATATTTCCGGACGCTCGGCCCCGAGTCCGGTCCTGGGTTTGAGTTAGGGCCCGAGAAACGACATTGGCGACAATTCACACATTGGCGAAAATATCTCGAAAACGTGATCTCAAAATTTTTTTAAACTCTCACAAACGTTAGAAACCCCCCCTGGTACCTAACCTATGGGGCCTATACCCCAGGAAGATGCGTTTTTTCGAGATATGATTTTTTGAAAATTATCGAATTCGCAAGCATTTATTTCGGAATTTTTTACGGTACCTCGGCGGGGTCGGATCGAATCGAGCCGCACGTCATCCTACGGCAGAAAATGACGAAGAACGAGATGCCGCTGCGCGTTTGAAGATCCGACCATCCGGCGCGCCGCCACAGCACCGGACTCCCGGAAAAGGGTGGAACGACTTTCGGGGGCCGCCCCCGCCACAATTACCGACGGATCTGGCCGGGGACACGTTCCCGTTTATCTCCGTCCTTCCTCTTGCCGCTCTCCCCTCGGACGCCAATGATATGCGCCCAATGTATTTTAAACGGGCAACCTTATTTTCATGGAAGTTTTCTGGATTCCTTTCCATCAGGACGGCGCCCTATTAATCCCAGGCGGACGCGCTTTCGACGGCCGTTAGGTTGGTTTCTCCTGAGTCTTTTGAGGCCCCGCCCGTTCCGGTGGGACGTCCAGGGCCGGCTCGGGATGACTTAGAATTCGACTCCGGTTAAATAACGCTCCGGAAGAAAAATTCATTTCTCCGGAACCGGAAGCGATATCGTCCAGGTGTTTCAAGCGGAGGCTAGCTCGATCGTCCCTCAACGCGACGACACCGGTTTCGACCCGATAGCACCGTAAATAACGAAACGGCGAATTTTCTTAATCGAAAAGCACTTCGGGGGCATTGCGAGGTTTCCGCTGTACGGTAACGTTATATTCTGTTAAACGCGCAGGCGTACGAGCTGAAGTGCCGCTATTTGCTTACGTTTGAGTTTCAAACACAGATTACGATTTGGTGTAACAGTATTTGCATCGCCATTTCGATGCAAGTAGCGCGTCCCCTTAAATTTTACTGTTACGTTATCTCCTGCGCTTGCGTACTTCAAAGAAAATGATGCCGTCACTTTACGGAAAGTGCGACTTTAAAGAATGCTGCGAGAATCTTGAATTCAACGTCTTCTCACATCTTGATGTGTGTGGTCAATCAAGAGAGAGTCATTGGACGGTTTCCGCTTTACGGTAACGTTATTTTCTGTGCATTTCGATGCAAATAGCTTGTCTCTTTAAATATTTACTATTACGCTATCTCCTGCGCTTGCGTACTTCACAGAAAGTGATGCCGTTACCTTATGGAAAGTGCAACTTCAAAGACTGCTTCGAGAACCCTTTAATTCAACGTCTTCTCACATCTTGATGCGTGTGGACGGTTTCCGCTTTACGGTGACGTCATTTTCTGTGAAACGCGCAGACGTACGAGATGACGTGATGCCAAATATTGAAGGGGACACGCTGTTTGCTTACATCTTACATTCAAAGAAAACGATGCTGTTACTTTAAGAAAAGTGCGACATCCACGTACGACTTCTTTTTCTTAGCGTGACGGTAAATATTTAAGGGACCCGCTATTTCCGTTACTCAAATACCGTCACTTAAATCGCGAGTTCGCAGTAATAACAAGCAAAACAAACTCACGTGATCTGCTTTACCGAAAATACGACGATTCCATCGCAGTTTACCGTATTTTAAAGTTACCGTATATTTAACGTAATAAATACGGTAACTTTCTTATGTCTTCGATCGAACGTACGACTTGTTCAAGGTCGACTAGTTACAGATAATAATTCTGCCAAGCTACCAAATTTGCTTGAGAACATTTTCTATTACGAAATTATTTTATTTTAAAGAATAATTGATCATACATAACTTAGATGTTTCTTTTCGATTTTCTGCTGAGCGCCGCCACCGGTTGAAATAAAATTTAAATTTGTCAACTTGACACGTGTCAGAATTTCGATGACACTGGTTGCGTTCAGAAATTATATCCATATTTGCCCATTTTGCGGTTCACTAATGTCTCCTGTTTGTAACTGTAGTAAGAAAGTCTTTATTTACTTTGGCAGTCGCGTCTGACAGCTGTCAGAATGGCGATTATCACTCGACGTGCAAAGTCTTTCACAGTCGCTTTAAAATAAAAGTAGTTGAGCGTACGAGGGTGAACAATAAAGTTACGGTATTCACGATAGTAATTAGAGAAAACGATGTTCTAGAAAGGGAGAGAGAAGCACTGCTTGATTCAAACTTAACGTAAATTAATGGCAACTATGTAGTACTGGATGTGGAAAGTCTTCCACAGTCTTTTACTTTTTGAAGATTTCGCGCCAAATTGTGCTTTGCATGTTTTATCAGAAAAAAAAACTGAACAATGAACTTAGATGGTATGTATGTTGAAAAAATGCCAAAAGAAGAAAATACAGAAGGTAATATAAAAGCCCAAGGTAAGTAATAAGAAAACAGCACATTTAATGAAATTTAGAGAAGCGAAGCAAACATTTTTGAGGACGTTGACGTTGGTAGAATTAAATGGTCTTTATTAAAAAAAAAAGAGAAAACTTTTTGGCCAGCCCAAAGCTTGGAAAATATTTCAAAATTACTTTTGGACCATCCACCAAGGTTCATTCATTTTTCCACTGTACTAAGTAACAGGGTGTCGTTCGTTTTCCTTTCGTTCTCTCTCTCTCTCTCCCTTCTCTCTAAAAGGATTAAAAAAATACGGCGACTAATCGGGATTTTAGGGGAAAGCCTCAGCCCCCAAGGCCGACTCTAATTTTTCCCATGCATGATACCATTGCGTAGCCATTTTTGCTCCAAATTTAGGCGGCAGATTTAAAACTTGCCGAACACATCTGCCATTGTCCTAATCCAGATGTTTTTAATTTCCATGTTACTTAGTGGCGCTGCATGTCCTCACACTAACTATCAGCGATGAGAAGATTCGAATTTTCTTAATTTTCATTTTTTAGTAGGCAAAGAAAAGAAGAAAAATTGAAAAATGCTCGAGGTCTGGTTCGCCTCCAAATTAGAACGTAACCGCTTCTCTTTGTTTTCTTTTTTCTTGTTTTGGCGAACACTATTTTTTTGCTTTTTCTTTTAAGTGATCAAAACTCTCTTGGTGATTCTCCTGTTCCTTAATATAAAACAAGACGGAAAACGAGAGAACCAGTCAAAACGATGATAGCTCATAAGATGCCAGAGGGAAAGAAAAGGAAAGAGCGTCTAAGACGAAAGTGTACAGATGCAATCCTGCGAGACCTGCGATCGATTCGAAAGAAAAGGTTAAAGATGGAGGGCAACTCTAGAGCTACGGGCCTAAAGTCCTTATGATCGTTTTTAAGTTGCCCTTTTTTCCTTTGGACTTCTAATCCCATCTCCTCTGCTGAGTACGTTCTCATTTTGAAGCAACTTTCTAAATGGCATTCATAAGGTTCCCCATCTCCTCTGCTGAGTACGTTTTCATTTTGAACCAACTTTCCAGATGGTATTCATAAGGTTCGAAGCGACATCTTCTTTACTGGGTACTTTTTCATCCAAAAATTATTCATTCATTCAAAATCCAACCGGAAAGGTTTTGAGCAATACGAATGGAGGAAAGGAAAAGAGGAAACAAGGAAACAGTTGCCAGAAACGGAAAAAGATCTACGACAAAGGATGTGGAATAAAGAAGGAAATAGAGTCGAGCCCTTCTTCTTTTGACCTCTAGTATCTTAGACGTTCTATCAGCTCAGGTGTTCCAAAGTTTCTCTTTCGTTTACATTTTGTTATTCTATCCCACCTAGTCTTGCCAGCTATCCTTCTTAAATATATGTCATCTCTGTGAGGTCTCTATGGTACTTTCATGTTTCTTTTGGGCCACCAAAGTTTTACTTCCTTTCCTCTCCCTGGGAAAGGAAGTCTAAAATCCAACCGGGAAGGTTTTGAGCAATACGAATAGAGGAAAGGAAAAGAGGAAACAAGAAAACAGTTGCCAGAAACGGAAGAAAATCTACGAAAAAGGAAGACGTTCTCGCGGGGTCCGCACCAGCTCAGTTGGCTCTTCTCTATCTTTTTAAACATAGACTCATCCTCCAAAGTTTCTCTTTCTTTTATGTTTTCGCATGTCATTCTATCCCACGTAGTCTTGCCTTGACATAAATATATGTCATCTGTGTGAGGTCTCTATGGTACCGTCATGTTTCTTTTGGGTTACCAGAGCTTCACTGGCATGTTTTTATCTTAATCCATTTGCTCTTACTGGGGAAGGAAGTCTAAAATCCAACCAGGAAGGAGTCACCAGAAGACCTACGAAAAAAGAATGTGGAGTAAAGAAGGGACGTAGCAATAGAAGTCGAAGATCTACGATTGGTTGATGACGTGCCTTGGTTTTCGTGAGGAAGGACGTCTGAAATCCAAGCTTTTGGGAGGAACGCGGAAGGAAAAAATACACCAAAGCGATGATTGGGATAAAATGGGAAGAGGAAAGGAGAAAACCTCGAAAAGAAAATAACTTGCGGGGAAAGGGCGCGGAAGCATCGAATGAAACGTCCCCATTTTCAAGAGGAAAGAGTCTAACGTCCAATCAGAAAGGTTTTGAGTGAGCAATACGATGATGAGGGCAGCGGCAAAGGGGAACGAGACAAAGAAAAGCAAAGGAAAGCAGCCGCCAAATCTCCGGAAAAGCACGTGGACGTAGCAAGAGATCTATGGTTGGTTGACGATTTGTATCACCTTGATTTTCATGGTGGAAGACGTCTGAAATCCAAGTAGGAATGTTTTCGAGGAAAAGTGCACGATTGGGGTGAAACTAAAAAGGAAAAAACGGGAACGATTAAGAGAACCAAAAAGAGGCGAAGTAAAACGCCCGAATTTTCACGGGGAAAGACATCCAAAATCCAAACGAACAAAAAATTGGAGCAAAGCGCGAAGGAAAACGTTCCATAAATTACGATGGATGTCAAATTGGATAAGATAAGGAAGAAGGACCAGAGAGGGATGAGGAAAAAAGAAAATGATTGCAGAAGGCTCTCAGAGAGATGACGTGAAGCACTGGAAGGATAAGACCAGACGCCTTAAATATGTTGAGGAATTGGAAATTGAAGTAAAGCGCTGACGGTGGATATCAAATTTGATTAAAAAAAAAGGATGACGAACCACAAAGGGACGAGGAAAAAAGAAAATTGCACCACCAACTTTCCAAATGGCAAATTCGTAAGGTTCCAAGCGTCTACTAACCCCATCTCCTCTGCTGAGTACGTTTTCGTTTCGAACCCACTTTCCAAATGGCATTCATAAGTTTCAAGCGACATCTAGTGCTGAGTACGTTTTCATTTTGAACCAACTCTCCAGGTGGCATTCATAAGGTTCCAAGTGGAAGAGGAACACGCTCTGCGCAAGCAAGGACTTTATCCTCGCCTCGTTGCGGCGATTAATCTATCAGGCCTCCAGACACATTCGACAAATTACCGTTTACCGAAAGCCTGATTTTTTTTCCCGATCCCGCCATAAACAGCGTCGAAACCTTATTAATGCCCGGACGATAAACCAGAGGCCGTGCTAACGAGTTGAAATGAAAAATTCGCCCGCCGCTAATTTTGGATGGCGATGTAAACTGTCGGGAGAGAAAGTGTACACACGCGTTAACGAATTTTCTTGCTGATGGCGGGCTTCCGGGAATCTCGGATGAAATTTGAAAGACCAAATTGGCAATCCTGGAAATTTAATGTACAGCCCGTTTCAAATAATCGTTTTGGGGTAATGTGGAAAATCGACTTTTTTGGTCCTTCGAGCAAGAGCTTAGCGTTACTCGGTATTACATGTTCAAGCGAAATGAACTATTCGTTGAGTAATTATGATGTTTTCCTCTCGGAATTGAATAATCCGTTACGAATGGATGGATTCGTAAGGTGTATAAAAATACGGGATTAAAATAAATAAACGCGCGCAGACGTAACAATCAATTTATGTCTGTTTTATGTTTCCAGATTGAAATAGTCAGATGTCCGTCACTCGGGCGTAAACACGCGAGTGTGAAAGACACTTTATTTTGGTTAAGTTTTCAAATGTTTCATAGACGAAATTGCAGCCCAACGTGTTTACCATTTACTTCTCCTGAGTATATAAATAAATGTACTTCCAATTAGTAATCGGCCGTATTTTTAAGTCTCTAGGTCACGCGCAAGGGGAAACAAATTGATCACTATTTATAATGCGGAATTTTCTGCGACGGATGATGAGTTTCGCGAAGCTCGAAACGTTGATGTCTTTAATCACCCGACAGTATTTCGATTCACTACGTATACCGCTACGAAATAAATGATGAAGTAGATGTATAATGAATTTAAAAGTGAGCCGTTTTTAATAATAAAGAAAAAAAATGTTCGATGCGGACATTAATCCGCCTGTTCCGAATTTAATCACGACTTCAAAATTTAGAACTTTTAATCAATCGGTCCATTCAGGTTGCGTGATCAGGCCACGTCCGCGGCAAATTTATATCCCGGACCCATGAAGATGGTTTAAGTGCCCCCCCAGGAGGCAGCCTGTGTGGTCGCTCGAACCGGTGCAAACCTTATCAACGGCGCTCGACTCATCGCTGACAACTCATTTCATAATTATCACTCACTGAGTTTGTCAACTCATAACGTTTTTATGCGCTACGCGTTCATTACCGTTTTTCCGCAGCATCTGCTGCCCATCATCCACTTATAAAACGTTTCGAATTAAATTCAAAACTCATCGGATTTAAAATAATTCGAAACGATACACTTTATCGCAAATGTATACAAATCGGGGAGTGTGAGGGACGAGTAGTTAAAAAACATAAAACAAATTCAAAATAATTTTATAACGAGAAAAACAGCACTTCATGATTAAATAAGCAGACGTTAGTTTCTAAAAACATAGCAAAAATGGTGAAATCAATAATAAATTCTCACCCTAAACCATGGTACTAGATGCAGAGAGACGGACGGATTTTTGGAGATCAACCACACACTAAGACATTCTGTAAATGTCGATGTCGCCCTCGGGCTTGCGGAGGTGCACTCCACAAGACGGGCACTGGCTGTATGATCTGATTATATAGTCTCAAATCGGAAATTAAATTAAATTCCAACCCCTGGATCGTTCGCTTTTATGTAGTTACCTTTACATAATGCGGTTTTTTGATGAGTCAACTCGGCGATTGCAATACGCAGCTGAAAAGTTCTGCGAACGCAGCCTCATTTCAAAGATCGGCCCTGACTCATATTGGCGGAGCCTTTGACAAAGCAAGGCGATTGTTTACATAATGGGTGAACATATTTCCCGCACTCCCTTTTAGGCGATATTGTATCGAGTTTAATTTATGTGATGAGCTTGATGGTTATGAAA
This sequence comes from Dorcus hopei, assembly GCA_033060865.1. Classification (NCBI taxonomy): domain Eukaryota; kingdom Metazoa; phylum Arthropoda; class Insecta; order Coleoptera; family Lucanidae; genus Dorcus; species Dorcus hopei. Next base: position 25,430,373 of record CM065426.1, read on the forward strand.
TGCTCGATTTCTTACATCCCTTCCCCCTTACTTAAAAAAAGTTGACGATTTAGGCGACTCTTTTCCTAAATTAAATTGATGCTGCCTTACACACGTTGTAAAAGTCGAACTCCTTAAAGGTTTCTACCGTGCAGGAGACAACATCTGTCGTACTGTTTAACAAGAACGTTCAAGAATCACTTGATTTCGAAATGATTGCCTTTTTCACTCCCGCACTACATGTGAGTCAGATATCATCTGACTATTCGCGAATTGGCATGTCTCTCATTAGTGTGATTAGCGAGTGGCCCAACCTCGGCCAGGATTTGTCATGGATCCGCTGTCCGTTTGATTTGGAACCGGTGCCGTTGACTTCTCCAGCCTTCGATAGATCCGTGCTCGCAAAGGTACTGACTTGAAGTCATTTTAGATTGACTGTACTTTGTTGGACATGGGTTCTTTCCATCTTTGTCTGGTTAAGGCCTTTACTACCTGTCCCTCCTCTTCGAATTTGTAAAAGTCAATCATGACTCTCATCGGCCAAGGCTTTTGATAAAGCGAGCCGTTGTTGTGCTTGCTTACACGATCCTACATAATCTTTGGGTAAGTGAATTTTTCGCAATTAATACTTTCTCACCCAAAACCATGACACTGTCGCCCTCGGGCTTGTGGAGATGTACTCCACAGGAACTGTTGTGCCATGCCACGGCGTTTTTATACGGTTTTTACAAAGATCATTTCGACCACGTAACACTCCGCATGCGTGCCAGTTCCTCCACGATTCATAAGCTCGGCTTTTTCAGTGCTGCCGTAATTCTTCGAATTTGCAAAGGCCAATCATGACCATCATCGGCCAAGGCTTTTGATAAAGCGAGCCGTTGTTGTGCTTGCTTACACGATCCTACATAATCTTTAGGTAGGTGAATTTTTCGCAATTAATACTTTCTCGCCCAAAACCATGACACTGTCGCCCTCGGGCTTGTGGAGATGCACTCCACAAGAACTGTTGTGCCATGCCAGGGGCGTTTTTATATCGTTTTTACAAAGATCATTTCGACCACATGCGTGCCAGTTCCTCCATGATTCATAAGCTCGGCTTTCTCAATGCTGCTGCAATTCTTCGAATTTGCAAAGGCCAATCATGACCGTCATCGGCCAAGGCTTTTGATAAAGCTCGTTTACACAATCCTACATAGTCTTTAGGTGGGCTCGCATTCTATCGGGTTTAACTTATGTAATGAGCTTAATGATTACGAAATGCTCGATTTCTTACAAATTAATCATTGAGCACATGCCATGTCCGATAGTGATAATAATTATTGTGTGCGCGCACGGGCGATTTAATTTGTTTTATGTTTAGCTGTGTTTCCTTTTTTAGAATACTCACACTCCATTTCCACTTCATCAAATAAACAAATAAACGCTAAACAATGATCTTTCTTGATCGGTATTAATTAAACTTTGAGAAAGCATTTAAAAACGAAACGTCGGTACAAAAGTATTTCGGGGGGCGGGGGGAGAATAATTATTGACATACGAACAACTCGTAAGCTAAGAAAAAAAACAGATAAAAATATGAACATAAAAAAACAAAAGAAGACCGTCGTCTCTCCGACGAAACTATGTTGCTGATCGAGAGGTGGCGCCCTATTATTTTGTTTTGTTTTGTTTTTTTTTTTGTTTTAATTTGAGCAACCTCTACGGGCACTATTTTTTTTGAGAACTGGATTTTGTAATAAAGAGAAAAAAGTCATTTTTATTAAACGAAGAAAAAAAAAGAAATAAAATTGTAGCCAAAAGGTGGCGCTCTCATCTTACACTGCAATTACAAACAATTTTATTTAATTAATTATTATATTATTAATTATTTTACAATATTCCTGTAAATTAAATCATAAAGTCTGTCGAAACTCTGTTGCTGACCAACAGGTGGCGCCCTATTCTTTTATTTTTGTTTTTTAACTTGAGCGACCTGTACGGACACTATTTTTTTTTGTTGACTAAATCTTGTCATAAAGAAAGAAAGGTTATTTTAATGAAATGAAAAAGAAAAGGAGGTGAAGTATAAAATTGTGGCCAAAAGGTGGCGCCCTCATTCTGTATCGTAATTGAATCTGATTTGTAAGCAGTCGTTATTTTCTTTTTTTTTAGAATTATTTTAACAGCTTCTCGGAATTCTGTCGCAAATTTCGGCGAAATTATCTAAAATATTGTCGCTGACCAATAGATGGCGTTCTACACTTTCTTACTTCCTTTCATTTGAGCTGCGCCATGGATATTAACGGTATTTCACCTTCACCGATTCAGCACTTGCCTTTGAATTCAAGAAGAAGAAGAAGAAAAAGATAATTCCGTTGATAGTACTAAATTGTGGCCGAAAGGTGGCGCTCTCATTTTTATATTTTTATTACAAATTGTTTGTAGGTACATACCGATACGATTAAACGCAGAGTAAACGAGGTGAGAATTTTTGATTAAAAAAAAATCGTTTTATAAGAGACGAGGTAACGTACTTGCGCCGAAAGCCGAAAGGTGGCGCTCTCTTTTTGTATTATAACCGTAAATTACTTAAAAAAGGTTATCTTATGGTGTGCATTCTCGAACTTTCCGTCTTGAAGTTTGAGACGAAATAACCTAAAACCATGTCGCTGATCAAAAGATGGCGCTCTATCGCTTTGTGCTTTTTATTTGAACGACCTTGATTATTGTTAAAGTTCTCCTGATTCTTGAGAATCGATGATTTTGTAGTGAAATTTCGATACCTTATAGAATCAAGATATGAGTTAATAAATTTGCGCAGTTTGCTAAAAGATGGCGCTCTCATTTTATATCGTAACTGCAAATTATTATTATTATGTTATCTTTTAAATAATATTATGTCTTAAAGTTTGACGAAGTAATCTAAAATAATTTCGCTGACCAAGAGATGGCGCTCTATCGTTTCGTTTTCTTTTTTTTTTTTTTAATTTGAACCTCTTTCATTATTAAAAATTCTTGAGAACTGGATGATTTTGTTGTGAAGAAGAAGAACAGCATTTTCTTTAATGAATAAAAATGATATAAAATTGTGGCCAAAAGATGGCGCTCCCGTTTTTAATTTGTTATAAATTGTTTGCGTTGTAAACAAACCTTAGGTTTAAGTGCAGAGTAAAGAAGATAAAGATTCACAATGAAAATATCATTGTATAAAAATCGAGACGTCAAACTGTGGTTGTTGTCCAAAAGATGGCGCTCTCATTTCGCACTATAGGTATAAATGTGAAGAAAACTATATTTGCTGTGAATTATTTTACAGTAGGTATTCTCTCAAAATTCGACGAAATATTCTCCCAAAATAATTTCGTCGACCAACAGATGGCGCTGTATCGATTAGATTTTTCTTTTAATTTAACAGCGTTTTCGATTCATCTGGATCGGTTGCTGTCAGCATATTCGGTCTTCTTTTAACCTCATGTAATAAAACGAGATGAAGATACTGTCACGAGTGGGAATTTTCTAAAAACCACGAGGTGTTCCGCGAATAAAAAACATAAAGAGGTATTTAAATGCGAACTTGTGTAATTGAGGGCAAATTGCGACCGTGTCGAAATGTAAACACAATAAGGAGGTAACTAATACAACGTAACGTAAAGGTTCATATTTCATAATAAGACATCAGCGGAATTTATTACAAACGGGGCCACGCGCTTATACGCGCGTATACGAATGACGCAAACGGACACAAAGCAAGTGACGAAAAATGCAACTCGCGAATAGGCAAGAAACGTGTATTTAAAGTGCGGGCCAAAAATCGGGAAGGGAGTCGGGGGAGTGATGTAGTGATGCAGTCATGTAGTCGTTGCCACCGGACCGACTCAGTGGGGACTAAGTGCTACTCTACGAGGGGACGCCCAACATTGCCGTCGCCGACGCCCAACCACGCCGTCGCCACCGCCCAGCATCGCCGTCGTCGCCACCCCAGCATCAACGTTGCTGCAAGCCACATCGTCTGCTACTGCCGCCGACAACATTGCCGAATCTGTCCTAAGAGATCGAGAACCATCTCCCTCGCCAGCTGTCCGAGAGAATGCGTTCGCATTATATCGAGTTTAACTTATGTAATGAGCTTAATGATTATGAAATGTTCGATTTCTTACAAATGAATCATTGAAGTGATCATTATTGTGAGCATGTACGGGGGCGATTTGATTTGTTTTAATGTTTAGTTACGTGCGTTTTTAGGAAACTCATCCTCCATCAATCAAATGAATGAATGCGAAACATCGGCAATCAATATGACAACGAAACGTCGCGTCGCTATGAAAGTATTGGAGGGCGGAGGGCGGAATAATTATTCTGTTAGAAACCATCAGTTACACTCAAATTGCGAATCTCTTCCGCGGTCGTTTCCATCCTGTTTTGCGAAGCGAACGCGTATAAATTACACGTCGTTCTTTTAGTGGCCACAAAGAGAGAATGTATGTTAGTGTTATGTTATAAATCGCGGTGTGCTATGCAACAAGTTCTAGTTCATGGGCAAGGCTACAAGACAGATCGGTTATTAAGAGGTCTAGCACGGCATCGCGTTGGCGGCGTATTATTAATGGCTATTAGGGTTCTCGGGTTTCCTTGCGGTCGCAACTCATCTTCGACGCTAGTTAAATACCGCCGCACGCAGATGGTTCGATTACCACTCGCGCGAACAAGGTTCGAAGTCCCAACGTTTTCAGTTAAGGGTCTTGAAGTTTCATTTTGTAAAGTATTTTCGTTTACGTTTACATAGTTTTACCTTGTAAATCAGTCTTCAATTAAATCCATACTTTAATCATAACTTAATTAGGCAAATTAAAGTCACCTGACGCTTTCACTCACAGGGGGCGCCCGCTCGATCCAATCCGGTCGAAACTAACGCCTCCTCAACTTAAAAATTGATGACCAATTGTTTAATTAAATACTCAAAACTCTGGGATGAATTACTCCTATTTTATTACTTACTGTCCTAATCTAGGCGCGCTACTTTACATCAGCTGTAGCCCCAGGGAAGCTCAATGGAGATGGGCGTGGGTTAGGCGCCAGGGTGAACAATTACCCAGCTGAATATGATATGACGTTCCCAAATTATTTCGGATTCGCAATAGTCTTGCAATGAATCCAGGACTTTGCTCACCTGTACGTTGAAGGTGAAGGTACAAATTACAAACAGCTACAGTAAACATTACAAATGTCACAAATAAACTGTGACTAAAACGATTCAGAAATATTGCACCCGGCTGTACGATTTGCTTGATTAATCTACCCGATGCCTCCGATGAAACCCACTTTATTGTTTTTACTACAACAATTTAATTCAACTAGACGAAGATCTGACGAAAATTAGCTCTTAAATAATGCAGCGTCACGAAACACTAAAAAAAATAAAATCAAATGAAAATATGGTACGAACTCACGCAGGTCCTGTAGGTCGAAGACCGTCCTCGTCTTTCGCTCTGTCTTGTGCGCGAAATAGTCGCCGGGCACGTACGAACGATTTCAAAAAAATCGAGTACAGTTCATTCTCTCTGGCTTAATTCGTTCGTGTCAGTGTCACCTTTGCAGTCAAAGTGTTAGACAAAATACTGTCACGATGTCATCATTATGGGAAAATAAGTAAAGTTAAATTCATTTCGTAATTATCGCATTTCAAAATTATGCGGAATCAGCATCCATTGAAGTTAAGTAGAGCAAGGTCGCGATACACATACTCGCATTCCACTACGCGTGAATGCAAGCTATGCGGAATGCGGGCGTGTTGTTTACATGTGCCAATTAAGATCGAGGCAATTAGAACGCTTTAAGAAAAACAAATTTGATGCTGACGTGTTTTAGAACTTTGTACTTTGGACCGAACCCCGGCCACCAGAGCAAAGGAACCAATTGTGACGTAGAGGTAGGGATGTATAAAAGATCGACCCGCAGGTAGACATGAGTTAGTGAAGAGTATGAAATCGGTATTATTAAGAGTAGTTAGTTAGCAGAGTTAGTCTCATTATTATTATAAGCGTTTAGTAATTGTGAACGAGTGCGCGAAAGCCGAAGCCAAGCGAGTGAGCTCTCCACTTGCGCAGGGCCGGCCGCCTCGGGCCAGGCCCTTTTTACCCCCAAGTAATGTAAAGTTTAAATTAAAGTAAAAGAGTAGGATTATATTAAATAAGTGCATAAATATTAAATATAGTGATCAACAGTTAACGTAAGATTTAATTAAGTTATAATTTAAAAGGCTTAAAATAATTTATACTTTAAAGGGTTAAGTTAGATTGAATAAAAGTAATTTAAGGACATTTCCGTATTTAATTCATAACCGTAATTTTAATAAGTGACAAAGTTTTAAATCTTTCTGCGTTAGAAAAAGAAGATTGGTCAATAAGGACTGCCGCCAAACATTACATAATTTGGCTAAAAGCAAATAGGATTTTGGTCATCTACACCAGGCCGAAGATATCCCTTGCTGCCGACACATCCAAAAGGACCGACCAGATCGCCTCAGTGTCGCTGCTCTCTGTACAACTCTTTACCCCGAGGACGAAGACTTCCTCGTTGCCACCTCCATCACTTCACTGGATCTACGCAACCTTCCGACTCGGCAGGATCCATTCCTTTTCACAATTGTTTGACACAAACTTTTCGTTTAAACCTTGTATACAAAGAAGGCGACATAGAAACACGTTTTCTGCACCGCTCTTTCGGAATTATTTTCAGTAGATTTTCAGAACAATGAATTGATCTCTTTTTGTGTGTTTTTCTTTTTAAGTCGGTGACTATTTTAATTTCTTTGGCACAAACATTCTTGTATACAAACAAGGTGGTAATAAAAAGATTTTTTTCAGAATATGTATTTTCAACAGACATAGAGCAATGAATAGGTACATCTCCTTTTGCTTTTTTTTTTTGGTCGTCCCTCGTATAGACGCGATGAAACCCCTGATAGTTCGATACTAACGTTCGTGCTCGTCGATATAAGCTTTCCCAATCTTTTCAACAAAAGCACAAACACAACGATACAAGCACCGTCACAGCCAAGCGGAAAGTGACGCCTTGAAACAAGGCGAAGTCAGATGACGCGGAGCGATCGCGGGTGCAATCAGCTCAGACCAATAAAAATCGTTAGCGGCGACTTTTGACCATAAAAGGACGTGGAACGCGATCAGGGTTGCCGCAATAAACAATAAATTGACCGAAATTCCCAAATGTTGCCAACCTATTCGTACCATGAGTTTGAACTCTAACAACACAGCGTGTCTTGTTACGTTCATCTCTGCCGGATTCTTTTACTTTGTTAATCACTTCCTATTGCAATTATTAAAAGAGTGACGCGCTATTTATTCGTAATACAACGATCGGTTAGCCTTCACCGTCGTCAGGTATTGTTGTGTGTGTGTGTGTGTGTGTATGGTATTAATTTATTGTACCTCCGTGTCGGTGCATGAAGTCAAGGATAAACGTATTCCTCGAAAGCGTTGCAAAATTACATCATTAAATGTAAAACGGCCTCATCGGCAGCAAAACCGCGAGCTGTGTCGTGATCGAAAATATTTCATCATCATCATCGTCGTCCTCACTATATACGATCATATTACAAACAACAACTAAAATAAGTTATTAAGGAACGGGTCGGCGGCGCGACCGGCGTTGCGTGCGAGAGACAATCTCGCGGTCACGATACCTTCCAGTATTAATACTCGAACATTATTTACGCCAGAAAAAAGCCTACACACTTTATAAAACAAGTTGTAAATAACTATTTAATTAACATCGATAATAATTCTTTCGTAATTAATGCAATTTCGCCTCGCCGCACCGCCGCGCCGAGGCCGGGCTCCGGGAGTAAGGAGCGATGCGCCGCGCCGGCCGGGGAAAAAGCGGATCGCAGCTGGAATAACGATTCGCTTCTAATTAGCGCAATTATATATTGTTGGTGCGGATAAATCAAGTCCGCATTAACCGCCCCGAGAAAAACAAGATTTCATTTATTACCGCCTGCCACTTTCGTTTAAACGTTTGCCCTCCTCATCTGACCACTTGATTTTAATTAATCTAGATATATGGTTTTCATGTGGTGTTGATTTGTATTATTGTGACGTTTAAAACGAAGGTCTCGTTTCATAGGACGCATTATTCTGAAACATGGAAAACGAAGCGCCCGATATGTACGACAACGTTCGAATTAAACGAAAGCTGAAGGAAAAAGAAAAAAGTAAAGCCCACTCTCGGGGTACAGCCGAATTCCTCGATAGCGACTAATAGTTCTCTAATTAGGCCCAGGTAAAGATTCCGATAAACTTAATCGACTAATTCGACAATAATCCGAGCAAAACATGCGGCATTCCGTCGTTCGATATCCCCGGGGATTCTTTGTTTAACCGCTAATTGATTTGCGACTAATCGAGGGGGCCGCAATTAAAAAAGAAAATGAATTCCTTTCGATAACAACTGCTACAATGTGCATAAGATTTACGTTTTTAAAACGTACCCTGACAAATAATTTTTTTATAAATCGTGCGGTGGCGCACAGCTGGTTCGATGGACTAGAATTCATTTGAAATAAATCTTCCTTTGAAATATACCGGTGATTGCTGTAAAGTGAGAACATGGGAAACAAAACAGATATGATAGTGTCACGACCGTGTTGAAATGTAAACACAATAAGGAGGTAACTGATACGTAAATGTTCATATTTCATAATAACACATCAGCGGAATTTATTACAAACGAAGCCACGCGCGTATACGAATGACGCAAACGGACACAAAGCAGGTGATGAAAAATGCAACGCGCGACTAGGCAAAAAACGTGTATTTAAAGTGCGGGCCAAAATTGGCAAGCCAGTCGTCTCCACCAGACCGACTCAGGGGTCCTAGTGCCAACCCACGAGGGGACGCCCAACACCGCCGTCCAGCAACATTACCGCCGCCAACGCCGACGCCGCCGCCCCGCATCATCGTCGTCGCCACCCCAGTATCAGCATTGCTGCAGCCCATCATTTGCCACTGCCACCGACAACATTTCCGTTCGTCCTAAAGAAGTACGAGGACCATCTCCCTCGCCAGCTGTCCGTAGTTCTGCACTGGCCGCCGCTGTTCCAACCCGATCACCCCGTAGGCTGAGCAAGGACGTGTCATGCTCCAGCCAAGGAACATTGAGACCAACCTTGATCAACCACGCAAGTCGCGGACCGGCCTTGAACTTCGCCAGTCTTCCCGGCTAAGGAAACGTCGCCCGCTGCTCCGTCTTAGTCGAATCAACAACCCCAGTCGCCGCGAACGACCCAGGACCGCACCCCAAGTTTCACGGACAAACCACCCTCAACTGAATTAATCATTTACGTAAATAAAGAGGTATTAATTTTGTAAATCATTGTCTTTAAAGCTACGCACCCCCAATCAACCCAAAGGCTAAAGACACACCGTCGCGACACAATGGAGGCTTAGCGCGACGTGGTGAAGGCCCTTAGCGTGACAATAGTGAACTTCGAGTGGCCACAGATGCGATGGTCGTAGTAATCGTAAAAGTTCGAAAGGTAAAAGAAAGAGCTACATACAGCAAAACGTAAGGTCAATGCAGACAGAAACAAAAAGAAAGAAAGAAGGAAAAACCTAAAAGAAAAGAACACATGCGTTACACTTTGGACCACGCCCTAGTACGCGCCGACTGCCGGGACTAGGTTTTGGGAAAAAGCATTACACAATGCTTACAAATGCAAAATCCGGTGAAGAAAGTACCGTAGACATTCATCTCCAGGCGATTTCAGCCAAATGAATTACAAAACCGACCACAACAGTGGCACTAACGTGCACCCTCTACAGCGAGCCACGAAAGACTGCAGACGTACAGAAATTTTCGATGCATGTCAGATACCATCATGCCAATAACCATTTCTTTAGGCTTGTAATTAGTGGACCAAATTTTCTTTTTTTTTTGTTTCTATGTCAAAGAAGTCACCGATTTTGATTTTACATTAATTTTTTAACCGATGTTACCCCCTTCCCCCCGTCACGTCGTCACTACTCCCCCCAATCAAAAAGTCTGACTCGCGACTGCGACAAATCTGTCGTCTTTTATATATTTTTTTAAATAAATAAACAAGCTTTAACATGACAACGAAAATACCAAACAGTGACAGTGCTGACTTGACATACAACATACGAAACAAAATGAGGTTATCAGTTACAAGCTCAGAAGAAGTGATTGACATTTCGATGACAAAACAAAACATATACGACGTTGCCATATCAGAATGTGTTTGGAACGTGTTTGAAGCTCATGTATTCAAAAAAAGTGAAAGACAGATTATTGAATTTCCGGTCAGAGGCGATTTCCCCCCGGAAAAACGCCTGAAAACGACATTTTTTGAGGTTTTTTCGACATTGTGGAAACTGGGGGAGGTTTATCGAAAATCCGCAAAAACGCTTTCTGGGGAAGACCTTCGGTCGAGTTTTGGCGGTGGTCGCCAAGCGATTACCCGTCGCGCGGCGGCGGCGGGGGTGAATACCCGAGGGGGTTACACATTGCAAGCGAATATTTTTCGACATTTCAGAACAATTATTTGTTTCTAGTGAATATTTTCTACTTCTAGCGATCTTTTAGTGATTTATCGATTGGCAACACAGTGCATGAGTTATAGAACGCGCTTGGCGCAAAAATAAAGTGTGTACACTGCCTTCCAAATATATTGAAGCTCCAGAAAAAAAGCCGCGGTCGAAGGAATTCATTTGGAAAATAGTGTTCTTGAGATGTAGACCTTCAAAGTCAGGGATCAGAGCTTTTTACTTCAATAGTAGTATTCTTCATTTGTTTGGTCTGCGCGAACTATATTTTCAAAACTTCCACCGATTCAGTTTATTTCCAGTTTAACCACGTAACCATAACTAATTGATGATAATCTTTACATACTTGATGATTGTAATTTGTGTACAGTTAAGAAGAAGAAAAAAAAATGGTGCGGCTGCGGTCGACTTAATTAAATCTGTAGATTTTTTGCGGGGCACACTATCCTTCGTCGTTCCTCCGCCGGTAATAAAACTAGCAACAGTGATGCATCATCGAGTTGGCCGCGCTTGAATGTTATCTCATAACCGAAACCGATTACACGTGTAAAGACCAAGGCAGACGCTCACCTGTGTTTCGCGTTCTTTGTGTGTGCGCGCACACACACAAAAGCGAGATGAGAAGGTGTGAGAGATAGAGTGGTTGGGTGTCCGAGCGGGCAATTAGAACGCCTTTTGCAAGAGCCTAATGATGGGTCACGCGGTCAGCCCGGGGCCCTCGCGGACCACCCAGGCCCGCCGCGTTGGACCTGCCCCCGTGCCGATGCGAGGAGCACTTTCTTTATTATGTTATTATACAGATATCATTGATGGCTCGATTCCGTATCAACCACCTGGAGTTGGGCCGCTGACTTGCAGATGTATTGGTTGTCGTGTCGTCGGGCATCATTTATCATCGCATGTGTTCCGTCGATGCTTTGCTTGCCATTTGATTAGTTCTCAAACTGCGATCTTTTTTTTTTTATTATGATCGATAGCGACACGAGGACAACGTCCACGTACTACCACGAAACGAATATCTAGAATCTGTCAGTAATCGTATTTGCTGTTTTCCGGACGCATTTCTTTTTTCTTCATTAGGTCCTTGTTTGGGGATTTTCTTTGTTGGTGGACTTATAAAGCTTGGTGGTCATAATTTTGGATCGCACTCCTCTCTTTGTCGGAAAATATTTTACGAATCCCTCGTTTGCAACGACCCGTGTGGGTTTAGCTCATTTTAGATAAGTTGCTTTGTTTGAGTGCCACTGTTTTCGAAACTTATCCGGATTTGGTTCCCGACACGCGATGCCAAAATTTGACCCGCACAACTTTCCTTTGACAGATTTTTTAATTTCCGCTCACAGGCGGTTTCCCCCCCGAAAAACCTCTGAAAACGACATTTTTTGAAGTTTTTTCGGTATTGTGGGAACTGGGGAAGGTTTATCGAAAATCCGTAAAAACGCTTTCTGGGGAAGACCTTCAGACGAGTTTTGGTGGTGGTCACGAAGCGATCGCCCGTCGCGCGGCGGCGGCGGAGGTGAATACCCGAGGGTGTTGCACATTGCAGGCGTCTTTTCGCAAGTGTTTTTCAACATCTTAACTTCATCAGAGCACCCGAATTGTTCCGACACTATAGGTAGAAAGAGCCAAGGAACCCGAAGGTGATGGCCGTTTTGGGTTGCGGTGCTCGGGAATGCTCACGCAGATCCGTATTCGAGGAAATGACGTTATTTTGCCTTGAGTGCCGTTGTTTTCGAATTAATTCTTTACTTATTGAGATTCTGCTTCGGGCGTGCGATAAGGAAATTGGCCGCACACGATTTCCGCTTGATGGGTTTTTCAGTTTCTGCTCAGAGGCAGTTTCACCCCAGAAAAACCCCTGAAAACGACATTTTTTGGAAGTTTTTTCGGTATTGTGGGAACTGGGGGAGGTTTATTGAAAATCCGTGAAAACGCTTTCTGGGGAAGTCCTTCGGATGTCGTTTGGTAGCGGTGGCAAGGCGATCGTCCAATGCGCAGCGGTGGCGGAGGCGAATACCTGACAGGGTTGCACTTTGCCGACTTCTTTTCGCAAATCTTTCCTGATTTTCCAGAATTTCGGTGAAACGCCTGAATTGATACGAAATTATAGGTAGAAAGGGTCGAGGCGTCCTATGGTGATGGCCGTATTTGCCTACGATGCCCGGGAAAACGTGTGCAGATCCGTATTCGAAAAAAAAATGACCGTTGTTCTGCTTAAATGCCACTGTTTCCAATTAATTCTTAACTTATTGGAATTCCGCTTCGGGCGTGCGGTGGGGAAATTGGGCGCGCACGATTTCCTCTTGACAGATTGTTGAATTTCTGCTCAGTGGCGGTTTCCCCCAAGAAAAACCCTTGAAAACATCATTTTTTGAGGTTTTCTCGATATTGTAGGAACTGGGGGAGGTTTATCGAAAATCCGCAAAAACGCTTTTTGGGGAAGTCCTTCGGACGTCTTTTGGTACCAGTCGCAAAGTGATCGCCCGATGAGCAGCAGCGGCGGAGGCGAATACCTAAAGGGGTTGCACTTTGCAGACGTCTTATCCAGCACCAGAATTTCGCCGGAACACCTGAATTGGCCCGAGATTATACGTAGAAAGGGCCGAGGAATCCTATGGTGATGACCATATTCGGTTGCGATGCCCGACAAAGCATGCGCAGATCCGTATTCGAAAAAATTAAGGTTTTTTTGCATAAGTGCCACTATTTTCGAATTAATTTTTAACTTATCGAGATTCGGTTTCGGGCGTGCGATAGGGAAGCTTGACGCGCGCGATTTTCGCTTGACAGATTTTGGAATTTTTGCTCCGGGTCGGTTTCCCCCCTGAAAAACGCCTAAAAATGGAATTTTTTGAGGTTTTCTCGATATTGTAGGAACCGGGGGAGGTTTATCGAAAATCCGTAAAAACGCTTTCTCGGGAAGTCCTTCGGACGAGTTTTGGTAGTAGTCGCGAAGCGATCGCCCGTCTCGTGGCGGCGGCGGAAGTAATTACCTGAGGGGGTTGCACGTTGCAAGTCTCTTTTCGCGAATTTTTCGACACCTGAGCGCCCGAATTGTCTCAACATCATGGGTAGAACGAGTCGATGGAATCGGTTTTCGGTCACGGTGCCCGGAGGCTCCCCGCGCACACCCGTAATAGGAAAAGTGTCCGTTTTGGTTCCTCAAAAAACTTTTGTAAAGGGATTATTTACCGAATCCTGATGTTTTTCATTATCTCTCACCAGTCCAAATATTTGCACAACTATTAAATTCACCTGATACTAGTGCCATTTCGACAACTCCGGAAATTACTAGCACCGGCGGATAAGACGAAACCCGTTCGTTTAATGGAAAGAAAACGGTGAGAGCGATTCCTGGCTAGGTACTCAAAACTCAAAGCGGATTTATGACTTAGATTTAAAAAAATGAGAAAATTATGACTTTTATTGACAGTCGATCAATTTCACTATGAGAGAAACTATGTTTGATTAGATTGTCCAATAAATCTCGAATTAAGTGCATTAGAAGGGCCATTAGTGCGTATTGTCTGAGTTTTACGCGCATTCTTCCGCTGCGCGTTCCTTTCTTCCCGTCTTTCTCTCACGCACAGAGGTGAATCTCCCCCACACAAAAGGGTCCAAGTTAATTAGACAAATATGCATGTTATGAGGCGAGCAGGGTCGGTGCTACACATAATGCTAGTCACCAAGTTATTGTTCTTGTTCGCCGGCCATTGTGGACCTGTCACGGCTGCACCGATTGCATTACGTAGAATGATTTTACACTTTCCCGTCCCGGATCATGATTAAAACGTCTTCTGGGAGGTGTCGGCCACGTAACGCGATCGATTTCTCCGCACAAGCAGAAAACGCCGCACGATAATCGCCAAAAAAAAAACGAAGGAAAACCGCATGCACGGTGGTTGCGACGTTTTATTAAAACGCCGCTTTAATTATGGAATTTAATAAGGCGGTGTTTTTGTCGCCGGCGATTACGCGTCGTAACGCTTGCTCGACAACAAAATACTTGTTTACGGCGGTGATTATTCAATATGTTGCATCCGCAGAAGAACAACGAAAAACTAAAGCCGCTTAGGCTAATCAACACATAACTTACACAAAAAAGAAACACATCCGCACCACATGCGCCGCTGGTATTTTCCAATTAACGCGGTTTTTAATTTTCTTCAGAAAATATTGCATTTTTTCGTTCTACATGTAAGAGCGTTACGGTGAGAAAATTCGTTGCAAATAACTTCTAGCTTTCGGGTCACCCTATCGAGAGTGTAATTGCGTCGCAGTTTAACCTTCGGAACTTGGACTGTTCCATAGACGACACTAAACAACCCCGGACGACCCTTTTCTTTTTTGCCCCAGCCGCGAAGCGTTCACGTCGCACGCCGACCCGATTGAGTCTTGTGACCGCCCGCTTGGCACACAGGCCACATTGAGAGTTATTCTCGCTTCTGAACGGTGTTTGTTTTCGGGTGAAAAAGTAAACGGGTATATTGCCCGGTTGTTAATTGTTTGCGGCGAGTCCTAGGCCTCTCTAAAGGCATGAATAAAAACTGGTGATTTTTATTCCATTTATTTTAGTAATTACGATGATGACTTATGTTAGTTCCAACAATTCCAGTCAGCATCCATCATCGATCGCCGGCTTCTTAATTTTGTGGTTCGGCAAGCGACGTCATTTAAGTAATTAGGATAATTCGGAAATCCTAGACGCCTCGGTGAACACGCGAAGGTCGTGCAGGTACTGCCGCCGCTGCATGCGCTGTCGGGCGGCCCCAATTATCGACGTTGGTGTTCCCCTCATTTCGTAAAAGCAAAAGGTGCACGGAGGTGTCCGCGATAGCATACGCTCGCGGAGACAGGACACCTGTGTGCGGAATGAAACCGCAGATATCTCGGCCGGATTTTTTTCACCGCCTGACCTCTCGAAATTATTAAGCCTGTCGTTAAGAATTTATTACGCGCGGTTTGGTTTATTTTATAATTAAGAAGTCGTGTTGGTATTAATCTTTACAAAGTTGTTGTGGCTCTCGGGATCGAGACGTGTTTATTGCTTTGCCTCGTGGTAAATAAGCTGTCAAATTTTTATAATTAAGATTCACTATGCATAGAACCCAAATATTTAATTTTTTTTAAAGCAAATTTTGTCAATACTTTATTGTTCATTATTTACAAATGCCGATGCGCTAGTACAATAGACATCAACGAGTGTCCAGGTCACCGCAAGCCGTCACCTCTACTCTTCACCAAGGCCAAATTAACTACTTCGATATGGTGTACAGTTATAGACTATAAACACTTCCACTATAGTGAATACAGATTTTCATGCTTGTGGCATGTGGCTGAGTTACAATTTCTTTGCCAAATTTGATTTAACAAAATCGACCTACAAAAGAAACTTTTTTTTTTAGGGTGATACCAAAAGGTTGATGATTGATTTCGTTGAGTTTTTATTTCATTTTATAATTCCGCCATAAAAACGTCAGACCATGTCCACGGATCCGGCGGCGTGTCAAAAAAATCTAAACGCGAAGCGCACTAAAGCCGCGTTCGCCGCGTGAATATTAATTCGCTACTTTGTCGTAAGTGGCGCGATGGTGTGTGCGATAGCAGCGCGCCGCGGCGTTTCCATGTACCAGTGCGCGACTTTTCAGCGCTCGCTTGATGGATATCGCGGCGGAACGTATCACCACGCCAACGCAATAACGTCACTCGTCATATCTTTTCGAGCTCTTTTATGTAAGCTTTCGCTCGAAAATACTTCTTACAACAAACACCTAAACTGAATTAGCAATTCGGCAAGATGTCTAGGTATGTACTGACCGAGCTAAGAGCGGGCGGTGATGGTTTATAAAAAGGGGGAAAAAAAATTTAGGATGCCTGCTGCAATGCAGTTTATCAGCGGAGGATCTGTGCCCACAAAAACCGTATCGGTAGGCCCGGCTAGATTTTCAGATTAATATGTTTTATGCCCAGATATTCGGCCTAATAAAAATTCTTCCTGGATTCCGTGCCGTCGTTTGTTTTGACGTTTTCATGCCCGAGAAATAATTGGACCCGAACGAGTTTGGAACGCTTCGCGTGGGGTAAAAAAGACACGGCCTTCGGGAAACGTTAATGAGAAAGCTCAATCGCTCTAAAATTTTAAAATGTGCCCCATCTGAGACGTCCACGTAATTCGCTTCAAAGAGATCTTAAAAGATATTTTTTTAATGTAGTGTTACGTCCCGTTTTCGGGTTATCTATTTTGGTTTCAGTGATCGCTCTATCTGTTTACAAATTCTAAGGTTCTGGTTTGCAGTCTCTTTCCATAACAGTTGGGGACACTGTTAATTTTCTAGAATTCAGAGCGGAAGGGGCGTGTCCTCAATATCCGGCTTGTTAGACGTCATCATTTGGCGTGCACTTCACGAACTGTGGTCGCATTTTCGTTGGAGCTTATTCTGGAAGCTTGTGTTTGGAAACTGACCACCCAAAAGCTGTTGGGGATCTTATCCTTCCTGAATGACTTCTGGAAGTTTAATCCGGTGCTTTCGTGTCGTTGAATTTTCTTTGAGGTCGCCACGTGCTAACGAGCCGACGCGTCGCAGTTTTTTCTGCTCTAGGCCCCTACTCTACAAGGGGTAAGTCTTTTTGGTTCAGTTTCAATTTCGTTGTTGTCTTTTACTTACTTTCGTGTTTCTTCCGTTAGCAACTACGTGAGGGTTTCGTGATCTTGACGTAAGCGTTCGGTTCTTCCCGAACACCACCGTTTCCGAGAGCCTCTTCTACCATAACGCCTTCGTTCACCGTTTTGAAACTCATGAAAGAGCTTGCTACCTACCTGCGTAGATAGGCAGAAGTTTTACATTGGAGCGAAACTTTTCTCCAATGTTGCCAGCCAGCTACAGTGGGACGGGAGGGTTCAAATCCAAACCGCGAAGGCCAAAACCCATAAGAAAATAGGCGCCACTTAATTTTTTTTGAAAGGGGGACAAGGTGAAAATTAAGAAAACCCGTTACATCCAGAACACGTCAATTTACTTAGTCACAAACAACAATCATAAAAGAATACACACAAATAAATAATATATGGGGAACACAAACGTTTACAACATATTCAACTTGGTCGGATCCGAACTTCGCATTAAACTATATTAAAATAATTCAAATCGTAACTAGTGCAACAGAATACAACAGAATGCAATCTCCGGTTATTTGCGCGCGTCAACGCTCGTCTACTTATATCATATTTAAATTACACCGGCAGTTACGCAATAAGTTGCAAGTTTAATTGCGGCAAAATCAAAGTAATGGGTCAAAAACTAAATCCGCGAAATATCGCTCAAAACTAAGAAAAGAAATTGTAACGCTCCGACCTTTATTCCTTTGATGTCCGATTCGTTTGTCGGTGTCTTTGCGGCAATGTCGCAGCGACACTTTGTAGTGTGCCGGCTTCCGCGTAGAGGGGCGAGGGAGGGAACTTCCAACGCCGTAATTCGCGATGCACCCAACGAGAAATAACTCTTGATATAGGTCCAAGATTAAAGTCTAGGATTAACGATAGCTCTTGCTAGAAGCTCACGATAAAAGCCTATAAGCAATAAAATAAAACGAACACATAAGTCAAACCGAGAGTTGCTGCGTATAGAACTTACTTCGGTCTGTTACCGAAGCTGGGACAAACCACGGGACACGCGGTTTTTCCTGTCTCACAACTGGGTCTAATCAGAGTCGGCAATTAGCCGTAGAAATGCACTAACATCCCTTCGATGTAATGGCACGCACAAATAAAAATATTTACGAAAAGAGAGTGTGACCCAAGAGACGGCAAGTTTCGTTCTGACAATGGCGCAACATTTCTCGTTTGACAAACAAGGAACGATTATAAACAAGCGAGACACCTTCTAATCCTACCTCCGGGGAACTTTCTTAGTAACAGTGGGAACCAATCGGCTGAAAGGGCAAAGATCACGCATAATACGCGTCCAGAAGTAGAACTTCGTTATAATTCGTTCAATTCCTCACATACACGCGATTTTGAACTCAAATAAGGATGGATTACGTATATAAAATGAATTTGTTTATATAAATGAAGGTCCTGTTAATAGAAATATGCTAAAACGAAAGTTTAAGAAAAATTACGCCGGCGAAATACGGGTATTCCTACACTGACTGCAATGTGTACAACGACGCGGTCCAAGGAATAATCCGACACGTCGAATTTCGCATATACAGGGCGTGTTCGGAACAGAAATGAAGGCTGGACGGTGGCAATGCATATACGGGGGTATTCAGAACAGGTATGAAAAAATGAACTGTAACAATCTGCCGATCTGTATTGAACAAGTTTCGTGTGCTGCAGCCCTTCCAGACCGAACATAACTTAGAATGTACTAACTCTCTGTATCTTTTACGTTATGTTTCATTACGTTAATTGTTGGGTTGCCTTTCTACAACGTGTGCAGTCCTAGTGTCTTCCACTGTACTACTTGAAACCTATTCGCTAGGTGGCGCCCCTTTTTCTTTTACATCCAGGTATCGAGCTACCGACAATCCATTTGTAGCCCACCCCGTCTCCACTGAGCTGGGCATAAGTTCATGTAGTTTTTCTTTAACATCGACGATTTTCCCCCCAGCGTTCGCAACTCATACAAGGTCAACTAGGTAGGTAATAAAGGTAGGTAGTAGTAGTGTGTCGGCACTTCTGGATAGATCATAATTTGCTGCATCAATTAAGGAATCATTAACAAATTAAAATGTGCTACGTCAAATTTGCATTAAGACTCGAACCCTTGCGCGTAGAACTCTCGAGCTTCAGGTACCACAGCGCCACCTTTTCTTCTAATATGAGGTTCAGAGAATCTTCAAAAGACACCTCCAGATATATCAACTCCGGAGGCGCGTTGGATTCAACTTGCTGCCTTTCTGCACGGGGCGCCTACCAACTAAACTCCTTTCCTCTTTCACCACTCTGCGCAGAGGTAACCACCTCTAGGCGTTTCTTCCTCTGCGAACGCTATCCTTCCTTCTCTTCTCGTTCCTTTCCTCTCTTCTTTTCTTTACTCGTCCTCTTTCTCTTTCTTTCCCTCGCTCTGCCCATCTCTCTTCTTTTGCTATTTTGAGCTACAACGTCTTCTCCTTTTCATTTTTATCCATCATGATGGCTCGCAGCATGCGGGTTGTTACAATCCAGCTCTCCTCGCTTCGTATTATAATCTCAGCCACATTCTCTTGGGTCACTCGAGTGCCCAACCTCATTTCAGTCTGGTTGCTTAGCTCTTCCCACTCCACTACGTTCTGGCGTGTAATTTGGCTCCTCGCTGAACCAACGCTTCGGCGATTGTGGCATCTTTGTGTCTTTTCCAAAGTCTCCGCGACCCCATACCTCCCCTTTCTCTCTCGTGCGCCACTCTTCGACATTTTTATTCCGTCGTTCCTGCCACCACCGTGAGTGCAAATCTTTCCTGGTGTGAGGGACGGGTGGTTAAAAAAGTAATGATAACAGAAGGGGGATGAATTCTCCTTTACTTCCAACTTTATCAATTTTACAAGGCCTCGACGTCGAAACACCATGTTCTTCTAGATGCCTCGACGAGAGTAATGCCCAAACTAGACCATATACTCCTAGACTGAGTATGCATGCAGTTTGTTTACAGCCAACTTAACGGATCGGGGTAAGGGGAATGTGCGACTGCAAGCAAAACTCGACCTTAGAAGATTCCGCAAATCCGACGTTTCCATTGGCTAGTTTACCGGTACCCTCTAACACAACGTGTCTTTTCGTTTCATTTGGACACTAGCGGCAGTTGTTGATGGTGTTTGGAGGTTCCTTTGTAAACAGTAAACCCCTTACCCTCCCTGCCGTTGATGTTCGCAGAATCTTGAGCGACATACTTAGTCTAGAAGTGCCTTAATTCCCAAAATTGTTTACACCACAAGTCAACAATTTTCACTTCTTCTTCTCCTCACTCTGGCACTCGGGCGCTGGCTGTCTGATCTGATTATACTCGTATAGTCTTAAACCTGAAATTAAATTAAATTCCAATCCCTGGATCGTTCGCTTTTAACTATGTTTACATAACGCGGTTTTTTGATGAGTCAACTCGGCGATTGCAATACGCTACGAACGCAGCCTCGTTTCTCAAAGGCCAGCCCCGACTCATACTGGCGGAGCTTTTGACAAAGCGAGGCGTTTGTTTACATAATTTTTAGGTGAACGTGTTTCCCGCGCTCGCTTAGGCGATTTTGTATCGAGCTTAGTTTATGTAATGAGCTTGATGGTTATGAAACGCCCGATTTCTTACATCCCTTCCCCCTTACTTAAAAAAAGTTGGCGATTTAGGCAACTCTTTTCATAAATTAAACGCTAAAAGATATTTTGATGCTGTCTTGCACAAATTCCTTAGAGGTTTCTACCTTGCAGGAGGCAACGCCTGTCTTACTATTTAACAAGGACGTTCAGGAATCACTCCCGCACTACATGTGAGTCAGATATCACGTCACACCATCTGGCTATTCGCGAATTAGCATTTCAGGGACTCCTTTTTGGAAGTGATGGAATAACCCTAACACTGGCTAAACTCAACGGTGTGATTAGGGCGTGGCCCAACCTCGGCCAGGCTTTGTCATGGATCCGCCGTCCGTTTGATTTGGAACCGATGCTGTTGACTTCTCTAGCCTTGGATAGATCCGTGCTCACAAAAGTGCTGACTTGAAGTCATTTTAAATTCACTTCTCTCTGGGTCGAAC
The DNA here is from genome assembly GCA_033060865.1 of Dorcus hopei. Classification (NCBI taxonomy): domain Eukaryota; kingdom Metazoa; phylum Arthropoda; class Insecta; order Coleoptera; family Lucanidae; genus Dorcus; species Dorcus hopei. Next base: position 25,451,636 of record CM065426.1, read on the forward strand.
TGGACTTTGCTTGACGTGGGTTCTTTCCATCCTGGTCGGGTTCCAACATTTATGGATTAAGGCCTTTACCACCTGTCCCTCTTCATAAACCTTCTTGCTTGATTTTGCCCACTGTCTTCAACCATTGTTACAACAATTGCCAGATCATCCGCGTATGCAATGAGGATGGAACCTGCCTCCAAGTTGATTGTACAAGATGTTCCACAGGGTTGGTCCTAGAACCGACTCATGTGGAACTCCACACGTTCTTTTCCGAAACTAGCTCTTTCGGACGAATAGGACCCAATTATCTTAGTCAGTGATTTATCAACTTGGTATTTGTGTACTGCCTTCATTACCTCGTGCCATGAGGCAGTGATGAAAGCATGTCTGAGGTTTGAGGCTACCATAACACGGTAGCGACGGTTTCTGTCAGCTTTGGCACGTATTTCGTCGACCACCCCCTGTACCTGACCAATTCCGGCAGAATCCGTGCTGACTGGGGCGGGGCTTATCCATTATTAGTGTTTCCAAGACCTTACCGAGTACGTCCGGCAGACGTATCGGGCGATAAGTCGCGTCCTCGTTTGTGGTTTTCCTGGGTTTTTGGATTCAAAGATATAAATCCCTTTCAGCCGAGGAAGCTGAGCAAGACTTCAGCAAGGGGAATAAACACTTGAATTATTTCTCACTCATGTCGCGTAAGCGTTTGAAAGGCGTCGGGGAAGTCGGCCAGGAAGAAGGCGAGGAAAGCAAGCCAAATAGAGGACGTAGATCGAAAGGTATTATCTGCAAATCTCTTAAGATGTATCATTAACTGGCGTGTGTCTGATTAGAACTGAAAATATCTGACAATGAGATGGATGAGTGGATGGATAGTTCAGATGAAGATTCGTCGGACGGTAAGGAAAAAGAAGAGCAGACCATTAGCGAGTTTTTAAAATAATTTTAATTCTTTAGCAACGGACAATAAAAAAGACAGAAGTCGGAACGTGATGCGGAGGTCGAGGCTTTCGAGGACTCCGACGATGATGATGGGGAAGGACGAGAATTGGATCGTATATCAGAAAGTGGAGGGTTTTTGGCAGCGCCATCTGTACGCCAAGAGGCTTACTCAAGTCGTGATTTTGGCCCTGCTAAGAGAATCGGGCTTAAAAGAGTATTTTGTGTTCGCTTTGTTCATTTTCTGCTTCCTCTTGTTTTTCCTTGAGACGGCGATGTTTTGGAAGAGATAAGATCGACCTTGAAACGGCGATATTTCGCCGAGGCAGTTTCAAGCTTGGTGCTTGGCGAAGTGTAGGGGCTGGAGGCTGCTTTTTTTTTGGAATAATGAAAATTTTTTCTAAAAGAAAGCAAAAAGCCCACTTTTTACTGCAGCGTGCACTCTCAGGTTGTTTGCTTGCTAAGGCGTCGTTTCTTTTCAGCGGACAATGCGAATTCGCATGCCATTAGTGTCATATACGAGTCTCTTCGAGGCCTTCTAATGGCAGCTAATTAATTGCCGAAGAAAGAGCTGTGCGCCGGACGATGGCTTTTAGCACGTCGACGTGATGAAAATAAGGAATTTTTATGCGCGATGCCTCAAACGATCGGACTTCTTTCGAAAGGCTTCGAGAAATGAAGAAGTGTTATTTTTTTTTAAATAAATTAAACTTAAAAGTCTCGACTTCTTTTTAATACTCGGTGACTTTAGTCCTACGTCCAAAATTGTACTAATTTTAAAAAACATTGGCTGAATTGAGGGTTCGATGGCGAACAGAAGGAGAAGCCCAATTTCTAGCATCACGGTTAGTTATAAATGGAAGAGAATTGGTGCATTTTTCTTGCCTCAAATTATAATCATCGGCGGCGACGTTGCCGAGAGTGCTCGCTCGTCCTTCCGAGCGAATTCCTGCCTGCCCAGGAATGTCGATCTCGCCGATTCGAACCTCACAAAACACAAATTTGTTTGACCGTGTGAACGCTGTTACACGCTGCAGAACATTCTCGTGTGTTCAAGAGTGTCCTCAGATCGGAAAGAACATACTCGAGCCAGCCGGCGAATAGAAGTCGGACATGTCGTCGGCCTCCACGGGCTTACGCCTTCATTTATCGCCAGTTTCGTTTGGGAATTTGGAAAATGCGAGCGAAACGCCCGAGGCAAATCAAATCCCCATTGCTCAGATTATTTTGGAATTTTGATGTGAATTGCGATAATAAAACGGCGACTTCGACGAGTGCCCAGGTCACCGTTGGCCGCCGCCACCCCTACGTTTCACTTAGTTAAGATCAAAGCATTGCTTATCCAAACTAAACACCAAAATATAAATATAAAGAAGACTGCTGGCGCTGCAAGCAGTTCAAACTGTTAGTAGGTAAGATAGGAAAATTGTGAGTACGGACCTGGAAGATGAAACTTGAGAAGTGCCTATATTATTACATGAGCGCAGAGAGGTATCAGTGGCGCGCGGATTAGGCAACAACTGATTGATGATTTCATTAAAACGCTTCGGTGACGAGTTAATTACCAACCACTCACTGAACATCGACGGCAATTAGTCAAGTGCCAAATCTCCGTCGTGTCACGTCCCTCTCTCTCTCTTTCTCGCCCCTTTCGTTTAGAAAATCGAACGCGCCTCCTCTCTATCGCTTCGAACGCGACCAAATCATTTCTCGGCTTTCACACGTCCGCCGCCGCCGTCGGGAAATTAATTCGTCAGCGGCAAGGACATAAAGGACTTTTACGTGCGCGCGTTATCGTATTAGTGCGTGTATCGCGACCCTCTTTCTCACCTTCTTTTACGTAATCGCGCTTAATTTATTAAGCCGTATCCGTATCGTTTTATGACAAACGGCGTGCACGTAATGGCGTAATCATTCACGTACTCGTTCACTAATTGCTTCCAGTTCTTCGCGATCAATTTCATAAAACTTACGCTGCAGAAATAATTGGTTTTTAGTAGACCGGAGCTGAAACATGTTCGTAATAATTACTACAAATTTGTTGGTTCATAATTTCCAGTCGACAAGAAACTAACTGGGTTAAGCCCTACGATATCAAAAATAATCTAATCTCGTCCAAACCAAACACAGAAGATAACCAGCTTCAGTTTCAATTGTTGGTAATACAGTTTCAATTGTTGGTGATACCAAAGCCCAAGCCGAATAAACAAACTCCATCAAGCGATGGTCATTCGATCGTAAAACGATAGTAAAACTGATGTGCTCAACATAATGATGAATATTGCTGGGGGGGTCCTTGGATTTCGATTGTTATCGTCATTACTCATCGCGATGCATGCAGAAGGTGTTCGAAATGCCCTTCGTTGCACAGGTCAAGGTTTGTATTCAGTATTATCAGCATATCTCCCAAAAGATGCCGTTGGGGGGAAAGAGGTTTTACGCATGGTCACCTATCCACTGCTGCCGTACAGCCCGTTATTTATGGGACACACACAGAAGTGTGAAATACATGCGTTAGATCGCACATTCAATCACTGGTGTGCAAGTACAAGACCGACTTCAACGAGCGTCCAGGTCAACGCTAGCCGCCGCCGCCCTAACACTTTGTCAAGACACAACATTTTAAAATCGTTTCCACAAAAGCGCGGAACACATGTGTTACACCCAGTGATGGGTGTAATTAAGAAAATAATTACCGCAAGCATAGTGTGTGTTAAGAAATACGTAAGTGATAATTTTTACAAAAAAATAAATAAACACTGGCTTCTTCTTTCTCTCAAATAGTTTTAAGTTATTGGGAAGGATCGAAAATGTATAAGCTACAGCTTCTTAGACCTGTCAAATACCAAGCGCTGAACAACGCTCTAGTTATGCGTAGGACGACAAATTTGAATGATGTACCATCGATTCCTTAACCCCTTCTTGCACGGACAACACTGACTTCGACGAGTGGCCAGGTCACCGCCGGCCGGCCGCTCCTTGAAAAACTATCTTGTAACAGGGGCCCAATTCTTGAAACCATTTGATATCATGTCGTCGATTTGTATAGTTTCGTATGAGACTCTACGTCATTTTGACGTCATGTCGCCTACGACCGTATGCCGACCGGATTTGTCAGTAATTTCAAGAAGGCTTCTAGTCCAACCACCCAAGTACACACCGGACTTAATTTTGAAATAACGTCCTACCATTTTTTTTACACGTTGATTGAATGCTATGATCACAGTTTTGGTCATGTTCATTATGCAGAGTGTCCCATAAATGAGGGACCATAATTCAAGGGCTAACGCAATGATACTTGCAAATGTAAATGAAAATGGTTTGCTTGGCACAGGCTCGTTTTGCTTATAAATTCTATGCATCGTTCAAAGCGAAGGTAACTCGATCGTAAAACGATAATAAAACTGATCTGCTCAACATAATGATCAATATTGCTGGGGTCTTTGGACTCCTTCAATTGTTATTGTCATTACTCACCGCGATGCACGTAGCAAGTGTTCGAAATGCCCTCCGTTGTGCAGGTCAGGGTTCGTATTCAGCATTACACTTCAGCATATCTCCCAAACGTTGCCGCTTTCGTAATTTTTTTAGAGGAAAAAAGTTTTTTTGTCCATGATTTTATATTTGAGATCCGATTGCAATTCTAAATAACTTCTCTAAGTAATATTTTCGCACATCTGAAAAAATAAAGGTACTTTATTCCTACGTCGATTTCGCATATTTCGACCTCCTCGGTATATGATTTATTTTTGTTTACTTTTTCCACTTTTCCACTTCTTACCCGTCTATCTTCTGCCATTTTCTAATCTTAAATGTTCCTAATTTACTTGTCACTGTTTGTGTAATATTGTTACGAATTCAAGACTCACAAGCTAACATTTTAATTAGTTTCATCGTTCTTTATTTCGCTGTTAACTAGCACCTTCAAAGTTGTATGAAATCTCGCACCCGGCTCTGCTTTTACAGAGGCCCCCTCTTTCGGCAATGCTATGCAACTGGTGCAGAACTATCTCGTACAATTTGTTACAGTTAAATTTCCCGCTAAAATGTAGCGGCGATGTACCGCTTAGTAATTTCGTTTTAACATCGTTGGCTACCCTGATGCCCCTTCTCTACACCGCCAGGGGGGGAAAACCTGCGTACTGTGATCGTTGAGTTCTCATAGGTCATGAAGGCCCCATGTGACTCTCAGGCCGCCTGTCATTGGTTGTCGTCGGTAATTCCTACGCGTCGAAGCGACCCGCTTCATCTTCAACCCGAACGGGTCCTCTTTCTTGTTCGAGCTTTGTGCCGGTGTGTCGAGTTTTTCGCGTGTGATAAATTTAACGGATTTCTTGCTCATTCGAGAAGTACATCAATAGCAGCTTTGCTGGAATATTATTTAACACCGCCGAACAACGATTGGAGACTGTTTTAACCCCCTTACGAAGCCTGAGGCTCCAGTTCTCTCAGGTAAAATATGACGACGCATATCGACAAGCGGGCCAGCAATGGCCGCTAACGAAAACCATTTCTTCTACTTAGGCTTTTCCGTTTGGGCGCAAGTTACAGCGCAGGCTTAGGTAATCCCCGCAAGCTTACACGCGAGGGTTTCTCCGTTTATCGAGAGTTGGTGCCCCGACAAATTCTTGTTATACGTCTGCCGTTCCCCGAGTAGCGTGGGTACGCCATTTTGAAACCTACCTGTCATCGACTCGGACAGGACCACTAGATGGCGTAGTGACAGCCAACTTCACAGCAAGGACGCTACATGTCAGTTATCGGTCGCGACTTTTATTGCGCATGCATTTTTAAGAGCGAATTAAGGCCTCTTCATGCGGATTTAATTGATAGAACGTTTTACTAGAGAATAAGCTCTCTTTTGTAACGGCATAAAGTGTTTTCCTCTTTTTTTTACTTGTGCAATAAATTGTGTTAAGTTTAGCTTCTAGTTTAATTTCTACTTTCATACACACTCTGATTTATTCGTGTTTCTGCACGACCTGGTCGATTGGAGACGTCGGCCAGTCGAATTACGATTAGTTGTTTTAAATCGTTTTCTGGAGCCCTTTATAAGTTTACCACCGTCAGTTAACCTGCCCCATTTCCACTGTAGCTAGCAGGGGCACAGCTGATCGAAGAATCGGCAGAGATTTGTCACCTAGAACCGTGGTAAGTAGATTTAATTTAAACTTAATGATAAATTCTGGAAGCTTCTAGATTGCCCGACAACTATAAAAATATTGCAGTCCTTTACAGAGAGAGAGAGTAAAGTCATGAAGTTGATGTTTTTGAAATTCAAGGGCGGAATAAACAGCTGACCAATCAAAAGCGAGTTGCTCTCATTATAAAAGGATTTAGTCTCTCTGATTGGTCAGCTGTTTACTCCACCATTAACCGTTCAAATTAACACTTCATGCCTTTACTCTATCTATAAAGGACTGTAAAAAATGGGCTTGTCAGCGATACCTATGTGCATGAATTTTATTTTTCTTTTGATTTTCCTTCTGAGTCAGTTCTTTCACCTTTGGTATCATTATCGTTCAAACTATATAGCTCTGCTTTAACTTCTTTTTGTTGTAGTTCTCCTATTAATCTCATTATCTAATCATTCATCATTTATGTTCACATTAGGCTTGGCGAATTTAACGACGGTTCTTAAAAAAAGCTTTCTGCTTCTCTTTTGGTTGCCGTTTCTCTCAATCTGTTTCTTTTTATCTTCTCTGTATGGCTCTTTTCGCTTTCTACCAAAGATCTTCTTTAAAAACCTATTCCATTCCAAATTCTGTTTCTTTAGACTTTTCTGTGGCCTTCCTTAAAATTTTATTTCCAGTCTTCAGGGGCTTCTTTTGTCTTTTCGATATTTCCTCTTCTCTCCTCTTTTTCCTGTCCAAGACCTTCTTTAATTTCATTTGGTCTCATTTCTCTTCGTCTTCTTTCCTCTTCCTTCTTTGTAAGGTCTTCTTTCTTCATTGACTTTCTGATCTAAATTCCGATTTTCCTTCGATCTGTAACTATTATTATTATTATTATTATTGAAGCTACTTTTGCTTTTGGTTTCACTATCCGAGCCTTTACCTCATTTTCGTTGCAATTCCTCTAATCATCTCGTCAAGTATTCATTATTCACTTGGCCCAATTTCTCTCCTTGTCTTCTTTCCTCTTTTGCCTTCTAAGATTTAAAAGAATATACCTATCACCATTAGTTCTTCCTCTGATTCACCTCTTCAATTCAAAACGCATGGAAGACGTTTGGAGATTAAATCAGCCTTCAGCCCCTTGGCTGTAGTGTTTTGAACACTGTTGCCCAGTATAAACTTTCAAGAACAACTGTAAGTGGCTGTGGTTTAAAAAAAATCCTTTTCAGAAATTGCACAAGTCAGTAATTTAAAAGTGACCCAAGTGGATGGGCTTCACATCAATGCAACCTGGGAGCCACCACCTGGGCAAGGGGCATGTATAACCTCGTACCATCTCATTCTATGGAATCAAGACGAAATTACCCAAAAAGAGGCACATCCCACGGACACATACTCAGAGTCTTCTCCTTTGGTTGGGCGCATGATTTATGTCGTCCAAGTGAAAGAAAGCAATGGTCAGTGAAATCAAAGAGGGAGTACCAACACACAACAACGTAACAGTAGGCTTTATTTTGATTAGAAAGTATATTTTGAGTATGAGAAGGTGCGGGATCTTTCGTAAAGAGTAAATTCTTCCGAGAAATCAATAACAAAAAAGTTTCCCACACGTATCCGACTTTCCGTCGGTCACTGCGGATGCATACCCTACATGAGATCGATTATGCAGGCTTTTCGAAAATTGTAAATGCCCATCGATGGTTACACCGCGGGTGGTGGTACGCACGTTCGACGAGTGCCCAGGTCACCACCGCCCCGGCCGCCCACTTTTTTTATTTTCGAGATAGGAGCCTGTAATTTTGTATACATTACAAACAACATTTTCTTATGACGTTTTCCCGTATCCTTTGAATTAGGGGCGCTTTACTCTTAAGCCGTCTTCATTTTTGTATGTCCACGCTGTATATCGTAGAAAATGAATTTCACCTGGCATTTCCTAATTTGATTTGAATCAACGCAGAAGCGTTCTGCATCAATAAAGTTTAATCAAAATCGATAGTAAAGAAAAAACCCGCACGTACCAGCGCGCACGAGTGTGCAACGAGTGCCCAGGTCACTACCAGCCGCCCACGCCTTAAAAAACTCCCTCGTAACAATAATTATCGTGATGGATTTATAGTTTATACTACTGGTAACAACAACTTACATAGTATTTTAACCGCGGAACAATTGGCGTAACTAACGCAAGAGTCAATGCATTTCCAGTTGTCAAGGGGAGAGAGACGACCGCATGAAAATCAATTACGTTACACGTGTGCGTATACAAGCACAGGAAGACAACTCATTTCCTTGTGTACTTGCGTGGATTTATGGGAAACATCACGTAGAAGATGATACCTCTTGATATCGCTCTGTGTTTGCAGGATTTTGTGGATATCAAAGACGTATACCCCTTCGCTTGGCATAAAATGAACGTAATTGCATTCAGTCTAACAATATGAACAGACGTATGCGTGTATAAGCAGGAAGACAACTCATTTTGCATGTGTACTCACATGGATGTATGGAAAACATCACGCGGAAGTTGTTACCTCTTGATATCGCTTTGCCTTGCTAGAATTTTCGACCAGCTGAGAAACCGATTACTTATTTAGGTAGTTTATATAGAAAATCGTCTGTGTTCACCTTAGAGGTCACATTTTTTCAATTGCGCGTGGATATCAAAGGCGTACACCCCTTCATTTGGCATAAACTAAACGTAATTGCATTCAGTCTAACAATATGAACCGACGTATGCGTGTATAAGCAGGAAGACAACTCATTTTGCATGTGTACTTACGTGGATGTATGGAAAACATCACGCGGAAGATGTTACCTCTTGATACCGCTTTGCCTCGGCAGAATTTTCGATCAATTGAGAAACTGATTATTTATTTAGGTAATTTATAAACAAAATCGTCTGAGAGGTCACATTTTTCAATTGTACGTGGATATCAAAGGCGTACACCCCTTCGTTTGGCATAAACTAAACGTAATTGCATTTACTCTAACAGTATGAACAGACATATGCGTATATAATCAGGGAGACAGCTCATTTTCCATGTGTACTTACGTGGATGTATGGAAAACATCACGCGGAAGATGTTACCTCTTGATACCGCTTTGCCTCGGCAGAATTTTCGATCAATTGAGAAACTGATTATTTATTTAGGTAATTTATAAACAAAATCGTCTGAGAGGTCACATTTTTCAATTGTACATGGATATCAAAGGCGTACACCCCTTCGTTTGGCATAAACTAAACGTAATTGCATTCAGTCTAACAATATGAACCGACGTATGCGTGTATATGCAGGAAAACAACTCATTTTGCATGTGTACTTACATGGATGCATGGAAAACATCACGCAGAAGATGTTACCTCTTGATACCGCTTATTTTGGTGGTTTATGTATACAAAATTATCTGTGTCCATCTTAGATTGATTGTGAGAGGTCTCTGTATGATAGAAAAAGGAGGAGAGTGTTTCGAGAAAACATGACAGGTCCGAAAATTCCGAATCGAATTTCCGAATTAAACGGACTCACATAGTTTTTTAAGCGCGGAACAATTGGCGTAAATAACGCAGGAGTCATTGCATTTCCAGTTATCAAGAGGAGAGATGAGAGACGATCGCATGACAATCACTTCGTTCCGAGGCGAATTTACGGCGGCCGCTGAAAAATGTGCGCCCGTAATATTTCCACGTTAAGCTGACAGGCTGATTGATGTACGAAATTTCCGAGAAATGTTGAAAATATCGTCGGGCGTGTGATATATATCGCTACCGTTGGAGAATTTCGGCTGCACGTCTTGCCGGCATCCATCTTGGCCGAACGCGAGCGTGGGAACGCTCAATATTGTCACAAATATTCCCGGACCGGAGCAGGAACCATCGAATTCCATTTACTCACTTGTCATTAACGGAGATTCGTTCGGCCGCGTACAGGGAGGCCGTGCCTTCAACCTTCCTCCGCTTTTTACGTCTCGGGGATACACATTCTTGCTCCGCACTCGGCGCGGCAAAAACGAGTGACGCTCTTACGAAACGACAGGCCCCAACGTATAATCGCCCGATATTAAATTTCTCACCGAAATAAAACACCGCGACTTTTCAACGGGACAGAAAAACTCGATTTTACACTCGACATTTGTTACATTCACCCTAATTGGCAAGTAACCCACGGATGCTGCTGGAGACATTGATGAAGGAGAATACATTCTGCACGAAATCATTTAAAAAAAACACACACACATCTTAAAAGGGTTAACATAGAAATCCATATCCCGACGAAGAAGTAGAGTGGATGGAGCGATAATCGAGGGAAATAGTATAAATATTTACATGTCTTCTCTTTTATACGACATTGAAATGTTGATTGAATACGTGATCGTTTATTCCGGCTGACATGCCGTTTGGGTCCGATTTCGCGGCCGAACGTTCCGAAAACGACGGTCGTGTGTTTATTCTGTGAATGCACGCTTTCCGCTCAAATTGCGTTAGTTTTTCACAATGTGGCCGGGGAAAGAAGAGGTTTAAGCGTCACGGAACGCTTTAACGCGATCCGTCGCCGTGACATTGTGCGGCCGCAAAGGCAATTACCGTGCGTGGTGGCGGCGGCGGCCGGCGGTTGCCCGAACGTAATCATCGAACGGCTCCGGATTTCACGCTTTTGTTGTGTCCAAACCGCATCGTTCGTCATGAAATTGAAACTTAACAACGGCAGTGCTTGCGCCTTCTTCGATGATGCACCAATTAGATCGTGTGAGGTAAATCGTTGAAGACATCCTTTTCTTCTTGATACGTAAGATAGACTTGTCACCGAGACCACTGAGTTACACTGATATATTGCCAAAAGCAGATTTTTATTTGTATCTTTCACATCAACGTGGTACAACCGTAGCCGAAGGTAATGTCACTTTACCGTCTTGGATTTAAAGACGACTTCGCCATCATGGTGCTAACTAAGATTAACCTTGCAAAGAAACATGTTTTGAAGCTTGAGCTTCCTCTCTAACGGAAACACTTTTTAGTTAGGCAGGATTTTAAATTTTCAAGGCCGTTAAACTACAAGGTTCATTCGAGCTTAATTTGGAAACGAGGGGAAAAGGGCTTCGGTCGCGTTCGCTGGGGATGAAACTCGGATGTTTTAGAGACCGAGTTCCCCATTTTGTTGGGGGCAAACAGTAGTTTTTTCAACAATGTTGGGGTCAGGTCCATTCAATTTGCAATGTTTTCTTTATGTCTTCAAGAAATCAGTTTAATGATTTATGGATTTACGACGCAAACCAAATTTCCTTCGCCGTTGTAGAGCAAAAGTATTTGGAAGTTCTTCCATCGAGGCAACGCTCCTGCTTCAGTTCTTTTAATCACGTGATCTTACCCCTGACGAATTTGCGCTTTTCCTGTAACTTAACGAGCTCCTACTCTATCTTTGCCTTTTGTGAAATGTTTACCAATTTTTGGACAACCTCCCTTTGACGTTGGAGATATAATAATTATTTTGGATTCAAAGCTTTCTCCTTTCTGAAATTAGAAAACCTTACTGTCTGAATCACTCTGGTAGATAGAAAAGGAGGCTGCTTTTAAAATACTTGGAGGTGGATCAGCTTTCGTCAAAGTTGATTACTTCGATCAAGCTATTGTTACGGTGATAATTTATGTAACATGAAATAAGGGTCAGTATAACAAAACACTTATTAACAACTAATTACAACTACAATTACTTACGTTCTTATTTTGGTCACTTACAGACAATTCCGACTACATGACACTCTGACTAGATGTTACTCTAATGCCGCTGACGTTCGGCTTGTCGCGTATTTATAGGGGTTTTGTTCCCGGAGTTGCCTTGACATTTGTCTTCGGATGTGCACAAGGCACCTTCTAATGTACACGAATGAGTCATACGCCTTGACATTTAGATTTGTACACGAGTATTACATAAATGCAAGTGAATCATACTTATGTTTTGCTCGACTGATTTTTCGCAGCTGCACATTCGTTGGTGCTCTTCTCATCCTAGTTACACTATAACTATCTTGGATTCGTAACTTTCGCCTATTTGGTAGACCAGAATTCTTTTCCAGAAATTAGAAGACCTGAGTATTCGTAAATAGAAAACGAGAGGACCTGTGGATACTAAATATATTAAGACAGTCCACTTCTGATTGATCAAATTTTAATTGGAAGATTATTTTGGCCAGGTTATGATTAATTGGATTCAAGACTGGCTAGGTCGTAATTAATTGTAGGTACCTTTTCGCAAATTGGAATATCCAACTTGAATGCACCTTGTACATAGAAAATATTTGGTCAGATCGTGACCAAACCGTGAACGACTATTTTGGCCAAGTCATAACTAATTCGTTTCAAAACTGGCTGGGTTATAGTTAATCGAAATCAAAATGTCGTATTTTTGAAATACCTAAGCACTTTTCAGAAATAAGAAGACTTCGTCTGGCATAAACTAAATGCAATTGCATTCAATCTATCAATATAAACAGACGTATGCGTAGAAAAGCTGGAAAACAATTCATTTTCCACGTGTACTTAAGTGGGTGTATGGAAAACATCACATGGAAGATATTACCTCTTGATACCGCTTTATCTGGGCAGAATTTTCGACCAGCCGAGAAACTGATTATTTATTTAAATAGTTTATATACAAAATCGTCTGTGTCCATCTTTTAGAGGTCACATTTTTCAAATGTAAGTGGATATCAAAGGCGTACAGCTCTTCGTTTGGCATAAACTAAATGTAATTGCATTCAATCTAACAATATGACCCGACGTATGCGCGTATAAGCAGGAAAAGAACACATTTTCCATGTGTACTTACGTGAATGTATGGGAAACATCACATCAAGGTGTTACCTCTTGATTTTGCTTTGTGCTTGCAGAATTTTGTGGATATCAAAGACGTATACCCCTTCACTTGGCATAAAATAGATGTAATTGCATTCGATCTAACAATATGAACAGATGTATGCTTATATAAGCAGGAAGGCAACTCATTTTCCATGTGTACTTTCGTGGATGTATGGAAAACGTCACACGAAAGATGTTACCTCTTGATATCGCTTTGTGTCAATTTTTTCACAGTTAATGTATGTCAAAATTCACATAGGATCCGTGTTAAAATTCACACTTAAACTGTGTCAAAAATCACACTTAATATGTGTTAAAATTCACACTTACCCTGTGTCAAAACACAGACTTAATCTGTGTCAAAATATGCACACGTATATATAAAATTTCATTGTCAATTGTGTTAATTTTTCCACAGTTAATGTATGTCAAAATTCACATATGATCCGTGTTAAAATTCACACTTAAACTGTGTCAAAAATCACACTTAATATGTGTTAAAATTCACACTTACCCTGTGTCAAAACACAGACTTAATATGTGTCAAAATATGCACACGTATATATAAAATTTCATTGTCAATTGTGTTAATTTTTCCCACAGTTAATGTATGTCAAAATTCACATATGATCCGTGTTAAAATTCACACTTAAATTGTGTCAAAAAGCACACTTAATACGTGTTAAAATTTACACTGAGTCTGTGTCAAAATGTACACATGTATATGTAAAATTTCACTGCCAATTCTGTTAATTTTTCCCACAGATAATATATGTCAAAATTCACGCTTAGTTGTACGTCAAAATTCACATATAATCTGTGTTAAAATTCACACTTAAACTGTTTAAAAAATCACACTTTAGAGGGCCTATTCTGTATCAAAAACGTTAAATTTAAAGGGTTGTTAAATTTTATTACCATAGTAACAGCCAATCACAAGGCTTTATTTTGAATTTTAACATACCCTTAAATTTTAACAGCCTGTTAATAAGTTACAGAATCCGCCCTAATATATGTTAAAATTCACACTTACTCTACACCAAAGTTTACACACGTATATGTAATGTATATGTAAAATTTTACTGCTAGTTGTGTTAATTTTTCACACGGTACGTTTGCACTAAAGTCTCGTGTTAATTTTCACACAAAAGTCAGTGTGGAACACGGCGATTGTGTTCATTTTAACACAGAATTATCAGCGGTATAATAACTATTAAACCTCGAGTGGTTGAATTAAAATAATTTTCATACGAAATCACTAAAACGATCTTGAAATTACGTTTCTGACACGTTGGAAGTCGCCTGAAATTTCACCTGAAAGTCACCTAAACTAATGACAATCACTAAATTGGCAACATCGTTTTAAAGCTTGAGCTTAGCTTGAGTTAAGACATCCTCGAAGATCGATAGATTTTTGACCTAAAATTGTGTGAGAATTGACAAATATTTAGCAACAAATACAGAGAGAATATAAAAATTTGAAAAATTAGCTGAAAAAAGTCGGTCTTGATTATAAGGGAATCCTCTGGATGAGGCTCCAACATCTAGCAGTAGATTGCGTTATGGTTCTCGAGCTACTCTTTTGCTGATAATTGATAAATAAGACCTCAAGTAGAGCTAAAGATTTGCAGCAATTTCAATTGAAAAATTAGGGTTGCCAAAGTTAATGATCGATCGAGCACTGCAGAATTTAGTGGTTATCAAAGACGTATACCTCTTCGTTTAGCATAAAATAAACGTAATTGCATTCAGTCTAACAATTTGAACGGACGTATGCGTATATAAGCTGGAAGACAAAGCATTTTCCATGTGTACTTACGTGGATGTATGGAAAACATCACGCGGAAGATGTTACCTCTTGATACCGCTTTACCTTGCCAGAATTTTCGACCAGCTGAGAAACTGATTATTTATTTAGGTAGTTTATATACAAAATCGTCTGTGTCCATCTTAGAGGTCACATTTTTCAATTGCACGTGGATATCAAAGGCGTACACCCCTTCGTTTGGCATAAACTAAACGTAATTGCATTCAATCTAACAATCTGAACCGACGTATGCGTATATAAGCAAGAAGACAACTCATTTTCCATGTGTACTTACGTGGATGTATGGGAAACATCACACGGAAGATGTTACCTCTTGATACCGCTTTGTCTTGGCAGAATTTTCGACCAGCTGAGAAATTAATTAATTTCTTGTGAAAGTTTATCGCTACTTTTCAAGTTGAAATGAAACATACACGTACGTTCAGTGTACGCCAAGAGAATTCTGATAATGACATTAAACAAAGTCATGAAACTCAACCGGTACGCACTGGACCCGTTCGGGGGCAATCGAAGTCGGTCGCGGGTATTTTAAAATTCAGGGCAATTCGGTTTTTGCCCGTCGAATTACCATCGAAATTGCGTGGCGTGGCGGAAGAAAAAGAAACTTTCCGTTCTTTGACGTTCGCACGGTATAAATCTGCGCTCGCTCGTCTTTACGAGAGGGAAAAAAAATCGACCTCCGTCTTATTGATGCGTGACGTTTTTATTTGAAATTTTAATTCGATCTTATGGAATACGGCGGCAGTAAATATGTCGCGCGATTTGAAATTTTATTGCGAGCCCTTCGCTTCTACGTACACGGGCAATTTATGTGGCCCACTTATTTACTGGAGTCAGTTTTGAGCCACGATTTTGCGCCAAGAAAGTTCAATTAGTTTAGTTGCAAGAAATATCAATAGATATGATTAATAATTCATCAATATGTACACTCAGAATGAAAAGAAACGTCTCCCCAATTAAAAGTTTGAAAGTCTGACCTCTGCAACAAGTAGGCGAATCCTTGTCGATGTTGGCTTGGCCGCAAACCAACATATTTGAAAACAGGCTGTATACGTGCAGCAATATGAGGCTTAGGTACGTACATCAAAAAGGTATTGGGCATTAGAAAAGAATCTAACGGACGTGATTGTGATTGACGTATTGAGTAAATTTAATCGAAATCGAGACGAGGCCCTGTTGAAAACCGCGCACCGTTTAGTCGCACATTTATCAAGCCGGTTGCGAGAAAAATGCGCTCTCAATTCGCGATCCGGCGTTCCCAAATAAATAATAAATAACGGCGCTCAAATGCAATTATCGACGGGGGCAAGAACGGGCCGCGAATCGAGATCGAAGCATAATCGAGCGGGCAGAAAAACGGCGAATATTAGCGAAACAAATGCGGGGCGCGTTTTTGTCGTTTTAAATTTACCGCTCGGCCGGCTGCGCAGGACGGAGACGATGTACAGCGGAGCCTGCTTTGATTGACAGGCGAGACTCGATATGTATGACACGAGATTCCCCTGACCATAATAAGTGAGTGGGCTCGTCTAGATTCCCGGCACGCACACGCACACGCATATAGGGAGCTCTTGCGTTTTTTTTTCCTCCTCCTCCTCCTCCTCCGGACGAAATTGAAGCTTCCAATGATTCCAAAAACGAAAACAAAAAAAATCTTAACGTATAACTGGTGTTGATAGAACAGTAGCATTTCGTTTTTCTAATAGAAATGGAACACGATGAGTATATTAAAACAGACAATCTTATGGGACACTTTAGGAAAACGTCCACACAAAAGCACAACCTTCTGGGAACACATTCAAGGTCACAAGTCAAGACCAACAACACCGCCAATAAAACGGTCAAAAGTTACATTTTCTGCACTCACCAAAAACCAAAACACATTTGTAATGACCAGGGATACGAAGTCAGTCCACCGCTTGCGTATAAAATGTAGACATTTACTATACAGTGCATAAACATCACCGATACACATGTTCCCGGTTATGAAATATGTAGATCGAAGAGCGGGGGAGGTACGTAATGAGTCATCGGTGACTATGACTGATGGAAAATGATGCAAACAATCATAAAATACAACCATCGATTGCGCTAGTGTGTTAGACAAGGTGGGACAGACGAGTATAGTCAAGTTAGAAGTAGGTGGCCCACTGGTAATGACCATCAAGAAACGAAGAGTTATAACAGCTGATACGAACTATTTAAAAACATACGAACGCACAAAATATTGTTACTAGTAGACTTCGGCGAACTCGGAGAACTCATAAGCTCATGTTCTAAAAACTTAAATGTGCGCAAGAGATAAAACAAGTCCGGCTTTGAAATGTCCTAAGCAACGCCGAAGTCTGGTTATTAGCGAGTTATTTACGATTCAGAAAAATCGTCACTAGGAACTGCTGATATAAACTATTTGAAATTACACACGCCCGCGCACACAAAACCCGTAAACACGAGAGACAAAACAAAATTCAAAGAAAAAGAGACAGAGGAAGCTTCCGTCGAAAAGGCTGGAAGAAACTTTCCGGCCCTGAGAGCTAAAAACAAATTTCGTAAAACGTTTAAATCCAAACCAATTCAACATAAAAAAAAATTAAGTAACAAAAGAAAGTGCTTCGACTCTAACACGCTGGGCAACCTGTGCTACGATCGTGTTATTTTCAACCACTCCTTTTTATTCTCTCTTACCCGGTGCGGGTGTCTCGCACATCCTGATCTTAGAGTGGGAGTCTCACTCTCTCTTACCTAGTGCGGGCGTCTCGCACATCCACATCCTAGAGTGGGTGTCTCACTCTCTCTCTCTTACCCGGTGCGGGTGTCTCGCACATCTTTGAGTGGGTGTCTCACTCTTGCTTACCTGATCCAGTCACAGGAGCCGAAACCGGAAAGTACGCACAGTTTGTGTGGTGTTTAGATGTCGTTAGTGCCTTTAAGACACACCGTATTTTATCGTTGATTAGTGTCCAAGAGACACACCGTATATTACCGCCGCCAAAAATAGCGTTTGGAAGTTTAACATTCGGTTACCAGTCCGTGAGTTTTGTTATTTTGTAAATAAAAACTGCATTTGCTAAGTGATCGACGCTTTCATTTCTGGACCTGGACACCGACGAGCAAACCCGAACGGTCGAACCAACGTCAAGCAGAGCAACGATCAGCAACTGCAGACCACCGTTACAACTTTACATAAATCGACTCCCAAAGTGTGAGGCTCGAATATTACATTCATTAACAACATTACATCAATTTGGCGTCCAACGTCTGAGGCTCGAATGCTACACATTCCTTTTTTATAACACTAGATAAATTTGGCGCCCAACGTGGGGCAAGAACCACACAAATTGGCTTCCGAATACAACATTTCTTATTTATAGCAACATTACACAAATTTGGCGCCCAATAAGTGGGGCAAGAACCACACCCAACATTACATAAACTGGTTTCCAACGTGTGAGGCTCGAATACCACATTCCTTATTTACAACATGCACTCATGTATTGAATATTTGCGTAGAATACCTGACTGTTGCGGTTATAATAATGTTAAGGTGTACAGGGTGTCCCGTGACTTAAGTAACACCGCTCAACTTACGTGACAAGCAATGCAAAGCAAATAAGAAACTCTAATGAAGTTTCGTTCTAAAGCAATCCGTTTCAGAAATACAGGGAAAATACTCGTACAGGGGTTCAATCACAAACCAGACATGATTAACAAAACTTAACAGCTTCGAAGACTTGTGCTTCAAATCAACCAATTTAATCGAACTGTCTTTAGAGATCATTTCTTGAGGATGTTCGTTTTGAAAATGCTGAATCATATTTGCTTTCGCTCCTATCCATTTGCAATTGGATATTATACAATCAGTTTCTTCAAATTCGCAAACTCGTTCATGGCGAGCAACAGCGTTCCATTTTAAATAACGTTTACATCCTCGTTCTTTGTGACCGCAGGGAAACTTGAATTTTTTGGTTAATACTTCCAACGGCTTCAATCGAAATCCGTCACCTGGACATCGACCACAAACGTAATCATTCTGAACTAAACGTATAGGTGTCACCGATAGGTAAGATCCACATGCGCCACATTTTAGCTGCTCTAAAATTTCTTGATCGGCGTTGCGTTCGTCGTCCATGCTATGGTTTTTTTTCTATGCTGAAACAAATTTTAGAACGAGTTAATGTGACAGAAAATTTACTTAAGTAAGATGAATAAACATGTACAGTTGGTGCACATCGAAAAAATCAATAGTGCGAAACATAACAATCTTTCGCCAATGTAAATCCGTCCTTTTCGTAGCACTGAAAAAAAATTTAAATTCTTTTTCTTCAAACGCTTGTGTTTAAACAAATTATATAATGTCCTTATCGATCAAACTTCCTCTAATTTAGAAAGAAGTGAAACTTTCTCACTTTTAGTTAACCGCGAAATTGTCATGTCATTTCGACAGCAAAAATCACGACACTCGACACGAAATAATTAAAGCAGAGAAAATTAACTGTATTCGATTTTCTTTTTAAATCATCTGTACGAGTATAGCTATTTAATGTACTGTAGAGTAGCGGACAGTAAAATCCGGGCACGTCAGTTGCACAATGTAAACCTCAAGTTAATATTTCTGACGATTAATGCATGTCACTAGTAATTCTGACGTTTAATTCGAATTTCATTTATTTATTTTGACAGAAATATAACCTCAATAAACCAAATTTGCCGAAATGCGCACGACATGTCAAATTCTTGTCCGGATTTTATTGTCCGCTAGTGTACACAAGTTAAATTCATCTCTTCCATAATTTGCAATTAATATCTGTTTTTTTTTAGATCTAATTAAAAATTAATGTATTTTTCACTTTTTCGCATAAACCTTTATCTTTTGGAAGTAGTTAAAATTAAGGTGGAATGATTTGACTTGGAGGAAATGAAAAATTCCACCACATTAACACCGTAAGTAGTCAAGCTTCACACACTCGATCTTTACATACATAAGGTGGAAGTATACATATACCGAAATTTGTTAAACACCTTTGTAGAAGTTGTTACAATTTTTCGTGATGATGCGACATCTTTCAGCAAAGAGTTAAAATATTCTTGAAATACAGAATTTTCGAATTAAATATCAACACTATAAAAAGAGAAAATAACCTATTTCACCTCCTTCTTGGAGTAAAAAAAAAGTAACTACCTTGCACGGATGGTCTCCAGGGAACTACCAAAATGAATTTTTTTTTAAGTTTTTCGACATCCCCATTTACAGAGTGTTATCGAACTGATTGGATATATTTTACAGGTCGGTAGCTTGACGCAAGACGATCCAAAATTGTTATACCTATAATATGGTGTCTTGAATGTAACGGTTTTCGAATTGTGAAGGAATAAATAAAGGTGTACAATACTGTCGGCCACACGCGGATTTTGGGGGTGTTGCCCCGCGTTCATCTTTTCGTTTATTCGAAATTTTGTTACAGTTCATTTTTTTTCATTCCTGTTCTGAATACCCCCTGTATATGCATCGCCATCGTCCAGCCTTCATTTCTGTTCCGAATACGCCCTGTATATGCGAAATTCGACGTGTCGGATTATTCCTTGGACCGCGTCGTTGTACACATTGCAGTCAGTGTAGGAATACCCGTATTTCGCCGGCGTAATTTTTCTTAAACTTTCGTTTTAGCATATTTTTATTAACAGGACCTTCATTTATTTAAACAAAATTCATTTTATATACGTAATCCCTCCTTATTTGAGTTCAAAATCGCGTGTATGTGAGGAATTGAACGAATTATAACGAAGTTCTACTTCTGGACGCGTATTATGCGTGATCTTTGCCCTTTCAGCCGATTGGTTCCCACTGTTACTAAGAAAGTTCCCCGGAGGTAAAATTAGAAGGTGTCTCGCTTGTTTATAATCGTTCCTTGTTTGTCAAACGAGAAATGTTGCGCCATTGTCAGAACGAAACTTGCCGTCTCTTGGGTCACACTCTCTTTTCGTAAAGATTTTTTTTTGTGCGTGCCATTACATCGAAGGGATGTTAGTGCATTTCTACGGCTAATTGCCGACTCTGATTAGACCCAGTTGTGAGACAGGAAAAACCGCGTGTTCCGTGGTTGTCCCAGCTTCGGTGACAGACCGAGGTAAGTTCTATACGCAGCAACTCTCGGTTTGACTTAGGTGTTCGCTTTATTTTATTGCTTATAGGCTTTTATCATGAGCTTCTAGGAAGAGCTATCGTTAATCCTAGATCTTAATCTTGGACCTATATCAAGAGTTATTTCTCGTTGGGTGCATCGCGAATTACGGCGTTGGAAATTCCCTCCCTCGCCCCTCTACGCGGAAGCCGGCACACTACAAAGCGTCGCTGCGACATTGCCGCAAAGACACCGACAAACGAATCGGACATCAAAGGAATAAAGGTCGGAGCGTTACAATTTCTTTTGTTAGTTTTGAGCGATATTTCGCGGCTTTAGTTTTTGATCCATTACTTTGGTATTGCCGCAATTAAACTTGCAACTTATTGCGTAACCGCCGGTGTAATTTAAATATGATAAAGTAGACGAGCGTTGACGCGCGCAAATAACCGGAGATTGCATTCTGTTGTATTCTGTTGCACTAGTTACGATTTGAATTATTTTAATATAGTTTAATGCGAAGTTCGGATCCGACCAAGTTGAATATGTTGTAAACGTTTGTGTTCCCCCTATCTATTATTTATTTGTGTATATTCTTTTGTGATTGTTGTTTGTGACTAAGTAAATTGACGTGTTCTGGATGTAACGGGTTTTCTTAATTTTCACCTTGTCCCCCTTTCAAAAAAAAAATTAAGTGGCGCCTATTTTCTTATGGGTTTTGGCCTTCGCGGTTTGGATTTGAACCCTCCCGTCCCACTGTAGCTGGCTGGCAACATTGGAGTAAAGTTTCGCTCCAATGTAAAACTTCTGCCTATCTACGCAGGTAGGTAGCAATTTAGCACAATAGACAAATTTATTTTCGCGAAACTGACGTAAAAACTTGATTAAAAAAAAAAAAAAAACATTGTAAATCGTTTCTCCCAATAGAAATATTACTTTGGATGCAGGAATTTTTTTTCTAGAAACGGATACATTTAGGACACCATATTGTGTAACATTTTTTAATCGTCTTGATCCAAGCTATCACCGCGTGAAATTATTCCACTCAATTCGATAACGCCCTATATTTTAGATCGAGCAGATTTACTTGACGTTTCGCCAACTTATAAAAAGTATCGATAAATTACGGCCTTTTGAAATTGCTACACTTTTATCGGCTAGATAATGAGATAACATTATTTTCTATCATTGAAAAAGCGATAAAAAGTACTTTCGATCAAATGATGTTGTTATTGCGTCACCAAGAAACAAAAAAGCAACAAAAGTGACTTTAGATCTCCGAACGGAATTGAAAACTGAACTTGTAATAATTCAAATTAGCGCCAAAAAGTTTCTTAAACCGAATGGAAAAGAAACAGTACTCGCTTACCTTTAAACTAAGCGCCGCCAGTCGAAGGACCAATGTTAAGCGGCTCCTTTCTGGAATCCAGGAGTTTTCGACGGTCCTCGTAGATGGGCCAAAATGTGCACTGGCTGTTTATCGTAGCGAAACACGAACACTTTTATTTCACAATTATTTACGCCTACGTTACAACGTCGTTCAGAAAAGAAAACAAACGCGAGGTTTTGAGCCTGAATTCTGTCTGAATTTTCATTGCAAAACATGAACTTAAATATGTTACAGAGATTAAAGAATTAAACAGGGGGGGGAATTGGGCAGAAAGTGAAAGAGCACTTCTGATTGGCTGTGGTTCTAATTAGGGGGTGAATTGGGCAGCGGCAAACATGAAAATTTTGGTGAATTCTGTGAATTTAAAATTTGTCTTTAGTCAGAACCCCAAGTAATTTAGACAAAATTTAATCGTCTTTAAGCAGGGTTAGCAATAACGAGCTGAGATTACCTTAATGGGTTATCAAATGCCAGCTTAGCCGCACTTAAGAATCATTAAGAAATATGCATGAGGGTTGTTCAGACAGATTAGGAAAATCCCGGCATTGAGGACGCGAAATGAGTAAATACGGGCCTTATCTGACGTGGGTGATTAAACTATACTAAATTAACATGGGAATAAACGAATACAGAAAATAATAATAGGAACTTAAAATACAATATGTTGATGCATTCAAAATTGGCGCCTTAAAAGCGTGTAGATGTCGTCCGTACAAAGCTCCATGGGCGTGATGGACACATGCGCATTAACACAAGCGTTAGTAGTGTATACAGTCCACTCAAACAATAAAGAAGTGTTCAGCATTTTTGTGAATTTTATTCAACATAGGCAAAGTTACTGAGCCCCAATCAATCAATCATTCAACACAATATATGACTTAAAAACTAAGCTAAATATAAAATTAATCAAGTATAGGTATAACGGTATTGTTTTGGCAATATTAATTTTTTTGTAAAAATTTTCACGATCGCAGTGATTGCAATAAATTGGAATACTTCGAAAACTAAAAAAGATTGATCACAAAGGTGAAGTAATATATTTTTTTTGATAAAAGATGAATCGTATATTTTAACAGAGCTTGCAGAGAATCAATAGAGATTGAAAGTTTTCGCCAATGAACAACTTAACTTTTTTTAAATGCAACTACATAACCAATCAGCTAGAAAATTTATATTAAAAAAAAAAAAACTAAAAAAGTGAAACAAATGAAAACGCAAAAACGAAAGACAGTCGACACTTTAGTTGTTAACTGTTTGTATTTTTCGTTACCGTAGAAAGGGAAATTTTTCAAAAGAGATAAAATGCAAAGTACAACATCGAAACATGCTGACAAAAGACTATCAAAACAAATACAAAAATCGCTTAATTTGAACTTTTTTTTTCAAAAAGAAAAAGAGAAAAAACGGAGAAAATTAAAATTCCAAAACAAAACTCAGGCAGAAATTTATTCAAGGTGAAACAAGGTGAAAACCTTTTAAATTAAAAAAAAAAGAAAACGTTAAAAATCTTTTCCCCCTGATGAATCAACCGGTGAAATTTTTCCCCGACGTCATACTGTATACGTAAGTATACATATACAGGCTGTTTCAGTGTAGGTGCACCAAACGCGGTGTGTCGGTAGATACCGAAAAAAATAAACGTTTCTTAAATTTTTTTTTCTTAACGGTGTGTGTCGACCACGATGTACTATGTTACAAATTAGAAACGCTAAGTGTAAGAGGAACCGCTAATGACTGCACACAAACTCATTTATCTGAAGGAAGGCAAGTGGTAGCCATCCGGAATCATTTTTCAACCGAACCGAACATGAAACGCGGGGTTCCCCAAGGATCTATCTTGTGTCGCCTACTGTTATCTACGCTACTTCATCATCTCAAATAAAACAATGGTGAAACATATTGAGTTCCTTGAATTGTACCAATCAGTAGGTTCGTTCGTTTGTTCTGCACTTTCCACACTTTTATGGAGCGATTCTGCTCATATCGGTAGCAACTGTACATTGTAAAAAGTGTCTCTTTCTCGTCCTAGATGTAAAATCGATTCGTTCTGAACGAAAAGGAATACTTTTATCATTGAAAATGATCAAATGAGTTTGTCATTACGACACCAAGCAACAAGAAACAACTTGAGATCTCTGAGCCGAATTGAAAACTTAACTTGTAATTCGAATGAACGTGAAAATGCTTCTTAAACCGAATCGAAAAGAAAAATAATTCGCTTATCTTTAAAAAGAAACGCTTTCAAACACTTGATTGCGCTGGTAAATGAGCAGTCGGTACAAAAGTATATGCTATAGATAAGTAAACACATATCTTATCTATGCGTGACCAATTTCACTTACATAGGTATACCTATGGGGAATTAGAATATATTGGAAACTACGCTTTATAGATCGTTGAGAATTTGCACACACTAATAATCGAGAACGAACTATTTAAATATTATAAAATCATGGAGTACTCCCGGTTCTACCGGAAGTCGATACTAACTTTCTTATTTGAAATGGAACGCCCCGTACATCGTTACATTTTTGGATTCCCCGTTCAATTCTCCATCTATTGTATTCACTTACATCAAGGCTAAAATGTATTATTAAATTTTTTGTAAAAATTTTCACGATTGCAGCGATTACAATAAATTGGAATATGTATTTCAAAAACTATAAAAGATTGAGAATTGTAATACTTTTCACTCTTTGATCACAAGCGTGATTACTTCATTTTTTTGTTCGTTATCGGCGCGAATCGCGAATTTAAAAGTGGAGACGAAAATTGTGGATTGAAAGAAGAAACAAACGTAGTTGAGATGTCAGATGGATTCAAAATATTCGACGAAACAAAGGACTTTAGAGAAATGCCAAAGTGAAACTTTCGTTTTCGCTTTCGAAAAGAATTAAAAAATACGCGAACACGACGAACGAAACAAAATTCAAAGAAAACTACAAAAGAAAAGGAGACAAGGAAACCTTTCCGACGAAAAGTCTAAAAAAACTTATCGGCTGCTACCTACCTGCGTAGATAGGCAGAAGTTTTACATTGGAGCGAAACTTTACTCCAATGTTGCCAGCCAGCTACAGTGGGACGGGAGGGTTCAAATCCAAACCGCGAAGGCCAAAACCCATAAGAAAATAGGCGCCACTTAATTTTTTTTGAAAGGGGGACAAGGTGAAAATTAAGAAAACCCGTTACATCCAGAACACGTCAATTTACTTAGTCACAGACAACAATCATAAAAGAATATACACAAATAAATAAAATATGGGGAACACAAACGTTTATAACATATTCAACTTGGTCGGATCCGAACTTCGCATTAAACTATATTAAAATAATTCAAATCGTAACTAATGCAACAGAATACAAAAGAAGGCAATCTCCGGTTATTTGCACGCGTCAACGCTTGTCCACTTATATCATATTTAAATTACACCGGCGGTTACGCAATAAGTTGCAAGTTTAATTGCGGCAAAATCAAAGTAATGGATCAAAAACTAAACCCGCGAAATATCGCTCAAAACTAAGAAAAGAAATTGTAACGCTCCGACCTTTATTCCTTTGATGTCCGATTCGTTTGTCGGTGTCTTTGCGGCAATGTCGCAGCGACGCTTTGTAGTGTGCCGGCTTCCGCGTAGAGGGGCGAGGGAGGGAACTTCCAACGCCGTAATTCGCGATGCACCCAACGAGAAATAACTCTTGATATAGGTCCAAGATTAAAGTCTAGGATTAACGATAGCTCTTGCTAGAAGCTCACGATAAAAGCCTATAAGCAATAAAATAAAACGAACACATAAGTCAAACCGAGAGTTCCTGCGTATAGAACTTACCTCGGTCTGTTACCGAAGCTGGGATAAACCACGGGACACGCGGTTTTTCCTGTCTCACAACTGGGTCTAATCATAGTCGGCAATTAGCCGTAGAAATGCACTAACATCCCTTCGATGTAATGGCACGCACAAATAAAAATATTTACGAAAAGAGAGTGTGACCCAAGAGATGGCAAGTTTCGTTCTGACAATGGCGCAACATTTCTCGTTTGACAAACAAGGAACGATTAT
Source organism: Dorcus hopei (assembly GCA_033060865.1). NCBI lineage: Eukaryota > Metazoa > Arthropoda > Insecta > Coleoptera > Lucanidae > Dorcus > Dorcus hopei. Next base: position 25,477,916 of record CM065426.1, read on the forward strand.
AAACAAGCGAGACACCTTCTAATCTTACCTCCGGGGAACTTTCTTAGTAACAGTGGGAACCAATCGGCTGAAAGGGCAAAGATCACGCATAATACGCGTCCAGAAGTAGAACTTCGTTATAATTCGTTCAATTCCTCACATACACGCGATTTTGAACTCAAATAAGGATGGATTACGTATATAAAATGAATTTGTTTAAATAAATGAAGGTCCTGTTAATAGAAATATGCTAAAATGAAAGTTTAAGAAAAATTACGCCGGCGAAATACGGGTATTCCTACACTGACTGCAATGTGTACAACGACGCGGTCCAAGGAATAATCCGACACGTCGAATTTCGCATATACAGGGCGTGTTCGGAACAGAAATGAAGGCTGGACGGTGGCAATGCATATACAGGGGGTATTCAGAACAGGAATGAAAAAAATGAACTGTAACACGGCCCTGAAAACCAAATCAAAAAAATTAAATAACAAAGGAAAGTTGCAAATCACAAAATTTAGGACATTTCGCACAAACAAATTTTCAATTCACAAAGATATTTAGCCAAGCCAAAGTAGAGTGAAGGACAAAAATTTAACGCATTTTCGTTACAACACAATATTCAAAACAATATTCAAACAAGACGCTGACACTACATGTTTGGCACGTTAAAAATCCCTACTGGGGGGGAGGGGGGAATTCCCCTAGTTTCGGCTAAATTCTAGTAGGGTTGGCCATATGACCTTACTAACTGGAGTCTAAAGGTACGAAGAATATTACCCATACCTTGCCCTTGCCCACTAAAGCAAAAAAAATTAATAAAATAAAATTAAGATATATAGGGAGTCCCGTGACTTAAGTATCACCGCTCAACTTACGTGACAAGCAATACAAAGCAAATAAGAAACTCTAATGAAGTTTCGTTCTAAAGCAATCCGCTTCAGAAATACAGAGTAAAGAAATTGGCACTTATCCTCTCTTTAATGGCTGTAGGAGAGTTTCAGCGTAGAAAAGAAACGTCAGCTTCTTCTTAAACACCCACTTTTTATTAAATCCAACTTCTCTCTCACGTTAACCTACAACATACCTCTCGCTTCTCGTGAAAACATGAACACAAGTTTAGTAAAAGATTGATCACAAGTACTCAATTAAATCAGAAGGTGAACAACACAACTAACGTTAAACAGTAAATCGTAACAATTCGGATCCGAAATTAATACAAAGTTAAATAAAAACATTCACTTATTCTAACGCCGAAGTACTCGTTCGATGAATTACGTTTAGTAAGCGTAACGCAAGAGAAAAGGTGAATTCCTCCGAAATGGAGTTTACTTCGCGAGTATACGCAAAATTTACGTGTGCGAAAGCGACAACATCAAAACCACCGTAACACAAGAATAAATAAACATAAACATCCGACCTGATTACGTAGCATTCATACGTCCGTCGAGTCAGGGGCGTTCCACCGTTGCAAAGCGGCAAGCGACGTCGCTGCTCCTCGGAGTGTCGGTCTCCTTGCGGGGTTTAACGGTCCACGCACTGGGGGGTCGGTACGGTACTACGGGCAGTATGATGATCCCAGTAAATGTCGCACGCACGGAATAGTCGTCCGAACGAAGAAAGGACAGCCAAAACGAAAAGCCTAAGGGGCGCAAAATGACCGTGAACTGCAAGATAATGCAAAACGATGGGGTAAACCTTACCTGAGTCAGAATAGGATGTAGGCTGAACACGAGTTGCCACACAGTCAACTCTCTCGTACAGGTGAATTAATCAGAGTCGGCCAACAGCCGTAAGATCTATTCTCTTCCTCCAAGAGAAATTAGAGCGGAAACCCACAAAACTAACTACACGCAAATCACCTGACGGTCAACAACACACTGGCAATTCCGGCGTTTTGCAAAATCGAGAGAGGTAGAAAACGATATAAAGTGAGATGAACGGTGATCTGTTTGAATCGTATCACTAACATAAGAATGTGACATCAGCGGAAACCAATCAAAATAAAGGGCAAGGGTTACGGACATACGGATGTTTTTAAAACAAAAGAATTTGACCACCCGTCGTCGTCCGCGTCATAAAGTAGTACTCCTCAAATTTGCCAAATACTCGCAGCGCAAACGTAATTTCAACCTTAAGCAAGGGGCGGGGGCTAACTTTACATAATGAACTTGTTCGTTTGATCTGAAGCTTTTAGCGAAAAGCATGTTAAAAAGAAAGTTTTGGGTAAATTACGCGAACGAGGAGTTGTAAATTCCTACGCGTAATGTGGGAAACAAAACGAAGTGTGCTAAAAATAGATCGTAACGTTGAAATGTGTACTGTACAGGGTGTGTCAATACACAGGCGGAAAACGAACTGTAACAGTTTTTCCACTCACACAGTAGCGCCACCACACACACATTTATTGAGCTGGCTCTAAACTAACGGCGAATTTAGCTCCAAAATGAGGCGTCAAATTGTAAACATTTGACTCAGCCAGGGCCACTTAATAAGTTCTATTATCTTTGATATTACCAACTGTATTATTTATTACCCGATTTTAATTTACCGATGATTTTACACCACCACGTCACATGCTTTATTTTATAATAATAATAACAACAATAATAAAAGTCATCATCATCTGTATTTGTAATAAATTTTACAAAGTCCGTCACAATTTGAGATTTAAAATTTGTATTTTATAATGCAGTCATATGACCTTTTGTTACAAGTATCTGTGAAACGCCTTGAAAGCAAAACTGCATCTTAAGTTGTACTTTTCGAACCTTATTTATTGTGTACATATTATTACATTATATACAGGCTGTTTCAGTGAAGGTGCACCAAACGCGGTATGTCGGTAGACATCGACAGAAGAAATAAGTTTCCTATGAATTTTTTTTTTTTTAACGAATATGTTTAGAGAAAACCGAAGGGTAAGGAGAGTCGTATATTTGTAAAACGTACGGTAGGTGAGGACGAGCGACATCCTTAACCTGCCTTATCATTTCGCTTGTGCCGTTTTTGGAGCCGTGCGCCGCCATTCATAATAATTATATATTATAATCTATTCCTCATCTATTTGTTATCGCAGCATGTCGTGAGAGTCTACATAGTGAGAATGCGGTACTCTCGTATACGACTAAATTTCACAATGAATGTCATGTCGATTTAGATTTTAAGGTTACTCCGAATTAGGCGATGTTGCAAAATTCTCTTTTCGTTACGAGGTGTATTCACGGCCAAATTCACATAATGTTGAGTATTGACAGCACCGGTTAATCGATCTGATTAGAGTTGTCAGAACTTGACGTGCGTTATAATGACGTCAAATTAAATTTAACATGATAGGCAACTCAGGTCCATCACAGTTTAACTTTAAACTTCAGTTTATTCCTACAGGAGCAATGGGAATAAACTGAAGATTAAAGTTGAACTATGATCGAGAAACCGGGCCTTACTAGCATAAAATCACGGCCTACTGCGATAACAACTAGATAAGGAATTTTGAACAAAAAAGAATATTTTTGTCATTGAACCGTACGTTGAAAAAGGTATACATAAATAAAAATTACTTTCGATCGAGTGATTTTGTCGTTGCGTCGCCAAGGAAAGACGTTAAAACAAGTAACGAGCAAAGATACTTTCGATCTCTCTGAATCGAACTGAAAAGAAATATGAACACGAAAAATTTCTCAAGCGAAATCACTCACCTTTAAACTGCACGCTTTCGAACACTCGAATGCTCTGATAAATGACTGTGTAGTCGGTATAATATATGCTAGAGATAACTAAAAACAATTCTCATCTATACAGGACCAACTTCACTTATATCTGCTGATCGTATACACGGTGTATCAGTAACTTTTGGTTACGGAATTATATAATACAATAAGCCATTGCTAACTTGCTTACCTTTCAAATGGAACACCCTGTATTTTACCAAAATTAAATCCTAATAGTGTCTCGATTGCTTTTCCGTTTCCATATTTGTAATCAGCGGAAAGAGGCGAACAAATTTGCTGACTTGATCAACCCTGTAGCTCCAAAAATAAGAAACTTAACGACGTTGCCGACTTCTTTTGAAACACGCTGTAGGCGTAATCAAATAAATTAATAAATAAATTAAATTAGGGGCGTTCTCTTCGAGTGCGGAGTTGTTGGAAAACCGTTGAATTAACAAAGACAGATGTGCTTCTTATATACCTGGTGTTAAAAAAAATTCCGTAATTAAAAGCTATCGAAAGAAAAAATGTCTTTCAAGGTTATCCAGGGCCGTCACACATTTTTGAGGTCGTGAAAACAGACGCCTCTTTCCCAAAACTGTAAGAGAAAACGTTCGAGAAAAAGTGAGAAATAATTGAAAAGACAGAGATGCTTAGAGAGATTTTGTCAGCCAGACAAAAACATGTTGATCTATCGACTGTCAATTGTCAAAAGGGAAAAACAATGGAATCCAGCTGTTACGTCAGATGTGTAATGAATTTCACTTTAATACTAACTGTGTTTTAGTTTTATTTTATTTTTTTTAACAATAATTCTACGTAAGTGGTTGGCAACCTCACGTGGATGTTTCTAGCTAATTAAAGGCCAGCGATCTGTGACTGTCAATTCGTTTCCTGAGGTGCGTTCAGAAATTGCACTCGCCGTGTTTTATCCAAGTGTCATCTTGGAAACTGTGACGTCAAATTCGTAACGAACTTCACTTTATTACCAATTGCCGCTAATAACCAACTCTCGTTTCGCTTTATTTTGTGATATTATAGGCTAGCAATCTGTGATAATTATTAATTCATCTTCTGGGTGGCGTTCAGAAATTATAATTTTCTGAGCAATTTGCGACCGTAGCCCAATGGTATCTTGATCAGCTGCCAAACTACTTACAACGAACTTCACTTTATTACCAACTGTCGCTAATAACAATCGACATTTTTTTTTAGTTTTTTTTTTTAATAATGCACGTATTTAGAACAATTGGCAATCTTATATTGTTGCACAAGTGGATATTTTTAGCTTATTTTAGGCCAGCATTCTGTGATTATTAATAATAATTCATCTCCTGGGGTGCGTTCAGAAATATTCGCTGAGCAATTTGCGAACGCGATCTATTGTACAGCTCGAGCAGCTGTGACGTCAAACTACTTATAACGCACTTCACTTTATTACCAACTGTCGCTAATAATAACGTTCGTTTTAGTTTTATTTTTTTTTATAACATTTGAAACGGTTGGCCATCTTACATTGTTGCTAAATAAATATTACATTGTTGCTAATGTGATTATTATCAATTCATCTCCTAGGATGCGTTCAAAAATTATACTCGCTGAGCATATTTGTGAACGTGAAATTGTTGTTATTGGTCGGGTTAAGGACAGTAATAATGTATAAGTATTACAGTCCTTAACCCGATCAAGAACAACAATTTCATTATTACATCTAGAACACAAATTTATCTTCAATATTCGTAAATGCAATCCAGTGGTACTTTAAAAGCCAGATGCAACGAACTTTCATCAATTACCAACTGTCGCTAATATCCAATCTTCGTTTCGTTTTATTTTCTAATAAAATTCGAAATCCTTGACAATCCTCACACTGTTTCCAAATGGATTCAAGGATTTAAAGCCAGCAATCTGGAATTATTAATCCTGGAGTGCGTTCAGAAATTGCATTCGCCGTGTTCTATTTTTGGAACGTATCCAATGGCGTTTTCAAATCAAGCTGCGATGTACGAACTTCACTTTATTCAATTTATTATCAATTCATCTCCTGGGGTGCGTTCAAAAATTATACTCGCTGAGCGTATTTGTGAACGCAATCCGATGGTATTTTAGAATCCACCTATGACGAACTTCACTTCGTTATCAACTGCCGCTAATCTCCAATCTTTGCTTCATTTTATTTCCTAATAACAATCAAAATTCTAGGCAATCATCCCACTGTTGCCAAATGTCTTCAAAGATTTAAGACCAGCAATGCGTGATTATTATTCCCGGGGTGCGTTCAGAAATTCCACTCGCCTTGTTCTATTTTCCGAGCGTACCCAATGGCATCTTCCGATCTAATTATGACGAACTTCACTTTATCACTAACTGTCGCTTCCTTTCAAGTTATTTTCTGATAGTTAGAAGCCAGCTGCAGCGAACTTTCATCAACTGCCGCTAATATTCCATATTTGTAATCAGCGGAAAGAGACAAACAAATTTGCTGACTTGATCAACCCTGTAGCTTCAAAAATAAGAAACTTAACGACGTTGCCGACTTCTTTTGAAACACGCTGTAGACGTAATCAAATAAATAAATTAATAAATTAAATTAGGGGCGTTCTCCTCGAGTGCGGAGTTGTTGGAAAATCGTTGAATTAACAAAGACAGATGTGCTTCTTATATACCTGGTGTTAAGAAAAATGGTCAAAGTATGTATTGCAGGTCATATAAAGTAATTTATGTTTTAATTTAGGATTGGATTATTTTATTTGTATATGTATATGTATGTTATTGTTGGAAATACATAAATAATTTTTTGACAGCCCCTTTTCTATCGAAATCAAATTTAATTAAATAAAAAAATTTCGTCGATTTCACGAACAAGAGTCATTCGATTGTTTTGGCTCTGCCATACCTACTAACAATATTTTTATTTCTGTCGGTACGTACGGTACATATACAATTGTTTACGAGCCTGCGAACACGGCCGATAAAATATTATTATGTGAAAACGAGAGGCCGCCCGTTCCGAAATTTCATTTTACGACGTATCAATGAAACTTCAATTCGCGATTGGACGCGGTCGCGTAGCGTAATTTCGTAGCAGTTTCATAAGTAACGTGCTGGCGTGCTGCAGATTTAATAATAAAATTCATGGGGCGAAGGGGACTTCCCCCGACTCAAGCAGGCAGCTGGCGTCTACCAGAATCGCAAATAATAAATACGTCTAGAGCTACTAATATGAAACTTGTTGGACGTAACATATACAGGGTGCATTACCGTCTCTGCTAAACATCAAGTTGTACAGAAATGTCCTCTTAACTCTGTAATCAAGAGAAATTGCAGCGCAATTTTATGTGTTGGTTTGTTTGAGTCACTTAGCTTCACGTCATGTACAGTCGCGAGCGAAAGAAATGACTGTCAGTATCTTTCAAAAATTTGACAGAATTGTCACAAATTTTGTTCTTGTCGGATGACACATGTCGCCGTACAAAGCTTACGACCATTTCACAATAGAACTTGTCATTATGTCAAAGAATGACACCGACGACCGCAATTGCACCTTTATAACTACACTTGCATGATAATGACTTTTTCTACTGTACTGTCATATTGAAACGTAGTGTGTACGAACTTTCTGAGTCACTTAAATGTCAGTTTTGATTCAGTACAATACTTAAGGGGATGACAATCAAACGAACTTAAATTTTTAATGTTTGTAACGGTGCAAGTCAGTAATTACAAACCTAGGCTCGAAATTTAATTGTTGACTGAATTTTAAAAAGGCGTTCGATTCTCGGGCGTCGGTTTAAGGCGATCGATCAGTTTTTGATCTATTTGATTCACGATCGTCTACAGTGCCTTCAGAAATAACTGAGAGCCATGTGACCTATACGTTCGTTGATTTTTACATTTATATACTACATCTTTATCAGCCGTATTTTTGTATTGTACCCGAGTGCACACCTGGTTACTTATTTAATCGATAAATCAAATCAATCGGCCCATCTTCTACTACAGCAATTGACATCAACTAATTAAATGCGCAAGATCTGTCGAAAATTCGCTCTTTATAATGCAGCGTCCCAGTGCAATTAATGTAAAATGCCAGCTTAATTTTAAGTCGAAGCTTAACAACAATTGTTGAAATAATCGTTGTTATGCGTTCAAGCTTCAGGTTAAATTTAAGCTGACATTGTAACAAGTGTCTAAATAAAAACCTCAAGTGGGTTGTGATCAAGAATTTATCCATTGCATTTACACAGCAGAATTAGGTAGCCTACTTGACCAGGTTTTTATTTAGACACGAGTTACAACTGGGCCTTAAAGATAAGTAGAGGTTAAACTAACGAAGCGCGACGCTTGACTAACATTACCTAGATTTTAGTAAAACCAGCCTCTGGCAGGGTTGTGAAAATCATCCCAAACTCGCTTGACGATCCACTAATAAATAAATTCTTGAGTTTGCGCGCAAGCCGCTTTCGCAATTTGATGATTAAATTGTGAACACAATTCTACGAAAGAGAAACAGAAATAACGTGGAAATACGAAGAATAAGAAACCGATTAGAACTCGAACAAAGAACGACGGAACACGAGAAAGAGATGAACCAAAAAAAAAAACGAGAGAAGATCGATGACTGTCAGGCGAAAATTAAGACTGACAAGGAGGCGAAAGGAGAAAGTCGTAATAATTCGAGAAAAACTTAAACAAAAAACGTGGAAATAACGACAATTCTGTTTCGTTTCTTGGTCTTCCTCTTCAGATGAACGAAAACAAGTCTTACTCGAAACAATCTGAAAAAACACAAAAAACAAACAAAAGAGAATTGCAACAAATGATAAAATACATAATTACATGCATAATTACATTACTTAAGAAGAAAAAGAAGACCAAGACCAAACTCCCTATACACATCAAGCGATTCCCGAGCAAGTTCGCCCTTATCCGCTTGGGCCCCGACCAGAGCCCAATACACGCCCAATCAGCGTGCAGGCGGGCCCACCTTTCGGTGGCTGGTACTATATAGTGACATTCAACTCACTGCTACCAGAGGGGTCCGGGGTTGTACGCCGCTCGCCCCTTCTGGTGAAGGGAGACCTATCTAATCTCTACTAGCTAACCAGGCTAGTGCCGGAACTGAGATCCGCAGTTCACAGGTCGGAATGGATGGACATCATCCCTAGCCCAAGCATGTGGGCTGGCAACCACTGCCCCCGTGAGCCCAACCCAGTCGACCGGCGGAGGTCTCCCTCTACACGCTCCACTCCAGAGGAGGGGAGGGTATCCTCTGGGCTAACCGGTCCCCACGGTACCAGTTGACTTCACTAATTGGAAGTTCAGCCACGACCGATTAATCGGCCGCGTCCTGCAAATTAGGTTTCGTGCAAACGAGGCGCTAGTACGCCAACTCGGGACGGTGGGCTCGTCACACCCATAGAGACTCTATCAAAGGTCCACAATGGTCACCTACGGCCGAAGCTGTTGGATCCACGTCTCGGTTAGCAGAGTTCCCCCCTGCCAGGAGAAGAAGAAGAAGAAGAAGAAATTAAAGATTCTTGCTCAGAACTTGAACTAAATGGCCTTGTGATGACAGAGAGTGCAAAATAGTGAGTCTGAAAATTCAGCCGACGAAGAAGAAGCTTTTATTATTAAGATGGAGAAGAAAATGAAGAGGAAATTGAAGATTTTGATAGAAAACCTGAGCCACTAGGTCTTGAAGATGATGACTTTGAAGACGTAGGCAGCGAAGAAAAAATGTAAGACGACAGGAAAACATCGCTAATCTTCAAGTTAGAAACTAGAAGTAAAAAATGAAAAGGAAATTGATACGAAACCCGGTTTCATAATGTATTCGATGAATAGCAATATGGCGACGAAAAAAAAACATCGGTGATCAACAAAAGCTAGCCTCAAGAAGTAGAAGAAAAAGAAAGTGCTGATGAAATTGAAGATTCCAACATCGAACCTCAACCAATCGATCTTGGCGATAAAATGCTGACCATGGGGATGCAGACGATGAGTAGAAGAGAAGTATGACGTCTCCGGTGACCCTTCCGACTCTTAAGAAGTAGAAGAAGAAAGTCTATAGACATCGGTGATCTACAAAAGCTCGCCTCAAGAAGTGCGCCAGCAAAAAGAAAGTGCCGATGAAATTGAGGATTCCGATATCAAACCTCAACCAATCGATCTTGGCGATAAAATGAAGACCATGGGGATGCAGACGATGAGTAGAAGAGAAGTGTGACGTCTCCGGTGACCCTTTCGACTCTTAAGAAGTAGAAGAAGAAAGTTTATAGAAAATTGTAGGTTCTAACACCAAACCTAAACTAATCGTCCTTGAGATGACGTAAGAACGCACTGTGATGTAAATGATTAAGAAAAACAAGACGACGAGAGAAACAACGTAGAGGTGAAATGAATTCATTGGTTGTTGTGCAACGACAGATTTGATGTTGATTAAAAAAGAAAAACATAACCTCAACTGTAAGGCTAGGAACGTCAATAAAACAGATGACATTTTTTCGATCGTATTATATTTTGATTCTGATTTTATCAATTTCGAAGCTGCTTTACGGGCCAAACTCATACTCAACTGATCTGAACTTGAAATGATCCTGAACTGATCTAATTCCATTTGATCCCATGGTGGTATGAAAAGAAAGCTTCTTGTACAGATCAGTTCTGTTCTACTCAGTACTGCTCAGAGCTCCTCTACTGGTTGAAACGAAAGCAGCTATCATTTGTAGTTAAAGTTATATACTACGAAATATTTACTTTGGCGATTGTATCTTAAACGCATGAGAGTGGGGGCCGTGGGGAGATGATACCACTACGTTTTATGGATGGTAGGATGACTCCGATATCGTATGTACAACCGCACAGCTGCACATGTAAATATTACGGTAGACGACATGTACGAGTTAAAAACGCACAGTCTGTATATAAAAATATAAAATAAGGTTGACGACATTTAAACTAATAATTAATTTCGAGCATTAAATAACAGCTTACCCGTAAGACTTCAGCAACATTATTACATAACAGGAATATTCAGGTGTGTACGTGTGTGTGTGTGTGTGTGTTCACCGGACATACCGGCGTCCAATTTACGGGGTATTCCGAGCGCAATAAATAAACTTTTAATTACGCCGCTGGAATTAATTAAGTCGAATTAATGCAAACGTCTCTCAGCTGATGCACAAATATTAAAACAAATATAATAAGCGGCGAAATTTATGACCCGGAAAATGCGTCCGTTCGAGAAGAAAGCGAGGCTCGCCGCCATAAATCCAGGCCCCGGAATGTCACTGCACAAATGGTGACACTGAGGAAGAAAAAAAATGTCGTCACTAATGAGCACCGCGCTCTGGCAACTAACCGGCCTATAAATTACGCACCACAATAAGCCATATTTACATCACCAGTCAGAAACTGTGTATTTAATGAAAGCAATTACGCATCTGCTGAGCGTAATTCTCATTTTGCGCATCTTTACCTCTTTAGAAAACGTATTGTATATACAGGTTCGGGGAATGTTCAACTTGACATATTGTTATAATGCGTACGACAGGGAACGCACTAGAAAAATAATGTTTTAGATTTACACGAACCGAGGTCTAAATGCAAATGGAGCGCCCCGCACGTGTAGCGCAAAGTTTTATTTTCATAACTTTTATTCCTGACAAAGTTATCAATCAAACTTCGTACACACTCTTAACTACATCATCCCAGACACCCATACAAAATTTCACTCAAATCCTACCGCGCGAATGAAAGTTATTGCGCCCCAATTTCTGCGATAATTTCCGCTCTGTAACATTCTACCCGGTCACTTCTCAACGACCAAATTTTGCACACTACTTAAAAACATCACCTTCGATGTCTGTATAAAATTTCATCGGATTCCTACCGCTGAAATGAAAGTTATCGCCCCCCAAGCAAATCCGCGGTGTCTTGCGTAACATTTCTTAGAAACGCCGTTCTCGTTCGAGTTTCCCAATCAAACCTTGCACAGGGCCTACGGGCGTCGTAAGCAACATCCATGCCATATTTCAACAAAATCCTACCGCTAGAACAAAAGTTACAGACCCCGGAAACCAGAGCGCGCATTGCGCAAGCAAGGGCTTCCGCCGAATGGCTTTCATCCCAGTCAGAATTCGACGATTAAACTTTGCACACGTCTTACTTACGTCGTTCTTATTTCCCATGCGAAGTTTCACTTCATTCTAACGGTAGGAAACTATGTTATTAAGCCACAAGGTAATTAGCACATTTTTGCTAATTCCTTCCGTTCTGTTTGCAATTTCTGCGATTTAATTACGCGCATCAAGTTCTCTCGACTTCCAAAATTCATTCCCATCGAAAAAAATTAAGGAAATTACCGCCGGGAGCATATACAAGCGAAACTGAACCATAAGGGTAAACGCCGGTAAGAACAGCGTCAAAGTCAACCCGAGTCAGGTAGCCGGAAATTCGCTGCCGCCTCCGAGCCAGTCCGCTGCCGCCTCCGAGCCAATCGCTGCCGCCTCCGAGCCAGTCGCTGCCACATCCGAGCCCAGTTGCTGTCGCCTCCGAGCTAGTCCGCTGTCGCCTCCGAGCCACTCCGCTGCCGCCTACGAAAGAGCTGCTTCACCGCCTCCAGGTGTTGCCCCAGGAAATTGTACATGCAAGTATACCTTGTAAATATATCATAGTTCCACAGTCTGCATTCCCCAGTCGTTACCCGACGTGCGAGTCCTAACGGTAACGCAGCTCGAAACTAGACTGTTTTAAGAGCCAATGAATGAGCTTTTCTCAACACACGGACCGAGGATGAAATAAATCAGTTGTTACCTCGCACCTTTCGAGCCGGGAAAATTATTTCTCTTCCCGTATATTCAACGGGAATGAAGCGTTTCGCAAGTTCGATCACTGCGCTAACTAAGCATTTTGTATACTTGAGCATTTTCTGCGAAATCGCGAAAATTCCGGGAAGAGACCACGCTCACACGTTTCCACCTACGACGATTGGCTGAAGGCGAAATAAAGATATGAGAATAGAAGTCATCTTTTATTTCAACTATCTCTCAGCTCGAGTCGATGCGCAAGCGGCGTAATCTTACAAAACAAGCCGGTAGGTAACACAGTCCACAACTAATCGGATAGTTTGCATTTTTTATGTACAGATATTTTTCTGAACCGAGTTTAAACAAATGTTACCCGGCAAGCAATAGTTTATAGGTCGAAATAAATCAGTCTGTAACTAATGAGATCGCATGCATTTTTTATATGTAGAATGTAGGTACTTTTTCAAACCGAATTTAAACGTATTGTGCATACGGGTTCGGTAAATGTTCAACTGGATATCCTGTTATAATGCGTGCGATAGGGAACGCACTAGGAAAATAATGTTTTAAATTTACACGAACCGAAATCTAAATGCATCAGCGCGAAACTAGACTACTTTAAGAGCTAATGAATAAGTTTTTCTCAACACACGGACCGAGGTTGAAATAAATCAGTCCACAACTAATCGGATAGTTTGCATTTTTTATGTGTAGATATTTTTTTTTAACCGAGTTTAAACAAACGTTACCCGGCAAACAACAGTTTATTAAAAGCATGTTTTCCACAAGTTTTTTAAATTTACTGTGGATTACGCAGTAGTTGGAATCGTACACGAACCGAGGTCTAAATAAATCAGCTCGACGCTAGACTATTTTAAGAGCCAACGAACGAGTTTTTCCTCAACACTAACACACGGACCGAGGTCGAAATAAATCAGTCTGTAACCAATGGGATCACATGCATTTTTCATATGTAGGTACTTTTTCAAACGTATTGTATACCGTGAGTTTTTTAAATCTTTGAACATACATAAATGTTCCTATGTTCAGTTTAAAAAAAAAAACATGTCAATGCATTGAGAGATATGGAAGCAATCTCGTAGCCGTCACCTAGCAATTTTCAACAAAATAAATGTACTGTCAGTATCAATTATGAAATGTCACGATTTAAATTTCGAAATCTTAAGAAAATTTTTGTAAGTATAAGATAATTGCTTAGCACATTGTTTAAAACGTGAAGGAGGACATTTCGAACATTTATTACTGTGTTTTTGTTAATAAAATAAATCTTAAAATTACTTTACTGAAACTCGTTTTGTTTCATCGTATGTAACTGGTATACCGTTGCAATGTATTGACTCGATTTTTCTAAACCTGAACATAGGAATATTTACATTGTATGTTCAGAGTTAAAAAAAAACTCACGGTATACAAGTTCGGTAAATGTTTAACTGGACATCCTGTTATAATGCGTGCGACGGGGAACGCACTAGGAAAATAATGTTTTAGATTTACACGAACCGAAATCTAAATGCATCAGCTCGAAACTAGACTATTTTAAGAGCCAATGAATGAGTTTTCCTCAACACACGAACCGAGGTTGAAATAAGTCAGTCCATAACTAATCGGATCGTTTGCATTTTTTTTTGTACAGATATTTTTTTTACCGAATTTAAACAAATGTTACCCGGCAAGCAATAGTTTAGTAAAAGCATATTTTCCACAATTATTGTTTTAAATTTACTGTGGATTACGCAGTAGTTGGAATCGTACACGAACCGAGGTCTAAATAAATCAGCTCGACGCTAGACTATTTTAAGAGCCAACGAACGAGTTTTTCCTCAACACCAACACACGGACCGAGGTCGAAATAGATCAGTCTGGAACTAATGGGATTGCATGCATTTTTTATGTGCAGGTACTTTTTCAAACCGAATTAAAACAGCTTCGGTAAAGGATCAACTTGACGTCCTGTTATAATGCGGGCGACAGGGAACGCACTAGAAAAATAAAGAGAGATATTTGACTAATCACGCCCACTTGTTTTCGATGCCGGGAAAAATCGGAAATCAATAAAAAAGACCAGTTAATCATTAACTGAGTTTTTGACTTAATGTTGTTCGAAAACACCCGGTATCTATACGTGTGCGTGTAGTGTACTTACCCCCAAAATACTAAAAGTATAAACATTTCAAGTAGCGACATCTTTTGATCGCTTTTTGACCTGACATTGCACAAAACTTTTTTAAAAGTATAAAGGAATGAAGGTAGACGAAATGGTTTGGAAATAGAAAAGAAAAACGTCGGGGAGTCGTATAATTATAATTTCACAGTAATAATCAATATACAGTACGTTTACAATATAAATTATAAAAATAATAAGTATCTACAAGGGGGGGGCGGGGGGCGCGGGGTGCGCTTGCAAATTAGTATGTACAATATCTAATATACAATACGTATCTATAGACAATAAAATAAATTAGTAATCGGGGAAAACAGGTTTAAAAATAATTACTATAGTTACACGGATGAGATACTCCAGACGCTGACGTACAAATGAGAAAAGGTATATACACATAAAATAATAATAATAATAATAATAATAGTAATAAATTAGTAAATTAAATTAAGGGCGCCCTCTTCGAGCGCGCGGGGGGGTCGTGTCGTCGAGGAATCGTTAAATTAACAAACAAGGACAGAAGCGCCTATCTATGTACAGTTAGTTTATTATTTACTTGACTCACAATCAGTTCTTTCGAAAGAAAAAAATCTTCTCGCTCGCCTAGGAAGTTACTTAATTTACGTCTTAAATTCGTTTTCAGTCTTCGAGATGATGATTCCCACTAATTCGTCATCGTAATGCGTGTAATACTGATATGATCTGTCACTACTTTGTTTCGCAGGTGTTCCGGTCGTCAGCACCGCAACGCAACGCAACGTCGTCGTCACTCGTGGACACAATGAATTAGTGAAGCGTACGTCACGTATCGTCACTATAGTGCTAGAAACTCGTCACTTCTCAATCGCATTTTCAGACGGAAACTGCGCACCAAGTTTCATTTACGAGGAGGTGAGGTGAGGTGAGGCCTCTTAAACAATTTAATTGAACTTTTTTTTTTAAATACCATTTCATATTAATTTGTCCGACTTCTTCCCCACCTTATCCTAAGGATAAATTTATCCGTCAGTTAGAATGTGACTCATAGTTTGTGTACGGCCAACTCTACGTCACATTCCAACCGACGGATAAATTAACCATAAGATAAACACAATGGAGAAATCGGCTTTCGGTTTTCCTTTTAGGTATGAGACGTTGGAGTTTTTTTTTTCTTGCAGATTCACTTTTGTACGACGTCGACTTTTACTTTTGACTTGCGGTGCAACGGACAGACTTCCGAAATTCCTGCGAAACAATGAATTTAGGAGGCTCTATAAACAAGTGTGTATGGTTTTTTTCGTTCGGCAGACGTCGCATGTGACCTCACAGCACCAGTGAAAAGTACAATTACACCGTTCGACGATAACGATTTCTTGTGTGCGATAACCTCGACCGCAGCACATGAGATCGCAGCCGTCCACGCCCATCGAAGTATCGTTGCACTGCCTACCATGCGTGCCCTGTATGCCCAGCTTGGGGTTCTTCTCGCAGAACCCCGGGGAGGGTTCCAGGTACACCAGGTCTTCCGATCCGGGGGGCTTGTGCTCCGGATTGTAGGGCTTCAATTGGAATCCGTACTTGTACTTGCGTCCGCGTCCTTCCCTCTTCGTGTGTATGCTGTTGGCGAGGGCGCCGTTTTCTTTGTCCTTCTTCGCCCGGTTGCTGCTCCGGACGCTGTTGCCCTTGCGCGCGCTCCCCGAATTGCTCACCATGACCCTGGACGCGCCGTCGAAGCGGTCCTTCAGGCGATCGCCGATCACGCGGAACGGCGGAAGCCTCATCCAGCAGGTCTTGACCGTGCAAGAACCCGACATACCGTGACACTTGCATTCCTGGCGCATTTGGGACTGGACGTGCTGCGGGACAAAAAACAAAACGTACTTTGTTAGGGCTCTTGATTGTTCTGGTTCGGGCGGGGAACGATCGCCGGAATAACAGCGGAAAGAACAATGGCAAATTATCGCATCGCCTTAAAGGACAACGTGCGGACCCGCTGGGTCGCAAAAATCGCATTTTTATTGAGGCTGCGCGCCGAGAGGCGACAGACGGCCGTACTCGAGCTCGAGTGATAAAATTAAAATTCGACGAGTGTAGAATGTAAGAACCGTGCGATACCCATGTAATGTGCCCCCCCCTGCGGGGCGCAGATGTCTCTTAGATGTTCCAGCGGCGACCCGCAGAGAGACACCGTGTTACACTAGATAATACACGTGTTCGTGGCTGCTAAGGCAAGACAACTCATGCCTACACATAGGTTATTAAGGGAAACGAGGGCCTTATTTAGAACGTTTAATCACTTTTTACTTCCATAAGCATTCCCCCCCCCCAATGACTACTCACCTACTAATATGACATAGTGATCAGATGCAGTTGCTTGATGGATTATAATAGTTAATAAAAGTAGAATGTAATAATGAGAGTATAGCAGATCAATTTTACCATAATAGTTAATAGAGAACGACATTGATGAAAGTAAAGGTTGAAGATAATAAAGGTCAAGATGACCTTGAAGTATTAAAATATTACGACCATGAAACTAAGATGACAGCCGGTGGACGTAACGATGAAGTTCACGTCGAAGGTAACCATGAAGATATAGATTATGTTGAAGTTGATGAAGAAGCCGACAGTAAGATTGCGATGGAGGTAACGATGAGGTAATGATGAATTTGGCAATGAAGATGACGATGAAGAAATGAGAACTTGGTTCAAGTTGAATACTATAAATAATAATAAGAGGTGAGGATGAAAACGAGGAGATGCAGAGTAGGTTGTAAGGATAACAAAGGCCAAAGGCGAAGATAAGCACGTGATGACCTTGAAGATGATAACGAAGGTGATGTAAAGATGACTCCGAAAATAACAGATGAAGATGAAGATGACAAACAGATGAGGATGAATGTGACGATGAAGTTCATGCCGAAGGTAACCATGAAGATAAAGATTATGTTGAAGTTGATGAAGAAGGCAATGGTAAGATTGCGATGAAGGTAACGATGAGATAATGATGAATTTGGCAATGAAGATGACGATGAAGAAATGAGAACTTGGTTCAAGTTGAATACTATAAATAATAATAAGAGATGAGGATGAAAACGAGGAGATGCAGACTAGGTTGTAGATAACAAAGGCCAAAGGCGAAGATAAAAACGAGATGACCTTGAAGATAATAATGAAGGTGGTGTAAAGATGACTACGAAAATAACGATGAAGATGACAAACAGATGAATGTGACGATGAAGTTCATGCCGAAGGTAACCATGAAGATAAAGATTCTGTTGAAGTTGATGAAGAAGGCGATAGTAAGATTGCGATGAAGGTAACGATGAGATAATGATGAATTTGGCAATGAAGATGACGATGAAGAAATGAGAACTTGGTCCAAGTTGAATACTATAAATAATAATAAGAGATGAGGATGAAAACGAGGAGATGCAGACTAGGTTGTAGATAACAAAGGCCAAAGGCGAAGATAAGAACGTGATGACCTTGAAGATGATAACGAAGGTGATGTAAAGATGACTACGAAAATAACGATGAAGATGACAAACAGATGAGGATGAATGTGACGATGAAGTTCATGCCGAAGGTAACCATGAAGATAAAGATTATGTTGAAGTTGATGAAGAAGGCAGTAGTAAGACTGCGATGAAGGTAACGATGAGATAATGATAAATTTGGCAAAGAAGATGACGATGAAGAAATGAGAACTTGGTCCAAGTTGAATACTATAAATAATAATAAGAGATGAGGATGAAAACGAGGAGATGCAGACTAGGTTGTAGATAACAAAGGCCAAAGACGAAGATAAGAACATGATGACCTTGAAGATGATAATGAAGGTGATGTAAAGATGACTACGAAAATAACGATGAAGATGACAAACAGATGAGGATGAATGTGACGATGAAGTTCATGCCGAAGGTAACCATGAAGATAAAGATTATGTTGAAGTTGATGAAGAAGGCAATGGTAAGACTGCGATGAAGGTAACGATGAGATAATGATGAATTTGGCAGTGAAGATGACGATGAAGAAATGAGAACTTTGTTCAAGTTGAGTGTAAATAATAATAAGAGATGAGAATGAAAACGAGGAGATGCAGAGTAGGTTGTAGATAACAAAGGCCAAAGGCGAAGATAAGAACGTGATGACCTTGAAAATGATAATGAAGGTGATGTAAAGATGACTACAAAAATAACGATGCAGATGACAAACAGATGAGGATGAATGTGACGATGAAGTTCATGCCGAAAGTAACGATGAAGACGGAGATGACGGCGAATAACTTGATGAAGGCAATGTTGAATACTCTTGTTCAAGATAACTATGAAGTGAGATGTAGATGACGTTGAAGATAGTAATGACGACGAAGAAAATGTTGAAGATGACTAGATGAAAGTGACGGTGAAGTCACGACGAAGGTAACGATGAATATTTATGACAATGTAGACTATGACGATTAATATTACAAGATTATGATAAAAGTGACAGTGAACGTAATAGTAAGATGATGAAAATGACAATATGACGACTATGAAGATAATGAAATTGAAATAGTTAATGATATTGACAATGATGCTGAAGGTTACTGTCGATGTAACGATGACAAGTAGATGAAGATGAAGTTCATGATGACAGTAACGGTGAAGATAAAGTTGATGTTAAAGACGACGATGAAGGTTACGGTGATGAAAAATGACCGTGGAAGTGGCGATGAAGATGACAAGTAGATCCGGATAAAAGTGACGATGAAGTTTATGATGAAGGTAACCGTGAAGTTAGATATAATATGGAAGATATCGATGAAGGTTGCATTGTCAATAAAAACGACCGTGGAAATAACGATGAAGATCACAATAAAAATGACCAACTATGAATTAAGTTGAAAACATTAATGATGTGGACAATGATGATGAAGATGACGTTAGAGGCGATTGTCGATGTATCGATGAAGACAAGTAAATGAAGATGAAAGTTACGATGAAGTTCGTGATGACAGTCAGTAACGGTGAAGATAAAGTTGTTGTTGAAGATGACGATGTCAATAAAAATGACCGTGGAAATAACGATGAAGATGACATTTTTTCCTGTCTGTTATTTATTACTTTTATTACCATTTCTTTAAAAGAAATTGCTACCTGTTGTCTCAATTAATAAGATAGGGTATTTTGTACTGTCTTTTTATTAATCAATGAAATTTTCCTAACAACAGAATGCTTCTAAATAGAGTCTTGTCACCTTACAAATTCTCGTGGATTTCCAAAACTGTAGTGTTCAAAAAAATGCTATGTTTTTATTTCTGCTATGCTTCTGCTTTATTTGGAAATTCTTGTGGTTTCAATAGAAAAAATATATAGCTTTTAGCTTTAGAAGTCTATACGTTCTGCAAACCTCGCGACCATATCTACCAAAATTTACAAAAACTATAGCTTTTGAATGGCCATAAAATTAATCAACTTGTGAAAACTATAGCATTTTGAAAGCCAAAAGCTTTAAGTTGGATTTGAAAAAGTGCAGTGTTCAGTTTCTACTTCTGCTACACATCTACTTTATTTGTAAATTCTTATGGTTTCAATAGGAAAAATACATAGCTTTTAGCTTTAGAAGTCTACACTTTCTGCAACCCTCATGACTCTATCTACCAGAGTTTACAAAAACTACAGCTTTTGAATGACTACAAAAATAATCAACTTGTGAAAACTATAGCATTTTAAAAGCTGAAAGTTTTTGCAAATGCTTTGGAAGTGGAATCATAAAATTCTATAGGCATTCAAAATAGAAGCAAGTTCTTATAGATCCAAGAGAAGAAAAAGCTATGGCATTCGAGTTCTGCATCACATGCATCCCGTAAGAGAATTGTTACAGCATTCGGAGGAACTACAGCATCTTTGAATACCAACGCTTATTTTTACTTTTATTACAGAATGCAATGGACGTTCAAAATTTTTATTTTTCTTGTGGATTCGATAAGAAAAAACTATAGCATTCGATTTTGTGAAATGCATGTTTTTTATTTTCATTTTGAAATATTACAGGCGTTCAAAGTACAAGCACAATTCTTGTCTTTTTCTTGGAAATTGTTACAGATCCAGTAGAAAAAACGAATTTGAAAAGAAATTATAGCGTTGCAGCGTTTGCAGAGTTTAAATTACTGTAGGAATAGTCAATTTGTAAAAGCTCCGGCACTTTCAAAGTTACAGTTTCTTGCAAATGCTTATTTCTACCAATTACAGAAGACTGTAGTCGTTTAGGAGGAGAATTACAGAACGCTATCGGCATTTAAAGTACAGGAAAATTGTTATTTTCGTAAAGCCTCATAGATCTAATAGAAAAAAAAAGTTTCAGTACTCTTTGCAAAATCTCTAGCAGTCAATTTCGTATGCATTCTGTAATACAATTGTTATAGCATTTGAGAGAACTGCACCTCCTTCGAACACAAATCTCTTTTTGTAAAGTCTTCGGATTAAAGTCTTCAAACTTAAATTTGCAAAAACTATAGCATATAATTCATTCAAATGCAAATTTTTATTTTCACTAGAGAAACAAAAATTATAGCATTCCGTTTCGTTCTGTAATAGAATTAGTAGAGCATTTGAACTGCCTACAAAAAACGATAGCATTTTAAATCACCATGAAAATAATAAATTTGTGAAAACTACGGCCATTTTTAAAGCTGTAGTTCTTGCAAACGCTTATTTCTACATAATTACAGAATGCTATAGACGTTTAGATATAGTAGAACTATAATAGAATGCTATAGGCATTCAAAATATGTTTTGTCAACTCTTATAGACGAATTCAGTATTGTTTGCAAAAACTATAGCATTCAAAATCTGTAATAAAATCAATACAGCATCTGAAGTGTCTACGAAGACTACAGTATTTTAAATCACTATAAAAAATAAGATTTCGGCATATTCAAAGCTGCAGTGTTTGCAAATATTTATTTCTACTGAATTACTGAATGCTATAGGCGTTTAGATGCGCAGAATTACAGAATGCTATAGGCATTCAAAATAGAAGCAAATTCTTATTTTTTTTTTTTGGTAAACTCTTATGGACGCATTTAGTGGTGTTTGAAAAAACTATAGCTTTCAATTTCAACATCACACGCATTCTGTAATAGAATTGTTATAGCATTCGAAAGAACTGTAGCATCTTTGCGAAAATTATTTCCGTTTCAGCAGCATGCGCATTCTGTAATAGAATTAATATAGCATTTGAGATGTCTATAGAAACTATAGCATTTTATCACTATAAAAGTAATAAATTTGTGAGAACTATGGCATTTCCAAAGCTATTTCTGTAGAATTACAGAAGAATGCTATAGATGTTTAGATTAGAATTACAAAATGCTATGGCCTATTCAAAACAGAAGAAACTTATTTCTCTTTGACGAATACCGGCAAAAACTCTAGCATTCAAAGTCGGCATCTCACGTATTTTGCAATAGAATTCTTATAGCATTTAAAAGAACCCCAGCATCTTAGGAATGCTTATTTTTACTTTATTATTAGAGAATGCGACGGTCGTTTTTTTCAAGTCTTACAGATTCAATAGTTTGCAAAAACTATAGCATTCAATGTACGAGTATATCTTTATTTTTATTACAAAAGCAGAAATCTTGTCTTTCATGGAAATTCTTAAAAATTCATTGCAAGATACAAATTTGGGAATATTATAGCATTCCATTTCAGCTGCTTACGCACTCTGACTTAGCATTAATACAGCGTTTGAAGTACCTACAAAAAAACTATAGCATTTAAAGCACTATAAAAACAATACATTTGTGAAAAGTACGGTATTTTCAAAGCTATAGTTATTGCAAATGCTTATTTCTATAGAATTACAGAATGCTATAGACGTTTCAACGTAGAACTACACAATGCAACGGGCATTCAAAAAGGAAGAACGTTCTTACTTTTGTAAACTCTTATAGACGAATTCAGTACTGTTTGCAAAAACTATAGCATTCAATTTCACACACATTTTGCGATAGTTTGTTATAGCATTTGAAACAACTGCAGCACCTTTGAACACAAACGCTTTATTTTGTAAAATCTTGTAGATTCGATAATTGACAAAGAAATATAGCATACAATTTATTTAAACGCATATTTTTATTTTCACTATAAAATTATAGTATTCCACTTAATTCTGTAATAGAATTAATATAGCATTTGAAGTGTCTACAAAACTGTAGCATTTTAAATCAGTATAAATTTAATAAATTTGTGAAAACTGCGGAATTTTTAAAGCTATAGTTCTTACACATTTCCTCAGAATTACAGAATGACGTGGAAATTACACAATGCTATAGACGTGTAGAATTACAAAATGCTACAGGTATTCAAAATAGAAAAGAATTCTTATTTTTTGTAAACTCTTATAGACGAATTCAGCACTGTTTGCAGAAAATATAGCATTCAAAGTCTGTAATAAAATTAATATAGCATTTGAAGGGTCTGCAAAAACTACAGTACTTTAAATCATAAAAATAACAGATTAGTGAAAACTACGCCATTTTCAAAGCTATACTTCTTGCAAATGATCATTTCTACAAAATTATAGAAAGCTACGTTGTAGAATTACAGAATGCTATACGCATTCAAAATGGAAGCAAATTCTTATTCATTGTGAACTTTTATATGACGAATTCAGCACTGTTTTCAAAAACTATAGCATTAAAATTTAGGATCATTCACACGCATTCTGAAATAGGATTGTTATAGCAGTTTAAAGAACTGTAGCATCTTTGAATACGCACGCTTATTTTCATTACAGAATATTACAGGCGTTCAAAATTGTTTTTTTTTTTTGTAAAGTCTTATAGATTCAACGGTTTTAGGTTTATTTATAGAATGCTATAGGTGTTCCTTTTAAATAGAAACAAAAGCTCTGTCGCTTTGTAAATTGTTGTAGATTTAACACAAGGGATAGGATTCAATACCGATTACAAAACTGTAGCGTTCTAAAATTTATTTCTGCTGTAATTCTACTTTATCTGTGAATTCTTATAGATTCTTATAAATGCTATGGACGTAAACGCTCATTTCTACAGAATTATAGAATGCTGTAGTCATTTAGATGTAGAATTACAGAATGCTATAGGCATTCATAATGGAAGCAAAATTTTATTCCTTTTTGTAAACTCTTATAAACGAATTCAGTGCTGTTTGCTATAACTATAGCATTCGAATTCAACATCACACGCATTCTGTCATAGAACTGTTATAGTATTCAAATGAACTGCAGCATCCTCGAACACAAATACTTATTTCGACTTTTATTACCTACAGGATGCTATTCCAGCAGCATACGCACTCTGTAATTAATATTTTGTTAAAAAGCTCTAGCATTTTAAATTACTACAAAAATAATGATCAATCTGTATTTTTAAAGTTACAGTTTTTCTAAGTGCTTATTTCTACAGAATTATAGAATGCTATACTGCCCTGTTAAAAAATGCAAAGGGGGTTTCTGCATTTTAACTTCTTAGAGAATATCAATTTTTAGGTTTAATTTAATGCCTTTCTCATTAAAAAAAATTATGGACATAATCCAACATAATACATACATTGTAGGTACGGGTAAAGCGGCCTAGCATAAGGTAGAGAAAGTCTGTAGAATTCTAGACATTGAAAAAAAAAGTCTAGATGCCCCCTTTGCGTTTAGTAGGGCAGTACAGACTTTCAAAGGAAGACATTCAAACTCAGCATCACAAGCATTCTATAATAGAATTATTATAGCATTCGAATGAACTGTAGAATCTTTGAACCAAATA
The DNA here is from genome assembly GCA_033060865.1 of Dorcus hopei. NCBI lineage: Eukaryota > Metazoa > Arthropoda > Insecta > Coleoptera > Lucanidae > Dorcus > Dorcus hopei. Next base: position 25,502,363 of record CM065426.1, read on the forward strand.
CCTGTTGGTACTGTTTTTTTTGTAAAGTCTTATAAATTCATTACGAAAAAACGAATTTATATCGTTTTAAAGCTACAAAGTTCTTGCATTTCTACATAACTACAGAATGCTATAGACGTTTAGATGTAGAATTACATAAAGCCATCGGTATTCAAAGTAGAATAAAATTCTTATTTATTGTAAACTTTTATAAGACGGATTCAGCAATGTTTTCAAAAATTACAGCATTCAAATTCAGCATCACAGAATTGTTATAGCATTTGAAAGAACTGTAGCATCTTTAAATACAAATGCTTATTTTTTGTAAAGTCTTATGGATTCAATAATTTGCAAAAACTGTAGCATACAATTTATTCAAACGCATATTCATTGTGTAATAGAATTAATATAGTATTTGAAGTGTCTACAAAAACTATAGTATTTTAAACCACCATAAAAACAATAAATTTGTGAAAATTAGGGCATTTTTAAAGCTATAGTTCTTACAAATGCTTATTGCTATAGAATAACAGAATGCTATAGACGTTTCAGTGTAGAACTACAGAATGCCATGGGTATTCAAAACAGAAGAACATTCTTACTTTTTGTAAACTCTTATAGATGAATTTAGTACTGTTTGCTAAAACTATAGCACTCAAAGCCTATAATAGAACGTAATGTTTTGAAAATTACGGCATTTTCAAAGATATAGTTCTTGAAAATGCTCATTTCTACAGAATTACAGAATGCTACAGACGTTTAGATGCAGAATTGCAGAATGCTATAGCCATTTTGATGCAGAATTACAGAATGCTACAGACGTCTTGATTCAGAATTACAGAATGCTATAGGCAATCAAAGTAGAAGCAAATACTTATTTTTTTTTTTGTAAACTCTTAGACGCCTTCATTGGTGTTTGCAAAAACTGTAGCATTCAATTTCAGTATCGCAGGTATTCCGTAATAGGATTGTTATAGCATTTTTGAAGGAACTGGAGCATCTTGGAGTACAAAAACTTGCACTATGCTTACAGTAGTGTTTCTAAAAACTATAGCTATAGTTCAAAGTCTGTAATAGAATTAATATAGCATTTGAAGTGTCTAGAAAAACTACCTTTAGCATTTTAAGTCACTATAAGAGTAATACATTTGTGAAAACTGCGGCATTTTCAAAGCTGTAGTGCTTGCAAATGCTTAGTTCTACAAAATTACAGAACGCTATAGAAATTTCAATATAGAACTACAGAATGCTATGGCCATTCAAAATAGAAGAACATCCTTACTTTTTGTAAACTCTTATAGATGAATTCAGTACTGTTTGCTAAAACTATAGCATTCAAAGTCTGTAATAGAATTAACATAGCATTTGAAGTGTCTACAAAAACCATAGCATTTTAAATCACCATCAAGTAATAAGGTTTTCAAAATACGGCTGCAGGTTTTTGCAAACGCTTATTTCTACAAAATTACAGAATGCTATAGGCGTTTAGAGGCAGAATTACAGAATGCTATAGGCATTCAAAATAGAAGCAAATTCTCATTCTTTTGTAAACTCTTATAGACGCATTCGGTGGTATTTGGCAAAAACTATAGCATTCAATTTCAGCATTACAAGTATACTGTAATAGGACTGTTATAGCATTTGAAAGAACTGCAGCATCTTTGAATACAAAAGCTTACTGTATGCTACAGGCGGAGGCGTCCAAACTGTTTGTTTTTTTTTTGTAAAGTCATTTGTAAATGTGTATTTTTTCTTTCTATTACAGAATGCTGTAGGCGTTCAAGGTACAAGCAAGGTTCTTTATTTTTATTGTTTGGAAATTCTTATAGATCCTGTAGGATCCTGTACTAATATTTGCAGAGTTAAAAACAACTACAAATAATCAATGCTATAGCATAGCTTTTTCGTGACTCTACAGGGAGATAGGTATGCGGTATGGTGGCCAAAAATAGGGGGAAGTCCATTCCGTCCCTCTTGAATGACGTTGGCCGAGGTGGTAGGTACCGATAACGCCACGGCAATAAAATCCGTAACGAAGATCTCCGCGTTAAACTCCGATTAAAACGGTCCGCCGCGGCGTGGTGTGAGAAAAAGGTTTGATTTATGCAGAATGCGGTCATTACTACCGGGTGGTCTTATCGAATTAAAATGCATATTAACTTGTTACCGACCGCCCATCATCTAGTGACATTCGCTCGAGGCGCGACTCCTCGGATACCAGATTTCATTAGCGCCAATAACGATATAGCAGCGACGTCCGGATTAAACGAACGGACGGAATAAAACGAACCGTTCGTGTGTGTGTGTATGTGTGTGGTGGACCGATAATATTCTCCTCGTTGAGTCGCAGCAAGAGAAGACGATGGGAATGGGAATGGGAATGGGAACGGCCGGAGGGAGAGGCGCGGAGACGACGACGTGACGACTTCATTTTCGCGTCGGAGAACCGTGAAATGGTTTACCGTACGGTTAATTTAATTCCGTGCTGGAAATAAAAATACGCACGGCATCCGCGAGAACAAAACCGAACAAAACGTTTTCTACGAACAGAACGTTTCTTATTTACAAAAAAAAAAATGAATGTACAAAAGATAAAAAAATAAAATAAAAATGTACAATTACTTTTACGAAACTAAACAAGAAGCGCAAGCCAAAACGACGCAACTATTTGTCGATTTACACCATAGAGCCCATGGGTCGAGCAGTCCACATACAAAGTGTATAATTACTCGTTCGCTCCGACCGTATTAAACAGAATTAACCTCCGGAGCTGCGGGGGGGAGAAGGGACGGGGGGCGGGAGGGAAAAAAGAACGCGAAAAATTTCGCCATAAATATAAATATCTGCCGTAATAATTAACGCCGGTCGAATTTTTAATATCCGCCAGATTAATTGAAACGGCATCGTAAAACGAGGCCAGCGTCTAATTAGCGCTATTTATCTCCAGACTGAGGAGAAGGAGAGAGAGTTATATCAGACTCTCCGAGTAGGGATCCGCACACACACACACACACACACACACACACCGCACACACACACACACACACACACCGCACACTGCAATCAGAGGACGTGAGAACACGACGACGCGACGCGACGATCGTAAAACGTCATCTGTCACTTTAAACGTGCACGTATGTACCACTAATAGTATAAAAGTCTTGTACCCCCCACGTGATCACAAGATTAAATGAAGAAACTATATGAGATCTCACACAATCGTTGATTCAGGCGATCGTTTCGTGTTCTGATTGTTTTTGGAAAGGGCACCTCGAACTTACCATCCGACCAGCTTCGTTGTTGTGGAGGTTCATCTTCTCCCGGAGGCTGCGCCCTCGTTCTCCCGTATCGACGAACTCCCTGCTGAACTTGAAGCCGAACCCAATGTTGTCCGAGCAACCTCCCCAAGCCCAGTCGTTGACGCCAGCCACGGCCGAATCCACCGATTGCGGCTTGCCCTTGTGCTGGCTATAATCGCAGTTGCACGTCTCTATCGTACCCTCGCTGCAAGCCCTGGCTATCGCGTGCGTCACCGCCGCACTGGTTATGGCGTAGATGAATGCAGTCTCCCGACATCCTGGAAACAATACGAAACAACTCAAAAAAAAGGGACAAAAAGGGCTTTTAGAATACAAAGGGTTGAAACGTAAACATCTGGACATCTACTAATTTACGTATTGTGTCGTGTGTATGTATGCGCGCCCGATTCCCTTTGACAAATCATGAATGAGCAAGGAGCATTGATTGGTCATATAAAACCGAAAGTGAACGGATGCACCCCTACTGATAAATTACTATCTAGGGACCCCCTTTCCTGCCCTACCGGCTTATTAAAAGCTCGTCTCTTCTTTAATGTACCATTGAGTTCCGGATGTTTATTCGAAGCTAGGGATGAGGGGTGAAGGATGACAGTCATTCATTGACTGTTTAAAAAAAAAAACTTTTACAATACGTGCACGTGATAGAACAAAAAAAAATCACGATGAAGTGGTGTATGGGATCATTCATGTTGTTGTCGTCGGGTCTTGCTAAAGGGGGTAGTTAGAAATAATAATTGTGTTTTGATTAAAAGAAAACGATGCCTCCATTTCTTGCCCCTTTGCGTTTCCCATTCCGAACATGTGTCACGCGTAATCGATCGAACAAACTTATTGCCGATGCCGCAAGGAATAAAATCGATCCGTCGCCGTCGTCGGGTCGGAGGCGGCAATCACTTGTGCCTGGTAGCACTTAAAAGAAAGAAATATCGGCGAAATCGGTCGGACCTACCTGTGACGCTCTCAAAAGGTGATAACGCCAAACATCCCAGTAGCTCAGTGAAGACGGCCGTGGGTAAACAAAGTTACGCACATGTGTTCATCGGTAAAGAGGGCGGGATCTCCCAGGTGTTAATTAAAATCGGAAAGGGGCGCCATCTAGCTTGTTAAGACGTTACCGTAGGAAATAGGCCGACGCTAGGAGTGGGCCAAGAAAAATATGAGACTGTACCCCCCAGAACTAACTAAGAACTAACAGAGTCAGAAGGACTTACACAAGAACAAAAATCAGATCACCGAATGAAGAAGAATCGACCCCTCAGGAGGTTTAGGTCCAACAGTCCTTTGTGCCAACGTCCCGATGATCGCTTGTCTGGGAGAGGAAGTCCTTCGGGAAACCCAAACGGGTGTCAATCAAATATGGGTAACAAACTCGATACGAAGGGGGGATGTCCGATACGAGCGGCCCTACAAATGGGGGTCCGGTACCTGCGGCTCAAGAAGAGAAAACGAGGTACCAAATTTACAATGACGTCCGAGGAATACGGGTGTGGTCGACAAAAAACTTACCTCGTAGAATAATGGAGTTTTTTACGAGCGTGAAGAGAGCGGTAGCAACAAAATTCAACGGTCGTGGAACTCCAACCAAAAGATCCGCAAAGCGTCGGGACGAAAGCAAGCCCGAAGGTTCGACAGTCGTGGAACTCCAACCAAAAGATCCGCAAAGCTCAAAATTACGATGACGTCCGAGGAATACGAGTGTTGTCGACAAACAACTTACCTCGTAAAATAATGGAGTTTTTTACGAGCGTGAAGAGAGCGGTAGCAACAAAATTCAACGGTCGTGGAACTCCAACCAAAAGATCCGCAAAGCTCAAAATTACGATGACGTCCGAGGAATAGGAGTGTTGTCGACAAACAACTTACCTCGTAAAATAATGGAGTTTTTTACGAGCGTGAAGAGAGCGGTAGCAACAAAATTCAACGGTCGTGGAACTCCAACCAAAAGATCCGCAAAGCGTCGGGACGAAAGCAAGCCCGAAGGTTCAACAGTCGTGGAACTCCAACCAAACGATCCGCAAAGCTCAAAATTACGATGACGTCCGAGGAATACGAGTGTTGTCGACAAACAACTTACCTCGTAAAATAATGGAGTTTTTTACGAGCGTGAAGAGAGCGGTAGCAACAAAATTCAACGGTCGTGGAACTCCAACCAAAAGATCCGCAAAGCGTCGGGATGAAAGCGAGCCCGAAGGTTACGCCTGTAGCCAATTCCTCCGAAGAGTTTCGTTCAAAACGCCAAACGGTCAACAAGGACACAACGATACGCCAGCCACAGACGCGAGTTCAAACACAAGTGAACAAGATGTCGCCCGTGCGTTTCCGAGAAGACGCCGCGCACGCACGCCCACCAAATCTTAGAGCGACTATGATGGAATCACAGAGCAATAATTAGTTTCCTTGCAATTCCAGAAATATTTTTTGGAAACCGCAAAACTCACCAGTTTCATTATCGTTGAGGATTTAGGGCACCCTTCATAAAACAGTGGCGTTCATTATTTTATTTCATCCCCAATTCATGTGTATCCGCTTAACGAGACAGTCGGTGGTCGTAAATAAAGAAAATAAAACCGCTGGCACTTAGAAAGAAAGTTTGTAATATAAAGAACGATTACGGGAGGAGAAGAAGAAGCAAAAGAAGTTCTGAAAGGTGAAGACATCGTAAATCGCTGACACTTAGAAAAAAAGAAGGAAGAGGAAGGAAGAATGATTATAATATTAAGAACGATTGCGGAAGAAGAATGTAGAAGAACCTTGAATGAAGAAGAAACAAAGGAAGTTCTGAAAGGTGCCGACATCGTAAATCGCTGGCACTTAGAAGGAAAGAAATGTCGGAAGACCACAAGATAGAGACCGATCGAGAAAGAGACCAATAGGAGAACGACCTTGGCAGGCGAAGAAGAAACGAAAGAAGTTCTGAAAGGTGAAGACATCGAAAATCTTTGGCACATAGAAACAAAGAAGGAAAAGAAACGGAGAACATTCGAAAGAGAGATTATAATGTAAACAATGATTACGGAAAAAAGAAGAAAGTAGAAGAACCTTAAATAAAGAAGAAAGAAAGGAAGTTCTGAAAGGTGAAGACCTCGTACTAAATCGCTGGCACTTAGAAGGAAAGAAACATCGGAAGACCAGAAGAGAGAGACCGATCGAGAAAGTGACCTATAGGAGAACGTCCTTAGCAGACGAACAAGAAACGAAAGAAGTTCTGAAAGGTGAAGACTTCGTAAATCACTGGCTCTTAGAAGAAAAGAGAGGAAAAATGTCTGAGGAATCGAAAGACAAGAAAAAAATAAATCAGATTTCAAAACGAAAATTCGATGAATAAAAAAAAGGAATATGAAATCAAAAAATACAACAATGAAACGACAGTTTGTTTGTCGTTTGTTTTTTCTAACCCGAGATGGTTAAGTTCACTTATTATTTTATTTATTACATTATTATTTTAGTTTCTTCTTTTCTGTTAATTACTATTCCCTCTCCAATTGGTTGTTCAAGTCTTGCGAATAAATTCGATTTTTTGGTCGGGTTGAGCGGAATTGGGTTCGCTCGGGTTGGTTTGACCTTGAACTTTAGTTTGACCTTGATCTTTGGCCTTTCCTTTCATTTCATTTTAAATTTTCTCCAATTTCTTGACCTTGACTTTGATCTTTTCGGTTGAGCTAATTGAAATCACTTGATTAAAATCACGTTTAAAATCACTGATTTTATTCGGGCGATTTGTGTTTTTGAAAATAATTTAATTTTTTTTCTAAATTCTCATGAAATAAACAAAACTGGGTCCAAATTTCTAAAATTAAGACATTTGACAGTCACTGTGAAAAATTTCTGGCGCCAAATAAAACAAAAGACGATCGAGAAATAAAGAAAATTTATAAAATGACGAAAAAATAAAATTCAAAAAATTCTTGGTAAAACTTTCTAAAAGTAAGATTTGACGTTTGTGCAATTTCTAACGTAAAATAAAACAAAAGACGATCGAGAAATAAAGAAAATTTATAAAATTGTTATTATTATTATAAAATTTAAAGAAATAAAAATTAAAAAAATCTCATTGAATAAAATTAGAAAAAAAATGTAATAAAAATAAAAGAAATCTCATTAAATAAAATTACAAAAAATAAAAATTAAAAAATTCTCATTAAATAAACAGTGCTTTCTACTTTCTATAAAATTACAAAAAATTATAAAAATTAAATCCATAAACAAAACTTTCTAAAATTAAAATTTGACATTTGTGCAATTTTTGACGTAAAGTAAAACAAGAGGCGATCGACAAATTTATAAAATTTAAAAAAATTAAAAAATCTCATTGAATAAAATTTAAAAAAAAATTTTAAAAATCTCATTGCAAAAAATTAGAAAAAAATAACAAAAATAAAAAAATCTCGTTAAATAAAATTACAAAAAAATAAAAATTAAAAAATTCTCATTAAATAAGCAATACTTCCTACCTTCTATAAATATTACAAAAAATTATAAAAAATTGTAAAAATTAAAAAATTCTCATTAATTAAACAAAACTTTCTAAAATTAAGATTTGAACTTTAGGCAATTTTTGGCGTTAATTAAAACAAAAGACGATCGACAAATTTATAAAATTAACAAAATCTCATTGAAGAAAATTAGAAAAATAAAAAAACTCGTCAAATAAAATTACAAAAAATTATAAAAATTAAAAAATTCTCATTAAATAAACAAAACTTTCTAAAATTAAGATTTGACGTTTGTGCAATATTTGACGTAAAATAAAACAAGAGACGATCGACAAATTTATAAAATTAAAAAAATCTCATTGAAGAAAATTAGAAAAAAATTACAAAAATAAAAAAGCTCGTCAAATAAAATTTTAAAAAATTATAAACATTTAAAAAATCTCATTAAATAAACAATGCTATCTACTTTCTATAAAATTACAAAAAATTAAATCAATAAACAAAACTTTCTAAAATTAAGATTTGACATTTGTACAATTTTTGACGTAAAATGAAACAACAGATGATCGACAAATTTATAAAATTAAAAAAAAATTAAAATTAAAAAATCTCATTGAATAAAATTAGATTTTTATGATAAATTTTTTTTTTTTAATTCAAGTTCCTTCACGCAATAATAAGCGCATATTGCCTTTACTACTGAAGATATTGAACAGCGCCATCTATTGAGAAACTACTCCTATCATTTTTTATGAGTAAACAACGGAAGAGAATTGTCACGCCCGTTTCAATAGAGGGCGCTGTCCAATATCTCGCAATGACGAGCGATTTCTTCCATTTTTCATATTTGTTTCTCTTTTTAAACTTAAATTTTGCAGAAAATTTTCAAATAAAAACAATTGCGCGCGCACTCTTGTTATAATACAAATTTTCTTTCGTTTTGAGTACATTTTTATACGCTCTCACGCAATAAAGTCGATTAAAATCACGCCATCTATTAAGAAAATCCTAAGTTTTCACAGTCGTGTTAATAGATGGCGTTGCACATTACACTTCAAAGCAACTGACAGTTTCTTTACGGTTTGCTTTAATTAAAAATTGAAAACGTTGTTCCCAAAATACTACTAAGATAATAAATAAAGAATTCTAAAAGAAATCGTCCAATCGTCCCGAGAACTGTACCGTTTTTTCTTTATTATAGTTATAGGAGAGCAATGGTATTTTATTGAATTTATGCTCACGTTCCCGTGATATACATGAAGATATAATGTAAGCCGATATCTGGATCATTTTTTGCCCCCATGTATATACATGGCATTGTAACAATATCTGTACACGCAGGTCGGGCAGGAATATATCATGGTGAACAGCGGGGCACCTCGTGATGACGTAATTACCCGCTCGCCTCACAGGGGGCCACAGATTAACGAAATAACTATAACTCATATCTTTTACTCGACCGAACTCACACGAGGCTGCACACGTTCGAGCTTGCGAGAGGTGATCCCATCGCCCGGTCCTCAAAATTCGCACCTCTCCGCCAAGTGCCAACCTTGACGCGGTCGCGGATCCTTTTCTTTTCTTTTTTTTTCTTCTTAGGTATAATCGATCTATTGAATTGTGTTTTGGTGCGCACACAAGTTAATTCCCCCCAATATCCAGTAAATAAAAAAGCGATTCGTTCCGTCTTATCCGAGGGCTTTGTGTGTGACGATGCGATGGTGAAGTCCGAAACCTCCAACGTCAAGGAACCATAATAGCCTTTTATGTTCGGTCTTTATTACGTGTTTTATATACCTTTTTATTATCTATTAAGATTTTAAGGATCGCGGACACTCCCGGCTCTACGGGCGCGCATAAAATTTTTAATTTTATGTATCTGTTGACAACTGTGTTCCTCTCGCTCGCTCTTTTTATTACTTATTAGCTCTCGGCTTCGAAAGCGCTCGAGGAATTCTACATTATGTGCAAATTGAACGTAAATGAATGTGGGAAAACGAGCGTATTGCATGAGTTATTGCCCAACGTATAATGGGCCGCTTTAAATTTATTAGCGTTGTTCTGTTATTTACCAAAGATAGAGCGCTCGGTGTTTGTGTCATTAGGTATTTATTTGTATACTTTCACGTACGAGTCACATACATGCATATACAACCTGCTCGCTGCCGATGGCGATATGCTTCCGTGTTAAGAAGGAACGCTTCGTGCTTCAGTGTTCACCAAAATGTTGCACTTGGACTCGATACGTAACAAAAATTATTACGGAAATCATCGATGACCTTGAACCGATAATTTTCGAGCTTTTTTAACGACCTTCAAGATCGGGGAAGATGAGTATCCCAGGAAAGACCCAATTGAAGACTTGCTGACTTTTCTGCTCTTCCATTTTTCAAGCTTTGCAACATTTTTGTTTCCTTTTAGTTTCTCGCCAACGTGAATTTATTTATTTCGTACTGACTTGTCAACGAAACGATTTCTGTTTACAGAAAACCGCCAAAAGCGCCATCTCTTGAAAAATAAGCGAACTGCGTTTAAATTTTATTTAAAAAGAAATCATTGCAAAAAGTTTGCAACAAGTCTTCCAAAATCTGTCGATCGAAGTGTTTGCTTTCACCGTCTCGTCAGGCAAACACAGTGAATAACGGCGGTACCCTCTCCATACGGTGACCTTAACGGTGAACGATCGAGAGCGCCATCTACTGAATACTAAACGAACTGCGTTTCATCTTAATTTGCTGAAAAGAAAAAATCGTTTCTTCGAAAATCTATTTTCACTGACCTATTAGCGAAACGATTTTTAGTTGAAGTGCACAATAAGCGAACCGTCTTTAACTTTAATTTGTTACGTTTCAAATTTTCCGCCGAGACATCGTGGCGATACGGTATCATCCGGCTGCGTTTCAGCACAGTTGGCTACACTGTTCCCCCTCATTTACATCGCAAGAGGGGAAACTTGCGCGATGCGAACGCTCAACGTTCACAGGCTATGGGGGCACCATGTGACTGTGTTATAGCTCATCGTTGGTTGTCGTCGGGAATTTTCGCGCGTCTTAACGACCTCCACCATCTTCAATTTCATCGCGACCTTTCTTGTTCGAAGCGTGGCGCAAGCCGGACGTGTTTTACAAGCATTGTAAGTTATCGGAATTCTTGCCCTTTGGGAGAAGTAATTCATCAGCGGCCGTGCCGGAACATTTAGTGACACGATCGAACACACTTGGGGATAGTTTTAACCCCAATACCAAGCCTGGGACCCTAGTTTTCTGTCGATCGAAGTGTTTGTTTTCACCGTCTTGTCAGGCAAACACAGTGAATAACGGCGGCACCCTCTCGATACGGTAACCTTAACGATCGAAAGCGCCATCTATTGAATACTAAACGAACTGCGTTTCATCTTAATTTGCTGAAAAGAAAAATCTATTGACCGAAATGTCTATCTTCAGTGACCTATTAGCGAAACGATTTTTAGTTGAAGTGAAGCGCTACCTTCTGCACGAACCGTCTTTAACTTTAATTTGTTACGTTTCAAATTTGCCGCCGAGACATCGTGGCGATACGGTATCATCCGGCTGGGTTTTAGCACAGTTGGCTATACTGTGTCACTGTGTCACTTGCGTGATGCGAACGCTCAACATTCACAGGCTATGGGGGCACCATGTGACTATGTTACAGCTCATTGTTGGTTGTCGTCGGCAATTTTCGCGCGTCTTAACGACCTCCGCCATCTTCAATTTCATCGCGACCTTTCTTGTTCGAAGCGTGGTGCAAGCCAGACGTGTTTCACGTGCATTGTAAGTTATCGGAATTCTTGCTCTTTGGGAGAAGTAATTCAACAGCAGCCGTGCCGGAACATTTAGTGACACAATCCAACACTCTGGGGGATAGTTTTAACCCCCATACCAAGCCTGGGATCCCAGTTTTCTCAGGTAAAATATGACGACGAACAAGCTAACATGGCCGCTAACGAAAATCGTTTCTTCTATGTAGGCTTTTGGTTGAAGTTTTAGTCGAGGCTTTCGGTGGGACTTTTAGTCCGTGATTTAGCCGAAGTCTAAATTGGAGCGTGGCCGAGCCTGTTGGAAACAGCCTTTGATCAAACCATCCTGGCGTTTCCCGAGCAGCCATTTTGGACGGTGTTTTACCGACTCCCCGTGAGACCACTTTGGACGGTGTTTTACCGACAACGGACGTGACCACCAGGCGGCATCATAACCTGCGATGACACTTCATGGCATGCTTTAATTTTTAACAAAAGAGGTTAAGGTATTTATTTATTATTTTTCTTTCCGTTTGGCAATTCGTGAATTAGTGTTTGCATTATCAAAGAGAGCGAATTCCGGCTCTGTTCGTACGCCTTTAGAACTACCGCTTTTGGGCATCATTGTAAATTTTATTTACCGGTTGCGGTGTGTTTTAGTCGAACTTAGTAGGTACCGAATTAGACTACTCTTTGTTTTGTTAACTTAGACATATAGAGTTAACTACCCTGTTGTAATTATTGTATTATTTATTTGATGAATTAAATCTAAGTAACTTTTATTGTGCGTTTGTGTATTTTACTTTAACGCACCAGTGAGTAAAGTCTCGCCTCTGTTTGCTTTTAATTTCTCTGCCCGATTTGGTCGATTCGAGACGTCGACTGATCGATTACGTTCGGCTGTAAAGCACAGTCTCCTGGCGCCCTTTAACAATATTTATCATCGTAATTAAACCCACCCCCATCTCCACTGTTTGCTAGTCGAGGGGAACAGCTGATACGTTTAGTCAGCAGAACTTGTCGCCTGTCAAGGTAAGTGAGAGGCAAGTCATTTAAATTATAAATTTAGTGACGAATTTACAAAAAGAAAACGTTTGTTTACGGCCAACTTTTTGCTTTCACCGTCTTGCAGGGCGAACGGTTTTTAGCTACCTACGGTAAAAGATCGAAAGCGCCATCTCTTGCCTAATAAGCGAACTGTGTTTATTCTTAATTTACCCGAAAAGAAAAAAAATTCCTTCGCATATTAATTAACTGCCAATTAAGTTATTTCTCCAGTCTTCCAAATTCTATGACTGAAATGTTTGCACGTTCATGACTTGTCGTGGAATCATATTTAGAAAACCGTCAAAAGCGCCATCTCTTGAAAATAAGCGAACTACGTTTAAATTTTATTTTTAAAAAAATCATTCGTTTGCTGCCAACTTTTTGCAAGTCTTCCAAAATCTGTTGGATCGAAGTGTTTGCTTTCACCGCACCGTCTTGTCAGGCAAACGATTTTTAGCCACACAGTTATGGTAACCTTAACAGTGAACGATCGAAAGCGCCATCTGTTGAATACTAAACGAACTGTGTTTTATCTTAATTTGCTAAAAAGAAAAAATCGTTTCTTCGAAAATCTATTGACCGAAACGTTTATTTTCGGCGACCTATTAGTGAAATGATTTTTAGTTGAAGTGAAGCGCCATCTTCTGCACAATAAGCGAACCGTCTTTAATTTTAATTCACCAAAAAAAAGAATCATTTGTTTACGGTCAACTTTTTGCTTTCACCGTCTTGCAGGGCGAACGGTTTTTAGCTGCCTACGGTAAAAGATCGAAAGCGCCATCTCTTGCCTAACAAGCGAACTGTGTTTATTCTTAATTTACCCAAAAAGGAAAAAAATTCCTTCGCATATTAACTGCCAACTAAGTTATTTCTCCAATCTTCCAAATCTTATGACTGAAATGTTTGCACGTTCATGACTTGTCGCGGAATCATATTTAGTTACGATGAGCGGTCGAAAGCGCCATCTTTTGCGTGGTAAGCGAGCTGTGTTGTTCATTTAATTTGCGATTCTAATTTTGCTTGCGGCAATTTTCCCGAATTTGATGACCGAAATGTTTACTCTCACTTATATACATGTCAGGGGAACGATTTTTACTCACAGTGAACGATCGCAAGCGCCATCTCTTGTGCAATAGGAAAACCGTTTCAATTTTAATTTGTCGCCAACTTTTCGCATAGGTTTTCATGAATGAAACAATTGTTTGCTCTCACTGACTTGTCAGTGGCACGGTGTTTAGTTACCGTTCGCGATCGAAAGCGCCGCCATCTCTCGAATAATAAGCGAACCGAGTTTTTATTTCACTTACGTAAAAGTCAATTCGCTTATTACCAGTTTATTCCAAAATCTGACACCTAACCGAAACGTTTACTTTCAACAGTGACGAGGTTTTTAGTTACAGGAGATCGACGATCGAAAGCGCCATCTCTTGCGTGACGTGCGAACTGTGTTTAATTTTAATTTACCGAAAAATTGATTGATTCGCTCATTGCCGATTTGATTAATCTAGTTTTTTCTAACGGAAACGAAAAGTCGGCCAGGAAGTTTGGAAACTTATTTTAAAAGAGAGTAATGTTGACAACGCCCCCTTGTCGATCATTTGCCGACATTTCCCGTTGACAGTTTCAGGTTATGTTCAAAATAAATCGATCGCTATTTTCCGACTTTCTTTCGTTTCGCGAGTAACTTTGAATAATGACTAAGTACATGTGTAGCATTCCGAGCATATTCGAAACGAATTAATCGGTAGTAAAGGACGTGTTTAGGTTCTGTGTAAATACTTATGTTTATGAAACATAACCTCAAACTATCCAACATGACGTACAGATCCATGTTTATGGAACATAACCTCAAACTATCCAACATGACATACAGATCCATGATACCGCCAACATATTTTTTTATTTCCTGTCATTCTAAACGATTTCTTCTGACTTTGTTTATGCAAGTAGTAATAGTAAACGTTTTGATTTTATTTCTTTAATATTTTATACCATTCGCAGTTTATTACTTTTGATGAGAAAAGCAAAAATGTACCTACGTAAGAGGTTGCAACTGTGTCACTTGGAAACAAAAATAAATAAATAATGGCGACCTTGTCTATTCCAACAAATTACACTTCCCTCCCCTCGCCCCCAGCCCCTGATACTTCCCTTCCCCTTTGGTTCAAAAATTATTTTCTTCATGCCAACCAACTTTATTTAAATAATGAAACGTACGGGTGACTAATTACTTTAGGTATCGCTTTGACTTTCTAAATGCAAAAACAATAGAGTCAAAGGTAATTAAAACGGTGATTCGTTTCTGCGTCCGCAGATACGTTCTGAGCGAACCTAGCGAAAGCTTTATACCGGGCGTTACGTTGTAAACCTGCTGAAAGAATGCACGATTAAAGTAACACGTTTTTGGGGCACTTCCCGAAAACCGTTTGGATTTTTAAAAAATTGTCCCAATAGAACTTGTTTGTTTTTTAAGATCCTATCCAACGATACCCAACTCGACTATGTTCCCATTTCAAACGTCCAAGCTAGTTCATGCGGCGTCGACTTCCGGTTGAGCTTGAAAGATAAATGCGTCGTCATCAAATGCCGCATGTACCTTTTTGTTGTTAAAATTCCTGCGCTTTGCGCTACCTTGTAGACATTCTAAATTTTGTGCAATGGAACCTTTATCGGAGCGTCGCGTCGTATAAACCAGTGAGTATATTTTGGAAAGGTTTTGTGAAAAACCTGACCTAAATATTAAATTATCCGAACTTCTTGCGGAATAATAATTAATTTGTGAAAATCAATTATTTAAAGTGCTGCAGTAAACTGTGCCACGACATTTTTTATTATACGCTGTTGCAGTTTAATTTCATCGCAGCGAGTTCGCGACGCATTTATAGCGAGCTGGCAACGTCACTTGTATGTATATCTTGTCTGAACATCCGACAACACTGCAACCTGCACCGGAAACGTCTCTTTGAATTCTCGCTTTCACATTGCCTCTTTTATTCAAAATTCTTGGCGTCATAATTATTCCATTGGCTATCGCTTACATCTTCGGCGTTCCTTCCACCTCGCAGTTAGTTCTCGTCGGACCCTGGCGCCATGCTGACGTATTTTACCGCCTAGAGAAACTCATCGTAGCCCTTGCTTAAAGAATTAAGAAGCGCTTATCTACGGCTCCGCCGGAATTTCCCTAGTGCACCACCGATTGAGTTTTGGGGTATTTTAGCCCCATTCCAAGCTTGGGAAAACTAACATAAGTACAGTTGAAAAAAAAAACTCGCAGCAATCCATGGAAAATTAACGTTTGTCTTAACTTGATTGTAATCAAAAAAATGCAAACCCAGTCATGTTACAGAACGTCGATAATGGTTTAAAACGTAGAGTTTTAAAATGGATTGAACAGGGTGGAGGGCATTTTCAATCCTTTTTATAAATTAAAAATAAAATTTTAATTAATAAGTAACATTGCATTTTTTCAATGATATAAAATTGAGTGACATTTGTAAATGAAATAAGAGTACTAAGGACATACCTTCACACCTTTATTGTCATTTCAAGGCATGCTAGAGTTTTTTTTTTCAACTGTACGTACGTCACAAATCTCAGGTAAAAATTGTTCGAATTGTCTGACGCCATTTTGGACGCTAACGAGTCTGTCCTTTCTTTCTATTCAGGCTTTTACGTTTGGTTCTATTTTACGTTTGGTTTTACTTCAAGTCTTAGTGCTACGTTAAACTCCCGCTTTAGTTTTACCGTGGTGCTTTGGGTTTGACTCAAACCTTCTCTACGCCGATCCCAAGTCTCCGAGAAGCGTGTGTCCGCCGCATTCGCAGCCCTGCCCACCGGTTCAAACCAGTTTACCGGCTCGGCGTTGCGACCGCCAACTTCACAGCGTAGACCAGCGAATTTGACATTTCCGACTGTGTACTGACAGACAGGTCGTGAGTTTGATTATTTAATTTATTATCAAATTTCGTATCGTCGCTCAACTACTGCATGCCTTTTTTTGGAGAGCGAATTGTCGGCTGAATGCAGATAGTATATATATACATAGAGCTTTTTTTTCTGTTGTCATTGAGCAAATAAACTGACAACCGTAGATTGTTCGCAGTTTAACTTTGTTTAAAGTAAACAAGCACCTGGATAACCTGGTGTGTTTTATAACCTGCATTCGCTTGAACTTCTGACTATCAATAAAGCTTAAATTCGTTAACTCTAAGTGCGTGTTTGCGTTCCCTTCCTTCACGTACCAGTGAGTCTATTTTTGTTTTGTCCTTCTGCACTGTCACCAAATTTATAATTTAACTGACTTGCCTCTCACTTACCTTGACAGATGACAAGTTCTGCTGACTACACGTATCAGCTGTTCCTCTCGACTAGCAAACAGTGGAGATGGGGGTTGAGTTTAATTTCGATGGTAAAAGTTATTAAAGGGCGCCAGGAGACTGTGCTTTACAGCCGAACGTAATCGATCAGTCGACGTCTCCAATCGACCAAATCGGGCGGAGAAATCAAAAGCGAACAGGGGCTTTACACTCACTTGTACGTCAAGGTGGTAAACATAAACACAACAGTGAAGGTTTACTTAAATTTAATTAAACAGGTCGTACAACGATCCAAAGTACTGAAAGGTTTCACAAAGCCAATACAATAGCTTACGTTACACGAACTTATTTAATAATAGGGCGGTTGGTTCTTTATTATTACAACACGCAACACAAAGAAAGGGCCGTATTTCGATCTTAAAAATGCATGCGCAAATCGGATTAAATAATAAACTACGACCGAGCTGTTAAGTCACTGTATCACCTACGTGAAGTTACAATGTACGTAAAATACGTCAGGATTGCACCACGCTTCGAACACGAAGCGAAATTGTAGATGGTGGTGGTTGCCTAAGATACGGATCCGAAGACTGTCACGTGGTGTGTCTCCTCCAATAAACTTCGAGAAAGCAAAGGAGGGATACAGGCTTGCCAACTATATCGTAAGCGGGTCAGATATCGTCTGGATTCCGCGTTTTCTTGGCGGGAAAATTGAAACGTAACAGCACGATCATGTCGGTTCGGGGATATCGACGAGGTTGTTTGTCTATTAATTAACTGGGTAGATCCGTCCTGGCGCCCTTGATAGTTTAACATCATATTAGACCCACCCCCATCTCACTGTTGCTAGCCGAGGGGAAAGCTGGTGGAAGACACAGCGCAGAATTTGTCACCTGGTCAAGGTAAGGCTGAGGCTGTCAAGTTTAAAGTAAATTTGGAGACAACGCCCAATACACACACACACACATCCAAAATTTATCACATAAAATACACTTTACGATAAAGAAATTGGCCTAGGAGATACACTGCAAAATTCATCATCGAAGAAGAGAGCCTCCGAGAGAAAAACAACAAAGTAAAAAAGCAAAATAATAAAAGATTAGTAAATTTGCAAAATACCCTGAAATCACAGCATTAAATTGTCACTAAGGGTATATCACAGCAATACGTTTTTTTAAACAATTTTCTTTTGTTTCATTTTAGTCTTTTGATTTTCGAACAGTCCGATAGACGTCGACCTTCTTTTGTTTTTCGCCTTTCATTACTTGCGTATTTTAGATTTCTTTTGTTTTTGTATCTAACGAGTTACTTTCTTTTTATAAAAAATTAAATAAAAAAATACTTGCTTTCTAATTTTGCTTATTGATATTTTTTAAAATTTTTTGACTGTTTTTTTTTTTCATCTAATTTCATATGTATATGTACTTGGTTGTGGTTAGTTTCAATTCTCTTCTGTTTCTTCTTACCCAAATGAATTTTCGTATTTCACAAGTTTTTTCGTTTTCTCTTAGTCTTTTGATTTTCGAACAATTTGATAGACGTCGACCTTCTTTTGTTTTTCATCTTTCATTACTTGCGTATTTTAGGTTTCTCTTTTGTTTCTATCGAATTATGTAGTTTCTCTTAATTAAAAAAAATAAATAAATAAAAAAGAAATAGCTGCTTTCTCATTTTGCTCACAGATATTTTTTAAAATTTGTTTCATTTAAAATTCGTTTTATTTTCGTTTGTTTTTCCTTTTCGCCTTTCGTTTTGTTTCCTTTCGTTTTTAAATCGCGTCTTAAGCGACGTTCGTTGTTCATTATTTGCTAATTTTTTCGTTTCTGTAATTTTCTGATTGTTTAAAACTCGTTTTTGTTTTTGTTTTGTTCATATCGCAGCTCTCTTTATTCTCTCTTTATTTTCCTTTCGCCTTCGTTTCTCTTTTATTTTTTATTGCGTTTTAATCGGCTTTCGTTTCCTTTGTATTCTATTTTTCAAACTAACGCCTTTCGTTCCTTTCGTTGTTTTTTTTTTCTTTCCTTTCTGCGTAATTGCTTTTATTTACGTTTTAACCGCAATTGTTTCTTTTATTTTCTTTTCGAACGATCGTCCTTTATTTACTTTTTTTTCCAACCGCATTTTGATTCATTCGTTTCGTATTCGTTTCTTTTTTGTTTTCTCTTGAGCTTTTCGTTTCCTTGCTTCAATCGACGTTTATTTTTCATTATTTGCTTATTTTTCATTCCTGCGGTTTTCTAGTTTTCGTCGCTTATTTTCGACCTACCGTCTTTTGTTCCTAACTTTTTCCAGTTTCCGTTTCTTTTCTTTACTGTTCATATTGCAGCCGTTTCTTTCTTTCGAACGATCGTTTGTCGTTTCTTCTTTTTCAACCGCATTTTAAATTGACATTCGTTTCTCTTTTATTTCATTTTCGAACGATCGTCGATCGTCTTTTGTTTTTTGTTTTTTCGTTTTTCTTTTCCCATCCTTTCGTTCTTTCGTTTCCGCGTGATTTCTTTGTTGACGTTTTCTTCGCAACCGTTTCTTTCCTTTCTTCGTTTCCTTGTCGAACGATTGCGTCCTTGTGTCTTTTTTTCAACCGCACCTTAATTGACATTTGTTTTTCATCGTTTGCTTATTTTTTTCGTTTTTCTCGCCTAGTTTTCTTCACAGCAGTTTTTTCTTCTTTAATTTTTTCGTCGGATTCCTTGCTTTCTCCAACGTACTTAAATCGACGTTTTTCTTTTTCATTTTCGCATGCTACTCTGAACTTAGGCCCGCCCTCCCCCCCACTGTATTTTAAAGTATTAAGGCCCGGTGTTTCGATCACAGTTTAACTCTAAACTTCAGTTTATTCCTATAGGAGCAATGCGGATAAACTGAAGATTAAAGTTAAACTCTGATCGAATTTTTTCTTTTCTATTTCGTCAGTTCTCGAAACACTCTGCGTCACTTATCATAATTTTGTGCGTACAGTATGTACACAATGTATAACGTCCACCGTGATTCGCGTATTCAGATACTCTTGCAGGTAATTTAGGTAAGTCGTTTTTAAGTAGTCGCCGTTATAAAATGGCCGTTCAAATATCGAGTCTTCAACAAAAAAATGCACCTCAAGTCGGCCTTCGAAACAAAAGCGCGTGTCTAATAGATTGAACTGTACAGGAGCAAGAACTGTCAAAATTATGCGAAGCAACTGAATTTTATTTGAATATATTCTTTTAAAAACGAAGATACTATTGCATGCCCACTTCCACCAACGACTGAAATCAACGATTAAAAGTTAGATCTTGTCCGGACACGAACATTTTGGGGTTAATCGAATGTTTAGGATCCATTTTTGACATACATACAAGAGATTGATTAAGTATGCAAATTCGAGGTACACCCAATATGTATGTGATAGTTTCTCGTAAACTATATATTTTTACCTACTGGTTAATTGGAAAGAGGTAATTAATAAACGGCAGCGGTGGTGTATATACCGCGAGTTAACGGAGGAACAAAAAGAGCGAAGAGAAAGAAAAACGAGCGCGCTCGAATAACAAAATAATAACACGTTCGCGCACCGGCCGCAAAAAGCAAAAATAAAAGAGACATAAACATATACAGACGTTCAATACGTGAAATGTCATATATGACAGGCCATGTATGATCCTAGTTGTTTATTACATGACGAATGGAATGCCAAGTCGTGTTACAAGCTATGCGAAGCATCGATTCTTTATCGATATTTATTATGTTTTATGCGCCGCTAAGGCATAACAAGTTTTTAATATCGCCTTTGATTTAGGTACCATTTATTTTACGAATCAATCTTTTGTACCGAGCGTTTTCAAGTTTGCGAGCGAGCGCGCGCGCGCGCGCGCGAATAATAAATTTAATAAATCCGCGACGCGCAAAAACAAATTTATCGCCGAACGTTTAAAGTTACATGTAAATGATACACATTTAATTACCATAATAATGCAAATTTATTCGCGGATAGCTTGCGTACTATTACACACTCTGATTCCTGCAAGTTTTTTTCTCTCTCTTTCCGTTCACGTTTGATACATTTGATTTAATACATAAGACATGTAAAGTATGTTTGGTTAAAGTGAGAAGAAGAAAAAAATTGAAGCATAAAATAAATTAGACGTGACATTAAACCTTGTAAATACAATCAAGATAGAAGTTGGCCGCAGCACCTGTGCCGTAACCTTTCACCTCCCCCCCGTATAATTAATAATAATTACCGACCGCGGGGAATGTCCCTAACGTGATCGCTCAGCCGGACCCGGAGAGAAATATCTTCGCGATTCATTCACGTCCGAGCGAGCGTTGCCGCGTTGTTTTTGTTTTTAATTAAAATATTTTCCTCGCCGCGCCGTAACAATTTCTTCGCTAAAAATTAACGGCGGCGATTGTTGCCAGGTGTGCGTTGCGAAATACGTAATACGCAAGCAATGTCTGGCGAGTTAACGAGTGACTCAATGGTCAGTTACATGCAAATTACCCCCTTTTTTGCCGGAGCAGTGATTAAACTAACAGTAACGAGTTATTTTTACGGGAACGAGACATGCATAATTTATTATGCGTCGCAGATTGCTGCAACGAGATTTGAAACTAATAAAATGAGATTTGTTTGCGAAATAACCCGACGAGAAGTCGAGCAGTCGAGCAAAAAATTTTGTACTTTTCGCCGCGCCACCGTTCACTTAAGTGTGCGGCCCGCTTAATTTATTGGCGATTTTTTAATACTCTTCGCTCTATATCTGAGAAACAGCTAAAGAATCCTGACAATGAAGGCCTCAAAGTGAGGTCATACTCGCACCCGGTAACCCCATGAAGCATCTTCACAGTGTTACGTTCAAATTTGCCGCCACAACATCGTGGCGATACAGCATCATTCAACTGCATTTGAACACAGTTGGCCACCCTTCTCTTTACTACTCAACGCTCATTCGTGTGACATACCACGTGACTGGCTTTCGGTTTCGTATCCTACCAACCTTCGCCTGCTACAAATTCGCCTCGTTAAGGGCCTTCCTTGTTCGAAGTGTGTTACAAGTTAGACGTGTTTTACGTGCATAGTAAAATTATCGACACCTTATCGGCACCTTACAAAATATGACACCAATGTAACAGGTTGAGAACCAAAATGAATGAAACGGTTGGCAGCACTTTTTTAGAGTCTTTTTCATTTTGCAGGATATTCAGATTAGAATGATGTTACGTTCAAATTTCGCGCCAACGAAAACGCGAAACCAAAGTAATATATGAACCGCGTTTGGATACAGGTGGCTACCCCGCATCCCTCCTCTTTACTACTCAACGCTCATTCGTGTGACACAGCACGTGACTCTTTTTCGGTTTCGTATCGTAGCAACCTTCGCCTGCTACAAATTCGTCTCGTTGAGTTTCTTTTTTGTTCGAAGTGTGTTACAAAAGTTACATGTTTTACGTGCATAGTAAAATTATCGGAGTTTTCGCTCTTTGGGAGGAATAACTCATTTGCGGCTGCGTCGGAAGATTTCGTGATACCTTCGAACACATTTGGAGGTCATTTTAACTCCAATTCCAAGCCCAGGAACGTATTAGCCCCAGGTAATGTAAAAGTGCAATGGCGGGTCTATCAAAATGGCTGCTAACGAAACCGCTTCCCTTTACATTCAGGCTTTCCTGTTTGGGCGCAGCTTTCACGCAAGGGTTTCCCGTTTGTATTGAGTTTTGGTGCCGCGACGAACTCCAGCTGTAGTCTGCCGTTCTGCGAGTAGCGTGGGTCCACCATCTTGCTGCCGACGTTTCCCCTAGCCAAACCAGTTACGGGCTCGGACAGGACCACTAGATGGCGTGGTGACAGCCAACTTCACGGCATAGACGGTACAGTGACAGGTAACCATTTAAATTTATTGCGCATGCATTTCTAAGAGCGAATCGTCGGCCAAACGCAGACATCGCATTATTAAATTACTTTACATTGTTTGTTTGAATTCGAAGTTTGTCAACTTTAGACGAATCTAGCCTAGTTAAGTGAACTCATGTAGTAACCTGCATTTGTACGAAGTCACAAGTGTTAACTTTAGCTACGATTTTAATTTCTACATTCACGCACGCACACCAGTGAGTAAAGTCTCGCCTCTGATTATTATTGTCGATTCATTTTCTGCGCGATCTGGTCGATTGGAGACGTCGACTGATCGGTTACGTTTAGCTGAAGAATAATTGTCTTCTGGCGCCCTTTTGATTAACCCGCCCCTTTCTTCACTGTTGCTAGCTGGGGCTCAGCCGATACGGTCTCGTCAGCAGAAGCTTGTCATCTGATCTGTGGTAAGTGAGGGGCAAGTAAATTAAATTTAAAATTTGGTGACAACAGTATCCGAGACAGAAGAGGCGAACAACTTCACCAAGCAGAATTTTTTGTACGTGAGTTAACCATAACTCGAAGGTCTTTTGCAAGTCCTCAATATCCAAACGCTTCTGCACCATAACACCAAAAAGAAACGCCTACAGCATCAAATCTGTTAAAAGAAACACGCTTAGAAAGTGAAGAATGGGTAAATCTAGTCCTAGCCAAAATTAGTGCAAAATAGCCTCGATATCCGATTCATTACTTTGGGATACTGTTGAATTAAACAATAAATTGAAGAGGTCCTTAGCAACGATATCGTGCAGTTGATCGTAGATGAAGGAAACTTGGCAAGTATAGAAAAGTGGAAACTGCGGCCAAATGGATGGACTCACGAAAGAACCGGAGGAAATCGCAAGTTTATCACCTTACCTGGTTACAAATGTTGAAATGTCAAATTAAGTTCATTTCGCGTCCGGCTAACTCGTGGAGATGGGGTGGATCAAACGAAATCTCAATACAAAGTGTCACTTTAAATTGACAGCCTCAACCTAGCCTTAACTAGGTGACAAATTCTGCGCTGTATTAATTATCAGTTATCCCTCGGTTAGCAACAGTAAGTGAGTCAATACGATGTTAAATTCTTAAGGGCGCCAGGACGGAAGACCTCAGCCGATATACAAACAATCCCGTCAGTATCCCCGAACTGACTGGATCGGGCAAAAAGTCAAAAACAAAATAGAGGCTACACTTTACTCACTGGTACGTGAACGTAGAAATCAAAATCAAATCTAAAGTTAACAAATTAAAACTTCATTGGATACTAAATCGTTGAAAAAATAGTGGATACACCTTGCACGAGGTTAAGTCTGTGCTTCTTCAAAACAAAATTTAATCAAATCGCAAGTCCTTAATAAATCTACAGTTATTCACTTTCTATAATTTAAATATGTACACGCAACACTGCATTTAACCGAAATTCGGTCTCCGGTAAGGTATGCAATAACCGTTCACGAAAGTAAAATAAAGTTAGACGTCAAAACTCACGACCTTGCTGTCAGGACGCGGCTACATTCATAAGTCGGTCGAGTCGTCGCGTGAAGTTGGCATTCACGACGCCACCTGTGGGTTGTTTCTAACACCGATGATCCGATTTCTTCACAGCGGAGGTCAATTGGCTCGATACGATAAATCGAAATAGTACTTCGACTTGTCCGGAAACTGATAACTGAAAGTCGAAGTCGAACTAAAAGCTCGAACTGGTAGCCTGTGCTAGAAGCCTGTACCGAAAGCCGGTACTGAAAGCCTGAAGAGAAATGAAAACCGTTAGCGTCGCAAAATGGCGTTAGCCAATTTGTTCAATATTTTACCCGAGATTTGCGAGAATCCCAAGCTGGGAATGGGGCTGAAACTCGCTCGGTAGTGTGAATTCTATTCCGGCAGGGCCCTTGTTAAATACTCCTTACTTTCACAGCAAGAATTTGGTTATCACAAAACCACGCAACTATACACCCGAGAGCGAAATGAGAACTGGACAAGGCGCTAACGTAAAACAGAAAGACGCCGACATACTATTACGTCATAAGCGGTAACCAATGGCATGATTATGACGTCAAGGGTTCTGAATAAGAGAACCAATACGAAAGCGGGATTTCAAATAGATGTTTCCGGCGTCGTCAGATGTTCAGACGATATATAGACACATATAAAATGCGCCGTAAATTTTCTGCGATTAAATTCGACCGTAACAAAAGGCATGAATTTAAATCCAGTAATGCGCACTTGTTTTCATTTAAGTTTAAAAGTTACTCGCACGAATTTATTAAATGAAAGCAATCCAAAATGCAGTCAGTTATCTGACAGTGCAGAACGTTAAGCATCAAATGAGATAAACACGTCAAAACGCGACACAACCGAATCCATTAGGTTCGTTACAAAATTATTAATTCAAAGCATTAAGCAAAGAAGTGTAATACAGGTAAGATCCGACCTTCAACATCCAGTTGGGAAAGCACGAGATTCGAAGAACAGGATACGTGTTTGGGTGTAACCACTTTCGTGGTACTTTAAGTGACCACTTGCGTCAACTTCAGTCACCACCATTTTCGTTCCAATGAGCGCGCCCGATCGCAATGTGCGACGTGATGAACCAACCAGGTTGATTTATAACGACGCCCTCAAACTTTTCAACAAGGACGCCACGAAGAAGATAGCCAGACAGCTCCCAGTTGGCGGAACTCCGGTGAACGTCCGGAATTAATGGGGGAGAAGAAGACCCAAATAGTAATACAAAAACAAACCTGCCGTTTAATACAACGGAGCAAGCTTGGAGGAGCCTCGAGGAAGGCCTAGACTCGCCGCAACCAAATTAAACTCCGGGTATCATACCCGTTTCCTTTTTCACTTCAAAACAATCACCGCTTAATGAAAAATTTATACAAAACGAGAATAAATCTCGTAAATGCGTTTATTTGTTATGAAAATCACGTCTGATAACAGACGAGAATCTCTCCTTCGTTGGCGCCGTGCCGAGCCAAATTGAATCTTTTCTCCACAACCACTAGATGGCGCGTTTGATTCAGCCAACAAATGACCGATTTTGCTTCAAAATGGCCGACGCAATTTGTCAGTAACAATAATCTAACCTTACTTAAGCTACTTTGTAAAAGCATTTTTTTATATATTTCTTCCCAGTGTTTTCTTCACACTCTTGATATTGTAAATATACAGGTGTAGAAGAAGAAGAAGAACAGGTTGAAGAAGCTTCTCACACGTTAACTCTTCTTCTTTTCTCACGGGCGTCGTACATACTTAGGTTGATAGAAGTGCATTTCGGTTACGGTTACGCCATCTATGATAACAAACATTAACTAGTTACAGCACTAATGTCGCGCGCTAATATTTAAATTAAATAAACTAGACAAAAGTATTTAACACAGGATTCCATTGAAGGTTTCCTAACACTTTTCTCATGCATCCTGAATTCTCGGGTTGGTAGAAGTGCATTTGTATTTCAGGTACGCCATCTTTGATAGCAATCATTAACTAGTTACAGCGCTAATGTGGCGCTAATATTTAAATTAAATAAACTAGACAAAAGTATTTAACACAGGATTCCATTAAAGGTTTCCTGACACTTTTCTTATGCATCCTGAATTCTCGGGTTGGTAGAAGTGCATTTGTATTACAGGAACGCCATCTATGATAGCAAACATTAACTAGGTATGGTGCCAATACTTGAAATAAATAAACTAGACAAAAGGCTTCCGTTAAAGGCTTCCTGACACTGCTCTCACGCATCATACATTCTCAGGTTGGTAGAAGTGCATTTTTATTACCGTCACGCCATCTATGATCTCAAACATTAACTAGTTACAGCGCTAATGTGGCGCTAATATTTAAATTAAATAAACTAGACAAAAGTATTTAACACGGGGTTCCATTAAAGGTTTCCTAACACTTTTCTCATGCATCCTGAATTCTCGGGTTGGTAGAAGTGCATTTGTACTACAGGTACGCCATCTATGATAGCAAACATTAACTAGGTATGGTGCCAATATTTAAAATAAATAAACTAGACAAAAATATTTAACACAAGGTTCCATTAAAAGTTTCCTAACTCTTCTCACATGCATCCTGCATTCTCAGTTTGGTTATCACAGTTACGCCATCTATGACAGCAAACATTAACTAGATACAGCGCTAATGTGACGTTAATATTTAAATTAAATAAACCAGATAAAAGGATTTAACACAGGGTTCCGCTAAAAGCTTCCTGACACGTCTCTCTCGCATCATATATTCTCGGGTTGGTAGAAGTGCATTTTTATTACCGTCACGCCATCTATGACCTCAAACATTAACTAGGTGTAGCGCTAATGTGGCGCTAGTATTTAAATTAAATAAATTACCAAAAATCTTTAACACAGGGTTCATTAAAACTTTAGATTTACGTAGGCAAAGGAAAAGAACAGTTTATTGTTATTTCTGAACTGCGCTTCGCCACGCCACCATTCACTTGAAAGTGCGGCCTGCTTAATTTACTGGCAACAGTTCGAATTTTCTTTAATTTCATACGTTTGTTTATCGTCTCCATGTGGGACATTTTGATTTAAATTTAAAGCAACTGCCTTATTGTAGTTAATCTGACCCCGGTAGAGTTAAGACAGGTGCACACTTACGCGAGACGAGGAGCGGCTATTTATTTTTACTGTAGGTTAGTAGTGTAAGAGTGATACTTTCTACGCATACCAAACGGGAGCTCGCCGATGAGCTTCTGTCAGACAATTAAGTTGAAAATCTTAACTCTGACCGCGTACGTCAAGAGGAACGCAATTTGCGACCCGTTCCCGTTATTACCAAACGAAAAACTAATTTCATTATCGGCGGTCGATAACATAAATCACCTTGCGGTTCCCATTCCCCGAACACACGGGCAACTAATAGTTAACAAAACGACAATAAACGTGCCCTAAATCATTTCGGGCATTTCGTTTGTTTCGAGGGGGGCGCGCACGAACGCGGCGACTCCCGCGCCCCCACGTCCCGACCGTTCGTTATTTATTAACGCAACTACCTAAAGCCATTTAAAACGTATGCAGACGCAGTAAATCACGCAAGTATGAGAAATGAAGATGTATCCCGCTTGCTAACATCTACCTGCCACCCGTACAATGTTGGACACCTGCCGAGTTTGGCCCACGCCGAATCGATACGGAGTGTCGCTTGTAAATACCTCTTATTTACTATACCTATATACAAGCTGAGCTTTTTGCATCTCCACCAAGGAACTAATGAGGTGAGTTCCCGATTGGTCCAATTTGGGTTTAGTTTTGGACATGTGAGATGCTAACTTGGATAACCAAATAAATGTAACTATCGCCTCAAGGATTTGTTAAGGATCATTTGTCTTCCAACCCAACAAGAACGGTCGCCGATTTATAAAAGGCGACGTGCCGTGGTGGAATTGTACTCGAGATGTGGTGGTACTCGAGAAATTGCTCCACGGTTTAATCTTCCATTGAGATTTTCACTCGCTCGCCGGAGACAAGTGCGAACGCATCAATCATTAGATTTATGAAGGTACTGATGTACGGTAGTCACGCTAACATGACTACCAACCATGCAAATGACAACAATCTGTCACGCTGCCGCCGCTTTTCAAAAGTGGGTACCTTTTATTGAGGCTTTCATCGCTGGCGAGGCGAGCGCTCATTCTCTTCGTGTCCCGAACGGAAGAAGGGCTTTTCTCGGGCCTGATTTATTGCTGCCAACTTCACATTGTTACCAACTCGATTGAAAAATAGCACGTGATCTTCTTAAACTGTCAGTCATGTCGTAGGGTTTCATTAATCGCTTGCATGGGCATGGGAGCGTAACTGATTCCCCCGGTGTGCCATGCCAAGGATAATGTAGAGTTGTAAAGGCTTTAGGAGTCATTTCTTCTCAATAAATCAAAATTCAGTTTCGATATCGCTTATCTGAAACAGTCGGGGGAGAAATTGTTACGCGTGAAAGGACATGTTACTCTAATTTGGCCCAGTGTCCATTAATACGAAAACCGAGTAGGCCCGACGACCTTAATTTGTCAAACCGTTTAATTAAAGTAATCCGAAAGACAGCGCCCAGAATCGGTTCGATTTAGATAGACGCGTCGCGCAGAAGGAAGGGGCCCACTAAAGTGGTATTTCGGGTAGCGTTTATCGGCCGCATCTGTCCGAAGTACGGCAGCTATTTGTTATTTTCGGAGATAGGGCATCAATAATCTCGACCTATTAGTCCCCCCAATTGATAGGTAATTTGAGTCCTCAATCAAAGGCGATCGCGACCGGCCGCTCTCCTCGGAACACGTCGACCGTGTAAATTTTACAAGTTTCTCACCGAAAACCCTTCCACCTTCGCCCGCATGCCGGGCATTCGTCGCGCGTTATCGATTCCCGAATCGATTTTCCCATCGGATCGGTAGCATCAGCGCCATAAAGTCGTCGATTCGATCGCCCGCTCTCGACTTTTAATTGATACAAATATGAGGGGGTATTTAAGGAATCTTTCCGATGTCGGGTTTTATGCTAAGCTCGCTCACAACACTTTTATGGCGATCTGATTGGTTATTCCTGTACGAATGGCATTCACTTGTACCCACAAGGAAAATCGCCTTGCGACTCTTGTGTTAATTAATTAATTAAACAAAGCGACTTGCGTAATTAATCAATTCAATATTAATGTTACAAATTTGAAGTTTAAATACAGCTTGCGAAATCGGAGCCATTTAAAGTGTAACAAGGAGTAATTTGTTGTGTAGGTGAAGTCTAGAATGTAAATGTCTATGATACGGTTGGCAAGAGTGACAGCAACACTAACATCAATACCAAATCAAGCTCCTTGTGCTCCTTGTTAGGTTAAGCCTAGAATGTAAATGTGTATGATGCAGTTAGTAAGAGTGACAGCAGATTTATAGTCGAACACTAAAGTCGATACCAAATCAAGCTCCTTGTGTTCCTTGTTAGGTTAAGTCTAGAATGTAAATGTCTATGATACAATTGGTAAGAGTGACAGCAGATCTATAGTCGAACACTATCGTCAATACCAAATCAAGCTCCTTGTGCTACTTGTTAGGTTAAGTCTGGAATGTAAATGTCTATGGCCCACTATTTCATTCAGAGTTTAACTTTAAGCTTCGTTTTATTTCTACGGAAACAATTGTCCTTACAATTATTACTAAGGGAATAAAACGAAGCTTAAAGTTAAACTCCGAATGAAATACTAGGCCTATGATACAGTTGGTAAGATGAACAGTAGATCTATAGTCGAACACTAACCTCAACACGAAATCAAGCTCCTTGTGCTCCTTGTTAGGTTAAGTCTAGAATGTAAATGTCCATGATACAGTTGCTAAGAGTGACAGCAGATCTATAGTCATCTATAGTCGAACACACGTCGAACACTAACGTCAATACGAAATCAAGCTCCTTGTGTTCCTTGTTAGGTTAAGTCTAGAATGTAAATGTCTAGAATACAGTCGGTAAGAGTGACAGCAGATCTATTAGTTGAACTGTCCATCTGAACCACTAACGTCAACACCAAATAAAGCTCTTCGTTATCATCAACAAAAGCATCCTCAATGTAACGGCCGTAAAAATAATTTAGATAAGGGATGACATTAAAATGAACGACCTAGAAATCACGTGTCACAAAAGACAGAAGCCTAAATAAATACCTACGTCGAAAATATTCTGGCGTTCAAAAATTATAGATCCACGACAGACCAAAGAGGTATATATAGGTCACTTGCTGCGAATATGAAACAACCCCATCGACTTTAAGGCAAGCAAAACAGCATCAAGGAAAGAACCAAGTGAAAATATCGAAAGAACTGATTTGAAACAGAAAATAGGATTGAGCCTAGAATGAAGACAAATCACCAGAATTTGGGAGGATACCCCCGTCCTTCTCCTTCACGAAGCAGGTCGTACATGGCTCGGTAGGGCTTCAAAGTTGGCACCGGGTAGGTTTTCGAAAAAAAATTTTTTTTCCGGAACTGGAAACGATATCGACGTGGTGGTTGAACCGGAGGATACTTCCGCCCTTTCCCTTCACTACGCAGGTCTTACCATCCGGCTCGCCCTTCGTACGAAGACGCCGCAATTTTTTAAAGTCTTGGCTTTCGGCGGACGAGATTACCGGATTCGCCGGAAACAATATTTTTTTGCCCGGAAACGCGAAGTCCCTGCGTTCGGTCGGAACCCACCTTCGACCCCCCTCGCCTTATATGTAATGGAACGGCGAATTTCCGAAATCGAAACTGCGCTTCGTTTTAAATGGGAATGCGAAAAATTACCAAAAATTTCGATGTTTTCTCGATCTGGACGGGGTCCCATTAAAGCCAGGCGGACGCCCTCTCGACGCCGGTCGGAGGAGTCGCCGACGCGTCCTTTGAGGTCTCGCCCGTTCCGGTAGGATGTACATGGGCGGCTCGGTAGGGCTTCAAAGTTGGCGCCTGGTAAGTATTTGAAGAAAAAAATTTTTTTTTCTCCGGAACCGGAAGCGATATCGACGTGGTGGTTCAACCGGAGGATACCCCCGACCTTTCCCTTCACCTCGCAGGTCGTACCATCCAGCTCGCCCTTCGTGCGAAGATGCGGCAATTTTTTAAAGTCTGACTTTTGGCGACGAGATTACCGGACTCGCCGGAAACAACATTTTTTCGCCCGGAAACGCGAGGGTTTCTACGTTTGATCAGAAGCGGAAGACTTTGCTCTTCACTTTCGACCCCCCCCCTCGCCTTGTAAATAACGGATCGGCGAATTTTCGACATCGAAACTGCGGAATGCGAAAAATGACCAAAAATTTCGAGGTTTTCTCGATCTGAACGAGGCCCCATTAAAGTCAGGCGGACGCCTCTTCGACGCCAGTCAAAGGAGTCGCCGATGCGTCTTTTGAGGCCTCGCCCGTCCCGGTAGAACGCACACGGCCGGTTCGGTAGGGCTTCAAAGTTGGCACCGGGTAGGTATTCGAAGGAAATTTTTTTTTCTCCGGAACCGGAAGCGATATCGACGTAGTAGTTCAACCGGATGATACCGCCGATCTTCCCCTTCACTACGCAGATCGTACCATCCGGCTCGCCCTTCATGCGAAGATGCCACAATTTTTTTTCGGTACGGCTTCAAAGTTGGCGCCGGGTAGGTATTCGAAAAAAAAATTTTTTTCTCCGGAACCAGAAGCGATATCGACATGGTGATTGAACCAGTGGATACCCCCGTCCTTTCCTTTCAACATGCAGGTCGTACCATACGGCTCGCCCTTCATACGAAGTTGCCGCAATTTTTTAAAGTCTGACATTCGATGACGAGATTACCGAACAATATTTTTTTGCCCGGAAACGCGGGGGTTTCTGCATTCGGTCGGAAGCGCGAGACTTTGCCTTTCGAAACGGGCGCACGTGTTTACTTTGTAACACACGATAAACTAATAAAAAGAAGCCTTAGACGGAGACAATGCTCTTCAATTCGGTGCTGGAAGTAGGAAGTAGGTAATAACAACAGCACCCAATCTACGAGCTCCGCAGACGACCTGACGATCGCAGGTAGTCAGAGCTGAAAGAAAAAGCTAAGGAAGATCACGAAAACAAGAGAACAAGAAGCAAAGAAATTTGGACTAGGGATAAACCCAAACAAATCGAAATATGTAGGTACGTACGTGGTAATGGGGCAAACGCAGAAACAATTAGAAGACGAGGTTCTTTTTTTGCTAGACTTAAGGGTAGCAATTGAGGAGAAGGGGCTCGAAGCCTGAAAGATGTAGCCCAAATACGTGTCCAAAAAGCACTATGATTATGAAATGGAGGGAGAAAAGTTGAAACGATGGTGAAGAAAAATGTTACGAACTACATACGGGGAAAGGAGAACCGAAGAAGGATGGAGGGGAAGGACAAACTATGAACTGGAAGAATTATACAGAGTCCAAATTCAATAGCATTTATGAAAGCGCAAAGAATAAGATGGTGGTGAGACTAAGAGTTAGGCAAAGAAAGGAGGAAAGGGCAGGCTGAGAAAAAGGTGGAGTAATGAAACGCAGAAAGATTTGAGAACCGTGAATATAAAACAGCCAGCGGAAAGTATGGCGAGGAATAGTCCAGAAATTTTGCTACCTACCTGCGTAGATAGGCAGAAGTTTTACATTGGAGCGAAACTTTACTCCAATGTTGCCAGCCAGCACAGTGGGACGGGGGGTTCTCTAACCAAAACGCGAAGGCCAAACCAAAAACAGGCGCCACTTAATTTTTTTGTAAAAGGAAACGCGTGAAAAATTAAGAAAACACGTTACGTCCAAAACATGAACACTTTTATTAATAGAAACACAAAACAAGTAACACAAATTCAACGCAAGTCGAACGATCTAAGTACACAACAAGGCTATGAACATAATACGTTATTACCTAACTTTTCGGATCCGAAGTCGCTACACAACTATATTAAAATAATTCAACTCGTAACTAATGCAACAGAATACAAAAGAATGCAATCTCCGGTTATTTGCACTCGTCAACGCTCGTCTGTTTATATCATATTTAAATTACACCGGCAGTTACGCAATAAGTTGCAAGTTTTATTGCGGCAAAATCAAAGTAATGGATCAAAAATAAAATCCGCGAAATATCGCTCAAAACTAAGAAAAGAAATTATAACGCTCCGACCTTTATTCCTTTGATGTCCGATTCGTTTGTCGGTGTCTTTGCGGCAATGTCGCAGCGGCACTTTGTACTGTGCCGGCTTCCGCGTAGAGGCGCGAGGGAGGGAGCTTCCAACGCCGTAATTCGCGATGCACCCAACGAGAAATAACTCTTGATATAGGTCCAAGAATAAAGTCTAGGATTAACGATAGCTTTAGCTAGAAGCTCACGATAAAAGCCTATAAGCAATGAAATAAAACGAACACATAAGTCAAACCGAGAGTTGCTGCGTATAGAACTTACCTCGGTCTGTTACCGAAGCTGGGACAAACCACGGGACACGCGGTTTTTCCTGTCTCACAACTGGGTCTAATCAGAGTCGGCAATTAGCCGTAGAAATGCACTAACATCCCTTCGATGTAATGGCACGCACAAATAAAAATATTTACGAAAAGAGAGTGTGACCCAAGAGACGGCAAGTTTCGTTCTGACAATGGCGCAACATTTCTCGTTTGACAAACAAGGAACGATTATAAACAAGCGAGACACCTTCTAATCTTACCTCCGGGGAACTTTCTTAGTAACGGTGGGAACCAATCGGCTGAAAGGGCAAAGATCACGCATAATACGCGTCCAGAAGTAGAACTTCGTTATAATTCGTTCAATTCCTCACATACACGCGATTTTGAACTCAAATAAGGATGGATTACGTATATAAAATGAATTTGTTTAAATTAATGAAGGTCCTGTTAATAGAAATATGCTAAAACGAAAGTTTAAGAGAAATTACGCCGGCGAAATACGGGTATTCCTACACTGACTGCAATGTGTACAACGACGCGGTCCAAGGAATAATCCGACACGTCGAATTTCGCATATACAGGGCGTGTTCGGAACAGAAATGAAGGCTGGACGGTGGCAATGCATATACAGGGGGTATTCAGAACAGGAATGAAAAAAAATGAACTGTAACAATTGGTATGGGGAGGGAGACGTTGATTTTTAATAATTGTTGGGGGACATATAAAATGAACTATCGGGATTATGGTTGGGGCCCAATCGCCTATAGAAATGAAGTCCCTATCAGAGGTAATGTTTTGCTGCAAGAAGTGGCGATTTTTCACCATCCCATTTAACAAGGTCTTCTTTAAATTACTCAGACAAGGTCATCGTCAGTCTCTTGCAAAGTGATCTTTTTCTTTTCCTTCGTCTTGGGCATTCTTTGTCTTGTTCCCATACCTCGTCGTCTACATTTTCGTACGATTCGATGGTCGCTGATTTACTTGCATACATGGTGTTACCAAAATATGTTTAACATCTTCCAGATCAACCACATGTTCGATCTAATCCTTCCAGTAAAAAGGAGTACTTCCGCCATCGTCCTTTTATAATAATTTATTGAAATTTCTTCTGATATCGTTCCAGCTTGTTTCTAACTTCTTGGCCCTCGCTTAGTCAACTTCGTATACACATTTGCTAATGAGTTCGAATTTTAAGATAACGACGTGGTAAGTTCGTCTAAAGCGCAGAATCTAGCCGTAAATTTCCGGCTATCGAAAGGCCCACTCGTAAAAATCGAAAGCTCGCAGGCTTCGCGATAATTTGAAAGCGCCGCCGCCCTTCACATACCCGCGCATATATTAGCCGGTCGGTAGATAAGGGCGGAGAAGATTGTCGTAAAAAAATTCAAACGGTTCTAAATTTAGAGCGCAAAGAACAGACGCGCGGTTTTAAGATACGCGCGCGATTTCGGGCTAATTTATTTCAACCCCGGGAGGCGGCGCTATCGCGTTTTTTTTTTTCTTGGAGCACATCCAACGCGCGCAATTCGTCCGAACCGTTTCCATTTGCGTAATCTGGGGGCCTGTTTTATTTGAACGTATAAATAAACTTCAATAACACAGCTAGTCCTTCGTTTTCTACTTTACGTTAATTTTAAATGTCGACCGTCTTTTGTTTTTATTTCCGTTTTTTTTTCTTTTCAAAAAAAATTCCAACTCTTTCGATTCGCTCGCTCGTCTTGTTCGTTTCTTTCGAAAAAATATCGACAACTGTACGGCGCTAAATTTTACACCCAAACCAATCATCAGATGGCGCTCGTTGATTGTTTTTTCTTTATCCCTAGATGAAAGGAAATTGTGCGACAAGGATAGATACTAAAAAGCCTTAATTAAAACAGCTCAGGTTTTTTTTTAATTTATTTATCTTGGGTCAAAGCAATCGACATTTATCGTTTCTTTTTTACAATAATTTTATAAACAATTCATAGATGGCGCTCTCGATTTTTTTTTCTTCAAATAGCGTAAAATAGTGCAGAGCTCATTGAGAATGGGACTCGGCTGTGTCCCCCTGAAATCAGTACTGCTGATTGTTTTTTTTTAATTTGTTTATCTTGGGTCAAACCAATCGACATTTCTCGTACCTTTTTTTTGCAATGATTTCATAAAAATCCATAGATGGCGTTCTCGATTTTTTTTTTTTAGAAACTGTCAAACTTGTCAATGTGAAATACTGATTAAAGAACAATCAAGTTTCTGAAGCGCTCCGTACAGTTTCATAATTTTTTCTTTTTGTAATCTGGAGATTAGTTGTTCTCGCACTTTCTATACTTTTGATTTTTTATATTAACTGTCACACTTGTCAAAGTGAAACGTCGACAAGAGAGCGATCAAGTTTCCTAAGCTTTCTGTAAAATGAATTTTCTCTGAGCACAAACATCCTAGCATAGTTCTATATATATTGTAATTGTCAAACTTGTCAAAATAGAATGCCAACAAAAAAACTTTCGAAAAACATCCTGTACAGTTTCATTCTTTTTTCTTTTTTCTAATCTGGAAGTGCGCGTTGAACACTAGTTATTTTTGGTATACTTTCGTATTAACTGTCAAAGTGAAATGTCGACGAAAGGCACGTAGTGAATGGTTTTAACCTTGACATTAAAAAAACAATGAATCAAAAGTACTAACTCCCCCTTTTGTTTCTTGCAAACTTACTTAATTATCGTATTATCATATTTTTCCATTAAGTGTCAAACTTGTCAGAGTGAAATGTCAAACAAACAAAAACAACATCATGTAGCAAATTGCTTTATCTTTGACATTAAAAAAACAATAAATCATAACTACTAACACTCCTTTTGTTTCTTGCAAACTTACTTAATTATCGTATTATCATATTTTTCCATTAAGTGTCAAACTTGTCAGAGTGAAATGTCAAATAAACAAAAACAACATCATGTAGCGAATTGCTTTATCTTTGACATTAAAAAACAATAAATCATAAGTACTAATCCCCCTTTTGTTTCTTGCAAACTTACTTAATTATCGTATTATCATATTTTTCCATTAAGTGTCAAACTTGTCAGGGTGAAATGTCAAACAAACAAAAACAACATCATGTAGCGAATTGCTTTATCTTTGACATTAAAAAAACAATAAATCATAAGTACTAACCCCCCTTTTGTTTCTTGCAAACTTACTTAATTATCGTATTATCATATTTTTCCATTAAGTGTCAAACTTGTCAGCGTGTAATGTCAAACAAACAAAAACAACATCATGTAGCGAATTGCTTTATCTTTGACATTAAAAAAAACAATAAATCATAAGTACTAACCCCCCTTTTGTTTCTTGCAAACTTACTTAATTATCGTATTATCATATTTTTCCATTAAGTGTCAAACTTGTCAGAGAGTGAAATGTCAAACAAACAAAAACAACATCATGTAGCGAATTGCTTTATCTTTGACATTAAAAAAAACAATAAATCATAAGTACTAACCCCCCTTTTGTTTCTTGCAAACTTACTTAATTATCGTATTATCACATTTTCCATTAAGTGTCAAACTTGTCAGAGTGAAATGTCAAACAAACAAAAACAACATTATGTAGCGAATTGCTTTATCTTTGACATTA
This sequence comes from Dorcus hopei, assembly GCA_033060865.1. Classification (NCBI taxonomy): domain Eukaryota; kingdom Metazoa; phylum Arthropoda; class Insecta; order Coleoptera; family Lucanidae; genus Dorcus; species Dorcus hopei. The sequence continues at coordinate 25,539,610 of CM065426.1, forward strand.
AAAAACAATAAATCATAAGTACTAACCCCCCTTTTGTTTCTTGCAAACTTACTTAATTATCGTATTATCATATTTTTCCATTAAGTGTCAAACTTGTCAAAATAGAATGTCAAACAAAAAACTTTCGAAAAGCATCCTGTACAGTTTCATTGCTTTTTCTTTGACATTCAATAATCATGGAAGTGCGCGTTGAACACTTAGTTATTTTTGGTATACTTTCGTATTAACTGTCAAAGTGAAATGTCAAACGAAAGGCACGTAGTGAATTGTTTTAACCTTGACATTAAAAAAAACAATAAATCATAACCACTAACCCCCCTTTTGTTTCTTGCAAACTTACTTAATTATCGTATTATCATATTTTTCCATTAAGTGTCAAACTTGTCAGAGTGAAATGTCAAACAAACAAAAACAACATCATGTAGCGAATTGCTTTATCTTTGACATTAAAAAAGAATGAACATAAATGTACCAACCTCCTTTTGATTAAAAAAAAAATAATCTCTATATATAGGGTGATGCATGGCTCTGTATTTCTTATTTCGGAAAATACGTAGCACCGGATGTTACGGACTGAAATCCTCGTTTCTTTTTAAGAACTTGATTTTCAATTGTTTCCAAAGATGCCACCACGCAAACCTTCTCATACTTAAGTTTTACTTAAATATTCGACATGCTTGTATAATTCTGCTAGGGGGTGCGTTAAGAGATGAAATTTAGATCTGTCGATTTTGAACATTCCCATATTGTTATTCTTTTGCTTTAAGTAAAACGCTGAAGTCGAAATCTGTTTCGGCTGGTTTCTTTTTTTTTGCAAACTAAACGCAGCACTTTTTCGTCGCACAATAAAATCGTTCGCACAAAGCGTCCAACCCCACTAATAAGTGCCATGCAAATTGAGACGACAATGAATACACATGTCGGCCGTAAAACGGCATTTACATTACAATCAAACAAGCGGAGGACAAAAGGGTTGTTCAGTTAGTGCGCGCAACAGTCGAGATCGAGGGGTGATTTATGTATGTGTGTGTATGTACATACATACGTAATAACGAGAGAGCGAAAGCTCTTTACACAGAAAAAAAGTTGTCATTAGTTATTCCTAATGTAGTAAAGGGGGGTACTTAACACATCCGCGCAGTTTCCGAGTTAGAATGTTTAATAATTTTGGAATACGTCATATAAACTCACCTCGATCGACGATTTTACCAAAGAGGTTCTTGCCGCGTAAAAAATTCTTAGTCGAGCAGTTCCACCGCCTGTTTCGGAACTGATATTGGCACTCGTGTATGGCCTGGTTGGCACCCTTGGCTATCGCCACCAGGACGCCGGGGTTGTCCCGCGCCAGCTTGCGCTGTTTTTTCCTGAGCGTGCTGTGCACGGACGGATCCATGTACGCAACTCCGGGAGAAAGGGGAGAAAGGTTGTTGGGTTCTCCAGCCTTTGCAATACCCCTGAAAAAAAAAAGAAAGAAATAAAAAAATCCAGTGCGCACATGTCCTTGTACATATAAACGGATACAAACTAGTAAATGTCGATGATATAATCTAGATAGACACGTGAACACGCTCGCGTTGATACTTGTAGCGATGCGATGCTCGTGATCATTATTTTTTAATAGTTGTTCGTCATTTTATTTTTATTTTCAGTTGATTTGTTTTTCTAATTACCAAGGTCCGACTATTTACAAAACTGCACGCGAATTGGTTTAGTTTTGGATTGATTGTTTTCGACCTCGGTTCGCGTACTGAGAAAAACTCGTTGATTGGTCTTTAACGACGTCTCGTTGGGCCACTTATAGGCGATTTTCTTTTCGTCTTCGGTCCGCGTAGTGAGAAAAATTCGATGATTGGCTCTTAATGGCCTCTCGTTGGTCTAGTTGGTCTAGATGAATTTATTTTCGTCTTCGGTCCGTGTACTGAGAAAGACTCTTATCGTTTCGATGTTTATTTCTCAACGTCTACATATAAGAAGATTCTTTTCCGTTTCTCCTTTTCGAACGATGACGTAAATTGTACAGCCGGGTGCAATAGTTTTGAATCGTTTTAGTCATAGCTTATTCAGCGATCTGCTGTCGTACATGTTCGACTTACTTGTGACATTCTTTGAATGAGTAATTAAAGTAACTGTTTACTGTAGCTGTTTGTAAAGAAGTGCCTTCACCTTCGACGTACAAGTGAGTAAAGTAAAAATCTCCTGGATTCATCGCAAAACTATTACGATCGCGAGACAATTTGGGTAATTGTTCACCCTGGCGCCTATATTAACAGCTCTAAACCACGCCCGTCTCCATTGAGCTTCCTGGGGCAACTTGCCACCCGTTTAACAGTAAGTAAAATCCGGAGTCGTCGATGTAAAGATTTTGTGGTTGCAGTTCTTCTTTGTTTCGTATTTCTTCTTCAACTGTTTCACCTTGCGTCTCCTTGCAATTTCGAAAAATACGAATTATATTCCTGAATCACTTCTTTTTTTTGCTTTTGCGGCGCAGTTTCTTCTTCATTTGTTTGTTAATTGAACTAAAGTTATTTACATTTTTTGAAGTCCGGACCTACACACGTGCTTTCGAACACCCGACTCAAAATTTGACATCGCTTGGCACTATCGTAACAGTTTTTTTCAGAAAAAAAATTGAAAAAGCGAGAAAATCGCAGATTTCGGGGATCCACTCGAAGACAGGACCGGACTCGTACGGCCGATCTAGCCTAAGCAGAAAGCGCGAGTTATGTTGCATATATTTTCTAAGTTTTGCTCGTATCGGCTCATAAATAAGGCTTGCGCAATCGCTTAAAGGCCCGAAAACGTACTTTTTTTGGTAATCCGGGCCTGCACACGTTCTTTGGGACATCCGACTCAAAATTTGACATCACCATCGAATTCCCTGGCACTTTTCTAACAATTTTTTTCAGAAAAAATTTGAGAAAGCGAGAAAATCGCAGTTTTCGGGGATCCACTCGAAGACACGACCGGACTCGTACGGCCGACCTAGCCTAAGCAGAAAGCGCGAGTTATGTTACATATATTTTCTAAGTTTTGCTCGTATCGGCCCATAAATAAGGCTTGCGCAATTATTTAAAGGCCCGAAAACGTACTCTTTTTGGTAATCCGGGCCTGCACACGTTCTTTCGGACGTCCGACTCAAAATTTGACATCACCATCGAATTCCCTGGCACTTCTCTAACAATTTTCTTCAGAAAAAATTTGAAAAAGCGAGAAAATCGCAGATTTCGGGGATCCCCTCGAAGACATGACCGGACTCGTACGGCCGATCTAGCCTAAGCAGAAAGCGCGAGTTATGTTACATATACTTTCTTGGTTTTGCTTGTATCGGTCCATAAATAAGGCTTGCCCAATTATTTAAAGGCTCGAAAACGTACATTTTTTGGTAATCCGGGCCTGTCGGACATCCGACTCAAACTTTGACATCACCATCGGGTCCTCCGGAACTTTTCCGTCAATTTTTTTCTGAAAAAGGTTGAAAATGTAAAAAACATTGCGGCTTTCGGGGCTTCGCTTGACCACAGAACCGGAATCGTATGGCCGATTCCACTTAAGTAAAAAGCGCGAGTTGTGGTACACATATATCCGAAGTTCTGATTGAATCGGTCCATAAATAAGGATCATGCAATTTTATGAAGACCCGAAAACGTACGTTTGGACCTGCATACGGTCTTTCGGACATCCGATTCAAGATTTGACGTCACCGTCGAATTCTCTGGCACTTCTTTATCATAGGAGGTCACGATTGCACGATCCGACGCAGTTTTGGGGCCAAAAAAAATCGCGAAAAAGCATCCGGAAAGTGAATCGGCCCCGCTTCCGGTTTAATTCAACCAGAAATCTCTTTTGAGCTGGGCTTTTGCGTTCACCTAGCAAATGTTAGAGGCGAAATCACGCTCGAAAAAACACAAGGTGGAAAAAGTTGCGAAATCGGTCCTCTCAACAAATATTAACTTGACCCTCGCTCAATAGAGCCGCGATCCGATTCCTGAAAGGAGGATGGTCGCTTCGAATGAGAGAGTTTAAGAAAATTCCGAGAAAAACTTGGAAAAGCGAGAAACTCGCGGTTTTCTGGATTCACTCGAGCACAGGGCCGTACTCGGATGGCCGATTTACGGCCGATCTCACTTAAATGGAAAGCGCAAGCTGTGGTAAGTAATATTTTCTAAGTTTTGCTTGAATCGGTTCGTAAATAAGGCTCGTGCAATTTTTTTCTTTTTTTTTTTTGAAGTTCCGAAAACGCACATTTTTTGAAGTCTAGACATGCACATCCGAGTCACAATTTGACGTCACCACCGGATCATCCAGCACTTTGAGGACGCGATTTCTCGATCCGACGCCGTTTTGAGGCCGAAAAAAATTCCGTTTAATGGACTGACTCCGGCCCGTTCAAAATGAAGGATGGTCATTTCGAATGAGAGTTTAAGAAAATTCTAACATTACGTTTTCGAGTAAAAACTTGGAAAAGCAAGAAAATCGCGCGGTTTTCCGGGTTCACTCGAATACAGGACCGGACTCGTATGGCCGATTTATGGCCGATTTTACTTAAATAGAAAGCGCGAGCTGTGGTGCACAGTATTTTCCAAGTTTTGCTGGAATCGGTTCGTGAATAAGGCTCGTGCATTATTTTACAATTCCGAAAACGCACATTTTTTGAAGTCTGGGTCCGTTACACTGCCAAAAAGAGAGAGAATATGCTACAGGGTTGCCAAGTCTATCGATTTTTCGTCAGCTCCACAGATTTTGCAAAGGTTTGAAACGGTCGCGGATTTGCTTTTCAAAACAAAATCGTGGTTTCGCCTGTTTAAGTGTAAATAACAAACAGATGTTCAGATTCTCAGAATTGCTACCGGACGTGATCCTGTCGATGGCGCCGCGGTCCTTTTCAGGACTGAAACACCCCAGCGCGAGTCAAAAAAATTTGCAACGTTAGGCCTTGCTCAGGTGGCACTCCTGGTTCTCCGCCATCATAAACAAGTCAGCTTGACATTTAGCTTTGTGTTGGTTCAGATTTTTGTACGAATTAGTCACACTAAATTTTAGAACATGTCAGTTATACGAAAGGGATCCAATTACATTGCAAGTACTTCGCTTTGTCTGCTTAAAGTTTCGGGCCAAGTACCGGGTACATTAAAGTGTCGAGTAGACGCTTGTAAGGTTAAGTTATGAAGAGAGAGTCGGGAAGGCTTCAAATTGCGAAGGACCACCCGCCGACCCTTGGTTGACAAGCTAATTGGAGTTTTCTTCTTAGTTTATGATTATGAGACAGGAAATGAGGAGTAGGCGTGATTTTGGGCTAGAGCAGCGATTATTGGTCCGGGGTTGTTTCCAAATTTGCTTGCGGAGTCCGAGGGAGGAAATTAATTGTTTAGTGAGAAAGAAATCAGCTTCGGAAAGGACAGAAAGGTTTCAAGGTTCTCTCGAGCGAACTGTTGAGTTTCTTTTAGTGCTTGCAGTCATTTTTCTCATATTTCTAGCTAAATCATTTTATTTCCGTACGGTTAAAATACAGTGTGTTAAGAGAAAAGGCAATTAAACAAACAAAACCACGAATACGTGCGGATTCGCGCCGCGGGTGTACCTAAACAAGTGTGCGTAAGTGTATTGCGTTCATCTCGGGAACGCGGATGGAGTTCTCCAACAACTATTTGCGAGCGCACCAAGCCACCAGCGCAGCTGTGTGATTGAAGTCAGTTCGGTCGCTACGATATTCGAAAGTGAAATCCGGTAAGCGAATTCTACTGTACTTCCTGATAACCGTAATTTTGTTTCTCTGTATTGGCTTAAAACGCAAGGGTTTTTACGCTCGTTGTATCAGATCCCGCAGTACCTGGTGCAAGGAGGTTTTACCTTTCTTTTTTCTTTTTTTTTTTTCAATAAACAATTAATTAAATCTAACTTTCGCATTTTATTTAAACGTATTTAGTCAACGGTCGGCAAACTACGGCCCGCTCGTTTATAATCGTTCATAATGAATTAGTTCGAGTTAGTTCCTCATGTACAGGAAAGTAAAAAAAAATTTTACCTGTGGCCTGCTACAGACTTTATAGAAGACCGCTTGGCCCGCGATCAAAAAAGCTTGGCGACGCCTGCATTTAATTCCTTAATCTCTCAAGTTTATTCACCGACACACCAAAAGAATTGAGTTACAACAACGTAAGGCCAGGTGTTGTATTGATGATCACGGGTTATAACACTATAAGGTTTATTGCGAGTTCCGCAAGGGTCGCCTCAGAACGTAGGCCAGGTAGAGTAGGGCAGTAGGGTATTTCCTTTAGCGCCGGCAGTAATCCTAGGTAGCCCTGTAGCCGAGTGTCTAGACGGGAGTTCTCAGTTCAATTTTTCAGTTCAGTTTCGGTTCAGTTAATTTGGCAGTAAGTTTAATTTGTTTTTTTTTTTGTTTGGACAGTTTTACTATTGGTTATTTAGTTATCCGTAAAAGTCAATAAACAAGGTGGCACGTCGACGTGTTACAGTTTCAACCGATTTCAGAGGACGCATTCGTTCAATTGGTTTTCGTAGTATTCACTATACACTTACGCGCAAAGAAATCGACCCACTTCACACTTTTGACTTGACTTTTGATTGTTATTTTTTATTGTTGAAATAAGATTTCAAATTTAAGAAAAGACATGCGTTGTTTAATGACCTTCAACATGAAGCCAACTTTATTAAGAGTTCTTTCGTCTTCTGAAGCGGGCAGAAAGAAAAACAATCAAGTCAAAAGTGTGAAGTGGGTCGATATTTAGTTCCTTAATCTCTCAAGTTTATTCACCGACGCACCAAAAGAATTGAGTTACAACAACGTAAGGCCAGGTGTCGTAGTGATGATCACGGGTTATCACACTATAAGGTTTATTGCGAGTTCCGCAAGGGTCGCCTCAGAACGTAAGCCAGGTAGAGTAACGCAGTAGGGTATTTCCTTTAGCGCCGGCAGTAATCCTAGGTAGTCCTGTAGCCGAGTGTCTAGACGAGTGACACTTTGGGAGTTCTCAGCAAGTAAACTTTAATTTGGCAATAAGTTTAATTTGTTTTTTTGTTTGGACAGTTTTACTATTGGTTATTTAGTTGTCCATAAAAGTCAATAAACAAGGTGGCACGTCGGCGTGTTACAGTTTCAACCGATTTCAGAGGACGAATTCGTTCAATTGGTTTTCGTAGTATTCACTATACACTTACGCGGAAAGAAATCGACCCACTTCACACTTTGCACTGGACTTTTGATTGTTATTTTTTATTGTTGAAATAAGATTTCAAATTTAAGAAAAGACTTGCGTTGTTTGATGACCTTCAACATGAAGCCCGACTTTATTAAGAGTTCTTTCGTCTTCTGAAGCGGACAGAAAGAAAAACAATCAAGTCAAAAGTGTGAAGTGGGTCGATATTTTGTTCCTTAATCTCTCAAGTTTATTCACCGACGCACCAAAAGAATTGAGTTACAACAACGTAAGGCCAGGTGTTGTATTGATGATCACGGGTTGTAACACTATAAGGTTTATTGCGAGTTCCGCAAGGGTCGCCTCAGAACGTAGGCCAGGTAGAGTAGGGCAGTAGGGTATTTCCTTTAGCGCCGGCAGTAATCCTAGGTAGCCCTGTAGCCGAGTGTCTAGACGGGTGACCCTTCGGGAGTTCTCAGCAAGTAAACTTTTCAGTTCAGTTTCGGTTCAGTTAATTAATTTGGCAATAAGTTTAATTTGCTTTTTTGTTTGGACAGTTTTACTATTGGTTATTTAGTTGTCCGTAAAAGTCAATAAACAAGGTGGCACGTCGGCGTGTTACAGTTTCAACCGATTTCAGAGGATGCATTCGTTCAATTGGTTTTCGTAGTATTCACTATACACTTACGCGCAAAGAAATCGACCCACTTCACACTTTGCACTGGACTTTTGATTGTTATTTTTTATTGTTGAAATAAGATTTCAAATTTAAGAAAAGACTTGCGTTGTTTGATGACCTTCAACATGAAGCCCGACTTTATTAAGAGTACTTTCGTCTTCTGAAGCGGACAGAAAGAAAAACAACCATGTCAAAAGTATGAAGTGGGTCGATTTCTTTGCACGCAAGTGTATTTCTTCTGTCTCTATTATTTTATGAGTTTGTGTTTATACTTTTTGCTTTCTAATTTCGTGTTAAACAAACAAGCACATCAAATCAGAACGGGGGGGAGGGGGGGGGGTGATAATTTTTCTGCGAGTTACAGTTTTACGAACGCGTATAAAATATCCGAGCACAAAATGAAGCAATTAATTTAGAGATCGGATAGGTACTAAACGCGGAGAGTATAAAGTTAATACTTAAACCGCAATTAACTTTAATACGTCTATAAATTCGCTACTAGGGTTGTAACGCCGAGCTTATTAAACCCGGGGAATTCAGCGATTTATCATCGTTTCTCATCCGCTTTAATCGATATGTAAATATGCAGGCGCATCGCAAATAAATAAACATTTGCCTATCGTTTAGGTTTTACGGGCCGATAAATTCCGCGACGGAAGATTCCGTCGCGTCGCGTCGGTTTTAATTATTAAATCAGACGCACGCTAGCTTCTTCCTCGCCTCGCTCGCCCCGCTCGCCCCCTGGGGGCGGACGGGTAAATATTTGCGACGCATTAATCGAATCGTAAACAGAGGTTGCGCTTTTTCTCCTCTTGTGTTTTTCGTTATTTGCTTACGTAAGGTTTTTTTTTTCGTTTTCTTTTTTGATAGCGTCCCGAAAGAGCGCTGGCACGTAATAATCGCTCGATTTGTTTAAAAAAGATGAAAAGAAATAATGTGAAACGCAAATATTGGCTTTAGTGGGTGAGAATTGTCGGTAAATATAAAATCTTTTTTTATTGACTTTTGGATTAGAAAAATAAACACGGAAAAATGCTCACCAAACAGACCGAAGGCATTTCATAGAGACGGAGGTCCATAACATCTACGTAGCGCAAACAGAGAGCTCTCCGAAGCCAAAAACGAATAAAGAAGTATAAAAAAAATTGTCGTCCGCGACGAAACGCCAAAAGAAACTTGTTAATATGCTAATTTTTAATTAAGATTATTAATTGTACAACAAACACTAATTTAAATATTATGTGTGCTAGGCATAAAACATAAATAAACATATTAAGAATGCGTTCGGCATTTAAACGTGAAACCGCGGAGGTCCGTAAATTAACGAACGGCAAAGGCAAAAAAAAAACTTCGACGACCAGAAAGAAACGGGGCACTAATTTCCAATCAAGAAACTCACGATAAATTATAATTTATTAAATAGTCCGGAGCGACTCTCAAAACGACTCTATAAAATTTCCTGGCATGCTCCGATTATTATCTCGCGGGATTTTAATGACCCTGCGGAGTTAAATTTATTAAATTTTAATATTTTGTTGAGCGGAAGAAATTGCGCGCCGCTTATTTACGATGCCTTAATCGTCAATTAAATTTTTATCGCAATTGATTTCTGCCACGACGAAAAACACATATTCATTTAAATTCCCGACGGACGTCTCTCGAGATTGATACACGATTCGTTCACGGTGGAATGCCGATTTGTATACAATGTCCGCAGACATTAGCGACATATCCTCTTCTCCTTAACTTAACTCCGAGTAGGTATACCTGAGAGCATCTCCTTATTACACATTACGGATGCGGGTTGCAAATTTAAACCAAATTGAATACAAGTTTTATTCACGACCGGGGGTAGACAGCCGCCATTTTTACTCCAAGCTGCGCGCCAATTTTAAAATTTTGACAGCAACATTAATTAACGATAAAAAGTTTGGGTGAATAATACTAATCACTGAGAGGAAACAACTAACAAATGAACTTCATAAATAAAATCAAAATTGTAATTAGCGAAGTTTTTTTTTTGTTAGAGACGCTCTCACTTCAACGCCTGCTCGATTGAACTTCGATTCACTGACAAGAAACAAAAGAAGATCGACGATTATTAGGCGGACAGTTCGAAATGGAAGACCGTTAAGAAAACGAAGGAAGAAACCGTAACGTTCGACTCTTGCCGAGAACGACGTGAAAACAACGAAGCAAGCACAACGCGAACGAAAAAGAAAAAACAAAAGAAGTTCGACGATTCACTGTCAGCGTGTAAGGTAATCGAATCGCCAATAGAAAAAAATTAAATAAATAAACGAAAGAGTTGAAGAAAGGCGATACGAACACAAAACGAAACGAGATCGACGGCTTATTTGAAAATCAAGAGCGATGAGGAAACAAAAGAAGAAAGCAACGTGAAAATACGGAAGAATAAGGTGAACAAAAAACAAAAGAAGGTCGACGATTCACCGGCAGGGCGTGAGATATTCAAATGCTGACAGAAAAAAAAAACGAACATACAAGCGTCGATCTCAATTTGTAAACTTGATTCGATTTTAATGAAAACCCACACGAAGAAACCGAACACAAAACACGATCGACGATTGTTAAGGCGTATTGTTCGAAAATGAAGAGCGACGAGAAGAAAATCGAAGATTCACTAGCGGATGAAACACGAAGAAGAAAACGAACACGAAGCAAAAGAAGATTGACGATTATTTGGCGGAATGTCAAGGAAACAAAAGAAGAAAGCAACATGAAGATGCGAAGAATAAGGTGAAGAACAAAAAAAAACAAAAGAAGGTCACGATTCACGACGGCTAGGACGTGAGGTAATCAAATACCAACAGAAAAAAAACGAACAAACAAGAGAATAATCTGTCGATTGTAATTCGAAAAATTAAATCGATTTTAAGAAGCCAACGAAAATTCGAATGAAGAAACCGAATACAAAACAAAAGACGATCGACGATTATGGAGGCGGATAGTTCGAAAATCGAAACGAGCGGCGAGGAGACGAAAGAAAATCGAAGATTCGCGTCGCATGCGATTGAAATACGAAGAAGAAAACGAACACGAAACAAAAGAAGATCAACGTTTGTATGGCGAATTATCCGAAAGTCAAGAGCGATAAGGAAACGAAAGAAGGAAGCAACGTGAAAATGCGGAGAATGAGGTGAAGAACAAAACAGAAAACAAAAGAAGATCGACGATTCACTAGGCTAGGGCGTGAGGTAATCAAATGCCAACAAACGAACAAACAAGTCTCGATTATAATAATTTGAAGAATTAATTCGATTTCAATGTAAAACCAACCCCAACGAAGATGTCGAACACGACAAAACAAAAGACGATCGACGAGTATTAAGGCGGATTGTTCGAAAAACAAGAGCGACGAGGAAACAAAAGAAAATCGAAGATTCTCTGGCAGATGAAATACGAAGAAGAAAAGTAGGTCGACGATTGTTCGGCGGTTTACCCGAAAGTCAAGAGCGATAAGGAAACGAAAGAAGGAAGCAACGTGAAAATGCGGAGAATAAGGTGAAGAACAAAAAGAAAAAACAAAAGAAAGTCGTCGATTCACTGGCAGGGCGTGAGATATTCAAATGCTGACGGAAAAAAAACGAACGTACAAGTGTCGATTATAATTTGTAAACTTAGTTCGATTTTAATGAAAACCCAAACGAAGAAACCGAACACAAAACAAGAGACGATCGACGATCGTTAAGGCGTATTGTTCGAAGACGAAGAGCGACGAAGAGAAGAAAATCGAAGATTCACTAGCGGATGAAACACGTAGAAGAAACCGAACACCAGGCAGAAGAAGATTGACGATTATTTGGCGGATTGTTCGAATGTCAAGGAAACAAAAGAAGAAAGCAACATGAAAATGCGAAGAATAAGGTGAGAGATAAGAACAAAAAAAAAAAAAAGAAGGTCGACGATTCACTGGCTAGGACGTGAAGTAATTGGCTTATCAATGGAATGATTTTATTAATAATAACAGTGAACGGCCGAACGCGCCATCTCTTGATAAATAAGCGAACTATGTTTATTTTTTTTTTTTTTAATTTACAAAATTTACGAATTTCGGAAAGTTGCAATAACTTAGCAACGAGCGAGCGATTTATTTTTATGTTTGTTCATTTTTTTTTAATTTAAAAAATAAAAATAAATCGCTCGCTCGTTGCTAAGTTATTGCAACTTTCCGAAATTCGTCGACCGAATTCACTTGCAGTAAGCAAGTGAAGTGATTACTGGTTAAGGTCAATGAACAGTCGAACGCGCAGCGTCATCTCTTAAATAATAAGCGAACTGTTTTTCTTTTAATTTGCCAAAAAAAAAAAATCGTTCGTTCATATTGCTATCCTTCCAAGATCTGTCGACTTTCAGCAGTGACCTATTCGCAAAATTATTTTTAGTTAAAGTGAACCGCCGAAGGCGCCATCTCTTGCGTAATGAGCGAACTGTGTTTAATCTTAATTTACCACAAAAAAAAAAACTCCGCTTATTGCCAACTTTTTGCAAATCTGTTGACCAAAAATGTTTGCTTTTGGGTGACTTGTCAGGGAAACGATCGAAAGCGCCATCTCTTGCATAACAGGCGAACTGAGGTCATTCTTAATCCGCCACAAAAAAAGCCTTGATTTGAGTATCGCCAACTTATTTCATGTCTTCCAAATTTTACGACTGAAATGTTTACACTTTCGCGACTTGTCAGCGGTAACAGCGAGTGGTCGAGAGCGCCATCTTTTGCGTAATAAGCGAACCGTGTTTTCAATTTAATCCGCGGGAAGTTAATTCGTTTACTGCCGACTCATTGGAACTTTTCCAAATTTGATGGCCGCAATTAACCTATTAGCGAAACGACCTTTAGTTTAGAAACGGTGAACGATCGAAGGCGCCATCTCTTGCTTAATAAGCGAACTGTATTTAATCTTTATTTACCACAAAAAAAAAAAAACTCCGCTTATTGCCAACTTTTTGCAAATCTGTTGAGCAAAAATGTTTGCTTTTGGGTGACTTGTCAGGGAAACGATCGAAAGCGCCATCTCTTGCATAACAGGCGAACTGAGGTCGTTCTTAATCCGCCACAAAAAAAGCCTTGCTTTAAGTATCGCCAACTTATTTCATGTCTTCCAAATTTTACGACTGAAATGTTTACACTTTCGCGACTTGTCAGCGCTAATAGCGAGTGGTCGAGAGCGCCATCTTTTGCGTAATAAGCGAACCGTGTTTTCAATTTAATCCACAGGAAGTTAATTCGTTTACTGCCGACTCATTGCAACATTCCCAAATTTGATGGCCGCAATTAACCTATTAACGAAACGACCTTTAGTTTAGAAACGGTGAACGATCGAAGGCGCCATCTCTTGCCTAATAAGCGAACTGTGTTTAATCTTTATTTACCACAAAAAAAAAACTCCGCTTATTGCCAACTTTTTGCAAATCTGTTGACCAAAAATGTTTGTTTTTGGGTGACTTGTCAGGGAAACGATCGAAAGCGCCATCTCTTGCATAACAGGCGAACTGAGGTCATTCTTAATCCGCCACAAAAAAAGCCTTGCTTTAAGTATCGCCAACTTATTTCATGTCTTCCAAATTTTACGACTGAAATGTTTACGCTTTCGCGACTTGTCAACGGTAACAGCGAGTGGTCGAGAGCGCCATCTTTTGCGTAATAAGCAAACCGTGTTTTCAATTTAATCCACAGAAAGTTCATTCGTTTACTGCCGACTTATTGCAACTTTCCCAAATTTCATGACCGAGATATTTGACCTATTAGTGAAACGACCTTTAGTTACGGTGAACTGTCGAAGGCGCCATCTCTTGCCTAATAAGCGAACTGTGTGTAATTTGTATTTGCGGTTTACTTCGTTTACTGCCAACTTTTTACAAATCTTCCAATATCTGTTAACTTACTTTCGCTGCCTTGTCAGGGAAATGATTTTTAGCTACGGTGAACGATCGAAAACGCCATCTCTTGCATAACAGGCGAACTGTGTTTATTCCTAATTTACCGAAGAAATTCCCTCGCTTATTTGACAGCCAACTTATTTCGTATCTTCCAAAGTTGATGACCGAGAGCGCCATCTCCTGCGTAATAAGCGAACCGTGTTCGCTTTTAATTTACCGAAAAATTAATTCGCTTACTGCCAACTTAACGCAACTCTTTCTTCCAAATTCGACGATTCGAATGTCCCATCTCTAGTGAAATCGAAGATTGTTTTACGTAATAAAAAATTTACCAAACTGTTGTCCACGAGAGAAAAAAAAATAAGTGCGTATTTAATTGTCTTTTTCTAACAGAAAATGAGAACTGAAGTTTTTTTTAATTGACGAACAGGCGGAAACTCATTTAAATTAGTTGCTACTACGTGATCGAGGGGAAAAGTCGACGAGGAAGCTTGGAAATTTATTTTAAAAGAAACTATGTTGGCAACACCTTGTCATGTTTTCGAACTGACAGTTTCAGGTTATGTTTAACATGAACCACTTTTTTTTCTATGTCGTAGGTTGTAGGCAACTTCCAACAAGGACTACGTTACGATTAGAGCATCATCGAAAAGAATTGTTAGTAAAATGGCTGTTTAGGTTCTGCGTTTATGAAACATAACCTCAAACTAGCCGTCCAACATGACGTGAAGCTGCGTGATACTGCCAACATATTTTTTTTTATTTCCTGTCATTCTGAGCGACTCGCTCTGAATCATGCAAAAGCAAGCAGCAAACATTTTCGAAATGTTTAAATTCGTTTATAATTTTTGACAAAATGAAAGCACAAAGATACGTACGAGAAATAATCTTGATAAAAAATTACTTGAGACATCGGAACGTGATGAAATATGAAAGAAAATTGCATAATTTCTTTATATATCTAATTTGGACGCGTATTTTTGAAATTAAAAGAAAAAGTTTCGATAATTTCGAACTTAAAAATGCCGATTAAACTGGGAACTTCCACGTAATATAACGAGGTTTTGTTGCAAAACAAATTTCACAATCGGTGCTAATGCGCAAATAATAAACAACTGTACGAGGTGTTTCTTTCGGTTATTAGGCGGAAAATAATAATTAACGTTTGTGCGGGAACGGTCATAAAATCAATTAGCTGATGATCTAAGTATGAGACATTTTAATTGCATTTTTATGATAGTTACGTTGCCTCGAGAGACGCAATTATTAGGTGCTTTTTTACATAAAGGATTGGTTACCTATATATACGCGAGAGTGCCATAAATTTTCTTTAGTCACGTTTAGTCACTCAATTAATACATCTTATATTTCAAAGTAGACATTATTCGATTGATTCAAAAATAAGATTGTATAAAAAGCTCGCGTTCAGTAATCTATGTTCAAGCCCGACTCCTACATTCAACCTCATGTCACTCCTCCCCAATTTAACGTCCCTCGTATTTATAAGCTGTGTTAAAAAAACTGAGACGCGTCATACATGATGAATATGGAACAACAATCGCGTATCAATCGATACGTCCGAGCCCGTGTATTTTGCTTGACTCCTACATCCAACCTCATGTCACTCCTCTCCAATTTAACGTCCCTTATATTTATAAGCTGTGTTAAAAAAAATTGAAACGCGTCACACAACAATCGCGTTCATTAATTTATAGTATCAATCGACACGTTCGAGCAATTTAACGTCCCTCGTATTTATAAGCTGTGTTAAAAAAACTGAAACGCGTCATACGTGATTAATGATGAACAACATACGTGCTTGGTCTTAAATGTAAAAGATACGATCGCTTTTTCTGCTTAAAACATATTTTGATGTTACATTCCTTGTCGTGACCTCAAGCCTAGTACATTTAGGCCTAGTTTTACAATAATAGAATATCCTTTAATGTTCCTCCATACATACGTCACGTTTTCTAAGAATAATGCTTATCCGACCATTGTAAAATCGGGCCTTAAGGTGGTCATCGTCTATTAATTAAATTTTGAGACATGTCACGATGTTACTGTGGTTTGCATTGACTACCCTGATCAATTTCGAGCGTGTATGAACCCTTCGAGCTTATACTCACTAATCTAGAGCTTGTACCGGGCTTGCATAGAACTTCCGAGCCACCAACGATCAATCTCAAGCTCTTACCTACCACTTTCAAGTCTTTTCTGATCCCCCGACCTTGTACCGATTAGCCACAAGCTTATACTGACCTACCTCGACCTGTTACCATCACTCTCGAGCTTGTGAGCTTGCGCCGACCGCCCACAAGCTTATACTGACTACCTTCGAGCTTGTGCCGATCGCTCATCCGCTTGTATCGACCAATTTCGAACGGCTACTGACGATTTTCAACTTTATCTGAAGCCACTGCATCTGTACAAGCTAGTACCGATCGCTCTCGAGCTTGTATAGAGCTTCAGAACTGGTGCAGAGCGGTTACCCATCACTTTCGTGCTTGTACAGTCCCTCCGAGCTTGCGCCGGCCACCCTCAAGCTTGTACCGACTAATCTCGAGCGGTTACCCATCACTTTCGTGCTTGTATAGTCCCTCCAAGCTTGTGTCGGCCACTCTCAAGCTTGTACCGACCAATCTCGAGTGGTCGCCAATCACTTTCGTGCTTGTATAGTCTCTCCGAGCTTGTGTCGGCCACCCTCAAGCTTGTATCGATCGATACCCATCACTTTTGTGGCTACATACACCCTCCGAGCTCGTGCTGACCACTCTCAAGCTTGACCAATCGATCTCGAGTGGTTACCCATCACTTTCGTGCTTGTACAGTCCCTCCGAGCTTGCGCCGGCCACCCTCAAGCTTGTACCGACTAATCTCGAGCGGTTACCCATCACTTTCGTGCTTGTATAGTCCCTCCAAGCTTGTGTCGGCCATTCTCAAGCTTGTACCGACCAATCTCGAGTGGTCACCAATCACTTTCGTGCTTGTATAGTCTCTCCGAGCTTGTGTCGGCCACCCTCAAGCTTGTATCGATCGATACCCATCACTTTTGTGGTTGTATAGACCCTCCGAGCTCGTGCTGACTACCCTCAAGCTTGTACCGACTGATCTCGAGCGGTTACCCATCACTTTCGTGCATATATAGCTCCTACGAGCTTATGTTGGCCACCTTCAAGCTTGTACCGTCCGATCTCGAGCGGTTACCCATCACTTTGTACTTGTATAGCCTCTCCGAGCTTGTGTCGACCACCCTCAAGCTTGTACCGACCAGTCTCGAGTGGTTACCCATCACTTTCGTGCTTGTATAGTTCCTCCGAGCTTGTGTGGGCCACCCTCAAGCTTGTATCGATCGATACCCATCACTTTTGTGGCTATATGCACCCTCCGAGCTCGTGCTGACCACCCTCAAGCTTGACCAATCGATCTCGAGTGGTTACCCATCACTTTCGTGCTTGTACAGTCCCTCCGAGCTTGCGCCGGCCACCTTCAAGCTTGTACCGACTAATCTCGAGCGGTTACCCATCACTTTCGTGCTTGTATAGTCCCTCCAAGCTTGTGTCGGCCACCCTCAAGCTTGTACCGACCAATCTCGAGTGGTCGCCAATCACTTTCGTGCTTGTATAGTCTCTCCGAGCTTGTGTCGGCCACCCTCAAGCTTGTATCGATCGATACCCATCACTTTTGTGGCTATATACAACCTCCGAGCTCGTGCTGACCACCCTCAAGCTTGACCGATCGATCTCGAGTGGTTACCCATCACTTTCGTGCTTGTATAGTCCCTCCGAGCTTGCGCCGGCCACCCTCAAGCTTGTACCGACTAATCTCGAGCGGTTACCCATCACTTTCGTGCTTGTATAGACCCTCCGAGCTTGTACCGACCAATCTCGTGTGGTTATCCATTACTTTCGAGCTCGTATCGACCCTCCGAGCTTACACCGATCGATCTCGAGTGGTTACCCATCACTTTCGTGCTTGTATGGACCCTCCGAGCTTGTACCAACCAATCTCGAGTGGTTATCCATCACTTTCCGACTTGTGCCGACCACCTTTAAGCTTGCATCTACCAATCACGAGTGGTTACTGATCCTTCTGAAGTTTATCTGTTTATCTGAAGCGTCATACATGATGAATATGGAACAACGTTCGTGTGCTTGGTCTTAACTGAATCCCTATGTAATTCTGACTGAAGAAGTTTGGCTTCGGAGGTTCCTCCAAGAACTGTGAAACCTCCACGATGGTATACATCCTTTGAGACTGGGTGTTTCTTTTTCTTAACAAAAATTTATGTTTTAATAATAACTGATCTATGACAACAAATTTTAAACTTCGTAGCTAAAATAACCTGGCAGTACGTAGGGGGCAAAGGTCAATAATAAGTTTACTATTGCGTACAATAAGTGATAGAGCAAAACAAGTGGTGGCCGTGTTTTGATCGAATCAGTTCTGGTAAAGTGTTCCCGGAATGAGATGGTTTACAAGATGAAAGGGAAAAGTCTCCGCGGACTGAAAAAATAAGGAAATGTCGGGCATAACAGTATCAAGACGAAAATCTCCGAGACGTCGTAACTCTCTCTCCTGGGAGAGTGATTTTTATGCGTACTTTAAAATATGAGATAGTGTCCTAGATGGCGCTGACCGCGGTACAAATGAGGACGGTATCGGGATCTTAATTGCAAAAAGCTTAAAACGACGCACGAATAAGGCAGCGGAGCAGCGCGAACGACGAGGAGAAGAAAGTCAGAGCGTGAGAACGCTTGATCATTCAGTTGTTATCTTCGGTCGCTGTCTCGGCAATATGTTAACCCCTTATCTAGCGGATTCCACCGCCGAAGGTATGTCACCACGCGGCCGACAAAAAACTCGGCACTACCGTGGACTAATATCCAGAATCCGTACGGTCCGTGCTACGTCCGAATGCGGCCGTCCTTGTCGCGCGGACGCTGCGAGCGCCGCCCGCCGTCGGACGCGGAAATGAAGAAGCCGATGCGGCCCCGGCCTTGTAATGAAGTGGCATGATTTTTACATTACCCTGTCCGTTTCGGCATTCGGACCGTTTTTATTGCCACCGGCTCAGATTATCTTCTCCGGGGCTAAAAACTTTAAAGAATCAATACACGCACGACCGCTGCCTGCACGAACGTATATGCGTTCGTGGAATCGGCCGCTAAATTTATCCCCGAGCGATTTGTTAATCGAGCGTACGTATTAATTAATAAGCGCAATATTTAATTTTAATATTAATATATTCTGACATAAGCGTCTGTGTGTTACGTGTTAACAAATGCGTAATTTCCTGCTACATCCAACAGCACCGGTCGAGATTTATTAGCTTCGTTCCCGCGAAATATTTCAGCGTACTGCGAGAGACTTCGACGATACGTGAGGACACAAACTTTACGTAAAAATAAAATACAAGAGCTCCTTAAGATCGCAAAAATCGTTTAGTCATTTTAAAGGAACTTTCAAAAGTGATGATGGTTTTCGCTTTAAGAAATTTGAACGCAGTACATTATGTTCTTCATAACATAGTTACCATAAACAATGAACTTTTCAATTAATCTTGAAACTTTCCTTTGAAATGAAAAGGTTTTGAACGCTTTCATACTTACCTACATCCCTACATTACGTTATCCAAAATCAAATCAACTTTCACTGGATACACTTCTATGTGAAACACAAAAGAAGAAAAGAACGTCGAAATGTGACGAGGTCACCGAAATATCCCAAAAATAATTTAAAAGTAACTTACATCATTTAAAAAAATATTGCAAGTCGCTTTTGATTGCAATTGGCGCAGTTGTTTACATTGCGTTACATTGTTCGAAATGAAATAAATTCTCACTGGATTATCTTAATAAGTAAAAGAGTGAGGGCGACGATCCACAGTTAAAACAAAAATAAAAAGGAAAGGAAAATGATGAAGTTGGATCACCAGAAGTTCTCAGAAGGGAAGTATTCAAATATAACAGTGATCTACATTACATTAGATTACATCATTTAGAATCATCTCAAGTCATCTCACTTGCTGGCATTAAGCAATTGTAAAATAAAAGAAAAGCAAGTTTCGAATGCGATTCATGCAATTGCTTACATTACGTTACATTGTCGAAACGAACTGGATACCTTAAGTAAAAGGAAAGGACGACAATCCATGGTTGAAACAAAAATGAAATGATTTCTACATGAATACAAAAGAGAAATGATGAAGTTGGACGACTGCATCGCCAGAAGTTCCCAGGAGGGAAGTATTCAAACGTAAAGGCGATTTACATTACGTCACATAATCCAGAATCAAATCGTCTCGCTTGTTACATCAAGTAATCGTAAAACAAACAAAAAACGACGAATCTTATCGCCGAAACGTTCCAAAAATGAAAAACTCTGATTTAGAAGTGACTTACATTGCATTACATTGTCCCGAATCGAACCAACTCATTGGATTTCTTGATTGTTTATTGCCGAAATTGGTAGTCGAAGCAACTTTGTGAAGAAAACAAAAGAGATACGACGAAAAGTCAAATTTAAAAGCGACTTACATTCGATTACATTATCCAAAAATAATCAACCGACTGCGGATGCCCTAAGTAAGAGACTGGCGGTTGAAACAACTAAACTGCGTCGTTTCTAAGCGTGAAACACATGAAAAGCGACGAAATAACATTTCGACAAGGAAAACTTGAAAACTCGCTTACATTATATTACATTGTCCCAAATCAAATCAACTCGACGCCGAGTTGAGACCGAAATTGGTAGCTGAAGCAACTGCAATCACTTCTATGTGAAGAAACAAAAGAGAGACGACGAAAATTTCAAATTTAAAAGCGAGTTACATTAGATTACATTAACCAAAATGAAATCAGCTAACTAGATGACCTAAGTAGGAAGGGACTAAAGGCGACAATTGGCGATTGATACTAAAACAGTGTCGCCTCTAGGTACGAAACAAACGAAAAACGTCGAAATAACGTTCCGAACATTAACGGAAAGCGACTTACATTGCGTTACATTATCCAGAATCAAATCAACTCGCTGGATTTCTTGATTTCGTGAGGCCGAAATCGGTAACCGAAGCAACTGCAATCATTTCTATGTGAAAAAAAAAGAAAACGAAAGAGAAACGACGGAAATCTCAAATTTGAAAGCGACTTACATTGTATTACATTATCCAACATGACATCAGCCCTAAGTGAAACACTGTAGGCAACGATTGGTCGTTACTAAGTGCGAAACGAAGTTACATTCGGATAACGAAAACTTGGAAAGTGACTTACATTAAATTACATTGTCCCGAATCAAACCAACTGACTAGATTTTTTGAGGCCCAAATCAGTAGTTGAAGCAACTGCTATTCTATGTGGAAAAACAAAAGAGAGACGACGAAAAATTCAAATTTAAAAGTGGCTTACATTATTTTACATTACCCAACATGAAATCAACCCTAAGTAGAAGACTAAAGGCAACGATTGGCCGTTTCTAAGTGCAAAACATAAGAAAAACGGCAACGTAACATTCCGGTAACGAAAACTTGAAAAGCGACTTACATTAGATTACATTGTCCCGAATCAAACCAACATCTCGCTGGATTTCTTGAGGCCGAAATCAGTAGTAGAAGCAACTGCTATCCTATGCGAAATAAACAAAAGAGAGACGACGAAAAATTCAAATTTAAGAGCGAGTTACATTATATTACATGATCCAACACGAAACCAATCGTTCAGATGTTCTAAGTAAAAGGCTAAAGACAACAATCGGTCATTTCTAAGTGCGAAACAAAAGGAAACCGATGGCGAAAACTTGAAAAGTGACTTACATTAGATTACATTGTCCCGAATCAAACCAACAACTCGCTGGACTTCTTGAGGTCGAAATCGATAGGTGAAGCAACTACAATCACTTCTATGTAAAAAAAGGAGAGGCGACGAAAAATTCAAATTTAAAAGCGAGTTACATTAGATTACATTATTCAACTGACAGGATGACCTAAGTAGAAACGTACTAAGCGCAACAATTATTAGCGGTCTATACTAAACTGCGTCGCCTCTAAACGCGAAACGAATGAAAAACGGTGAAATAACAATCCGAACATTAACGATCACTCGACTTACATTGCATTACATTATCCAGAATCAAATCAGCTCCCTGGATTTATTGAGCAAGTCGTCGATGTTGGAGTAGGCAGTTGAAACAACTACGTTCGTTCGTATGCACACAAGAAGCAAAGGAGGATCGATGAAAAATTCAAGTTTAAAAATGACTTACATTGGATTACATTATCCAGAATCAAATCGGCTCCCTGGATTTATTGAGCAAGACGGCGACGCTGGAGTAGGTAGTTGAAACAACTACATTTGTATGCACATACAAAACGCAGGAAAACTTACATTGGATTACATTATCCAAAGTGACATCAACTCACTGAAATTATCACAGTTTGACTTAGTCAAGAAAGCTGTTTCCAGATTGTCCCAATAATCGAAGGGGGCGTTCCACAATCTTCCAGTATCCAGAACCAATGTTGCAATGTTTGTCTCGACGATGGCTTTCAATTGTCACAGTTTAACTTAGTCAAGAAAGCTGCTTCCAGGTTTCCCCAATAATCGAAGGGGGCGTTCCAGAATCTTCCAGTATCCAGAACCAATGCTGCAATGTTTGTTAGGGGCCAGTTTCAATTTTTAATTTAATTAAAACGATAGTAAGGAGGCTTCTGCGTTGCTCTGAGAGTTGCGAGGAGGCTCTACCAGAATCTTCCAGTGTCCAGAATCAATGTTACAATTTTTCTTAATAAAAGTCTGCTTTAACAAAACAAGAAATAAAGAAGACTTTCTAGAATTATGCAGTTCTTCTCGACGATGGTTTTAAAATGTCACAGTTTGACTTAGTCAAGAGAGCTGTTTCCAGATTGTCCCAATAATCGAAGGGGGCATTCCAGAATCTTCCAGTATCCAGTATCAGCATTGTAATGCTTGTCAGGGGTCTGTTTCAATTTTCAATCTGATTAAAACCACTGTAAGAAGGCTAGTGCGTCATTATGAGAGTTGCGGGGAGATTTTTCCAGAATCTTCCAGTAACCAGAATCAATGTTGCAATGTTTCTTAAGCGCCAGCTTCCATTTTCAATCTAACTGAAACACGATAAGCACATTTTTACGTCATTCTGTGAATTTCCTTCGCAACCGGGAGTTGTGAGGAGGTTCTTCCAGAATCTTACAGTATCCAGAATCAATGTTTACAATTTTCTTAGTGAAAGTCTGCTTTAAGAAAACAAGAAACGAAGAAGACTTTCTAGAATTATGCAATTCTTCTCGACGATGGTTTTCAATTGTCACGAGAAAGCTGTTTCCAGATTGTCCCGATAATCGAAGGGGGCACTCCAGAATCTTCCTGTATCCAGTATCAGTGTTGTAATGCTTATCAGGGGTCTGTTTCCATTTTCCATCTGATTAAAACCACTGTAAGAAGGCTAGTGCGTCATTATGAGAGTTGCGGGGAGATTTTTCCAGAATCTTCCAGTAACCAGAATCAATGTTGCAATGTTTCTTAAGCGCCAGCTTCCATTTTCAATCTAACTGAAACGATGGTAAGGAGATTTCTGGGTCATTCTGTGAATTTCGTACATAACTGAGAGGTGGTGAGGAGGTTCTTCCAGAATCTTACAGTATCCAGAATCAATGTTGTCAATTGTTTGTCAGAGCTCAGTTTCAATTTTAAAAAACTACGGTAAGCAGATTTTTGCGTAATTCGGTGACTTTCCTTGGTAACAGAGAGTTGTGAGGAGGTTCGTCCAGAATCTTCCAGTTTCCAGAATAATGTTGCAATGTTTGTCAGGGGCCGGTTTCAATTTTCGATCTGATTTAAACGATGGTAAGGAAATTTTTGCGTCATTCATAATTGAGAGGTGGTGAAGAGGTTCCTTCCAGGATCTTCCAGTATCCAGAATAATGTTGCAATGTTCGTCAGGGGCCAGTTTCAATTTTCAGTCTGATTTCAACGATGGTAAGGAGATTTCTGCGTCATTCTGTGTCATACATAACTGAGAGGTGGTGAAGAGGTTCCTTCCAGGATCTTCCAGTATCCAGAATAATGTTGCAATGTTTGTCGGGGCCCGGTTTCAATTTTCAATCTGATTATTAAACGATGGTAAGGAAATGTTTGCGTCATTCTGTGTCATTCATAACTGAGAGGTGGTGAAGAGGTTCCTTCCAGGATCTTCCAGTATCCAGAATCAATGTTGAAACTCGACAGCGCGCCTCCTTGTTTGAGGCCCTTATTGAGTACAAACTCTTGTGTTCTTATTGAGGTTTTTGATCTACTCTTGTCATTTTTATTAACTTCATCAGCTCCACTGGAATTTTGATCACTTTTAAGTCTTTTGTTAATCTCAAACGATCTATACTATTCAAAATGAAATACCTTTGGCAATTTTAATGCACGTAAAAACTTGACGTTTCGCTTTTTTCCTTGGTCCTTTTGTCCTTGAGGACACTAAACTTCTGTTTTGTCAGTCATTTTATCATCCATTGTTTCTCTTAAGTGCCATGATCGGAAAAAGCATGAAATGTCGTATCACTTCAGTGCAGTAGAAGCTGAACATGAGAGACTTCAATGATAAGTCAAGAACAGAAATTCTCATCGATTCCATCGACGCGTGCACGTCCGCCGATAGATAATAAATTAAGTTTTTTTTTTTTTTTAAACGATGGTAAGTCGTCTGCTGAAACTAATCGCTTTAAACGAGAACGCGGGTTTCATACGTCGAATAAAAACAAATAAAACGAAAAAACACGAGCGCCGCGCGCTGTAATAAATCATCTTCGGAGAAAGAAACTAATGTTGTTGTCATCCCCGAGTCTCGATCAACCCTTTTCGTGCGTGCCATATCGTGCCCAAGGAGGACAGATGAAATATTACGGGAGTCGGTTAGACAAATGATGTGACCAAAGAACTAATACAAGATACTAATACCCCCGTCTGCTCCAGATTATAGTAAAGGGATGGTCAGCTGCTAGTTCATTTGAAGTGGCGACATTTCCATCACAATGCGGTTGACTAGAACGCACACAACGGCAACTATGATCAAAATGTCAGCAATTCAAACAAATGCTTCCTGCTTTATGCACCTGCGACGAGTACCGCCTGTTTGCTTACCTGTCGAAAAGCGTAGTACCACCACACGAACAACTAAATTATTTTCTCACACGCCGTTGCGTTCGGCAAACATGAACGCTTTCTATGAATGAACTCGAAGAGGGAACGCCCTGCGAACGAAGAGGTGACGATTTATTTTACTGGCGCGGTAAAATCCAAAATCGAGGGGAAATATTTGTCTTTATCAAACATAAAGCTACGTGCGTTCCGTTTGCTTTTATTTTAAGGTTACGCCCGGGCCTAAGAGATTAATTACCGTCGTCGCTTCGTCTTTCGACTTGCTCTTTATTATTTAGAAAGTTTTCAACTCACGCATTAAAAACGTGCAATTTTCCGAACCACTTTCCGGTCCACTTAAAAAGAAACAGCCAATTTTCTTTTCAATCCTCCGCATTCTCTTTAAATCAGATTAATTCGTGATTACCGTAAAAACTCTTTTAATTTCACTGTGGTGATGATGAAGATGATGAAATCATCTTCTCTACGCCTGACTCACCCGGAAAATGTTGTACCTTCTGTGCTTCCAATGAATCATTTATTAACACATAAATTTCCTTATGCGAGCGACTACTTATTTTCATAAAAACAGGAACTACAATATAACCAAATAAGACTCTATTTTTTCAACGTCGACTGTAGTATACATTTCTAGAAGTAAATAGACTATTTACTACCAAAAAATCAGTGTTAAAATTCACACTTGATCTGTGTTAAAAATCACACTAATATGCAGTCGCACCGACATCTCGAATCAAAGCAAAAAAATTGCTACGATTGATCTAAGACTAGTTAACAAAGACGTTGGTGGAACTTATGTTTAACCTAAGTCAAAATCAGTGCCAAAATTCACACTTAACCTAAATCACACTAATGCGCAGTTACACCGACATTAAAGAACCTGTGTACTTGTCTAGAAGTAAATAGATTAAACACATATCACCAAAAATTCAGTGTCAAAATTCACACTTAATCTGTGCTAAAAATCACACTAATGTCCAGTCGCACCGACATCAATTAAATTGAATCTCGAATTAAAAATTGCTATGATTGATGTAAGACTATTTAACAACGACGCCGGGCATTAATCTGCATCAAAATTCGCACTTAATCTTTGTTAAAAATCATGCTCAATCAGTGTTAAAATTCACACTACGTCTGTGTTAAAATTCTCACTTAATCGTTGCCCAAATTCATAATCTACGTCCGATTGTGACGACATCAACTGAAGCGATGAAAGCTCTACGTTTAATCTAAGATTATTTAACAACGACGTTGGCACCGCAGCTCAGCCTTAATCTGTGCCAAAATTCACGTTTAATCACGTTTAACATTCGCACTTAATCAATATCAAAATTCACACAATTATTTTTAAAAAAATCACACATAATTTGGGTTAAAAATCACACTAACGTACAATTCAATTAAAGCGAAGAAAGTTCTACGTTTAATCAAAGAATAGCTGGCAACGACGTTGGTGGAACCAAGCCTTAATCTGTGTTAAAACTTACGTTTAATCAGTGTTAAAATTCACACTAAGTCTGTGTTAAAATTCTTACTTAATACTAATCTATGTCCAGTTGTGATGACATCAACTATAGCGACGAAAGCTCTACGTTTAATCTAAGATTATTTAACAACGACGTTGGCACCGTAGCTCAGCCTTAATCTGTGCCAAAATTCACGTTTAATCACGTTTAACATTCGCACTTAATCAATGTCAAAATTCACATTTAATTATTAAAAAAAAAAAATCACACATAATTTGAGTTAAAAATCACACTAACGTACAATTCAATTAAAACGAAGAAAGTTCTACGTTTAATCAAAGAATAGCTGGCAACGACGTTGGTGGAACCAAGCCTGAATCTGTGTTAAAATGTACATTTAATCAGTGTTAAAATTCACACTAAGTCTGTGTTCAAATTCTCACTTAATCCTAATCTATGTCCAGTTGTGACGACATCAACTGTAGCGACGAAAGCTCTACGTTTAATCTAAGATTATTTAACAACGACGTTGGCACCGTAGCTCAGCCTTAATCTGTGCCAAAATTCACGTTTAACATTCGCACTTAATCAATGTCAAAATTCACACTTAATTATTTTTAAAAAAATCACACATAATTTGAGTTAAAAATCACACTAACGTACAATTCAATTAAAGCGAAGAAAGTTCTACGTTTAATGAAAGAATAGCTGGCAACGACGTTGGTGGAACCAAGCCTTAATCTGTGTTAAAATGTACATTTAATTAGTGTTAAAATTCACACTTAGTCTGCACTTAATCAGTGCCAAAATTCACATTAGTGTCCAGTTGCACCGACATCGATTAATCTAGGATCAGTTAACAACGACGTTGGCATCGCAGCTCAACCTTAACCTGTGCCAAAATTCGCACTTAACGCATGTTCAAGTTCACACTTAATCAGTATCACAATTCGTACTTGATCTGTGTAAGAATTCATATTTAATCATTGCCGAAATTTACGCTTAATCTGCGTCAAAATTCACACTTAATCTGTGTTAAAATTTGCGCTCAATTTGTGTTAAAATTGACCCTTAATCAATATCAAAATTCGCACTTAATCCGAGTCGGCAATTTACATTTAATCAATATCAAGGTTCACACAGAAAATCTACATTAAAAGTCACAGTTAATCTGTGTTAAAAATCACACTAATGTCCACTCGCACCGACATCAATTTTAAAGTGAATTTGGAATTCAAGGGAAGAAAGTTCCACGATTGATCTAAGATTAGTTAACAACGACGACGTCGGTGCAACTCAGCCTTAATCAGTGTCAAAGTTCACGCTTAATCTGTGTTAAAATTTACATTTCATTAGCACTAAATCAGTGCCAAAATTCACACTTAACTCTGTGTTAAAATCACACTTAATCAGTGTCAACATTCACATATATTCTGTGTTAAAAAACACACGTGCGCAGTCGCACCGACTTCAATTAAAGAGACGAAAGTTTAATCTTTAAGATTAGTTAACAACGATGTTGGCACCGCAGCTCAGCCTTAACCTGTGCCAAAATTCGCACTTAATCAGTATCTCAATTCATATTTAATCTGTGTATTCATTAAGCAGTATCAAAATTCACGCTTAATATGTGTTGAAAATCACGCTATTTGTACCGACGTTATTTAAACCGAAGAAAGTTCTATGTTTAATCTAAGATTAGGCGTCGAAATTCAGCCTCAATCTGTGCCAAATTCACACTTAATCGGCATCAAGGTTCACACTTAATCGGTAACAAAACTCACACTCAAATCAGTGCCAAACCTGTGTTATTTAAAGCGAAGAAAGTTCTGTGTTTAATCTAAGATTAGTTGGCGCTGCAATTCAATCTTAATCTGTGCACAATTCACACTTAATCAGCATCAAGATTAACGCTTAATCAATAACAAAAGTTACACTCAAATTAGTGCCAAAATTCACACTTAATCCATGTTCAAATTCACACTTAATCAGTATCAGAATTCATACTTAATCTATGTATTTAAATAGTATCAAATTTCACACTTAATCTGTGTTGAAAATCACGCTAATTGTACCGACGTTATTTAAAGCGAAGAAAGTTCTATAATTAATCTAAGATTAGGCGCCTCAATCTGTGCCAAATTCACATTTAATCGGCATCAAGGTTCACACTTAATCAGTAACAAAACTCACACTCAAATCAGTGCCAAATTTCACACTTAATCCAAGTTCAAATTCACACTTAATCAGTATCAGAATTCATACTTAATCTGTGCATTCAAACAGTAACAAATTTCACACTTAATCTGTGTTGGAAATCACGCTAATTGTACCGACGTTATTTAAAACGAAGAAAGTTCTATAATTAATCTAAGATTAGGCGCCTCAATCTGTGCCAAATTCACATTTAATCAGCATCAAGGTTCACACTTAATCAGTAACAAAACTCACACTCAAATCAGTGCCAAAATTCACACTTAATCCATGTTCAAATTCACACTTAATCAGTATCAGAATTCATACTTAATCTACGTATTTAAACAGTATCAAATTTCACACTTAATCTGTGTTGAAAATCACGCTAATTGTACCGACGTTATTTAAAGCGAAGAAAGTTCTATTAGGCGCCGAAATTCAGCCTCAATCTGTGCCAAATTCACACTTAATCAGCATCAAGGTTAACACTTAATCAATAACAAAAGTTGCACTCGAATCAGTGCCAAAATTCACACTTAACCTTTGTTCAAAATCACAATAAATCTGTGCCAAAATTCACACTTAATCTGTGTTGAAAATCACACTAATTGTACCGACGTTATTTAAAGCGAAGAAAGTTCTATGTTTAATCTGAGATTCAACCTTAATCCGTGCACAATTCACACTTGATCAGCATCAAGATTAACACTTAATCAATAAGAAAAGTTGCACTCAAATCAGTGCCAAAATTCACACTTAACCTTTGTTCAAAATCACAATAAATCTGTGCCAAAATTCACACTTAATCTGTGTTGAAAATCACACTAATTGTACCGGCGTTATTTAAAGCGCAGAAAGTTCTATGTTTAATCTAAGATTCAACCTTAATCTGTGCACAATTCACACTTGATCAGCATCAAGATTAACACTTAATCAATAACAAAAGTTGCACTCAAATCAGTGTCAAAATTCACACTTAAACTTTATTCAAAATCACAATAAATCTGTGCCAAAATTCACACTTAATCTGTGTTGAAAATCACACTAATTGTACCGACGTTATTTAAAGCGAAGAAAGTTCTATGTTTAATCTAAGATTCAACCTTAATCTGTGCACAATTCACACTTAATCAGCATCAAGATTAACACTTAATCAATAACAAAAGTTGCACTCAAATCAGTGCCAAAATTCACACTTAAACTTTGTTCAAAATCACAATAAATCTGTGCCAAAATTCACACTTAATCTGTGTTGAAAATCACACTAATTGTACCGACGTTATTTAAAGCGAAGAAAGTTCTACGTTTAATCTAAGATTAGTTGGCGCTGCAATCTGTGCACAATTCACACTTAATCAGCCTCAAGGTTCACACTTAATCAGTAACAAAACTCACACTAAAATCAGTGCCAAAATTCAAACTTAACCTTTGTTCAAAATCACAATAAATCTGTGCCAAAATTTACACTTTTAACTGCTGCCAAATTTGTTAATTTTTCACACACTGCGCGTGTAAATTATTTCCACGAAAGACCCGTGTTAATTTTCACACGGATCTACTTAGAAACGATCTATTTTAGAACGACAGCATCGAACCTGATAATGATAAATTTGTGGAGAACAGTTTCGTTTCATATTAATTATTAATCCTCGGCGTGTCGCATCGTCCATTAGGTGAGCTTCGTATCTCCGGCGCAAACGTTCACCGGAACATTATTATAATAATATCTCCTCGTGTCTGAGCGAAGTGACAGGCGAGGTTTTCTTGTTTTGGTCTTGTCAGACGCGTTAGGTCTGGTAGACTTTCGTGATGTGAATGAAGCGCCCACGAGATGACAGAGTCAGATTACATTTACGTAGGTATACGTATACGACGAATTGACACCGTTTTCCGCCGACTTATTCCTCCATAATTAGCCCCGAGGAACACGCGGTGAACAAAACGTTGGCGCGGTGCGAGCGCGTCAATTAGCATATAAGCAAGTCCCGGAGATTTCAATGCGCGATTAGGCGAGCGACGCTTATGCAAATCCCGGATCAATTCTAATCATTCACTGGATTTACGCGCCGGCTTCCATTATTCGTCGTGTGTATGTATAGTATATACAATGCGATGCGATTTATGCGTGCTGATAAATCCGATGCAAATGCGCGCCGCTTGGAAATGGAAATCTAACGACTTTTGCGCGGCCCGTTTAAGTGCGGTAATGCGACGATTTATGAACGGCGATAATTCGAGCAGTCACTTACACTTACTTTGTTGTTTCGAACAACTGGGAAATAGGTCTCTACAATATTTACAGTCAAAATTTTATTGTTGTTGTCTCGCGAACTCCGAAAGTAACGTCGGGGGTTCTTCATGCTAATGCGAGCGCGAGCATTAAATCTTATATGAATTCGTCGATTGTGAAACGACTACAAACCGTGGCGATTTATTTAACCTTGAGAGTAGAAAAATTTTGGGTTAATTCCATATTTGGAGCGATATACGCGTTCGTTGGTCCAGCAATTGACGTCGACGTGCGATTCCAGAAGGTCGTTTTTTTTTTTTCGCTGCCGACTGACTGACTGACTGACTGACTGACATCGAATCGCCAGAACAGAAAAAAGCTCATTAAGTCGTTTAATTGCCGCCGCCGCCTCCGATTCGAGAGGATCAATTTGTGACCGATTCGATTTCACGGAATTACAAATCGTTCCGTCGTGATCCGTCGCCCGTCACCAGCTCCGTGACAACTCTTCTTGATGAATTAAAGGTCGACTTGAACGCGACCACTCCGGGGACCTGTAAATCTCCGGTGTGTCAAGTGGCCGCGATGCGAGCTGCCTCTTAATCGTTCGTGAAGAAGAAGCTGAACGTTTTAAAAGTGAATTTCGTTTCCTGCCCCCCGCAATTTGAATCGTTCGGGCACCTAGTGCTAACGAGCGTGAGAAAGCCGGCGCTGGCATTAATTTGCCTTCAATAAATAAACAATAAATGACATTTACGCAGCCGGAGACAATGGAAGTCGATGCAAATGTGGGATAGTTTTTATTAACGTTTGAATAATCAGGTCCGGCGAAAGGTGTATTACTATATTTTATTTACGGCGAATTTACGGCAACGTTTACCGGAAATTACCGTCGTAAAGTCCTGGAGAGACAATTACCAGGAAACAAAGAAAGTTTAATCGCATTACAAAGTATGAATTACGTAAGGTGTAAAACCACTTTAATAATATAATAACGCATAACATTAATTTTATAATCGCAGCAGCAAAAAGGAAATAAATGAAAGCGCGTAAATTAAAAATTTACTACCATAATGATCATGATCATGAGAAATTGAGTTTCTTTTTCGACTAATTAAAACAATATAAACCTAAAGTAATCTGCATTTTCTGCAGCAATCAACAATCATTTGTGCTCTTCTGCTGAAGAGGTCTCAAAATACAAATACTCCTGAACACTTGAATATACCAGGTGACAAGTAAGCGTTGCTTCCCACAACTGTTTCCCAAAGCTAGCTCAGTGAAGAATGGGGGGTTAACTAATAAAATAAACCAGGGCGCCAGGGAACTTCCCCCCAGTTGAAGGATTCACTTCGAGGTCTCGTCGTGATCGCTTCGAGTAAACCCTAACCTTCGGGAGATTTGGCTCACTTGACGCGTTCAGCGTAGGATTCACTTCGAAAACCGTTCCCAAGGTCTCGTCGTGATCGCTTCGGGTAAACCCTAACCTTCAGGAGATTTGGCTCACTTGACGCGTTCAGCGTAGGGTTTGACATAAATAGAACACACACTGCAATAGAGAATTTATTTGTGCAACCGTGAATAAATAAAATAACAACTGTTGGTGTACTACGATAAGTTCAAAACAAAGACGAACTTGTTAGAATTTAACAGATAGATGACACGTCGCTATTAATCAGATGTGATTGCACAAAAACAAATACCCAACAGGCGACACCTATAAATCGTTGGTTTAATTTTTAAATCTAATTAACTTCAGGCTCCAATCGGCCTCGAATTCAGTGTCCAAAATATAACTTAAATAAAACTTAAATAAATGAAAGAGCGTAAGCTAAAAATTTACTACCTACCATTCATTACAGCTGATAAAAGTTCACGTCCATTATTACCATAATGATCATGAATAATAATGAATTTTTTAATATGAGAAATTGAGTTTCCTTTTCAACTGATTGAAAATATATAAACATAAAATCGCATCTTCATTTTCTACAGCAACCAACAATCTTTTGCATGTAGATTGTTCACATTGCCGCAGTATCAGACATTACTGGTCTCAACAAATTGGCGATGACAAGATTAGAGAGACGATGTCTTTACGACAGTTCTTACATTCCAATAACAACACAAATTTTCAAAGAGATCAAGAAAATCACGTTCGTAAAATTCGACCAATTGTCGATCATTTAAAGCAACAATTCCATTTGAAAACTATTTGTCAGAGGACGAACAACTATGCACTACTAAAACTGGACACTATTTGCTTCAGTATATCCCACAAATGGGGGTTTAAATTCTTTGTGGTCGGTGCTGCCATCTGTGGATTTACCTACGACTTTGAAATCTATAATGTAATTGTCAGGTTGTTAAGAAATATTCCAAGACACATCCATCACAGGGTACCAATACTTTGACAATAAAATTATTATACCTCGTTGCCTTTACTACATTTTTTTAGAAAAAAAAAAAAAACGGAATCCATTGTGTAGGTACTGCAAGAAGAAACAGAATCCCCAATTGTCCACTCCCCAATGAAAATGAAAGGGCGAAATGATCGCTTGAAGAAGAGGTCCAGAAGTTTCTCCACGCGCGAATGGTATTCCGCGTTTTCTGTTACGTCGATTTTCATTGCTGCTTCTGTAATTTTATAACCAAGAGGCTAGAGTGTGGTTCAAAATTCAGGGCCGTACTCACTGCATACGGAATTCAAAGCGCAGCAGAATTTTCGTTCGTCAGTACAAACAACTATGAATTAGATGACGTGCTTCGGTTTAAATACCGTTCACAAATCTAAAATTAATGAATTTGCGCTTGAAAAAAGAAAATCGTTTAAGAAAAATTGAAACAAACCTGAACTTGTAAGTTTTTTTCTTTTTGGTACAAAACACCCTGTATATTATCGAAGATTTGAATTCCCCGGCAAATTCTAGCCCGAATTCATGTGTCGCACGAGGGGTCTAACGTGATCGGTTCTCGAGTTAAGACAAAAACGAGGTCACAGTCTGAGGTCTTCGGAGCTCTGGATGTTGCAGACTTCGTCGCTTAGACTGTGATCGATTTGTCAGAATTCGCTTGGACTCGGTACAAATTGCTTTTTCGTGGAAAATGATCGGCTCAGAAGAAAATCCAGCGCAAGCAAAACGTGGAACAGTTAAAAAGAAGCAATTCGTGCCGAAACAGTTAAAAAATTCGAACTGGAAGAAGCTCCGGACGGTTTAAGTCTTGACGAGTATTACACCTAAGAAACACTCTGTATATTATTGAAGTTTTGAATTCCCCGGCAAATTCTAGCCCGAATTCATGTGTCGCACGAGGGGTCTAACGCGATCGGTTCTCGAGTTAAGACAAAAACGAGGTCACAGTCTGAGGTCTTCGGAGCTCTGGATGTTGCTGACTTCGTCGCTTAGACTGTGATCAATTTATCAGAAGTCGCTTGGGCTCGCTACAAATTGCTTTTTCGTGGAAAACGATCGCGTTTTGCTTGGCTCAGAAGAGAATCCAAAGCAAGCAAAACGTGGAACAGTTAAAAAGAAGCAATTCGTGCCGAAACAGTTAAAAATTTCGAATTGGAGGAAGCTCTAGACGGTTGAAGTCTTGACGAGTATTATACCTATATATATACAGTTGCACCTCCATAACTCGAACCTCCACAACTCGAAACTCTCTGTAAGTCGAAATTTACTGATGTCCCTGCACAATGTGCTTAATTGAAATCTCTTTCTTTAACTCGAAATTTCTATAACTCGAAGTAATTTTCCGGTCCCTTGAGATTCGAGTTATGGAGGTTCCACTGTATTATAAAAAAGGAAGAAAGAGGACTTTGTGTAATCTTAGAGGTGAAGTTGCTGAAAGTTTGTGGAGAACTTTGGCAAAAACGTGGCAGACCAACTAATCTAGATAAACAATTTGCAGCTAAGAGCAGAAAGAAAAGTACGGTGAACCTGTGCGAAAAGATCCGTTGGAACCTCAGTCTCAATTTCAAGAAAAAAGAGAGGGGAGATGCAAGTTGCCAAAGTGCAAAGGATTTTCATCGTTTGTCAAAAATGCACTTTGTTTAAATAAAAATTATAATTGCATAACGTTATTACGTTGCATACATGCAATCGAACTGTTAAAGACGTTTCTCAAATGCACTACGAGAGAGAAGTGCAGTGTTGTAGCATAAATGCAACATAAGTTATTTTGTTTATAACAATAAACTACTGTTACGATGAATTTTTTAATTATCTTTTCCAATTACTACTCCGTTCATTTTAGTTAAAAAAAAAACTGCGCACAGTAAAGGGATAATTTGAATTTCCCGCTGAAAATTTAATAGTACATATTCATTCTCACAGATGGCAGCGTTAGTTTATAAAAGAAGAGAAAACTGCTGCAGAAAATCATGATTTTCTTAATTAATCGATCGTTTGTTAAATTCTTTTCGATTTTGCTGCTGAAAGTTACGAGAATTTACGGCTAAATTCCATAGATGGCGGCACTGATGTTCCGAGAAAAAAGATTAATCCTCTGAGGAAAGAATATTTAATACGTAATGAGGATAAACAGAATAATAACCATGTCTAGTGTCAAGTGATTTCCTGCAATAAATATTTATATTTCTTCTTCCTGGATACTTTGAATTTGCCGCTCTAAATTTAATCACTTTTGTAGAAATTCTCACAGATGGCAGCATTCCTTTGTATTGTAAAAGAAGAGAAAATTAATGCATAAATTGAGAACGACTGCTGCAAAACCGACTTGCAACAAAATTTTCAAAATCATTTACACATGCATTAGGTAATCTTCTTCTTTTTTTTTATGAAACTAAGAGCGTCATCTATTGTAATCTGTTATTAAATGTTATAGAATTTTTGAGCGGGAAATTCAAATAATACGGAAACAAGAAAATGCTGCGGAAAATCACTTTTAAAGACGTCGTTCTTCGGTTATTCGATTTATCCTTTCCTCGGAAAAATAGTGCTGCCACCTATGGAATTTACACGTAAATTTTGAAATTCGAAAATTTTCCGCAACAATCGACAATATTCCTTGCGGGAGTTCGATTTTAAAAGGACGTCGCTTTCATTATTTTTATCTTAAGTATTTTTTCCTCCTCGGAAAATTAGTGCTGCCATCTATGGAATTTAACCCGTAAATTTTGAAATTCGAAAACCGAAAGAGATTAGCAAGAAATCACTTGATCCTTATTTTCCACGGTAATTGATAATATTCTTTGCAGGAATTCAATTTTAGGGATATCGTTTTCATTATTTAGTCACACTTAATCGGAGTCAAAATTCACACTTAATCAGTGTCAAAATTGATACTTAATCAATGTCAAAATTTACACTTAGTCTAGGTTACACAAAGATTTAAGCCAGGATCAAATTAAAAGCCTAAGTTAGAATATTATGATGTGCATGGAAAGTTACATTCTAAGTCAGGCTTAAACCTTTTGTGTAACCCAGCCTTAATCTGGGTTAAAATCCTACCTCAATCAGTGTTGAAATTCACACTTAATCTGTGTTAAGGTTCACTCTTAATCACAATCAAATCTTGTAAACAATGAAGATGCTCAATCTAAAAGAAATGGTGTATCACAATACTTCTTGGATTAAAAATTAAAATTCACAATAAATCAGGGAATAAATTCGCCTTTAATCTGTGTTAAAATTCACACTTAATCAGCATCAAAATTCACACTTAAATCTTGTAAACAACGAAGATGCTCGATCTAAAAGAAATGTTGTATCACAATACTTCTTGAATTAAAAATTAAAATTCACACTAAGTCAGCGAATAAATTCGCCTTTAATCTGTGTTAAAATTCACACTTAATCAGCATCAAAATTCACTCTTAAATCTTGTAAACAACGAAGATGCTCAATCTAAAAGAAATGGTGTATCACAATACTTCTTGAACTAAAAATTAAAATTCACACTAAACCAGCGAATAAATTCGCCTTTAATCTGCGTTAAAATTCACACTTAATCAGCATCAAAATTCACACTTAAATCTTGTAAACAACGAAGATGCCCAATCTAAAAGAAATGGTATATCACAATACTTCTTGAATTAAAAATTAAAATTCACACTAAATCAGCGAATAAATTCGCCTTTAATCTGTGTTAAAATTCACACTTAATCAGCATCAAAATTCACACTTAAATCTTGTAAACAACGAAGATGCTCAATCTAAAAGAAATGGTGTATCACAATACTTCTTGAATTAAAAATTAAAATTCACACTAAATCAGCGAATAAATTCGCCTTTAATCTGTGTTAAAATTCACACTTAATCAGCATCAAAATTCACACTTAAATCTTGTAAACAACGAAGATGCTCGATCTAAAAGAAATGGTGTATCACAATACTTCTCGAATTGAAAATTAAAATTCACACTAAATCAGTGAATAAATTCGCCTTTAATCTGTGTTAAAATTCACACTTAATCAGCATCAAAATTCACACTTAAATCTTGTAAACAACGAAGATGCTCCATCTAAAAGAAATGGTATCACAATACTTCTTGATTAAAAATTTAAATTCACACTAAATCAGCGAATAAATTCGCCTTCAATCTGTGTTAAAATTCACACTTAATCAGCATCAAAATTCACACTTAAATCTTGTAAACAATGAAGATGCTCAATCTAAAAGAAATGGTGCATCACAATACTTCTTGAAATTAAAATTAAAATTCACATTCAATCATTGTCAAAATTCACACTTAATCTACTATATTAAAATCACACTAACGTCGTTTGAACCTACATCAATTAAAGTTAATCTCGAATTAAAGTCCTACATTTAATCTAAGATTAGTTAACAACGACGTCGATGCAACTCCTTGTCAAAATTCACACTTAATCTGTATTTAACATTCACACTTAACCAGTGCCAAAATTCACACGTTCGTATGTAAAATTTCACTGCAAAGTGCTGCCACTTACGGAATTTACCCGTAAATTTCAGTGGATATGATTGAAGAAGATTTAACAAGAAATCGATTGATCTTTATTTTCTGCAACAACGAACTAAGCATGAGTTTTCTCTTTTTTATTAAAAAAGAAACGCTGCCACCTTTGAAATTTGTTGCAAACGCCATCGAATTTTTCGGCGGGAAATTCAAATTTTCACGTAGTTTTTATTATTTTGTTTTAACAAGCGAAACACACAGTTAATAAAAACTAAAAAAAAAAATAGTGTCAATATTTTTCTTCCTCGGGAAATCAGTGCCGCCAACTATGAACTTCACTTCTAGGTATTTTTGATTGAGGTGCACTATATGCACCGAGTGCGCACTAAGACCATCCTCATCTTGTTTTAACCTCACGTAATAAAACGAGATGGGGATACTTCAAGTCCGCACGGTGCACGCCAATCGAAAACGCCATCAGTCTACTTACTTTTTCGGCGGGAAATTCAAATTACTTAAACGGAAAATGGACACTTTTTGGCCATCTTGGTTTTTAATCAAGAAAATCTGTATTGTCAAATATTTTTTCCTTGGAAAACCAGTGCTGCCGTCTATGGACTTCGCTTACTTTTTCAGCGGGAAATTCAAATTATACAGGAAATGAAAATGCAGGAGATCACTTTGTTTTAATAAACAAAGTAATAAAAACGATTTAAAATAATAATTATTCAATCATTTTTCCTCGTAAAATGAGCGCTGCCATGTATGGAATTTAACCGTAAATTTTGAAATGTCAGCACAACTTTAACGAAAAGTCAATTCATCTTTATTTCTTTCGGAGCAATCGTTATCAACTTATGCATTAGTTTTTCTATTCTTTTACAAGCGAATGCTGCCATCTGCGAGAATTGTTATGAACGCCATTACATTTTACAACGGCAAATTCAAATTGTACAGAAAGAAGAAATATAATTGCTGGAAATCACTTTTAAAGTGAATTTTACCATTATTATTAGATAACCTTTCCTCGGGGAATTAATTTTTTTTCTCTTGGATTATCAGTGCTGCCACCTATGGAATTTACCCCTAAATTCTGAAATTTCAGCAGCAAAACTGAAATAAATTAATTAAGAAAGTAAAGATTTTCCGCGGCAGTGAGCAATCATTTACGCACTAGTTTTCTCTGCTTTTACAAGCGTGTGCCGCCATCTGTTAGAATAAATACGTACTATTAAATTTTCGGCGGGAAATTCAAATTGTATGTACAGAAAATAAATCTCTTTTAACGACATCGTTTAGATCGTTTCGCTTATTATTACCAGACATTTTTTCCTCTGAAAATTTAACAAAAAATCAATTATGTATTCTTTATTTTCTGCGGGAATCAATCAATCGATCTTTTTTTTAATGAGACAAATGTCGCCATCTGTGAAAATTGCCGTGTGAATGTTTATTAAATTTTACAGCGGGAAATTCAAATTTTACACAAAATTAAAACACGGGAAGTCAAGCTTTTAAAGACATTGATTCTATTATTTCAGCGAGCGAACAGTTTGAGCGAAAGTCGTGACATCTCGCGGCCGATTCTGGACCTAAAACTCTACGAGAAATGACAAACAGCAACCAGTTTGCTACGCCTAACAAGCCATCCCACACAAAGCGGCCAAATAACAATCATTTTTATTAAACAGTCTCTCTTCAGTAGATTGGTGCTGCCATCTATGGAATTTATCTGTAAATTTTGAAGTTTCGGCAGCAAAATTGAATTCATTTTCTGCGGCAATCAACAATCATTTGTGCGTTAGTCTTCCCTTTTTTAAAAAAAAAAAAGAAAGAAAGGAACGCTGCCATCTATGAAACTTGTTATAAACGCTGCTGAATTTTTCAGCGGGAAATTCAAATTACACAGACGCAAAAAATAAAAGTGTTCTTTGCGGGAAATTATTACTTTGTCTATTAAAATAATTACTGTCTTGTTTCGATGAGCAACGATAATGAAAACGATGTCTTTTAAATATTTATTATACGATAATTTTTCGTGCTGCCATCTGTGGAATTTACCCGTAAATCTTGACTTGTCAGCGGCATTGGAAAAAATTTAACAAAAAATCAGTTCATCTTTAATTTTTTGCAGCAATCGATTGTCATGAAGCTAACGCTGCCATCTGTGGGGTTTCTTGTGAATACTATTGAATTTTTCAGCGAGAAATCTCATCGCTTGTCCATCACTCTCTTACACATTAAATTGACGTAAAGCCACATCGTTTCTTGTTTGTTTTAATTAGGGCTTTCCTCAAACGCGACTCTAACCATGCGACGAGAATACGGGGGCCATCGTTTATGTTGTTTCGTTTATCGTTGTTATTAAATATTTTTCTCCTCGGAAAATCAGTGCTGCCACCTATGGGATTTACGCGTAAATTTAGAAATTTAGGCAGCAAAATTAAAAAAAGAAATTAGCAACAGAATCAATCTTTATTTCCTGCAACAATTAACAGCCCCAAGCGCATTTTGGTGAAACGAGTGCTGCCATCTATGATACTTGTTATACATAAATAAATTTTACAGCGGGAAATTCAAATTATACAGAAACAAAAAATAAAATCGTTTACTGCGCAGGAAGTCGCTTTTATTAAAGACATCGCCCTTCATTATTGATTGCGTTTGTTTTTAGTATCAAACATTTTTTCCTTGGAGAATTAGTGCTGCCATCTGTGGAATTTGCCGGTAAGTTTCGGCGGCAAATTCGAAAACATAGAAGCAATTATTCTTTATTTTCTGCAGCGATCAACAGTCACTTGCGCGTTTCTTGTCGAAACGAATGCTGCCATCTGTGAGGATTGTTATAAATGTTCATTTAATTTTACGGCGCCGGAAGTTCAAATTGTTTAGAAAATAAAAACACGGGAAATCACTTTTAAAGACATCGTCTTTTTGTTTGGTTTATTAGTTTAGGTAGCGACATCTAGCGGCCGATTTTTGACCTAGAATTCTGCGAGAAACGGCAAATAGCAACGACCTAAATAAACCATCCCACACACAAAGCGGCCAAATAACAATCGAAACCGACTCGCAACTCAGTATTTCTAAATTTTATTGCTTCGGTATACCGATTAGTGCTGCCATCTATTGAATTTACCCGTAAGGTTTCGCCAGCAAAATTTAATAAGGAATCAATCGTTCTTTATTTTCTGCAGCAATCAACGACAATAGGCGCATTAGTTTTCTCTTTTTTATGAAACGGTATATGAAACAAATACCGCCTGCCATACAGAGGGCGCCACCAGTTTTCAGGACGCTATTTGTTGTACTTGTACGTAGGTGGCGCCACTAGCTTAATACCAGTTTTCAGGACGCTATCATAATTGTTATACTTTTACGTAGGTGGCGCCACTAGCTTAATATTGACTCTCTAGGAGGCCTGTCACAGGTTTTTTAAATATTTTGTTAAACGTTAATTACCAGATGTGCATATAGAGGGCGTCAGTCGTTTTATAGTTTTCAAAGTCACTGTGAATTCTTGAAATGTGATTTTTCTTTCAATTTCGTTTTCTGAAATCTCAAAGTTTCCACTTTATATTTACCGCTGAAAAGAGAAGTTTGATTTGTATACATAGATGGCGCCACTCGTTTTTCTTTCTTAATCTTTTATTTCACTTGTACGAGTTGATTCTTTTCTGATGAGTTTCATCGGCGCTTTACAGAGAGCGCCAAAAATTCGCATTTTAAATTTGCTGCTGCTCAATAAATAATTGTTGTATTTGCACGTAGATGCCGCCACCAATTTAATATTCGCCGTTTGGAGACCTTTTAAATTTGTCACTTTGAAATTAATTGCTAGATTTTCGTATAGGTGGCGCCACTGATTTTACAGTTTTCCGAAGTCATTGCGAATATCTTAAATATGTTTTTTCTTTTAATTTTATTTTTCTTTGGAAATCTCGGAATTACTAATCTAAATTTGTAACTCAAAAAATAATTGCTAGATTTGCGAATAGATGGCGCCATCGTTTTACAATTTTCCGAAGTCATTTCGAATGAATTAACAACTTTATTTTTTTGGAAATCTCGGAATTCCTATTTTAAATTTGTCACTTGAAGAAATGATTACTATACATTTGCGTATAGATGGCGCCACTCGTTTTTAAAGTTTTTCAAAGTCATTGTGAATATCTAATTTTATTTTCTATGAGATTTGTTATTGAATTTTTCGGCGGGAAATTCAAACTATGTATGCAGAAGCCAAAACTTAATCGATATTTTATTTCCTGGGACCACTCGCCGTCTCTTTTCTTTGCATTTTTTTAAAATCTAACAGCAATCAATTGAAGATTAATAACTTTTTGGCGGCAAATTCAAATTACATAGAAACGAGAAAATTTATATTTGCTGCAATCCCCCCTTTCATGTTTTGATGTTCTTGGGGGGAAGGGGCGGGGGGGATTCGATTTCATTTGAACATCTTTGGCCGGTATCCTGATCGTATGGTATGATTGAAGTAGCGTTTAACTAAAGTCGTGTTTAAACCAAACAAGAAACGATATAGCTTTATGTCGATTTAATGCATAAGAGAGTGATGCCATGGGAATTAGACGTGCCAGGGCGAGAATACGGGCCTTTGTCTTCTGAGGCTCGTTTATTTATTATTCATTTTCTTTTGTGTAGCCTACAGCTAATGGTGATATTATGGCGTTATGTTACTTATTTACCAACGGATGGCCTCCCCCTCGTTCTTAA
The DNA here is from genome assembly GCA_033060865.1 of Dorcus hopei. Classification (NCBI taxonomy): domain Eukaryota; kingdom Metazoa; phylum Arthropoda; class Insecta; order Coleoptera; family Lucanidae; genus Dorcus; species Dorcus hopei. The sequence continues at coordinate 25,582,044 of CM065426.1, forward strand.
TCGAATACGCAAGTGTTTCTCTTATGTAATTTGTTATGCAATGTAAAAAAAAAGAAATAAAATTTTGTTAAATAAATCCTTGCCTCCACCAACGAACTTGTTCTAACTTGAACTGATCGGTCGGCAAACCGGAGCGCGTTCTAAACGAAACGCTCTCGTTTAAAATTTCACAAATTAAAAGGGCCGGTATTTTCATGCCCCGATTAACTTTAACCTTTGGTTTATTCTCATGCCTACAATTGTAAAGACAATCGTTTCTGTGGCAATAAACCAAAGATTAAAGTTAATCAGCGCATGAAAGTACCGGCCCTAAACCAACGAATAAGTTACGTAGTACTTGCGTTAAAAAAAATCGGGTGCTGCCATCTCTGGAACTCATTATCAATTTATATAAAAGTAGCGGTCAATTCAAATTGATTGAGCGGGCCTTCTTTGTTTGTTATTAGAGGGACGAGCTCGGCCGATTAGAGAAAATTAACGAGGGCGAATCAAAAATATAACGAAAATCGAAACTTTGCATTAAAGCTAATAGCTATCGCGTTGGGCTTTGCTCGTTTGCCTAATTGCAACCGACGTCCGTGTACGCGGAGTTAAAAGAGGTAAAAATTGTTTGAGATTTTTTTTTTTTGGCTAGAAGAAGCAAGCTGGAATTAATGAAGGACCTGGATGACGCGAGAAGGGTTGCTCTTCCAACGCGTCGTTGAAGTTTCTTGCGTTCGGATTTTCCCCCGCGTATTTCGTCCGTTTCTTTTTTAATTCCAACGTCGAAATACGTACACGTTTACTTAATTTACAATAACGGAGAGAATTTTCCCTAGAAGAAGCAAGCCGGTACAAATTAAAGACGCAAGATGCGAAAAGGGTTACTCTCCTAACGCGTCGTTGAAATCTCTCGCGTTCGGGTCTTTCCCGCGTTCCGTTCGATTTCTTTCGATTCCGAAGAAACTCGATTTATCTCTTTAACTTGGGTACAGCCCCTGCGGGCAGTTTTTAAAGATGTTTAAATAGGAAAATTCCCTACGCGAGTTTTCCGCGCGTGACGCGCTTCTTTTATTATAATTTTTTTTTTTTAACATAGGAATCTGTTCGAAATGTGAAGGCTTCACCTTTTTTACTTATCAATTACCGCGTTGATTAAAAATGAGCAAGACCTGAAAGCTGAAAGCAGAATTATTTAGGATTTGAAGTCTGCGCTGCTTTCGAAGTGGTTGTATCTGTAACTCTTGCGAGAAAAAGAAAGAAACGTAACGTAGCGTAAGTGTACCATAGCTTCATTTGAAAGCACAGTTAAATCGTGGGGGGTTTTCGAATTATTGATTTCATTTCTGCATGAACTCGTGCCGAGATGTTACTGGTTTTAATTAATCAATTTTTTTGTAAATATATGGAAGAAATTAAAGAGAACTCGACAAAGTTCTAAAATATTTGGACACATTCAAAATGCTACTCGTATAAGTGAAACTAAAAATGAAAATTCAGTGTCATGGTAAGGGTAGGCCGACAAGGGTGCTTTTGTATGGCTACAACCAACGAAAATCTGAAGCCGACGTTACTTGATTAGTCCTACTTAATTGCCAAGTGACTTTAGTTAATTATTTTTAGTTAATATTAACGCTATTTGGGGATGCAAAATCAAGGGAAGTAGATTGTCCTTTTCCTTGAAAACTGTGAAAAATGTTTTATTTATGCACAAGACGATGCCTCGCACTTTTAATACCTAACAGTAGGATTATTAATTAACAGTGATTCATGAAACTCAACTCAACGGTTTCGTAAACGAAATAAAACGAATAACAGACGTCTGTAAAAATAAAACTGTATCCTAATAAAAAGAAATAAATTTTCTTGAATTGAAAAATATTCGAGATGAAATTGATGGTGTGCAGATTGTTAAGGTACGTACCACCACATCGACCCTTTACCGCGACCTTTGCTTCTCGTGTCGACTTCCCCGAAACAATTGGCGACGAGATACAGAACGCACAAGAGCACCACCGAAAACTCCATGGTCTGTCCATTTACCGTCACCCGACACTAACACCGCCACAAACGCAAAAAATAAACAATATCACCTGGATCACACTATTTACTTAACTTGGGGTAGTAGGGGTGGCGGTGATCGGGCGCTCACGACGAGGCCCGAGCAATTACATTGAGGAGGAGCCTACCGTTTCTGACCACCCACAGCAGTGCTCCTTGAGGCACTGAGCGGCGCAGAGCCGGCACACGTGTGGTCTCGTCCACGTGGAACGGCGCTCCTCCTCAAAGAAGAGCGCCCTCCAATGCGCGCCGCCCGGAACGCCCCCCGCCTGGCCCACCGGATCAAATTGACCGCCATTGCTCGATAAAAATGCGTACAAGGTTGACCGGTGACCGAAAAGAATCTCTCCTCTCCGATGGGTGACTTCTTCTTCTTGTTCTCCTCTTCGCTTCGCGTTTCTCTCGGGAATTTTCAGATTTCTCTCCTCTCTCTCTCTCATTGTTCCTATTAAACCGCATTCTTCGGAGGATTCTGTAGTTGCTAATCATGTTATTATCCTCGTACTTAAAGGATGAAATGCGAAATGATCATTTGCTTTACGTAATTAACTCCGGTTTTCATGGGAAACGACCGGACGACTGCGTTTCAGCAAACGCGAAAACTGGTAAGCCAAGTTTTGAAGGCGACGAGAAAAAAAAACGACGAACGAGAAATTGCTTTTTGGAGCGAATGGAACTAACGCTCTATATGATTCGCTATCGGATATTAGAGAAGTAATTTAAATTTCGTGCCCGGTTCTGCTTTTATAAGGGTTACCTCTATCGCGAATATTCTGGAGCGCACGTGGAAACTCTTGGAATCATCTAGATGACGTGACAATGTCAGGTCTAGTATAGGAACTACAGGTCCTGACGGAACACTATTTAATCAAAGTTTTATTTCCTTATCTCCTTTATTTCTGTTTTTACCCTTAGCTTTCTTTTAATAATAATAATAATTATAATATTCTTTATTGCCTAACAGGAAGATCCAATTACAAGGCAACTAAACTAAATATTACTCCAGTATACACAGAGACAGAAATGACAAAGTGAGATTTTACACAATATTGTGTAAACTGGAGGTGGAGAGATTAACACAATTGTAGACAATTAAAAAAAAAATTCAGATATATTTTCAGCTCTACATTAAAAAGTTTACATTTGTTTGTAGCAAAACTTGGGGGATTGCAGCAAAGTTCCGTACTAACTTGACTTTTGTACTACAATAAATTCTCGTAAGTGTGAAGATAGAGTTTCAACACTTTGTTGTATAAAATTCAACATCTTATGCAAAAATTCACTACAACACACCGTGAAGATTTTGTTTTCACATTTTGTTGCATAAAGTTCTGATCATTGCGTGAAACGTTTCGTAACAGTATTTTTCGCACAATAACCAGTAACCCAATTTGAGCGATTGTTAACACAAGGTGTATAATTCGCACACACAATATCAATAAAAATATACTACAATTGGGTGGAAACTTACTATCCTTTGCTGTATTAGTTTCCAAACACTGTGTTTAATAGTACTATACATTTGTCAATTCTTACTAAATAAACGGAAAAATTTTCTTTATGAAATAGTATTTATAATTAAAGCTGGTTCTTGTCCCATGAAAATTATATCATGGCGCACAAACACTTAACGTTTCGCAGTCGTTCGACAGCGCTGTCGAATGACTGCGAAACGTTAAGTTTTTGTGCGCCATTTAGTGTCCGTTTAGAAGAGTTTGTGAAATAGTATTTAATTCAACAATTTATATAACATGTCTATAAAATTAATTTACACAGTTTACGGTAACACACGTGCTATTATTTGTGTTAGACGATTTTCTTAAAAATGTGTAATATTTAACTACATACATTATTCTACAACGAAATGTAAACACTTTCTATTTATTGCAGATGTTAAGAAATACCATTGTTTTTTTCTCTGTGTATCCACCAAACAAGCCGTTATCCAACTTTTACAAACAATAACAGATTCCTTTGAGAGAGGTGATGTTCGATCTGGCGCGATTGTGTTTCTCATAAGATCTTGATAAACAGATCGCATAAACAAATTGGTTCTTCAAATTCTTATTTAGCAGATAGATCTCAGATTGTTGATATTGATAACATTAGATCAGAGGCTTCACGGGTAACAGTGGCTATACCGCAAGGATCAATATTAGGCCCTCTTTCATTTACCATCTATTCTATCTGCATATTTAACAGTATTAGGCCCGATTTATTCACCTCCAAGTAAATTTATCTGGTGATTTATTCCCATAGTAACAATTGTAATCACAATTGTTACTATGGGAATAAATGACCAGATAAATTTACTTGGAGGTGAATAAATCGGGCCTTAAAGTAATACAATTCGCCGATGACAACTATACTAAATGATACTAGTCAAATTGACATATGCATTGATCATTCGACGCTGCTGTCTAAAGACTGTTTACGGCGAATAAATTATGTCTAAAATCTTGAAAGAATTCAGAATTTTAACTTCTCATTAAAACACCAAATAGCCTTAATAATAAAACGGTAAAATTATTAGGGATCACTCTTGACCCTAAACTTTCATTTAAACAGCATACCTATTATGTTACCAGGCAAAAAATTATCCAGTATTATTTTTTTATTACGGCGGCTATCACAAATTACACACACCTATCACAGTAAGACGCCATGCTTCAAAGTCAAATTACTTACAGTGTTCTTTTCAGGGAAAACTCTACAGATTGGGACAAGATATTCATATTGCAAAAGAGAGCCAAACTAATAGCAGTTATTTGGAATCGTGCAGAAAACTACTTAAAGATTTAATATTATTTACAATACAGGGTATTTTTATTTATCAATGTATGTTATAACCGGTGATCAACATAAAAACGAATTAGAGCAGGCGCTGGAATTTAAAAGTGGGTCTTGAATAACGACATACTAACATTTATTGTCAATTAATTATGTTATAAAGTATAAATTATAAAAGTTCGAATAGAAACGTTGAAAAAGTGATTGAAGGAACGTCCGAGGAACTAAATGCACACATACGTGTTTGGTTGCAATGCCAACTCTAATTCGTTTTTCAGTTGATCACTTGTTATATTAAAGAAAACGAAAAATGAAATTCAAACAGGCGACGCTATTTCCGGCTCACCCGGTAATTACTGTTCTACCATACGCATGCAACTAAATCTTTTTATCATTACTATTTTTTTTGCTTTCAAATTTGAATTTTTTTTTTTTCACTAATTCTAGCAAGAAAATTTAAAACCTAAAAAATAAAACCCGAGTTAAATTAAAAAAAAATCTTCACTCCATGAGGTTTTGCTGTTGTCATGGATGATACATTGATTAATTAATAATAATATTTTAAATTTAAAAATTTCGAGAACGGTGGTTCGAAAAGGTCCAAGGTCAAGGTCAACCCAACCCAAAGCAAGAAATCTTTTAAAAATTAAAACTTCAAGAACGATGGTTCGAAAAGTTCAAAGGGTCATGATCAACCCAATCCCACGTCAACGTGAGGCTGCGTTGTATAAAAGGCTTAAGCAAGGATTAACTCTAATCCTAAGTTAGAATGTGACACGTTCATGACGTACAGCATTTTGTGTGTCACTTTCTAACTTAGGATTAACTTATATCCTGGCTTAAACCTTTTCTACAACGCAGCCTTAGTCTGCTCAAGCAAGAATCTAAGATTGAAAAAAATAATTAAAACTTAAAAAACAAGGCTCAAAAAGGTTAAAAAGATCAAATTTCAAGGTCAACCCAACTCTGCTCAACACAAGCGAGAAAATTTAAAACTCGAAAAGTTAAAGGTCAAGGTGATGAAGTACCTTGATCATCAAGTAGTTGATCATCGCTCAACTTTTCAATTTGTCTCTCTCTCCGTCAGGTTTTTACTGAGCTTACAGCATCATCACATTTTTTTTAAACGTTGACAGAGTATTAAGTTTTACGTGCACCAGACTCTACTCCTTTCATTAATTCGAAGCCATTTCACTTCTCTATTGTTAGCAAAGAGTGGAGTTTTTACGCAAAAATTTCATCTAGGATTTTATAATCATTCTCTATTATTAGAGTAAAAATTCCGCTCTTTACTAATAATAGAGAATAATCGTAAAATTCTAGATGAAACATCGAGAGAGGAATTTTTACGTAAAAATTCCTCTCTTTGCTAATAATAATAATAGAGAATGATTATAAAATCACGGTTTATAAACAGTTCATTGTTAAAAACAGAAAAAGGCTACACATAGAGGTTCCATGTTGTTCATTCTATTACTATTAGAAACTGTGGATCCTTTTTTTCTTCTATTGCTTTTTTTAAGTGTCAAAATAAAAAGAATAAATTATGAGAATGCGCAAAAGAGCAAACAGACACGAACCACAGAATTAAATGAACGGAAATCGAGAGAAGATCGTCGATTCTCACCTGGCGGAGGATGATCGAAGTAGGAACGAAGTAAACGGGAAAAGTTCGTTTAAATTTTAGCGCCGCCGAAAGAACTCGTAGTTCGACAGAATTTACATAGATGGCGCCGGCGATCGCAATTTCTAGAGTCTGTCTATTTTGTTTTTGCTTTGAAATTTGAATTGGGGTGCAATTTTACTTTGTCCTTATTCAGATAAAAATCGTGTCAAACAAAACTTAACGTACTGATTTAAGCTATAGTCCATTCACTTAAAGAACGTAGTAGGTGGCGCTACGAGCTGAGGAAGAATTGCGCAAGAGGGCTTACAATTTTAAAGCTCTGGCAAGTACTTATTTTATTGGAGTATAATTGTTATTAAAACTCCGTCAACAAAACACGGATACGAAATAACCTAACCTCAATGTCAAGACTCAAGACGTCAACTGTGCAACCGTGCAATGTGTTTCCACCAATCACAAGCGTAGAAAGTTAAGTCCTATCCTTTCCAACGCTATGTTCTTATCGTGAACGGAGTATAGAAAGTTTTTAAAAGTTAACCCAATGTATAAGAAGAAGAAGTCAAGTAAATCAATATTTTTTTAGCAATATCTACGTTTGTAGAGGTGCTCAGCAAGCAAGATTTGTCGTTGACTTAAAAAGCATATTTTACATACAAAAAAAATTAATTAAAAAATTGAAATACCCATTTATATTTCCCTCGTGAGAAAGAATGAACGAACACCGACATTTAAAACATATGTAAATATGCAACGTGACGTGAGGTACAGTCGCGAGCAAAAAAATTTGGACGTCAGTGTCACTTTTTGACGATTGTTAAAAACTTTTTACAGCGATGTCGTTCTGCATACTCATTTCCAAACGATTCGCAACAACTAAAACAGGACGAAGATGAACCTTAAGCCCACGGCTTTATTTTAGTGCTTTAATACTTTTGGTGGAAGGCAGTGTACATATTTGCTAGAACGTTTAATTCGTGCATTTATAACCCTAGATGTACTGTGTGACCTCTCATTCGTTGTGGCAAAATTTATTGCAAAGTCATGAACCTTATCTTTCCGACGCTTATGATTCCGGGCACGTGAGGATAATTTACTCTAATGCCAAAAATCTTTCGATATAATTATTGTTGCCACCGACTGATTGCACGTCATCTAAACAAACATTTCGCCCAACGCCAAAACAAATACCTCATCAAACTTGTCTGCGATACTCTTAAAATTATTGTGTCATCCTAAACATACGGATAATCACCATTTCGATACTGTAGAGTAACGAATCCTTGTTATTTCCTAAACATAGATTAAATTTGGTGCATAAAAGTTTCATTAATATAGGAATAAAGAGTTTCAATCATCTTCCTCGGGACATAAAAAACTTACCTTTAAATAAATTTAAAGTGACGATCAGAGACATTATGGTTGATTGATCTGTGTGTTTGATCGATTGACCTGCGTCCTTACACTATCGAAGAATATTTGGATGCGATTATTTCACTTGACTTTATTTTTAATCAAATTGCGTAGTGTTAATTATTTTCTTGACGAAAAATTTCTATAAAATGAGCGACAAAATAACTGTTCTCTTACAACTAATAAAACGTTCGTTCTGAATCATTTTATTTGTTATTATAGAAAGGTACTTATATCGAGAGGAAGACGCATATCTGGATAAGATGTCTGAATGTATTTGCGTCTGAAAGATTATTTCGTTTAACTTTCTTTGTAATGTTGCGTAGAAAATGATCTCAACGGAACACGAAAAGACGCAAATCGCAAAAAAAATTGCGTGTTAAAATTTACACAGTGACCGTGTAAATTTGCCACAAAAATCGCACCGGGCTATTGCGTATTATTTATTAACTCCTTTTTCTTGTGAAATTACACAAAAGTGATGAAAATAATACAGTTAAGTGTGTTTGGATCATCTGCGTAATTTTTCTTATACCTACGGGTGATGTCAGTTCGAGCCGTTTGCATATAGGTGCGGTGAAAAAATTATTTACACTGAAGGTCTGTGTTAGTTTTCACACAAAAGTCGGTGTGGACCGCAAATGACACTGCAATCGCTGAAAAATAAGGAAACATTTTGAGAATGAAGGAATAAGATTTGAATTTATAATTAGGTACACACCGCAGCAAAATGGGGTAGCTGAGCGTATGAATCGGTCTATTCTAGAAAGAGCTCGTTGTATGATTCTAGGCTGCAAGTTGGGCAAGAGTTTCTGGTCGGAAGCTGTCGTAACAGCTACATACTTGATAAATAGAAGTCCAACTTCAGCATTGAAAGGAAAGCTGCCTGCTGCTTTGTGGTATGATCAAAACCTAATCTGCAAAAACTTCGTGTTCTTGGCTGTGTTTCGTATTTGTTAATTCCCAAGGAACTCAGAAAAAGTAAATTTAATTCAAAGTCTAAAATTTGTTACCTTGTAGGATATTGTCCCAACGTTCTGGTGCCCAGAAGAAAAGAAGATTCTTTTTGGAAAAGACGTAATATTTCTGGAGTAAATTTAGTAAGGAAGAATTACATACAGAGACACAGCAGAAAGGAACAGTAACAAGAGAAGATAATTTTAAATCAAGAGGAATTCACGAAGAAAGAGAATTTTCAACGGAAGACGAGAAAGAAGAATTAAGTTCTCGACGTAGTTGCAGAAATCGGAGAAGGCCAGGATATCTAGAGGCCCTGAATGCTGAAACATTTGTAGAGGACGTACCGGAATTCTTTGAAGACATAGAATTGAGAAGTGATAAAATTGAGTGGAGAAAGGCAGTAAAGGAAGAATTAAAATCTCTTGAAGAAAATAAAACTTGGACTTTAAAACTACATTACCACCTGGAAAGAAACTTATAAATAATAAATGGGTTTTTATTTAGATTCATATTTTGACTAACAATAAGATTTTCCTAATTTTCTTTCTTTCGCTTATTGCCTCTTTCAGTCTCGTCAATTTAGTCATTTTGTACTTTGCTTTTCTTTTCTTTCTAACAAGCGATTGTCGTCATCCATTCCTAAAAGTTATTTTTTTTAAACCGAGCGCCATCTGTTGATCTACATCGTAAGCTTTTCTACTTACAATTATTCTTTTTATTATATAAATTTTGGCCAAATTAATATTAATTGTAAAAGAAATTAACTAGTCTATGACGCATAGCGCGCTTTTCATTAAAAAAGAATTAAAGTGTGCCGTGAAAACAATATCATTGAGCATTATTTTGTTTCAAGCTGCCATAGTTCTTCTCAAACGGTCCGTTTTGACGCCCAATCAATTTGCGCAAATGGATTTGTGCAAGCATTTGCCAAATTTTCTGGCTTGTGCAAGCAAGAAAATTACGTTTTCATGCAACGACTTCCTTGTGCAAATTTGCGTGCACAAGCACATTTGCGCAAATTGTATGAGCGTGAAAACGGACCTTTAATAAAGATCGATTTTCAATTCTTTTCCCGTGGCCACTGACTTATTATGAATTCATGTTTTCTGAGCTATTTGCTGATCAGAACTTAGGGTTGCACATTGTTGGATTTAGAAAAAAAAAGCTCTACCAGGTACAATAATAAAAAATATACACAGCCATTTAAAAGAGACAGGTTGACAGCAACTTCACCTTGAAGTCAATTTCCAAAAACAAAAAATCGAAACTAAACGCTGTTTGTAGTATTTTTGAAATCGTTTCAATTTTTCCTTGATTATTAAATTAAATAAATAATGGAGTTACGACTTGGGGCGTTTTTTGTAAGACATCCTGTGTATAATGTTCAACAGATTATGAATCTTGTGTTTATTTTTGCCGATTTTTCTAAATTTTTTCTTTCAATTATTGCCTTTTCCGTCTTGTTACTTTAGTCATTTTTTTACTTTTATTTTCGCATTTATTTTTAATAGTAGTTAGTTATAGTCTGTTCCTAAGAGTTCATTTTATTATTATTATTATTACTTATTACTATTTAAAGCATTTTCGGAACCGCGCACCATCTATTGATCTACAGCGTAAGCTTTTCCGTTGCAATTTTTTTGTTTTTATTTTGAGGCTTTTGTTTTAAACCGTTGCTTCTTTTTTTTTGATATTCAATAGGTTATGAATTTTGTGTTTATTTTTGTTGATTTTCCCAATTTTGTTTTCTTTCAGTTAATGTCTTGTTACTTTGGTCATTTTCACTTTTTTTTCGCATTTATTTTTAACAATCGGTTGTCGTCCGTTCCCAGAGAAGTTTAATTAAATTATATCTCGCAATTTAGTGGATCTGGCCATCTATGGACGAAAATGGGAACTAATATTAAAAAGTTATACAATTCGTAAAGCAAATATCGGGGTTTAATATATATTTTTTTTTTAAATAAATAAACATCACCCTCTGTCGGTAATAAATTAATCCAACCGATTTCGTTTTCGTTTAATTTATTTCCGGCCTAGTATTTTATTAATTGAATTATACGAATGCGCCGCAATTCAATGATCTCTCAAAATTTCAGAAAAACGGCGCCATCTATTGACAAAAACGGGAACTACCGTTGAACAATTATTTTCCAGCACTTTAAAGTCTCTGGTCGCAATTCAATGGATCTCTAAAAAGAGCGGCGCCATCTATTGCCAACAATGGGAATTACTGTTAAACAATTATTTTCCAGTTTTTTTTTTTTTTATAAAGAAAACAGCCCCTTTAAAAAAATACAATTTCTAAAACAAAAATTACGATTTAATGGATTGTTTTTAAATTATGTAAACGGCACCCTCTGTGGCCAGTAAATCAAACCAAAAGCTGGGTTTAAAAACCGTTGAATTTTGTTTTTTTTTTTTTTGTTTTAATTGAAGTAATGAAGTTTTAATTTAATTTTAATTTCAGAGTCTCTTTTATCTCGCAATTTAACGGATCTCTCAATAAAGGGCGGCGCCATCTATGGACAAAATGGGAACTAATATCACAGTTTAATAGTTTTTTTTTTTTAATATAAATAAGCAGCACCCTCTGTCGGCAATAAATTAATCCAAACGCCGCGTTAAGAATCGCCTAACGAGTCTGATGGAAGAAAGGAAATAAATAACTTCCAATTAAGAAAAATTAATAAGACTCAACTTCTAATGAAAAAATAAATAAATAAATAAGAAAAGCAAATGACAATCACAAACAAAAGATAGTCGACTAATAAGAAGGAGACCAAAGAAAAAAATACTAAATAAAAAATAAGTAAATAAGTAACGACCAATTAAGAAAAATTAAGAAAGACAAATGACAATCAACTCACAAAAACAAGAACAAAAGACAGTCGACTGACAATAATCAATCGCCTAACGAGACTATGAAAAAAAAGATAAACAAATAAGAAGTAAATAAATAACGACCAATTAAAAAAAATTAATGGCAAACAACTTAAACGGAAAAAAAATAACAATCGACCGATTAAGAAAAACAAATGACAATCAACTCACAAAAATTCGACTAACAATAAGATACGTCGATAGCCTAACGAGACTAACGAAAAATAAATAAATAATAATAAGAAAAAATAATAAATAAATTTTTTTGCTTGCTTATTAAAAGAGAAAGAAAATGAGAAGGACGTCTCATTTTTATTTACGTGAGTTTCCTTTTGTTTTCTTGTTTTTTCTTCGTCTGTCATATTTCTTGTCTTCGTCAGTCTTCTTTATGCATTGAAAATTAGAGAACTTTGAAGTTAAATGTAAATGAAATTTTTAAAAAGCGTCGATTAGGTTTGTGAAACTAAATACATATGTATGTAGAGAAAATCGTCGCAAAATTTAGTCGAATTGAGCGCCATCTGTTGGACGATTAGGCAACCCCGAAGTTAAATGCAAATTAAATAAACGCAGAGTCGATTAGGTTCGTGGAACTAAATGAACAAAATTGATTAGAACAGGGTTTTAAATTCGATGAGCTTGACAAAGAAATGGGCGACGAGGAAGACGTCGCAGTGTTTGCGAAAATTAATCGAATCGAGCGCCGTCTGTCGGACAATCAGAGAACCTGCATGTCAAATGAAGAAAATGTCGGATTTAACAAAGTTATAAAATTCTATAAGGAACCGCGCACCACCTATTGATCTACAGCGTAAGCTTTTCCGTTGCAATTTTTTTATTTTTATTTTGAGGCTTTTGTTTCAAACCGTTGCTTCTTTTTTTTGATATTCAATGGGTTATGAATTTTGTGTTTATTTTTGTTGATTTTCCCAATTTTTTTTTCTTTCAGTTAATGTCTTGTTACTTTGGTCATTTTCGCTTTTTTTTCGCATTTATTTTTAACAATCGGTTGTCGTCCGTTCCTAGAGAAGTTTAATTAAATTATATCTCGCAATTTAGTGGATCTGGCCATCTATGGACGAAAATGGGAACTAATATTAAAAAGTTATAAAAATTCGTAAAGCAAATATCGCGGTTTAATATTTTTTTTAAATAAATAAACATCACCCTCAGTCAACCAACCGATTTTGTTTTCGTTTAATTTATTTCCGGGCTAGTATTTTATTAATTGAATTATATGAATGCGCCGCAATTCAATGATCTCTCAAAATTTCAGAAAAACGGCGCCATCTATTGACAAAAATGGGAACTACCGTTGAGCACTTTGAAGTCTCTGGTCACAATTCAATGGATCTCTAAAAAAAGCGGCGCCATCTTTTGCCAACAATGGGAATTACTGTTAAACAATTATTTTCCAGTTTTTTTTTTTTATAAAGAAAACGGCCCCTTTAAAAAAATGCAATTTCTAAATCAAAAATTACGATTTAATGGATTGTTTTTAAATTATGTAAACGGCACCCTCTGTGGCCAGTAAATTAAACCAAAAGCCGGGTTTAAAAACCGTTGAATTTTGTTTTTTGTTTTTTTTTGTTTTAATTGAAGTAATGAAGTTTTAATTTAATTTTAATTTCAGAGTCTCTTTTATCTCGCAATTTAACGGATCTCTCAATAAATGGCGGCGCCATCTATTAACAAAATGGGAACTAATATCACAGTTTAACAGTTTTTTTTTATATATATATATATAAATAAGCAGCACCCTCTGTCGGCAATAAATTAATCCAAACGCCGCGTTAAGAATCACCTAACGAGTCTGATGGAAGAAAGGAAATAAATAACTTAAACAATTAAGAAAAGTTAATAAGAATCAACTTCTAATGAAAGACAAAATAATGAAAAAATAAATAAATAAGAAAAGCAAATGACAATCACAAACAAAAGATAGTCGACTAATAAGAAGGAGACTAAAGAAAAGAAATACTAAATAAAAAATAAGTAAATAAGTCACGACCAATTAAGAAAAATTAATGGCAAACAACTTAAAAGGAAAAAAAATGACAATCGACCGATTAAGAAAAACAAATGACAATCAACTCACAAAAATTCGACTAACAATAAGATACGTCGACAGCCTAACGACTAGACTAATGAAAAATAAATAAATAATAATAAGAAGAAAATAAATAAATTTTTTTGCTTGCTTATTAAAAGAGAAAGAAAATGAGAAGGACGTCTCATTTTTATTTACGTGAGTTTCCTTTTGTTTTCTTGTTTTTTCTTCAAATGATATTTCTTGTCTTCGTCAGTTCTTTATGTATTGAAAATGAGAGAACTTTGAAGTTAAATGTAAATGAAATTTTTAAAAAGAAAAATCAGAGAAAATCATGAGAAAGACGTCGCAAAATTTAGTCGAATTGAGCGCCATCTGTTGGACGATTAGGCAACCCTGAAGTTAAATGCAAATTAAATAAACGCAGAGTCGATTAGGTTCGTGGAACTAAATGAACAAAATTTATTAGAACAGGGTTTTAAATTCGATGAGCTTGACAAAGAAATGGGCGACGAGGAAGACGTCGCAATGTTTGCGAAAATTAATCGAATCGAGCGCCATCTGTTGGACAATCAGAGAACCTGTATGTCAAATAAAGAAAATGTCGGATTTAACAAAGTTATAAATCTCTATAAGGAACCGCGCACCACCTATTGATCTACAGCGTAAGCTTTTCCGTTGCAATTTTTTTTAAAATTATTTTGAGGCTATCGTTTTAAACCGTTGCTTCTTTTTTTTAATATTCAATAGGTTATGAATTTTGTGTTTATTTTTGTTGATTTTCCCACTTTTTCTTCTTTCAGTTAATGTCTTGTTACTTTAGTCGTTTTTCATTTTTTTTTTCGCATTTATTTTTAACAATCGGTTGTCGTCTGTTCCTAGAAGTTCATGTTAAGGCATTCTCGAAACCGCGCGCCATCTATTGATCTACAGCGTAAGCTTTCCTTGCAATTTTCTTTTTATTTAAAAATAAAGATAGAAAAAATCTAGAACACTCGATTCGAGAAAAGGTACACCTTTTCCTGGCTTGTTACTTTAGTCCGTTTTTTCTTTCCATTTCGTTATTTTTTCTTAAAAATTTAATAATTATTATTTCGATAATAATAAGCAGCAATCTAATTAAATAATTTGCTAACGTCTAAAATTTTTAACCCTTGAAACAGTTTTAAAGCCGCGCCATCCAAAGATTTTCTTAGGTTTTTGCAAAAGTCGATTTTTTTTCAAATTAGAAAAATTGTCAAATTTTCTGACTTGTTACGTGACGCCCATAAATTATTTTGTTTTTGGTGCTAGAAGCTACTGGAAAATATTTGCTGGACACTTTTGAGTAAAGTCCGCTACTGTCCCGGTTTATTAACAATGATGCCAACCTTGAGATAGTTCAAATCGTTTCCTGAACTTAGCGTATTGGCGGACTTTATTTCGGCCGGCTTATGACGCAGGAACTCCTTGATTGGATCGTCGTCGAGATCGAAATCTATTTCCATTGAATCCATTGAGTCGGATGGGTAGGACTTCAAAAAAATTGACGAAATATTACAGCGCATACAGCAAGACGAAAGAGGTCCGGCGACGAACTAGCCACTCGTTGTCGAATCAACTAATAAGAAGTCGATTGTAAAGTCTAGCGTCAGGCTAGCCACTCAAATGTCACAGGTCTCATTCGAGTTCCCGTGAGGACAGGTCCAGAACTGTTATAGTAGAAAAAACGTTGACGACATATTTCAATGTCACATTATAATATATTTAAATAAATAAATCAACTGTGAAAGGTTTCTGCAAAGTGTTACCGATCTGGAACAATGAAACTCACTGTTGCAGACACGGGGCAATTAGCTCGTCATCATTATTATCTGCGATTGCAAAATGAGACCCGGCCGATAACGAGCAGAAATTACTTGCGACTGAGCATGACGGCGACGTTACGAAACGTCGCCGGTAGGCCTCCAGCGCGCAAGCAAATTATCGAGGAAGTTGTATGTCTAATTGTGCATTAACGGGGCGATTAAGGCACGCACACGAAGCCGAGATTTATTCAAATAAATAATTAGCATTTCCCTGTATAGCCAATTTCGGTCGCTCGATTACGCCCGATTAAAGCCACTTATCAACAATAAACTTCTTGCTGGAATACATTATCGATCTGTTGAGCAACAAATTTACCTACGTTCTCAAATTAACAATAATTTTATTACGCAATCAATCGATACGTTTGCTTCAAGCTTGAAATAATCGAATGTAATAAGTATAATTTATAAATTACGTTCGAAGTGAATGTCAACAGTATTTTGTGGAAGAAGAAGATGCTTTTCATATTTCAGAACGAAATTAGAATGCGCTGACGCGCGTTCGTTTTTTTTTTTTTTTTTATTTCGTGTGTAAGGTCTTTCCGCCGCGCCGCGCCGTGCGGCAATAAAAAGAAAAAGGTGAATTTTTAGAGGAAGCAATGAAGGGACGCTGTACATTATAAAGCTATTAACGCAATCCTGTGGAATTTGTGAAGAGCTTACAGCTGTGGTGCCCTTGCAGCACTTGAAAACCTTACTGTGAGAGATTGCTTCCTTTCACCGCCGGCCGCGCCGCTGCCACCACCGACACCGAGATACAAACTTGACGCCTACGAAAAATTCAATATTTACATGGGGCGGGGGGGGGGGAGGTAGTGATCCGCAAAATATTCTTTGCAGAAAATCACTTTTAAAGACGTCGTTTCTTTTTATTTCGTTTATTCCTTCATCGCAAAATCAGTGTGCTGCCATCTGTGGAATCTCCCCGTAAATTTTGAAATTCGAAAAAAAAATAAGCAAGAAACCACTTGACTTTCTATTTTCCGCAGCAATCAACGATATTCTTTGCAGGAAGGACATCATTTTCGTTACTAAATCGAAAATCAATTATTCTCCGTTTTTGTTGAACTTTTTCTCAATTTTGTTGTTGAAATTTCAAAAGTTACGGATAAATTTCATAGACGGCAGCACTAATTTTCCGAGGAAGGAAAAAATGTCTGATAATAATAATAAAGAAAACGATGAAGACGATGTCTTTCATTTCCTGTACGTATAATTTGAATTTCCCGCTGAAAATTTAATGGTACGTATTTATTATCACAGATGGCAGGGTTCGTTTATAACAGAAGAGAAAACTAGTACGCAAATGATTGCTCACTGCCGCAGAAAATCTTCATTTTCTTAATTAATTGATTGCTTGTTAAATTCTTTTCGGTTTTGCTGCCGAAATTTCAAAATTTACGGGTAAATTCCATAGATGGCGGCGCTGACGTTCCGAGAAAAAAGTTTAATCCTCTGAGGAAAGAATATTTAATAACAATGATAAACAAAGTAATAAAAACCATGTCTCCAAAAGTGATTGCCTGCAATCAATATTTACATCTCTTCTTTATGAGTAATTTGAATTTGCCGCTGTACAATTTAATGGCATTTACAACAATTCTCACAGATGGCAGCGTTCGTTTGTTTTTACTCTTCTTTTGAAGAGGAAACTAATGCATAAATTAATAACGATTGCAACAACATTATTATTAAAGAACAATTTTTAAATAGCGACATCTTTTGATCGCTTTTTGACTTGACATTGCATTAGGATTGACAAATTGAAGCCAGTTCGCCACATAATAAGTCATACCATTCAAGGCGGCCATGCTTGCTGTCAAAGCATATGAGTATTTAAAAAAAAATTGTGCAAATCGGTCCTGATTGCAGCGGATTCCTCGAGTAGGCAATCAAGACCGATTTGCACAAATTTTTTTTAAAATTCTCATATGCTTTGATAGCAAGCATGGCCGCCTTGCATGGGATGACTTATTCACGTGTATTCTGTAAGCACCAACTCATTTCAATTGATATCTAACAATAATTGAAGAGAAACGAATTGATAGGCAACCATAGCAACCACAGTAATTCACCAATGACGTTTCAATATGCCGTAACAATCAATTGAAGAGAATATGGTCTTTAGGAAATCAATATTCTCTTCAATTGATTGTTACGGCATATTGAAACGCCATTGGTGAATTGCTGTGGTTGCTATGGTTACCTATCAATTCGTTTCTCTTCAATTATTGTTAGATATCAATTGAAATGAGTTGGTGCTTACAGAATACACGTGATTATGTGGCGAACTGGCTTCAATTTGTCAATCCTACTGCAATGTCAGGTCAAAAAGCGATCAAAAGATGTCGCTATTTAAAATGTTCATTACTTTCACATCGCATTAGCGAATAACCTGGACAGATCGGTTTGGTTTGCAGTGGAGTTCTCGAGCTACGGTTCTGCTGACGAAGGCCCAACTAGGCCTGAAACAGCTGTACAGAGCCTGCTCGAGGAATCCGCTGCAATCAAGACCGATTTGCGCAATTTTTTTTATTAAATTATTAAAATAATTTGTGCATTAATTTTCTTCTTTTTTTATGAAACTAATAGCGTTTTCGACGGACTGCTCTAGAGCACTCTCAAATTATCTCCATCTTGTTTTAACTTCATGTAATAACAGGGGATAGAGATACTCTCAAAGTGCCCTGGAACAGTCAGTCGAGAACGCTATGAGGCTGACATCTGTGGAATCTGTTATAAATGTTAGTTGCGTTCGAAAATTATACATCGGATGCATCTGGAGCGTATGATGTCATCTTTCTCAATCACGATTTTAACCTATTTTGTATCTCGCTCATCCGTTTACAAAAATCTCGTGTTTATACTATTTCCATGACAATAGGCGATCTCTCACATCCCACATTTAAGTAGGGTGTAAAAAGACCGCCTGTTGTCATGGAAATAATATAAACACAAGATTCTTTTAAACGGATGAGCGAGATACAAAATAGATTAAAAATCGTGAGTGAGAAAGATGAGATCATACGCTCCAGATACATCCGACGTATAATATTCGAACGCAGCAGTTATTGAATTTTTGAGTGGGAAATTCAAATAGGGGAGGGTGGTACACAGTGGGACGAAAAAAATAATTTTTCTTTCGATTTAAATGATTCGTTTTAACGCTTAAATTACAGAGAAGTCATTTCTGCATTACAAAAAAGAATGAAGTGCACTTTTTAATTTTAAATTATTATTTTTTTAAAAACCTTACTATTGTCCCACTTTTTACTTGTAATTGTACAGTACACAGTGGGACATCACGAAGTTTTTAAACTAGGAATTTGATTTCTATAAAAAAAAACTAATGAGTAAATTTGTACGAACTTGTTTACATTGTTTTCAACTTAAACTAAATTTAAAAAGAATTGT
Organism: Dorcus hopei; assembly: GCA_033060865.1. Lineage (NCBI taxonomy): Eukaryota > Metazoa > Arthropoda > Insecta > Coleoptera > Lucanidae > Dorcus > Dorcus hopei. Next base: position 25,601,065 of record CM065426.1, read on the forward strand.
GGAAACCTTAATCTCAATCTTAAAGTCACAAAGTCTTAAAGTCTGGCCGCGGCAAAATCTTTTTCACTTTAGAAATGTCCACAATAGCTTCATCCTTGACATCAGGAAAGTTGAATTGCATTTTTCCTTTTTTTTTTAGAAAGTTAACAACTATTCCATTTCTATTTATGTCCATCACCTGTCCAATGTAGAATATCTTAGATTTTTCCTTCCTTCAAATTCTACCAGTACCCAGGATTCAACATTTGGATTTGGATCTTTATCAGAAAGGTCTTCCGCGCCAACATTTTCCGATTCAGAACTAGAAACTGCCTAGTCATCATCATTTGCCATTTCTATCATTTCTTGTTCTATAGTTCTTAGTTTTTTTTTAACGGTTCCTCTTTAACTCTTCTTTTATAGGAGTGCTGGTAAAAACTGCAAATTTCTTTTTTCGTCTCTCCTTTCGCTGTGCTTTTCTTTCAGCCGCCTTAGGATAGCCACGCAGTGCCTCAGGCACGACAAAGCTTGAAGGTAAGTTTTGCATAATGCTAGATACTGATGTTGAAGTAGCCGACGTATTAGATTGTTCTGGCGTTGATTTTTCGGCGTCCAAGTTTGGCGGAAGCCTATCGCTTACCGAAGATTCGAGAAAATCAGCATCAGTGAATATATTTTCGTCCCTGTCTTTTGAAATCCAGCTTTCAGTATGATATGCTGTAGATTGTTATAGGTTTACCTGGACGATTAAGTAGCCAGGTCTCAGCTGCTTAGAATGGGGCAAACACAGTCTTATCTAAAGGCTGCAGCTTGTCAGCACAATGAAAAGGGAATGTCACAATGGTCACTCGTGCAGTGCTAGCTTGCTACCTACCTGCGTAGATAGGCAGAAGTTTTACATTGGAGCGAAACTTTACTCCAATGTTGCCAGCCAGCTACAGTGGGACGGGAGGGTTCAAATCCAAACCGCGAAGGCCAAAACCCATAAGAAAATAGGCGCCACTTAATTTTTTTTTGAAAGGGGGACAAGGTGAAAATTAAGAAAACCCGTTACATCCAGAACACGTCAATTTACTTAGTCACAAACAACAATCATAAAAGAATATACACAAATAAATAATATATAGGGGGAACACAAACGTTTACAACATATTCAACTTGGTCGGATCCGAACTTCGCATTAAACTATATTAAAATAATTCAAATCGTAACTAATGCAACAGAATACAAAAGAATGCAATCTCCGGTTATTTGCACGCGTCAACGCTCGTCTACTTATATCATATTTAAATTACACCGGCAGTTACGCAATAAGTTGCAAGTTTAATTGCGGCAAAATCAAAGTAATGGATCAAAAATAAAATCCGCGAAATATCGCTCAAAACTAAGAAAAGAAATTTTAACGCTCCGACCTTTATTCCTTTGATGTCCGATTCGTTTGTCGGTGTCTTTGCGGCAATGTCGCAGCGACGCTTTGTAGTGTGCCGGCTTCCGCGTAGAGGGGCGAGGGAGGGAACTTCCAACGCCGTAATTCGCGATGCACCCAACGAGAAATACCTCTTGATATAGGTCCCAGATTAAAGTCTAGGATTAATGATAGCTTTTGCTAGAAGCTCACGATAAAAGCCTATAAGCAATAAAATAAAACGAACACATAAGTCAAACCGAGAGTTGCTGCGTTTAGAACTTACCTCGGTCTGTTACCGAAGCTGGGACAAACCACGGGACACGCGGTTTTTCCTGTTCACAACTGGGTCTAATCAGAGTCGGCAATTAGCCGTAGAAATGCACTAACATCCCTTCGATGTAATGGCACGCACAAATAAAAATATTTACGAAAAGAGAGTGTGACCCAAGAGACGGCAAGTTTCGTTCTGACAATGGCGCAACATTTCTCGTTTGACAAACAAGGAACGATTATAAACAAGCGAGACACCTTCTAATCTTACCTCCGGGGAACTTTCTTAGTAACAGTGGGAACCAATCGGCTGAAAGGGCAAAGATCACGCATAATACGCGTCCAGGAGTAGAACTTCGTTATAATTCGTTCAATTCCTCACATACACGCGATTTTGAACTCAAATAAGGATGGATTACGTATATAAAATGAATTTGTTTAAATAAATGAAGGTCCTGTTAATAGAAATATGCTAAAACGAAAGTTTAAGAAAAATTACGCCGGCGAAATACGGGTATTCCTACACTGACTGCAATGTGTACAACGACGCGGTCCAAGGAATAATCCGACACGTCGAATTTCGCATATACAGGACGTGTTCGGAACAGAAATGAAGGCTGGACGGTGGCAATGCAGATACAGGGGGTATTCAGAACAGGAATGAAAAATGCACTGTAACAAGCTTTCTCCACTACTTCAATGGACACATGAGCTTCAAGATTGTCAAATAAGAGTAAAGACGGATTTTCCTTTGAGCTGTGTGATTGGACTATAAAGTGACTTAATACTTCAGGAAACAGTTCTGTAGTCATCCAAGCCTACTGTTGCAGGAGGTGCTCCTGCTAGCATGTGTTCCTTGAAGTGCTTCCGGGGAAAAACCATTGATATGATAGCACAAGTAGTAACAAAAACTCGTTCTCCACTAGTACAAGAGCTGACCTGCTTTACTCCTTTCTGAGCAATCATCTTTTTTGGGTGCTGGACGGTGGTTGTTGCTGTTTCGTCCAAATTAAAAATTCTTGTACGATCTGCTAACTTTGGATTTTTCTGTAAAACATCTTTTAGATTTTCAAAGAATGTTGACACATTATGGCGATTGAAACATGTCATTCGGGACATTATTTCGCTTGAGAAACAAACGTAGCCAGTCATTGCCTGCAGATTTGGAATATTCCCATGGTTTGTGTATCTTTTTATTATTTGCAATGGCTAATTCAAATGCCAACTGCTTCACTAGTTTGGTGGAGAGCCCGTATGCCATCTTTGGACACGTTAATATGTATTCTTTGAAAACAGTTTCCTCTTCTACAGGTTCCATTTGAATATCATTGTCTTCTGAAGTCGTTTTTTTTTTTTAATAACGTATCGTTGGAGAGTTGATTTTGAAACTCCGAAACGAGTTTCTGCTTGTCGAAGGGAATCGCCCGCTAATACAAATGCCACCGCCCGTTTTATTTCTTCATTTATAAAATTGAGTTATAAAGTAACAGCAAAAGTCTAAACTACAAACTAAACTTAAAAACTAGCCTAAAAATTCAGTACACATAACACGTCATGTACACGCACTACTAGAAATACAGTATAGTTACACAATAGAAATCTCATAATGAGACTGAAGTTGTCGGCCTTCAAGATTATAAGGACACAAAGTGAGGAGAAATTTTTTTTAATTTAACCCGAAAGAGGTGAAGACTAAGGGACGAACAAATGTCAGAGGGGAGCTTGTTAAAGACTCTCACGCCCAAACTAGTGGGTGAAGAGATAGTGGAATTATATTTATGAAAGGGAAGTTATGGAGGTCTTTACTTAACAGGAAACGGGACTTATTTTGAAAGACAAAAGCACAAAGTTTCAAGATAAATATGGAGGTAACGGTTAAAATATTATGGGCACGAAGTTGTTCTCGTTCTCTACAGCTGAAGTCGGAAGGTAGTCCCAGTAATAATACGTAAAATCTCCTTTTGCAAAAGAAATACGCCGGCGGCAGGAGAAGTATTACCCCAAAAACAAACTCCATACCTCAGATGTGGGGCGATGAGAGCATGGTGTAGGGGAACCAAATGATGGACTGGGATAACAGAACGTAAATTCCTAAAGACATAACAATAGGAGCTGAGCTTAGAAACGAGACTACTACAGTGATTCCTCCAGGTCGAACATTCGTCGAGTTGTAGGCCTAAGGGGTTGCCAGAAGATGAACTAGAAAGGGTAAGATTGTTGAGGTTCACAACAAATGGGAGACACTTTTTTTTTTCTATTATGAAATCTAATGAAGCTGAAGAGAGTTGTCCAAGAACTACTCGTTCAGTTCATTCAGAATGTGTCCAACTTTAGAGATTGTTTTTATCAGAAACTATTAAAGACGTGTCTTCCGCATAGAGAGTCAAGTGAGTGTCTGATACAGAGAGATCATTCATATAGATTATAAACAGGAAGGGACCCAAAATCGAACCTTAGGGTATACCAGAGTAAACATATTCGGTAGGTGAAGAAACACTACCCAAGATATTGTTAGCCTTAAGATAAGAAGGGCAACCCCTATAACACCATATCTAAACAGCTTGTTCAAAAGGATTTGGTGATTGATCCTGTCAAAGGCTTTGGAAAGATCACATAGAATCCCCACCGGACACTCACCCTCATCAAGAGCCTGAATTAAACAGTCATAAAAGGAGAACACGATACGTCCAAAGCATGAACACAGGTTCATTAAACGATTCACAAAAGATAAGCACTTAAATTAAACAGTCAACGACAAATCAGATATTAATCGACAATTCCTAAATATTCGGATCCGAAATTGGTCATACAAAGCTAAAGTTCACTTAGACTAACGCAGATGTAAACTGGCCGTGCTAAAAATAGATCGCGGCGTTGGAATGTCCTATACAGGGTGTGTTTGTGCACAAGCGGAAAGTAAACTGTAACAACATCTCTACGGTCATGTTTTTTAAATGTGGGGGCCACTTTGCCAAGTTTTAAAGAATCAGGAAATAGACCAGGGCAGAAAGAGAGAGAGATTCATGAGATGAGTCAAAGGTTCAGCTATAAAATCAACAGCAGATTTAAAGGTACAGAGAGGAACCTCGTCTGCGCCAGCTCAATATTTATTTTTTAACTTATTTTTTTAATAGGGCAGTAACTTCATTGGTGGTAAAGGGTAATAGGTAACAGGAATTCGATAAATTGGAGAGATTAAAAAAGAATTATTGGCGCAGGTACCGGAAGGCCACAGGGCCGCATCCATAGCCTTCGGGAAATTATCTTCAAAGATCGTTACTTTGAAAGAAGAGAAGACTATGCAAGACGCTTACGCAACAAAAAAAATCCATCCCAAAACGTGCAATATCTATCCCTCCCCCCTACATACCCAAGGCCCTACCAAAACAAGATTTTTGGCCTCTCTGCTCTAGGGGAAGCAAAATCTGCAAGAAGTTTACAACTTCGTGCGAAGAGGGAAACAGAAATTGATGTTGCCCAGAGTATGATGGGTGAACTTGGGGGGGAGAAAACCAACGAAAATCGAAGAAGGTGGTTTTAACAATGTATTACGAAAAGAACGGGGCCCAGAACTGACCCCCGGAGTACACCTATCTAACACGTTTCATAAATTTAAGCGACTCATCCCGTCATCCCCCATCCCCAATACGTAACACCTCAACTTGCAGAACGCGGAATGTCCTGTGAAGGACTATTTATCGCAATTTTTTTTTTAATTTAAACTGAATTGCATAAGGTGGTTTATTTTAGTCCTCGGTGAACGCACGCACGCACAGAGCCGCAGCCGCGGTGGTAATTTCAAGAGGAAGGGAACGTCTGAAAATCATGTCATTTATACGAAACGTTCTTCGTTCTTCCACATGAACCGAAAGCAGGTCCGAGACTTAATTATGCAGGAACACAGTCCAAATGACAGGGTGAGCACTATGATTAGGGTCCTTAAGTGAAGAATATCACACCGGGAAACCTGTCGGGGGGGTCATTAAGGCCCCCACCATCGCGCTGGCCGCAAGTCGTTGGGTGGCCGGGCGTTTTTTTTACGGCCGGAGCAAATAATATCGCCAATTCCGCCCGTCCGAAATTAAATCTTTTCCACAGTGTCTCCCTCTCTCTTTTTTTTTTTTCGTCCCGGCATCTTCGTCGGACGTCGAGAGGATTGAGATGTCGGACTTGAGGTAGTCCCGAGCGGAGAAGACCGCAAGCTGTGCCGATTGAGAAATTTGCATGGCCCAGAAATAATATTTAATCTGCAAAAGCTTGCGCGTGTAATTTATTTTAAAGTATTCGGCACTCACCACTTTGTAATCTCGATTCTAGAAAGAATCAAAAGTTTACCTCCGTGCGTTTAATCGTCCTCTGCAAAGAGCTCATTGGAAAACCTTGATTCAGAACTTCACCGAAGGTGCCTACTTCTTTTTCTTATAATTAAATGAATCATCCAAAACCATTTTGAAATTCACAGTCAGTTCAATCCTCAACATACCTAAACAACTTATCTGTGTATCAATAAATACAAGTAGAGATATATTACGCCGCGCGCCGGTTTGGCGCCACTCTCTTACGGAGATTTTACGTTAATGCATCAAACTCTCATGTGTGGTTGTCTATCGTCACTTTTGCATCTAGCACGAAAACATTTATGATAAAATCCGGAAATAAACGAAAAACGAAAGAGTTTAGTAAAGTAGGAGCAGTGAAATGAATCCGGTTATGTCAATTCAGAACTTTTCGTTTTATTGAGTCTAAAGTTATACTTTTACTAGACGGTCACACTACTCACTCCAAGAATCTAGGAGCAATAATTTTAGCGAAGGATAAGGGAGTTTTACTGCTTCACCTTTCTGGACACACAACACTGTTACGTTCAAATCTCCCGCCAAAGAAAACGCGGAGGCAAAGTGATATATGAACCGCGTTTGGATACAGTTGGCTACCCTGCACCCCTCCTCTTCACTGCTCGAAGCTCATTCGTGTGGCACACCACGTGACAGCCTTCTGGTAACGCCGTTGGTTACCGTCCGTATTTTAGCGGCCACCGCCATCGTGCTTTTTACGTTCGGCTTTCGTCCAGGTGTAACGTGTTTTGTGTGTTCCCGGAATTCTTGCGCTCTGAGTGAGAGGGATTCACCAAACGACTGGGTCGGAATTTTTGGTTGCACCTCCGAACGAGTTGGAAGCTCCATACTAAGCCTGGAAATCTAGAAAATCCCAGGTAACGTAAAACGTGCAAGGGCGTGTACCTAACATGGCCGCTAACAAAAATCGTTTCTTTTATGTAGGCTTTCCTGTTTGGGCGCAGTTTTCTGGCGCAGGCTTTCAGTCCAGGCTTCTAGGCCCCGTGAATGTTCCGTAACCCGATCGTGGAAACCTGACCAGACATCTTGACGAGCCCAGCTGATCCAGTTTGATCCAGATTGTCGACGCTACCCGCGGACAACGGAGGGCGTCGTAACTACCCACCGGCCATCGCGCTTCGGTTGGTAACGTTGACCCTGACGTACGGTTGGACGCCGCTGTCAAAACGTTAGGTGTTTCAACTTTAATTTTGCAGAACGATCGGTTCATACTTTAGTCATTTCTCGCGAATAGTCGAATCGCGAAGAGGAATTCCGAATTGCGAGTTGCGCTGCGCGTACCGTCGTTAATTTTGAATTGTTTAATAAAACCTCAGTTGTGTTAACATTAACTTCGAGTTTAATTTCTACGTTCACGCACGCCAGTGAGTAAAGTCTCACCTCTGTTTTGCTGTTGATTCATTTTCTGCCCGATTTGGTCGATTGAAGACGTCGACTGGTCGATTACGTTTCTAGCTGAAGAATTGTCTTCTGGCGCCCTTTAAATAATTTTGCCGACTTGATTAACCCGCCCCATTCTTCACTGTTGCTAGCCTGGGGAACAGCTGAAACGTTTCGTCAGCAGAAGCTTGTCGTCTGTCAGTGGTAAGTAAGAGGCAAGTAATTTTAAATTTAAAATTTGGTGACTGCAACCACTTGATGTGGGTGTTTTTAAGACTATGGAGTCAAATTACCTCCAAGTTATGACCAAATGGCTTCGTAGTTATCCTGGCCAAAAAATCACGCAGTTTGAAGTTACCCATTACTTACGGAAGCTTATGTCCAGCAGGCAGCAACAATAAATAATACAATGAATGAATGGCTTTCGTGCTGCTGGTGTGTGGCCAGTAGACAGGACAGGTTTTCCTGATGCAGATTTTGTCGCAAGTGAGAATTTAATTGAATTTAATTGAATTGGCGTTTTGGAATAGTTATCTCCAGGACTTTGAAAATTCCTCCCCATTTGGAGGTTGAATGGAGAATTAAATCCTAATGAAAAAAAAATGAAAAAAGAGTTTAGACAAAATAAAGATCGATTTTGTGTGAAAAAAAGTGAAAGTTTTACAAAAGAATGAAAATTTTGTTAAAAGAAAGAAACAAAAGACGATCGAATCACCTTAGCAACGACAGATTAAAATTCCATTCTGCATAGACAAACGAAAGGAAATGAGAATTTTACAAAAGACTCGTGGAAATTTTGTTCAGAAAAAAACAAAAGACGATCGAATCAGTTTGGGAACAACAAACGAAGAAAATTTCGTTATTTCGTCGAAAAAAAAAAGTAATAACAAAAAACGAATCGCAATAAAAAAATTAAAAGTCGTTAGCACGCAAGAGAACAAAAACAAAGAAACCTCGAAGAGAAAAGGTGCTTGTCTTTCACGTTGAGTGCTTTTTATCAAATCGCGGAATAGAATTCCGTTTGTTTCCCTTTCAAGTACACACACTTAAGGGAACGGCACAAAATTGGCAGGAGCCAGAAATAACGCAAACGCACTCCAGGGGGAATTTTCTAAAAGCCACGAGGGTTTTTTTTTTCTGTGTTCCGCGAATAAAAAACATAAAAAGTATTTAAACACGAACTTGTGTAATCGAGGGCAAATTGCGACCGTGTCGAAATGTAAACACGATAAGGAGGTAACCGATACAACGTAAACGTAAAGGCTCATATTTCATAATAACACATCAGCGGAATTTGTTACAAACGGGGCCACGCGCGTATACTAGCGAATACGAATGACGCAAACGGACACAAACCAGGTGATGAAAAATGCAACGCTCGAATAGGCAAAAAACGTGTATTTAAAGTGCGGGCCACAAATTGCCACCCGGACCGACTCAGTGGGCACTAATGCCAACTCACGAGGGAACCCCCAACATTGCCGTCGCCGACGCCCCAACAACACCGTCGCCGCCGCCCAGCATCGCCGTCGTCGCCACCCCAGCACCAGGGTTGCTGCAGCCACATCATCTGCCACTGCCGCCGATAACATTGCCGAACCCGTCTTAAGAGAACGAGGACCATCTCCCTCGCCAGCTGTCCAAGAGAAGACACCACCGGAGCCTGCTCTGGCCACGCTGTTCCAACTCAATCACCCATAGGCTGAACAAGGACGTGTCGTGCTCCACTCCAGCCAAGGAACGTCGTCACCGAGACCGACCTTGACCAACCACTCCAGTCACGGACCGGCCTCGAGCTTCGCCAAGGAAACGTCGCCCACGAATCAACAACCCCAGTCGCCGCGAACGACCCAGGACCGCATACCCAATTTTAACGGACAAACCACCCTCGAGTATTAATTTTTTTATTCATTGTCTTAAAGCTCTACCCTCTGATAAACCTACGCGCCCCGAATTAACCCCGAAGGCTAAGGACGCACCGTCGCGACATAGTGGAGGCCTAGCGCGACATGGTGGAGGTCTTTAGCGTGACATGGTGGAGGCGGCCGTCCTTCATCGCGACAATACTGATGATGTCCTGGCTGTCCTGCGCGCAATGAGCAATCTAGGGAAGAAGGGAAGTCACATGACCCAAACTGATCACCGAACGATCCGAGGAGAATTCCCGGCGTTGAACCACGGTTTCGACGGCCATCTTGGAACATTCTAGATTCTAATGGACTTAATTTGTAACGTTAGTTGTATACCCCCTTTAAAAAAAAGAAGAAATAAATGACAAGAGGAGACATAATTTAGATAATTCCGAAAAATACTTGCATCGGCAAGCAAGGACCAAATTATGTGCTGCGGAAAGAGCCATTTCTGTCTATCTAAACCTCAACCCTGAAACCTAAAAGCGAGTGAATTGCAACCCGAGTTTTAACAAAAATTTGGACAAAGAGCGAGAATGAAAGAAAGAAAATAGATTGTTTGTTGTGCGCAAATTTCTTGTGAAGTTTCGGGTCAAAGTCGGAGGTTGCTTGAGTCCCACGTCATAGAACTTGTAGGTGGAACTGCGTCTGGTTGATTGATTGAATGTTCCCGCAAAAAAGTAGGACCTTAAGGAACGTCGAAGGAGGTTTGCTGGGAACGAATTTCGAAATTCCGCCTTTCCAAATATTTCTTCCTTTTAAAAATCGTTTTACTTTTCGTGTTTGCACTGCGTCGTCGTCTCGTTCCATTAGCATTGGTCGTTGGTCAGAAAGTAATTTTCTTTTGCTGTCTTTCAGATTAATAACACAGGTACTGGTAGAACTCCTCGACCTTGGTCTTGGCAGTAAAATGAATTGAATGGTTCTTGAGATCTTCATGTGAATTAGAAGTTTTACCATCCAAAGAATTGGAGTGATTGGAATGATTATGCCGAAGGACACTTCATTCAAGGCCAAACAGCTTCTGGACGAGTTGAGACACTGGCCTTTCTACTTGGTGAATTCAACCAGTTTGTATAGTTTTTTCTTTTTCGTATAATACCTGTCAGGATCAAAATTCTGGATTTCTGCTGGAACCCTGCTTTGATCACTAAATACAGAACAGAAATTTTTGCAATTTCCTAACATTTAGGTAAGAGGTACAGCCTCAATCAAAAGTAATGAAACTTTGAAAACTGAAACACTGCAGTCAGAGTGCAACGATGTCGAGTTAGAGAGAGCGCAACGTGTTGTGGGGTTCCGAAGGACTTCGGAAACATTCGTTTGCCATAAGACTTCATCTCACTCGGTATCTTCTCTCTCTGACTACAGCGTTTCGGTTTTGAGTGTTTCATTACATTTGATTGAGGTTGTACCAACATCAGAAACATTATAGAAAAGAAAACGGAATATGGTGCAACTGGTGACAGTACACGTTTGAAACAATTGTTTGGTTATTTGGGAGAAGCTCAAAAAAGGAAAACAATTCCTTTCCAATCCGAGCAAACAGCTTTTGATTGGCCTCGAACTGGTTCATCACCACCTTTTGAGTTAAGATTGTTACATAGACATACAATCTCTTTTTCATAGCCTGTTGTGATTGGCTTCAGAAACGGATGGCTTTCGTCGCGAGTCTTTGAGGTCGTGTGGAACCCAAACTTGGGGCGGGGGGGGTTGAAACGAAACCAAGTCATATCTTTTGGTTTTCGAAATTTCGTCTTGGCAATCTCGATCTCAAAAATGCGCGCCAAGGTGCGCGTGGTGTCGGATTGATGACAGATTCAATTTTTTTAATGAAGCTCGAAATGTCAACTGTCAAAATGCGACCAGAATGAAGTTGGCTGCTTAAAAAAACAAAAAAACGAAATTACTTTCCATTGGCTTTCAATTATTGTAACGTTGGCATCATTTGACATTTTCACTTCGCAAATTTTGTTTGTGTTAATTAATAATCCACCTCAGACTCGTTATACCTCGGTTATAAGTTATGGTCGGGATTTTTCTGTAACGAATTATGAAGTATTTTGCGCGTTCGAAAATCATCGTATTCCGGTGGTGACTCTTTAAGTGGCCGGATCCAGCTTCGAGAACATACGGAGCACATCAACGAGAGAGAAACACGCATTGCTACTTAAAAACTTTTTCAAACGCCCAGACACATCTGTCCGAGCACTTTCGGATGATTGTTTTATGTAGTTCACGCCTGTCAACGCCGCAGATATTTTTATTGATAAACTAAACACTCTTAATTGCGTTCGCGTCAAGCGATCGCGACGAAATTCGGTTTACGAAGCTCCGAGTAAATTATTTACTAATTTTTTTTTTTAATTGCGCCTCATACGGGGTGCACCGTTTAGGTTGGCACCGCGAAATATCTCACGGAGAAGAAGAAACGTTTTGATTAGGAGTACGTTTCAAACATTTGATTGTGCTCATTGAGACGTTCAGGAACGTTCAAATTTATTCGGAGTTTACAAATTTTTCTTCTCCTTCTCCTCGTATTTTCATCTAACAATAGAAAATTAAATTTAATATCGTAAGTCAATTCATTCACTAGATTGAACAAGTCACACAGTTAGTCGAATCGAAAAGAGGAGCCACCGCGATTCATAATGGTCGTCGGATGGCTGGATGAAGAGTTACCTACCTTTCGAGGTGGATGTAATTTTCCGCGGCGTTTGTTTCGTCGAATTCCGTTCGGTAAGTGAAGTGTAACTTTTTATCGAGTCAGGCCGTGACAGGCAACTTTATGATAATAATTGTATAAAACTGTTGATGATATATTAATGTTCGTTTCGGCAGCACTCGAACGGACGGCCGAGTGAGTGGCTCGGGCATTGTGTTAATAACAAATCCGTTTATAATTGCCTGAGAATGTGGCCGCGGCTTTATTATTACGATTCGAGGCGGAGGCCGAGGAATCTAATGCGTTTCAATTTTAATCGAATCGCTTAATTAATTCTCCGAGACAATTCTTTAATTAGAAGGGTTTCTTTTTTGTTTTCGTAACAACTGGGATGTGACTTTTTGAGGCAACCTCGTATGTAATCACGCCAAACAAATCAAGAAAGTTGCACTATGTAATTTATTCATAAATACACGCGCGGTGATATTAATGCGAGGCCTTCATCAATAACAATTTGATCTTCTGACAAATACGTGACCGACGTATGTGTGTACAACTGCTCCTGAAGATGTAACAAATCGACGGAGGCGTATTATGATGGATCGCTGCCGCTTTCTCCGGAGTTGTCAACCGGTTGTAACTCATTTATCTCTCGGCATTAAACGACGCGCAGTTCATTCACAAACAGCGTGTACTCGACGATGTGACCGATTTCTCGCTCGCGTCGCGTCGTCGTTCCAATTTCGTTCCCATGTTTCTTCTTTCGCTCGCTAAAAGCAAAGGCATCAAGATCTTATCGGGGGGGCCTGTAATCGATAACGGCCGTATTTATCTTGTCTATTAGTTAATTTCAGAATCATCGAGCGCTTTGTTGTTCGATCCTTATCGCAGGCGAGGATCTGCTTAGTGTGCCTGGGAATGGATTCCTTTTCCAGCGCAGGAATTTCAAAATCATCTTACTTTCTTCAATAGCACACAACTGATTTTAAAAAAAAAGAAAACGTCCTTGATTAATTTGGTTCGCCGTCGTAATGCTCAAGGATTAATGTGTCGCTTAAAATACAACAGAATTTCAAATTCTGAACCGTTCGAATTATGCACATTATGAAATTTATATCCAATTTTGTGCACTCAGTACAATTTTGAACGGTTCAGAATTCGAAATCCTGACGAATGGAATAGACCTTATAATACATTTATCTACAGGGGTCGTTTGATAAGTCGCGGTTTAAAAAAGTAGTTAGATCCTTAAGAACACTTTGCTGTCCTTGGACCTGAACGAGCGAAACATCTAACAAAAAAAAAAAACAAAGTTTATGATAAAGATCGGATCACGTCCCCGCTCTACGACGTTCCTGTACTAATGAATTATCTTTTCTTTATGATTGGTTGCGACGTATCCATGTTTCGCCAACTTTACGATTCGAAGACCAAGCCACTCGTTCGCATTTATAATAATCGATAGTTAACAAACCCACTCGTCCACGTATCACACAGTTCCAAGTATCACACAAAATGATAACGTTGGTTCTTCTTTCTTCGTTTTCACTGTCCCATTCACTTCCTCTCGCCCATCTCCGTCTGGCTTCCGCATCTCAACTTCCACCAGCTACAGAAAGAATAACAGCAGAGGCCCCGTTAAAGTCCTTTTGTAAAAAAGGACGAAACGTCGCGTCGGCGAAAAAGAAGAATCGTGAAGCGGCGCATCCGGAAGCCTGAAGAAGATGACCGCGATGCCCTTCTCTATCCCCGTAACTTCCTTCCTCATGTTCACTACCAAACAAAACAAGATAGAAAATGAAAGAAAATCGACATTTACAAAGGAGCAGGATCAAAATTTTAAAAGAATTACTAAAACAATATAGCTTTATCTTCTTTCTATTGTTACAGTTCATTTTTCATTTCTGTTCTGAATACCCCCTGTATATGCATTGCCACCGTCCAGCCTTCATTTCTGTTCCGAACACGCCCTGAATATGCGAAATTCGACGTGTCGGATTATTCCTTGGACCGCGTCGTTGTACACATTGCAGTCAGTGTAGGAATACCCGTATTTCGCCGGCGTAATTTTTCTTAAACTTTCGTTTTAGCATATTTCCATTAACAGGACCTTCATTTATTTAAACAAATTCATTTTATATACGTAATCCATCCTTATTTGAGTTCAAAATCGCGTGTATGTGAGGAATTGAACGAATTATAACGAAGTTCTACTTCTGGACGCGTATTATGCGTGATCTTTGCCCTTTCAGCCGATTGGTTCCCACTGTTACTAAGAAAGTTCCCCGGAGGTAAGATTAGAAGGTGTCTCGCTTGTTTATAATCGTTCCTTGTTTGTCAAACGAGAAATGTTGCGCCATTGTCAGAACGAAACTTGCCGTCTCTTGGGTCACACTCTCTTTTCGTAAATATTTTTATTTGTGCGTGCCATTACATCGAAGGGATGTTAGTGCATTTCTACGGCTAATTGCCGACTCTGATTAGACCCAGTGTTGAGACAGGAAAAACCGCGTGTCCTGTGATTTGTCCCAGCTTCGGTAACAGACCGAGGTAAGTTCTATACGCAGCAACTCTCGGTTTGACTTATGTGTTCGTTTTATTTCATTGCTTATAGGCTTTTATCGTGAGCTTCTAGCAAGAGCTATCGTTAATCCTAGACTTTAATCTTGGACCTATATCAAGAGTTATTTCTCGTTGGGTGCATCGCGAATTACGGCGTTGGAAGTTCCCTCCCTCGCCCCTCTATGCGGAAGCCGGCACACTACAAAGCGTCGCTGCGACATTGCCGCAAAGACACCGACAAACGAATCGGACAGCAAAGGAATAAAGGTCGGAGCGTTAAAATTTCTTTTCTTAGTTTTGAGCGATATTTCGCGGATTTTATTTTTGATCCATTACTTTGATTTTGCCGCAATTAAACTTGCAACTTATTGCGTAACTGCCGGTGTAATTTAAATATGATATAAGTAGACGAGCGTTGACGCGTGCAAATAACCGGAGATTGCCTTCTTTTGTATTCTGTTGCATTAGTTACGATTTGAATTATTTTAATATAGTTTAATGCGAAGTTCGGATCCGACCAAGTTGAATATGTTGTAAACGTTTGTGTTCCCCATATTTTATTTATTTGTGTATATTCTTTTATGATTGTTGTTTGTGACTAAGTAAATTGACGTGTTCGGGATGTAACGGGTTTTCTTAATTTTCACCTTGTCCCCCTTTCAAAAAAAATTAAGTGGCGCCTATTTTCTTATGGGTTTTGGCCTTCGCGGTTTGGATTTGAACCCTCCCGTCCCACTGTAGCTGGCTGGCAACATTGGAGTAAAGTTTCGCTCCAATGTAAAACTTCTGCCTATCTACGCAGGTAGGTAGCAAACTTTTGTGAAGTATCTTTAAGAATTCACTCTTTAAGAGCGAGAATGAACTTTCTCCTTTGAGAAGAGAGAAATCTCCTCGCAGAGCTTTTCCATAAATGAACGTGCGTGAACGCTCGAGAGATTAATTTGGAAAGTTTCGTAAGGGGTCAACTTTCAGGAACACGTCTCTCTTTCTTGAGAGATCTTCTTTTGTTTTCCTCGATAATAGCTTTTCTTTGTAAGATTTTCCTTCCTACGTCTACGTTGCTAAGTCTTCTTAAGAGCGCGTCTTAGAGTGGTACGTGTCTGTCACTTTTCTTGTTTAAAAGACCTTTTTTTGATTGTTTTCTTGAACTTTTCCGAGAAATCTTTAAGAATCGTTGCTTAAAAGTTGCCTATTTTAAGAGATTCCTTTTTTTCTTAAGAGGAAACACCCGTCTTCCCTAAAAGTATATTTTGAGAAGTCTTTTTAAGATGCCTGCGAACTATCTCTCTTGAGAGACGGATCTTCTTTAAGTTAAAAAGACTGAAATGGTGTCTCTGAGAACTTTCTTTCCCGACAAATCTTCTTTAAAAGGGCTTTTGATTATTTTCTTGAACTGTTCTGAGAGAAACCTTTAAGAATCCTTTTTTAAGAGAGGCCTCCTTTAGAGAAACGACCTTGAAGAGTCTTCGTTAAAAGGAAACACCCGCGAGCCTTCCGTCTTCCGCAAAAATTTATTTTGAGAAGTCTTTTTGAGATGCCTTTCGTGAGAGAGAGATCTTCTTTAAATTAAAAAGACTGAAATGGTGTCTATGAGAATTTTCTTCCCCGAGAAATCTTCTTTAAAAGGCCTTTTGATTATTTTCTTGAATTGTACTGAGAGAAATCTTTAAGAATCCTTCTTTAAGAAAGGCCTCCTTTGAAAAACGACCTTGAACAGTCTTCGTTAAGAGGAAACACCCGCGAGCCTTCCGTCTTCCGCAAAAGTATATTTTGAGAAGTCTTTTTGAGATGCCTTTCGTGAGAGACAGATCTTCTTTAAATGAAAAAGACTAAAATGATGTCTATGAGTATTTTCTTCGCCGAGAAATCTTCTTCAAAGGGACTTTTGATTATTTTCTTGAACTTTGCTGAGAGAAATCTTTAAGAATCCTTCTTTAAGAGAGAAACGACCTTGAACATTCTTCGTTGAGAGAAAATACCCGCGAAACTTCCATCTTTCGTAAGAGATTAATTCAAGATTTTTTTTAAGAGGGCTTCTTTGAGTGAACTCTCCTTTTTTGAGAGACTTTTAAGAACTGGCTTCAAGAAATCCTCTTCTTTGAGAGGCTCTTTCTACGAATTGAACTTTTGCAAGTCAATTGGAATTTAAAAATTCAATTTTAAGAGTGAGAATGTTTCCCTTCTTACGAACTTTCTCCTCTTTTTCTTGAGAGTCAGACTTTCTTCAAGTTAAAAGGGCTCATCTTTGTGGGAAACCTGTGAAAGAATTCTTCTTCAAGAGAACTTCGCTGGGAGGTCCCTTTTTGTGAACTCTCTTCTTTTGAGTGCGCTCTTTTAAGAGTGGACCTTTTTGAATTATTTTTTAAGAGGATATTCGAAAGACTTGCGCAAATAAAATAGTAAATTGAGATTTCCCTCTTGAGAGACACGTCCTTGGAAAATTTCTTCCTTGAGAGATATTTTTAACTTCTCTGAGAGGTTCCTTTTGAATGCTCTCCTTGAAGAACTTCTTTGAATAATTTTTTTTTGAGAAATTTTGTTTTGAGAGGATATTCGAAAGACTTCCGCGAAAGAGAAGACTACCTTTGACTTTTCCTTGACTGAATACTTGTGAGATGACGGTCCTTGAGAATTTTTTTCTTTGAGAAGTATTTTTAACTTCTCTGGGAGGTTCTTTTTTGTAAACTTTCTTCTTTTGAGTGGCCCCCCCTTTAAGATCTTCTTTAAGAATTATCCTTTAAGAGGGTACTCGCAAAAGGAAAGATTACTTTTGAGCTCGATTTCTTTCCTCCTTGAAAGAATTTTTTTTAAATGATCAGAACCCATCAGATCCTTGAGAGGTTACGTTTGTAATTTCTTTTTTGAAAGATACGTCCTTGAGAAATTTCCTCTTTGAAAGGTACTTTTAGGAAGTAGCTTTAAATATGTCATTGACGTTGAAACCATAAACTGAACTAAATTCCTAAATACGTCAAGTAAGTCAGTATTTCTGCTCCTGTTGCTTCTATTTTGCGTCGCATTCATTAACGACATTTTTTACCATTTTATAATTAACTAATTATACAGGGTGTCTCAGGATTAACCTATCAAATTTAAAAACCGAATTTAGGGCTTGGATATGACCTTTCGAAGAGTGAACTAGCGCTTTCTTCTTCCTATAATCATTCGGACTAGTGTTTTTTCTCTCTATTCTCTATAATTATTTGAACTAGTTCTTTCTTCTTTCTGTAATCATTCGAACTAGTGTTTTCTTCTTTCTGTAATCATTTGGGGGAACTAAAAGGAATGTAATTAGTAGTTTTAAATTGGCAAGCGTGATCTTAGTTGAACAAAAGCTTCGGGGAGTTCATGACTGGGCATGAAAGGACCATCTGAATATTTTCTGGGGAGTAATAATAAATAATATAGCTTCGGGGTAATGCGGTCACGAGGACGACCGGGTAGGTGAGATCTAAATTCAGTTTCCATTGACAGGGTAGGAATTGGTCACGGTTTGGAGCGCCACCCAAGCAGCGCGGAGACACCTCCGTCATAAGCGTGAATGGGCCCTTTTCGGCGCCAGAGATATTAGCCGGGCGGGTCGCTTTGATCGTCCGATTCGCACCCGCTCCCATGCACCCCTGCCCCCCCTATTACCAGCAGAAGCAACTTCGATACCTAAATAGGGGTAAACACGCTTTGTTATTTATGTACGACAAACCGGCCCGATTATCTGATCGAGGAAGTTTATTTCGGCTACCTATTTGAAAATATTTTGGGCACGTTCAAAAATGGGCTCTCGCCAAAGGAATTTATTCGTTTTTCCCCCTTTCGACGACGAGCGACCCGACACGACCGGAAGGTCGTCGTAAAACCTCTGCGTAGGTGCGCTTCGCACGTCGGTGGTGGTTCTATTGGCGGATGGCTTTATACAATTAACACATGTAATTATGTAGTTTCACCTCTTATCTCCGATCTCGAATTCTCACCTCGAAACAGGTACCCACTAATAGAGTCATAAGGCCGGCGGTGGCGGACGCGGCCGAACGCTCTCGGCCGAACATCTGCATACGAATGACCACCAATAGTGCTCGTAAACATGCCCTTTGTCAACACCTGAGATCTTAAACGGACAAAACACTTACCCCCTAGGAAATCCATCCCCATAAAACGTTTCTCCTTATTGTGTTTACACAATTTACTGTCTTTCAGTTTTTAGGTATTTTTATGGGGGGCCCCTTCTCTCTCTCTCTCTCCTCGCTTTTGTTCGAAGAATGTCGACACCACGTCTCAATGCGACCGCTGCCGTTATTTATCTTCGCCACCTTCATTCATTACTTAGAAACGCACACACAAACGAAGAATAATCTTCCAGGCGTTTGTCGGTGTTAATTAACGCTGCAATACATACTTCCACACAGCGAATGATCTATTTTGTTTTCCGTTTTGGAAAACGTTGGTGTACATAGCCAATCGATCTGAAATTAACATGAACAATAGGTACCTATGCTTATTCATCGTCCAAATTGATGCTTTCTTTGGCTATTGTTCGGCTACTTTTGAAAAATAATACTTGGCTTGTCGGAATGCAAGAGAACAGCACTAGTTCGAGTAATTCCTGAAAGAAGCGATCAGTAATTCGAATGATTGTGAAAAGAAGAAAGCACTGGTTCGAATGCCTACAGCAAACAAGAGCGCAATTCGAAAGTTAATAAAGCACAAGTTCGGATGATTGTTAAAGGACGGCATTAGTTCGAGTGATTCTGGAAAGGAGAGAGCATTAGCTCGAATGATTATATAAAAAAGAGCACTAATTCAAATGATTATAGAAAGGAGAGAGCACCAATTCAAACGATTACACAAAAAAGCTGACGAAGCTGTCGAACGACTGCGAAACGTTAGGTGTATAGTGCGCGATTTAGTGTCCGCTTAAAAGATTTTGTGATACAAATTTCATCGGACAAGAACGAACTGTAAATAAAGTTATCTTTTTCGTTCCGGTTTTCGTTCCGCTTCAGTTAAAGAAAATAGAATCGTTTCATTCACTCCATGAAGGTTTCCGGTTCGGTTCCGGAAGGCTACACGATTATGTTAATGCGGGTGTTCGAACATGTACCGAACCGAAGTAAACCGATATTTTCTTTTTCGGTTCAGCTCCGACAAAATAACGATTCTTTCCGGTTCCCGGTTTGTTACGTTCAAATCTCGCGCCAAAACATCGTGGCGATACAACTGCGTTTTAACACAGTTGGCTACACTGTCCCCCCTCATTTACATCGCTATAGGGGAAACCTGAGTGATGCGAACGCTCCATAGGCTATGAAGGCACCATGTGACCCATTGGTTATCGTCGGTAATTTTCGCGCATCCTAGCGACTTCTCCATCTTCAATCTGGTCGCGTCCTTTCTTGTTCGGAACACCGTGCCGGTTAGACGTAATTTACGTATGTTGTGAAATTGCGGCTGTGCCGGAAGATTAATTGACAGCGCCGATCATCCTTGGGGACAGTTTTTAATCTCCTTACCAAGCCTGGGACCCCAATTCTCTCAGGTAAAAAAAGGACGACATATGCCAGCCGCTAACAAAAATCCTTTCTTCTATATAGGCTTTTCTGTTTGGGCGCAAATTTTAGCGCAAGCTTATGTAATCCCCGCAAGGTTTCATGCGAGGGTTTCCCGTTTGTATTGAGTTTTGGTGCCACGACTAACTCCAGCTGTAGTCTGTCGTTCTGCGAGTAGCGTGGGTCCGCCATCTTGCTGCCAACGTTTCCCCTAGCCAAACCAGTTACCGGCTCGGACAGGACCACTAGATGGCGTGGTGACAGTCAACCTCACGGCATAGACGGTGCACTGACAGATATCGGTCGGGAGGTAACCATTTAAATTTATTGCGCATGCATTTTTAAGAGCGAATTAAGGCTTCTTTATGCCGATTTAAATAACAAATCGCTTTATTATTGAATAAGCAACCTCTTGTAATTGTGTAACGTGTTGTGTGTTCGAATTGTTTAATTAAACGCTTATAATATATGTTGTGTGTTCTTATTTAAACTACACTCACGCACACCAGTGAGTAAAGTCTCGCCTCTGATTATTATTGATTCATTTTCTGCACGATCTGGTCGATTGTAGACGTCGACTAATCGATTACGTTTTGGCTTCTGGCGCCCTTAATAATTTTACCACCTTTCTTCACTGTTGCTAGCTGGAGCTCAGCTGATACGGTCTCGTCAGCAGAAGCTTGTCGTCTTGTCAGTGATAAGTAACAGGCAAGTAAATTAAATTTAAAATTTGGTGACAGGTTTTCGGTTCGGTTCCGGTTCGAAGCCTTCAGGATTCTACTGTAGGAAGGGCCGTAGTGAAAGTTGAAGACTTTCCCCGTTTTCAACCCTTCTTACTTTGACAGCGTAATTTTAGTGAGAAATTTAACTAGTCATGTTAAACCATAATAAAATTTGGATAATTTAGAAAAACTAGAGTGAAGTAAGGGAGTTCGCTGCCACCACCGGAGTTTTAAGGGAATTCCGGAGCCTATTATGCTTAATTAAATTGCATGGCCGATTGATAACCCTTCGGAAGTAGGTTCTTTCGGGCTTGAACTGTGCAAGCGCGCATTATTTCCGCAAACTACCCTACCAGGAATAAAAGTCGTGAACTAGCTTAAAATAGGATATATTGAAGCTAATTTTGCACATGATAAAAACAGTAATACTGTTACGGTAATAATTTAAGTAACATGAGATAAGGGACGTAGCTTAATATAACAATACATTTATTAACAGTAAATTACAACTAATTACAAGTACAATTACTTACATTGTATCTGGGGCACTTACGGACAATTAGACTAGTTGACACTGACTAGAACTGTTCTAATTATGCGCTATCGTTCGATTTGTCGCCTTTTTATAGGGGTTTTGTTTCCGGGGTATGACGTCAATTGTTGCCTTGACATTTGTGCACACGGCTCTGCGTTAGATCTGTGCCCGTAGATGAGTCATAAGATTTTGCGCACGGCACCCGAATGAATCATCGCTGTGATATGTGCATGTGCATCTTCTGCACCGCGGGTGAGTCATACGTTACATAATTGCAAGTGAGTCATTCTTATGTTTATGTTATCGTCTTATGTTTATGTTACGCTCGACTGATTTTCAGCTGTACATCTGTGCTGGTTTTCTTATCCTAGTTACAATACATAAAAATTCCTACCTTTTAGGAGAGTAGAACGCAGAAGCAGAGAACCTCTTAGATTTTTCTTTCTGTGGTCTCGTTAGTTTCTTTCGGGGAAAGGAGTTTCAGACGTAGGGGTTTCATCTACACCTTCCTTTACACCCATACCAGATATTAAAATGGAAACTCTCGCGTAAAAACGGGTCGCGATTGAAGTTTAAAATTAATGAACTTCAATCAGAAAAATTGACATTAAATGTAGAGATCAGGAGCGTTCGTTTAAGGCGATCGTTACGTGGACATTATTATACCGAGGCTAGGCTAGCTGAAACTTTTCTCTCCCCTCGGCCATTGTTTACGAATTCAAAATCTTCCCCCTCTTTAATGCTTTCCTTGGGAGATGCTGCGCGCCGTTCCGTGGACTGCCATAACTTGCCCTCGGGGGCGGGGGTTGCTATCGCAAACGCAATTTTCTTCAAGAAATCCAAACATTAACCAAATGCCTATGGAACGTGTCATTTGCCAAAGGGCTTTAGGGATTGAGCTTGCACGGGGTTTTCTGTTGTTCGCCTTTTCTTGGACTTGTTCCGAATTCACTTCTTTTTCCGCCAAGAGGTTTTTAATTCCCCCCACCCACGTGCATCTTGGCTTCCCTCTTCCCCCTTTTCCCGCGCTTTTGGCATCATCGCTACTCTATGGTGTTTATGATTTACGGTTGGTTTCTTATAGTTTCATTGACTTCTCGTTTTGTTTACCGTATTGATTTAGTCACTTATCAAAAGGTTTTTCGTTCGCGTAATTAATTAAGTCAACAAAAGCAAGCAAAAACAAAAATAAATGCGAAATAACGAATAAACTTCCTTCTGGCGTCTTCTTCTTCTAGCTTCCGGATATACCGCGTCACAACCGCCAGCGACAAGAAGATCAACAGCAGCAGGCTCGAGAAAGTCCTTCTGTATAAGAAAGGACTGCTATAACGCAGTGCATCCGAACGCCAGAAGAAGATGGATAATGGCCAAGTTACGTCCAAACCACGTCCTTTTCTATCACCGTTACTTCCTTCCTCATTTTCACTGCCCCTTTCAATTCTTCCTGCCATCTTCTTCTAGCGATAGCTGCAAGAAAAATAACAACAGCGGCCGCCCCGATTAAGTCATTTGGTAAGAAAGGCTTGAAACGTCGACAAGAAAGAAAAACTGCCTGCCCCGTCCTTCTCTATTGTTACGGTATTAATTTAAGTAACATGAAATAAGGTTCGTAGCTCAGTATAACAAAACATTTATTAACAATTAATTACAACTACAAATACTCACATCTTATTTTGGGCACTTACTGACAAACAGACTACATGACACTCTGATTAGATGGTACACTAATTATGCCGTTCGGCTTGTCGCGTATTTATAGGGGTCTTGTTCCCGGGATATTACGTCAATTGTTGTCTTGACATCTTTGCACACGGCTCGACTTTTGGCTTTAGATCTATGCACGTAGATGAGTCATATACCTTGACATTTAAGATTTGCACACGGCACACGAATGAATCATACGCTTTGACATTTAAGATTTGCACACGGCACACGAATGAATCATACGCTTTGACATTTGCATTGGGATCTGCAGGTGCATCGCGGGTGAGTCATCCGTTACATAATTCTTACGTTTATGTTTCGCTCGACTGATTTGCAGCTGCACATTCTTTGGTGGTCTTCTCGTCCTAGTTACACCATCTCTGTGATTTCCTCCCTTATTTTTACTTCGTCGTGGCTTCTTCTTCTGGCTTCCAGATGTACCGCGTCATAATTTTCATGGAACACCAGCAGTAACAACATGGAGAACAACAGCAGCAGACTCGTGACTCGAGACCTTTTATAAAAAAAGGGCAAAACGTCGAAAAGTTGGAAGATTTGTGACGTGGTACGTCCGGAAGCCCAAAGAAGATGAAAGATGGTCACGAAGCCTTCTGGCTAAAGCCTTGCCCTTTTTCGTACCTTTGCTTCATAAGCAGTTCTTGTCACTATTCCCGTCTTCGTGTCCGAATCACCTCAGTCCTGTTACATCTTCAGTCGCCTATGTTTGATGTTCTTATTTCATATACCGTCCATGATCTCAGCTTTTCTTCTTTGATTTCTTGCACGAAGCAACCAAATTTCCTAAAAGTTTCATTCGTTCCTTTTTCATGGCATTGAAAGTCTTCCTGTTAATGCTTTCTCCCTCTTATTATCGCGTGAAGCCACTCTCTCTCTCTTTTTCTAAAGTCAGTCGAACTAGTGCTCTCTTTCTTCTATTGTCATTCGAACTGGTGCTCCTTTTTTCTTTGATAATTCGAACTAGTGTGTTCTTCTTTCTTCAATCTTTAGAACGGGTGCTTTTTTCTTTTTATCTTTGCAATAAATCAGTGCTCCTTTCTTCTATCGTTATTTGAACCGGTACTTTCTTCTTTCTGTAACCATTCGAGCTAGTGCTTTCTTCTTCGTATAATCATTCGAACTGGTGCTTTTTTCTTTCTATTGTCTTTCGAATTGGTGCTCCTTTTTTCTATGATAATTCGAACTAGTGTGTTCTTCTTTCTTCAATCTTTAGAACGGGTGCTTTTCTCTTTCTATCTTTGCAATAAATCGGTGCTCCTTTTTTCTATCGTTATTTGAACTGGTGCTTTCTTCTTTCTGTAATCATTCGAGCTAGTGCTTTCTTCTTCGTATAATCATTCGAACTGGTGCTTTTTTCTTTCTATTGTCTTTCGAATTGGTGCTCCTTTTTTCTATGATAATTCGAACTAGTGTGTTCTTCTTTCTTTAATCTTTAGAACGGGTGCTCTTTTCTTTCTATCTTTCCAATAAATCAGTGCTCCTTTTTTCTATCGTTATTTGAACTGGTGCTTTCTTCTTTCTGTAATCATTCGAGCCAGAGCTTTCTGCTTCGTATAATCATTCGAACTGGTGCTTTTTTCTTTCTATTGTCTTTCGAATTGGTGCTCCTTTTTTTATGACAATTCGAACTAGTGTGTTCTTCTTTCTTTAATCTTTAGAACGGGTGCTTTTTTCTTTCTGTCTTTGCAATAAATCAGTGCTCCTTTTTTCTATCTTTATTTGAACTGGCGCTTTCTTCTTTCTGTAATCATTCGAACTAGTGCTTTCTTTTTTGTATAATCATTCGAGCTGGTGCTTTTTTCTTTCTATTGTCTTTCGAATTGGTGCTCCTTTTTTCTATGATAATTCGAACTAGTGTGTTCTTCTTTCTTTAATCTTTAGAACGGGTGCTTTTTTCTTTCTGTCTTTGCAATAAATCAGTGCTCCTTTTTTCTATCTTTATTTGAACTGGCGCTTTCTTCTTTCTGTAATCATTCGAGCTAGTGCTTTCTTCTTCGTATAATCATTCGAACTGGTGCTTTCTTCTTTCTATTGTCTTTCGAATTGGTGCTCCTTTTTTCTATGGTAATTCGAACTAGTGTGTTCTTCTTTCTTTAATCTTTAGAACGGGTGCTTTTTTCTTTCTGTCTTTGCAATAAATCAGTGCTCCTTTTTTCTATCTTTATTTGAACTGGCGCTTTCTTCTTTCTGTAATCATTCGAACTAGTGCTTTCTTTTTTGTATAATCATTCGAGCTGGTGCTAGTCTGTCTATGATAATTCGAACTAGTGTCCTCTTCTTTCTATAATCATTAGAATTGGTGCTTTTTTCTTTCTATCATCTTTCCAAACTAGTGCTTTCTGCTTCGTATAATCATTCGAACTGGTACTCGTCCTAAGAATTTAATTTCTATCGCACGCAACCATAAGTTACAATGGGTAGAGTCACTTTCTGTTTTGACCTTTTTGGCCGAAGGTCTTCTCGTTGCAGTTCCTGGGTAATTATAGTTTTCGACCTGTTCTAATCTGGCTCCTCTTTTTGTTCTTTCCTTTGTTTCATCCAAGTTAAGTTTCGTTCTTCTTTCTTATGGGTGTTCTGATAATTCTGTAGGGCACGTCCTGATTTTATCTTTAAAGCAAACGCCAACTTGTTAATTTCTGTTGCTTGCATCTTTATTGTGTCGTCAATTCCTAGTGTAAACAGTAAGGGGCTCAGGTTGCACCCTTCCGCTGTTTTGAATTTTTCGGATTTCTCTTTTCCTGCTTCAATTTTAATCATGTTTCGGTTAATCCTCCTTCTCTTCAAAAGTCTCCTCCATATTTCTCTTGTTTTTAGTTCATCGAACGCCATCTCTTAGTTCTTTATTATATTTCACCATTCTTTCACCTAACTGCCTCGTTGTGCCTCTGTGGGAGTGACCCTGTATGTACTTTTTCTTCTTTCCTTCTAAGAACATGGGGGTGGCCTTCCACTTTGAATTGGTTCGTGGTTTTTCTTTCGGTAACATGTCACTTTCTTCTGTGGGACTAAGAACATTGGACGTGGCCTTCTACAAGAAGACTCCGATTTGAATTGGTTGGTGGTTTTTCTTCCTGCATCATTTCGTTCTTCATTGCCAGAAAAATCTTTATTTGTAATTGCAAGAAACAAATGAGCAGTGAACCTCCCGTTGTCCTTGATGTTTTCGTGGAAGTCATCGAATATCAAGCCTGAACCTTACTCCATCTTAAATCGAAGAATTTTGGCATTCGGATTCGACAGCATTTGGCAACAGGGCAAAAAATAGTAGCTAAGTGTTCCGCTCATTAAAGAACAGATTCTATTGCATTTTCTTCCTGGTTACCGTTGCTCATGGAATATTTTGCGTATTTGCAATTCCCAACCGGTGAAAATATCAAACCTGATTCTACGTTATTTATCCTTGAAGGATCCTACGATTAATCGGATTTTACAGTGCGTTGCGCTTCGCAGCGTGCTTTCTTTCTTCTCGGGGACCCCCGTCTTAAAAAAGAAATCTCCCGGCTAATACTCGTCGGAATACGGCGATAAATTCGCCGACGAATTAGGCCGGTATTTATACTTATTAAATAAAAGCGAAGCCGCGAGCCTTCGGTAATAATTAGTATTTATGAGCGCGCGTCATACATCGGATAACACCTAAATAAATTACTGAATTATTTATGAAGGAGCGGGCCGCGCGCACTTGAGTAACAAGTAACCTGACACTCCGATGCATCATCATTATGCTTAATGCGCGGGGCTACCGACACATATATCCTTTAATGAAGTGTCGTAAAGAGGTTATAGTTATCATAATTTATTTATTTTACTGGACGTTTTCTTGCTTGCGGAATAACGCCTCGCCGCATTACAGTCGTCGCGTCGCGTCGGTTGCTTTTCATTTCAACGGCGACGTTAATTATTATTATTTCCCCGACTTAAAATTTAATACTTAATAATAAAAGAAATATTTAAATTTCAATCGAAAATAAGAATTCTGCGGGAACTCCTTAAAAGTTCATTATCCTGAAAGCGAGCGGCGAGCGAATCTATTTAATGAAGTGAAATAAAAATGTAAGAAATCCGGCCCTGTCCGGTATGTGTTACAAATTCTTTATAATGCACCTAATTGAATGTTGTGTCGGTTCGAGTTTTCTAAGTCCCTGCTCACAGCTCAGGATTAAGATGGCATGATAGGGCTATCCGAGCAGCAGCAGCATTATGCGCCCTCGTTCCTCGTCCTCCTCGTCCTCGCCTCGTCCAGTAACGGATAGCCTCTTAGTCGCTGCTCTTTTGTCGGATGTTTACTGGCGCAAAGCTTGAGAACGAACGGATCTTCGAGAGCGTTTTCGCCTGTTATTTTATTTGTATCTCTCTTGATTCCTTTGTGTGCCCTCGCTGCATTCAACGCGGCCATTCCGGTGTGTGATGCGATGATTAGGTGTAATTTGTTCTCATGCCTCTTAAACTGTTTGATTTCTGATTGCGCGCCCCCTTTGTTCGGAATTAGATTTTCTCTTGTAACTTTTCACAACGATTTGCTTGCGTTCGGCTACGCGTTACGACTATTGTAATAGTATCTCTTTTTTTTCGTACAAAACTTTTGCCTTCCACTACATCTTCCGAACGTAATCACTAAAGCACG
Organism: Dorcus hopei; assembly: GCA_033060865.1. Taxonomy (NCBI): domain Eukaryota; kingdom Metazoa; phylum Arthropoda; class Insecta; order Coleoptera; family Lucanidae; genus Dorcus; species Dorcus hopei. Next base: position 25,628,740 of record CM065426.1, read on the forward strand.
GATTTAGGTGCATTGTTAAATCAAGTGTCGTATTTTTTGCCGGGCGTACGCGTTATGGTGAGATGACTCATGTCCGTGCTTTAATAATAATATAATTTTTTTTGCAAGTTCTTAAAGATACAGACTTTCTTCTGTCTCAGAAGAACGCTCAGGAAAGTTTAAATCGCTTTCATTACTTGCCAGGTCTTCTAATGAATACAAAAAAGGAAGCTCACTCTCGTTTTTTATCTCAAAACAGTCACATTTGATTATTTTTGCAAGGTCTTAAAGATACAGACTTTCTTCTGTCTCAGAAGAACGCTCAGGAAAGTTTAAATCGCTTTCATTACTTGCCAGGTCTTCTAATGAATACAAAAAAGGAAGCTCACTCTCGTTTTTTATCTCAAGACAATCACATTTGATTATTTATGCAAGTTCCTAAAGATACAGACTTTCTACTGTCTCAGAAGAACGCTCAGGAAAATTTAAATCGCTTTCATTACTTGCCAGGTCTTCTAATGAATACAAGAAAGGAAGCTCACTCTCGTTTTTTATCTCAAAACAGTCACATTTGATTATTTTTGCAAGTTCCTAAAGATACAGACTTTCTTCTGTCTCAGAAGAACGCTCAGGAAAGTTTAAATCGCTTTCATGACTTGCCAGGTCATCTAATGAATCCAAAAAAGGAAGCTCACTCTCGTTTTTTATCTCAAAACAATCACATTTAATTATTTCTGCAAGTTCTTAAAGATACAAGCTTTCTTCCGTCTCAGAAGAACGCTCAGGAAAGTTTGAAGCGCTTTCATTACTTGCCAGGTCTTCTAATGAATCCATAAAAGGAAGCTCATTCTCGTTTCTTATCTCAAAACAGTCACATTTAATTATTCTTGCAAGTTCTTAAAGATACAAGCTTTCTTACTGCTCAGAAGAACGCTGAGAAAAGTTCGAATTGCTTTCATGACTTGCCAATTCTTCTAAAAAAGAAGTTCACCCTTATTTTTTATCTCGAAGCAGTCAAATTTAATTTTTTGCAAGTTCTTACAGATACGGACTTTCTTCCTTCTCAGAAGAATGCTCAGGAGAGCTTGAATTGCCCTCATGACGAAACCAGTTCTTCTAATGAGTTCATAAAAAGAAGCTCACTCTCGTTTTTACCTCAAAACAGTCACATTTAATTATTTCTGCAAGTTCTTAAACATACAGACTTTCTTCCGTCTCAGAAGAACGCTCAGGAAAGTTTGAATCGCTTTCATGACTTGCCAGGCCTTCTAATGAGTCCAAAAGAGAGAACTGGCTCTCATTTTTTATCTCAAAACAATCAAATTTAATTTTCTTGCAAGCTCTTAACTATACATAGACTTTCTCTCTTCTTAGAAGAACGCTCAGGAAAGTTTGAATCGCTTTCATGCCTAATGAGTCCAAAAAATAAAACGCACTCTCATTTTTTAATCTCAAAACAATCAAATTATTTTTTTGCAAGTTTTTAAACAGACTTCCTCCTCAGAAGAACTCTCAGGAAAATTTGAATCGCTCTCACTCCTCGTAAGGAGTCCAAAGAAAACTCTCAACTCATTTTTTTTAAATAAGCACATGATCCCCTGCTTCTTCCTCAAATTCGTTTCATAGAAATGCACCTAAGTCCGTGCTTTAGTAATAACATGACAGGAAGATTCTTTTTTCAAGTTCTTAAAGATACAGACTCCTCAGAAGAACTCTCAGGAAAGTTTGAATCGTCTTCATGACTTGTCAATTCTTTTAATAAATCCAAAAGAGAAGCTCGATCTCAATTTTCATCTCAAAACAGTCAAATTCAATTTTTTTGCAAGTTCCTACAAAAACTGACTTTCCTCCTTCTTAGAAGAACGCTCAGGAAAGTTTTGAATTGCCTTCGCGACGAAGTCAGTTCTTCTAATGAGTCTAAAAAAGGGAACTCATTCTCATTTTTATTCCGAATCAGTCAGATTTACTTTTTCTACAAGCTCTTGAAGATACACACTTGCTTCCTCTTTCGAAGAACGCTCAGGAAAGTTTGAATCGCCTTCATGACTCATCAGTTATTCTAATGTGTCCAAAAAAAGAAGCTCACTCACATTTTCGATCTCAGTACAGTCAAATTTAATTTTTTCGCAAGTTCTTAAAGATGCAACAGACTTTCTTCCTCCTCAGAATGACGCTCAGGAAAGTTTGAATCGCCTTCATGACGAAGTCAGTTCGTCTAATGAGTCCTCTCGTTTTTTTATCTCAAAACACTGCATTTAATTTTTTGCAGGGAAGAAAGTGTGTACACTCTCTTGCTTCTCAGAAGAACGCTCAGGAAAGTTTGAATCGCTTTCACCACGAAGTCAGTTCATCTAATGAATGCATGAAACGAAACTCACTCTCATTTTTTAACTCGGAACAGTCAAATTTAATTTTCTTGTAAGTTCTTAAGGATGCAATTTTTCTTTCCTCTCAGCAGAACGCTCAAGAAACTTTGAATCGCCTTCATGATTTCTCAGTTCTTCTAATGAGTCCAAGAAGTAAAGTTCACTGTCAACTTTTATCTCAAAACGGTCAAATTAAGTTGCAAGTACTTAAAGATATAGATTTTCTTCTTGCTCAGAAGAACGCTCAGGAAAGTTTGAATCGCATTCGTGGCTTGTCAGTTCTTCTAATGAGTCCAAAAATCGAAGCTCGCTCTCATTCTTTATCTCAAAACAGGCAATTTAATTTTTCGGAAAGGGAGAACGCTCAAGAAAGTTTGAATCGCTTTCATGAAGAAGTCAGTTCTTCTAACGAGTCTAAAAACCGAAACTCACTTTCATTTTTTTATCTTAAAGCAGCCAATTTAATTTTCTTGTAATTTCTTAAAGATACATACTTTATTCCTGCTCAGAAGAAATCTCAGGAAAGTTTGAATCTCTTTCATGACTCGTCAGTTCTTCTAATGCATCGTTTCTCAACCTGGGGGTCGCGACCGCCAAGGGGGTCGCGGTTATATTAAAGGAGAGTCGCGAAAATAGCCTAAACAATAATGAAATCATTTTATAACGTCAGACAAGTATGTTCATACCCGTCGCTGTAAACGCAGAGACATAAAATTATAGGAGGGGGGTCGCGAAATATTAATTTTATTTATATTTACTCTTTGGGGGGTCGCGGAGCTAAGAAGGTTGAAAGTCGCTGTTCTAATGATTCCAAAAACCGGAACTCACTTTCAGTTTTTATCTCAAAGCAGTCAAATTTAATTTTCCTGCAAGCTCTCAAATATACAGACTTTCTTTCTTCTCAGCAGAATGCTCAGGAAAGTTTAAATCGTCCTCATGATTTCTCAGTTATTCTAATGAGTCCAAAAAAATAAAGCTCACTCTCATATTTTATCTCAAAACGGACAAATTTAATTTTTCTTGCAAGCTCTTGAAGATACAGACTTTTTTCTCCTCAGACGAACTCTCAGGAAGTTCGAATCGCTTTCATGACGAAGCCGGTTCTTCTAATGAGTCCACTCTCATTCTTCATTTCAAAGCAGTCAAATTTAATTTTTTTTTCAAGCTCTTGAAGATACAAACTTTCTTCCTCCTTAAAGGAACGCTCAGGAAAGTTCGAATCACCTTGATGGGACTTCTCAGTTCTAATGATTCCAAAAAAATAAAGCTCGTTCTCATTTTTGATCTCAGAACAGTGCAAGTTCTTAAAGATACAGACATTCTTCCAGCTCAGAAGAACTCAGGAAAATTTGAATCGCTTTCATGACGAAGCCAGTTCTTCTAATGAGTCCACTCTCATTCTTCATTTCAAAGCAGTCAAATTTAATTTTTTTTTTCAAGCTCTTGAAGATACAAACTTTCTTCCTCCTCAAAGGAACGCTCAGGAAAGTTCGAAGCACCTTGATGGGACTTCTCAGTTCTAATGATTCCAAGTATAAAATAAAGCTCGTTCTCATTTTTGATCTCGGAATAGTGAAAGTTCTTAAAGATACAGACATTCTTCCAGCTCAGAGGAACTCAGGAATCGCTTTCATTCTTCTAAGGAGTCCAAAGAAAACTCTCTTTTAAATGAACACTTTATCCTCTTGCTTTTTAATTCCTCCGCTTCTTCCTCAGATCGTTTTTGGTTCGTTTTTCACTGAGAAGTTAGAAGAAGTTCTCTTAAGAGCATAAAGTAGACTTTTCACTCAATTTTTTTTAAGTGAAAATCCTTCGTCCTCTTGCTTTATTGAGTTCTTTCGTTTAATACGTTTGTTTGTGCTTCTTCCTCAAATTACTTGTTTACTTTTTACTGAGCGGTCTCTCTTAAGAATTGCTCAGCGCTAAAATTTCCTTCACTAAGTTTTTTTTATAGCTTCCTTCCGCTTCTTTTTAGAATACTTTTTTCTTGCGCGGTTTTCGGTTCGTTTTTCACTGAGCAATCAAAAGAGGGGCTCCATTCGCTCAGTGTCTTACGTCGAAACCTCGTCCACTTACTTCTGCTACTTCCTCGAGTTTTTTTATTTTTTGGTTTACTTTTCGCTGTGCAGTTAAAATAGGGTTCTCCTGAGGGTACTCAGTTTTTTATGTGAAAATTTCATCCTCTTGGTGGATTCTGGGTTCTTTAGTTTAGCATTCGTGTTTCTGCTTCCCTCTCTTCTTTCTCAAATTATTACTTTTTGTCTTTTGTTTACTTTTCAATGAGCAATTTAACTTGAAGGCTTCCGCGGCCGTCGTCCATGTTTGAATTGGCTTCCGGTTGGAACCGCGTCACGTTGACTTCTTCTACTGCCGACGTTTCGTTCTTCATTGCAGAAGAACTTCCTCAGGGCTGCTGCTGCTGGTGGTGTTGCTGCTGCTTCTCGTTAGTCGTTGAGACTGTGTGGGTATGTCCGTTGTCGTGGTTGCAGTTAGAATGGGGTTCCTTTAAGAGGTCTTCACTCAGCGAAAATTCCATCCACTTGCTTCTTTGAGCTTTTCGCTCTTGCATGGTTCTAACTGGGGGCACTCAAAGCGTCACTCACAATCAGTTTCTTTCGCGAAGACCTCATCCTCTTGCCTCTTTGAGTTTCCTCGTTTCATATTTTTATCGCTTCCTTCTGCTTTCTCTTCGCTCTTTTTTTCCTACTTTTTACTGAGGAGCCAAAAGAGCCCCCCCTCCCCCCCAAGAGTCCAAAACAGTTTCTTACGTAAAAGCCTCATCCACTTGCTTCGACATTTTCGTCCCTTCCTTCCGCTACTTCCTCGATTTTCTTTGTTTGTTTAGTTACTTTTCGCTGTGCAGTAAAAAAATGGCGCTCCTTTGGGAAGCTTCTTTGGGAACTTGATCCTCTTGTTTTCTTGACTCCGTTCGCTTGATATTTTTGCTTTTGCTTTACTCTGCCTCTTCCTCAAATTCGTCTTGGTTTATTTTTCATCGAGCAGTCATTTCTTTTTATCAATTTTCGTCGCATTTGAAATAATTTCGGGGCCAGGCAGGATGCGCCGTTTACGGCATCTGGTTTTTATTGCTCGGTTTATTGTGGTGGTGAGTTGAACGCCGAATGCAAATTTTCTACGCCGTAGACACTGCTTACCTGTCCGACTGTAAAATTGAGATAAGCTGCCTCAGCAGGCAGTTATCTCGGCCCCGCTATAAATGAATTGAATAGGTGGCCAAAACAAAGATGTTTAATGTTTACCTGTCCAAACATTTGCCAGTTTACGATGCGATTCCTCAAAAGGGTAGTACCACGAAGCGGCGACAGCAGAACGCTTCCGAGAAGGAATCATTTTCGACCATTCATGACGAATAGGCACTACTTACCCCATCTGCTTAACGCGTCGATTACAAATGTTTCATTTAATTGTTCTAAGAGTATTTTAAACCTCGAATACATATTATTATTCTTGGCAAAATTGCGACTAATTTGAACCCTAATGAAACAGGATTTAGAACTTAAGGAATGAGGTAGTTTCTCCGCACCCCCTAAGAAGGATGTGTTGAGGTAATGAGGTATTTTCTTGGAGCTTGATTGTTCCACTGAATTCTTTATTAGCAACTGCATAATCAAATTAACGCTTTCTCTGGAACTGGAACGCCTCCATTAATAAACCTGATAAAAAATAATCAGTCATTACGACTGGCTTTGAACCGTCAAGCTCCTGGCATTGTTGCCAATTGCCTTGACGAATTAACAATTCACATTTACTTCGTTCTGAACGAGCGTTGTTTTATTAAACGAAGCAAATTTACGGCGGGTACGTAAAGATTGGTTGAAAATTAATAAGACGAGTGTCCCTGCTGCAATAAGTTTAAAAAAAAATGGATACGTTTCGTCTCGTTCTTTTTCTGTTCATGATTTACATCTTCTTGGTGAATGGTCGTGCGGTGACGGGAGTTATAAAACGAGGTAACTATAAGATTCGAATTTGCCGCCGTACTTGAAATTACGGCGCCAAATTCAATTATTTTATAGAAATGTTCGTTTCATATTTTTCAGTCACCGCGCCTCTTGATGCAATCAAACAATCACTTGGTATGATGCCTTCACTGCCCAGTGCAGAAACGATTCTTTTTAAGGCGAAAGTGTGGAATATCTTGCAGAAGATACTTGGCTTCATTTGGTGAACGACACCGAAGAACCCCCCCAATCAAAATTTAAGAAAGAAGAAAACTTGTATTGTAATTTTTTGTTTTGTTTTCAAATCTTCCTTCAGACTTAAAACATTTTCGAGAATAGTCGAGGCGACTTTTGATCGATAAAAACCCCCGACTGTCTCTCTCTTTATTATTAATAAAACATTATTGTGCAATTGAATGTGTGGTTTCGGTAAATGCCAACGTTATTTTTAAAACTAAAGGGCTGGGATCCTCCTTTCAGCTTGCAACATTTCTAATTGATATTTTATCTTTCCCATTTTAAATAAATGTACAGTGCGTTCATAAATAGTCGAGAGCCACGTGATTTCATTTGCTGCCCTAACAAGCTTACTGTTACTGTTGACAACTATTTCTCGTGTGAATTTAAACCTTTATTCCAATCCTGTTGCAATTCTTTTCCTATTGCGAAACCGATTTCATTAAGTGAGGAATCAGTTGATTCGACCTCGTTTGTCGAAGCCTTTTATAACTTCCTATGTGACGCCTATGACCAGTGTTACCAACGTGTAAAAAGCAGAATTGCCTCTAGAGTTAGTAAAGGTTCCCTTTTCAACGTAGAAAATCCCTAAAACATATTACTAGATTGAGGAATACATTTTTTTAAAAAGCGTAAAAAAATCATTAAAAACAGAAACGAAAGGCGGTCGATTTTACGGCGCAATTCTTAATTTAATAGTAAATTTAAAAAGAAAGAACGATTTGAAGAGATTTATGACAAAACAAAGAAAACAAAATACATAATAACAAAATACAATCAACTACAATACAACGCAAGTTAATAGATTAATTTTTTTTTCAAAAAGTAAAAAGAACGATGAACAAGCAAAGAAAATGCGGGGGGAAATCAACCGTTTTATGCGTTACATGAGCGAAGTACAGCGCCATCTAACGGGCAAGTAATGCAACTGTGAATGGCACCAAAACTAAATTTTTTTATTAAAAATAAAAACGGTCAAGTCCAAATTCAAACGAACAAGGAAACCTTTCTCTATTTGGGGGGGGGCAACTGTTTTATGCGTTACATGAGCGCAGTACACCGCCATCTAGTGGACAACTAATGCAACTGTGATTAGCATCAAAACTAATTTTTTTATTAAAAATAAACACAGTCAAGTCCAAACTCAAATGAACAAGGAAACCTTTCTCTATTTAGGGAGGTTCAACTGTTTTGTGCGTTACATGTGTGCAGTACAGCGCCATCTAACGGACAACTAATGCAACAGTGATTAGCACCAAAACTAATTTTTTACTAAAAATAAACATGGTCAAGTCCAAATACAAAAGAACAAGGAAACCTTTCTCTATTTGTGAAGGGGGGGTGGGGGGTTAACTGTATTATGCGTTACACGAGCGCAGTACAGCGCCATCTAACGAACGGGCAACTAATGCAACTGTGAATGGCATCAAAACTAATTTTTTTATTAAAAATAAGCACGGTCAAGTCCAAACTCAAATGAACAAGGAAACCGTTCTCTATTTGTGGAGGGGGGGGGTTAACTGTATTATGCGTTACATGAGCGCAGTACAGCGCCATCTATCGGACAGTTAATGTAACTGTGAATGCCACCAAAACTAATTTTTTACTTAAAAACGAACACGGTCAAGCCCAATCTCAAATGAACAAGGAAACCTTTCTCTATTTCGCGGGGGGAGGGGTCAACTGTTTTATGCGTTACACGAGCGCAGTACAGCGCCATCTAACAGGCAACCAATGCAACTGTGAATGGCACCAAAACTAATTTCTTACTAAAAATACAAATCCAAACCCAAATTAATATTGAACACTTCTTCTTGGAAAGAAAATCTTTCTCTATATTGTTACGGTAATAATTTAAGTAACATGAAATGAGGGACGTAGCTTAATATAACAATACATTTATTAGAAACAGTAAATTACAACTAATTACAAGTACATTTACTTACATTGTATCTGGGGCACTTACGGACAATTAGACTAGTTGACACTGACTAGAACTGTTCTAATTATGCGCTAGCGTTGGCTTTGTCGACCTTTTATAGGGGTTTCGTGACGTCAATTATTGCCTTGACATTTGTGCACACGACTTTGCCTTAGATCCGTGCCCGTAGATGAGTCATAAGATTTTGCGCACGGCCCTCGAATGAATCATCGCAGGTGGATCTTCCAACGCGGGTGAGTCACACGTTACATAATTGCGAAGGAGTCATTCTTATGTTTATGTTATCGTCTTATGTTTACGTTACGCTCGACTGATTTTCAGCTGTACATCTTTGCTAGTTTTCTTATCCTAGTTACAATATTTCAACTGTTTTATGTCTTAAATGAGCACCATACAGCGCCAACTATCAGAAAACTATTGTAACTTAGTTTTCTGATGGTGCTGTGAATGGCACCGAAACTAATTTTTTAATAAAAATAAACAGTGTCAAGTCCAAACCCAAATTATTGATGAACACTTCTGTTTGGAAAGGAAATGCTTCTCTATATTCAGGAATTCAGCTGTTTTTTACGTCTTAAATGAGCGCCATACAACGCCATCTATCATTAAACTCTGACTGTAACTTAAGCTTTGTTCGTATAGCGTGTAGCTTCTGACAATTTCGGACTAGTCAGAAGCATGCGCCGATCCAAGTTTGACATTTGATGCAGCTCTTGAAAGTGTTGACGGGCGAATATATTTGACATTTTCAAACTAGTCAAAAATGCTGTACGAACAAACCCTGTTACAGTTCATTTTTTTTCATTCCTGTTCTGAATACCCCCTGTATATGCATTGCCACCGTCCAGCCTTCATTTCTGTTCCGAACACGCCCTGTATATGCGAAATTCGACGTGTCGGATTATTCCTTGGACCGCGTCGTTGTACACATTGCAGTCAGTGTAGGAATACATGTATTCTTAAACTTTCGTTTTAGCATATTTCTATTAACAGGACATTCATTTATTTAAACAAATTCATTTTATATACGTAATCCATCCTTATTTGAGTTCAAAATCGCGTGTATGTGAGAAATTGAACGAATTATAACGAAGTTCTACTTCTGGACGCGTATTACGCGTGATCTTTGCCCTTTCAGCCGATTGGTTCCCACTGTTACTAAGAAAATTCCCCGGAGGAAAGATTAGAAGGTGTCTCGCTTGTTTATAATCGTTCCTTGTTTGTCAATCGAGAAATGTTGCGCCATTGTTAGAACGAAACTTGCCGTCTCTTGGGTCACACTCTCTTTTCGTAAATATTTTTATTTGTGCGTGCCATTACATCGAAGGGATGTTAGTGCATTTCTACGGCTAATTGCCGACTCTGATTAGACTCAGTTGTGAGACAGGAAAACCGCGTGTCCCGTGGTTTGTCCCAGCTTCGGTAACAGACCGAGGTAAGTTCTATACGCAGCAACTCTCGGTTTGAATTATGTGTTCGTTGTATTTTATTGCTTATAGGCTTTTATCGTGAGCTTCTAGCAAGAGCTATCGTTAATCCTAGACTTTAATCTTGGACCTATATCAAGAGTTATTTCTCGTTGGGTGCATCGCGAATTACGGCGTTGGAAGTTCCCTCCCTCGCCCCTCTACGCGGAAGCCGGCACACTACAAAGCGTCGCTGCGACATTGCCGCAAAGACACCGACAAACGAATCGGACATCAAAGGAATAAAGGTCGGAGCGTTATAATTTCTTTTCTTAGTTTTGAGCGATATTTCGCGGATTTAGTTTTTGATCCATTACTTTGGTTTTGCCGCAGTTAAACTTGCAACTTATTGCGTAACCGCCGGTGTAATTTAAATATGATAAAGTAGACGAGCGTTGACGCGCGCAAATAACCGGAGATTGTATTCTGTTGTATTCTGTTGCACTAGTTACGATTTGAATTATTTTAATATAGTTTAATGCGAAGTTCGGATCCGACCAAGTTGAATATGTTGTAAACGTTTGTGTTCCCCATATATTATTTATTTGTGTATATTCTTTTATGATTGTTGTTTGTGACTAAGTAAATTGACGTGTTCTGGATGTAACGGGTTTCCTTAATTTTCACCTTGTCCCCCTTTCAAAAAAAATTAAGTGGCGCCTATTTTCTTATGGGTTTTGGCCTTCGCGGTTTGGATTTGAACCCTCCCGTCCCACTGTAGCTGGCTGGCAACATTGGAGTAAAGTTTCGCTCCAATGTAAAACTTCTGCCTATCTACGCAGGTAGGTAGCAACCCTTAATTTGAATAGCAAACAAACTAATTATTTAATAAAATTTAAAAAAAAATAAACACTGTCACGTGCAAACTCAAATGAATGAACAAGGCAGTGTTGCCAACTCACGATTTACATCTTCTTCGTGAATGGTCGTGCGGTGACGGGAGTTATAAAACGAGGTAACTATGAGGAGAATGATCGGGGATGATTCGAATTTGCCGCCGTACTTGAAATTACGGCGCCAAATTCAAATTACCTTCTTCAATCATTTTATAGAAATGTTCGTTTCATATTTTTCAGTCACCGCGCCTTTTGATGCAATCAAACAATCACTTGGCGTGATGCCCTCACTGCCTAGTGCAGAAACGATTCTTTTTAAGGCGAAACTGTGGAATATCTTGCGGAAGATACTTGGCCTCATTTGGTGAACGACACCAAAGAACGAATTTAAGAAAGAAGAAACTTGTATTATGATTTTTTGTTTTGCTTTTGAATCTTCCTTCGAACTTAAAACATTTTTGAGAATAGTCGAGGCGACTTTTGATTGATAAAAACCCCCGACTGTCTCTCTCTCGTTTCCCTTTATAATTCAAATCGCGTTTCGAGCGTAAAAACGTTCCGAATTTCAAGATTTCTTACGGCAGATAAATTGGGGCGTATAAAATGTGACAGGAAGGGTTTATTTCAATCCGGCAGCTGAAAGCGCAGGAAGGACGACCACCGCGCGCCGCGTACGCATAAAGCAGGGCCGTTTTCCGAAATTTATTTTCCCCATCACGATCACGATTAATATTGTTACGTTTCTCACAGGAGCAATCTATGGGAACAGGAAGGTGGATTCTTGGGCAAATGTGGATTCATTACTCATTCCGGTGCGCCGCAGGATGAGAATCAGATCTACGCCGCCGGCCGTGATAACATCGGCAGTCGTTCTATAATTGGCGTTTATAATTACAGCCGTTTACAATACCGACGATTGTTTGCGGTCGTGATCCTCGTACTCGGTAGTAACGGGCCTCTACTTGTGCGGCATCTTCGGCTGGCCCGTTCCGGATTGTTTATATGCGATTCCTGCTAACGGAAACGGTACTGCATCTCATGGTGATCGGCGAGATCAATCTGTGACAACATCATAAAATCAAGTTTCCTTAAAGCCTACCACTCACGTTCCAATGATTCATTTGATGGGTCACATTTCCTGCAAACATTGTTATAAAATTGATTTAATTTGACATTCTTTCCTAATTAATTTTGATGATAAGTCGGCCTTATTCAATTGCAAGAAGGCGTCGTTTCCCCAAAGGTTTAAGGAACGAAGTCTCTAAACTGGAAACGGCGAGCACATTGGGTGGAACTCACATCGATTTGCCTTAAAAACGGCGTTGTCATTCAAGGCAACGTAAAAGCTTTCCGATAAACCTGCTGATGGAAACGTTACAAGGAGTTGAAGGTAAACCAAAGTTAGGAACTTGGCTGATTCCTTCGTCCTAAGTATTTTCTTCTTAAGGACTTTCTTCAATATTTTTTCCCCGAAGAGGAAAGAATATGGGGAAGATCCAAGGAACCTCGGGGAAGACAAAGCAAACGAATCGTAAGGTAAAAGTGGATGCAACGTACCCTCAACAGAATCGATCTCAAGGGCAGTGTTTGATGACCTTAACGTTGCAAGAAACAAAGCTCCAACACGACTTCCTCGTTTTCGACAAAAACTTTTCGAGTTTGATCCGTTAGAGTCAAACAGGAAATCCTTTCTCAAGACGATTTTAAATTTAAGGACCCAGGATGAATAGGATGACACCCCAACATGATATTCCTCGTCCGCTTTGGAAAAGCAGTCAAAAGAGAGTGGAAAGCTTTCCAACGAATGGATTTGAAAGTGATCGCACCTCCTGGTCTTATCGTTTCCGATTTGGGAGAAGGTAAAATTGCGAGACAAGATCCTCAGACTCGACTTCAAAAGCAGGTCCTCGGAGGGCCCGATTTTAAAAGCAAGTCCCTAAACGGGTCGAATCCACGCAAGACATTGAGGTTGGAAAAAGAAAGACAATAGAGAAAATGCGAGGAGATTTGGAGAAGGTAAGTAAAAAGAATCGAAGCAAATCCCTAAACGGGATTTCTCCGTATCTTATCGTTTCCGATTTGGGAAAAGGTAAAATTGCGAGGCAGGGCCCTCGGAAGACTCGACTTCAGAAGCAAATCCCTGAACGGGCCGAATCCATGCAAGAGATTGACGTTGAAAAAGGGAGGACAACAGAGAGAATGTGAGGGGATTTGGAGAAGGGAAGTAAAAAGAAGTCGACGAAGCCTTGATTTCAGAAGCAAATCCCCAAACGCATAAGAGATTGATGTTGGAAAAAGGGGGAGCTTTGATGAAGACAAGCAAAGAAGTGATTGTGATACGTCCTTAGAAGACTTGACTTCAAAAGTAAATCCCTAAGCAGATCCAGGGAGGTGAAAAATGTAGAAAATATGAGGAGTAAGTGATTGTGCTACGTCCTCAGAAGATTCGACTACGAAAGCAAACCCCAAACAGATCGGACCCCTGCTGGAAGAAAATCGATTAGCTTTTCCTAAACATCGTCTTTCCCGACCTACTTCTTTGCCAGACTTTCATAACTTTGTTGATTTCCCACTGGGAGAAAGATCGAAGAAAGAGAAGAATTTCCCACAGGTAAATATTCAAGAGGGGCAACAGAGATCCAACGTTTTCTTTATTTGACATACATGTTCTCTGATTGTCCAACAGATGGCGCTCGGTTCGATTAAATTTTCGCAAGTGCTGCAACGTCTCTCTCGACCCATTCCTTTATTCCTAAATTTAATAACTTTTTTTTAAAACTCTTATTTATGGACTTTCGCATTACCCCAAACTTGATTTTGAAAGAAATATAGTTGTATAAGATAAACAGAGATGGCGCCATTGTCATGAAGCGGTTCCAATTCTATTTTACTTTAGTTCAATTTTTTTGGTAGAAAAATGTCACTAAGGCCCAGTTGTGCAATGCCAGTTTAAATTTAAGCTGAAGCTTAAACCCATAACAACGATTATTTCAACAATTGCTGTTAAGGGTTTAAGAACTTCCTCACGGCTGCTGCTGCTGCTTCTCGTTAGTCGTTGAGACTAACTTGTTAAAACTTTTTAAATTGAATCGCTTTTTCTTAACTCAAAATAATGTCAATTCCTTTTTTAAAGAATTTTAATTTATTATCGAATTCACGTAAGTTGATCCCTGCGTCATCAATCACCGAACTTACAACCCACAAATATTTCAGTATTATTTCCTCGTCGACGGTGAATAAGAGAAAAGGATGGAGTTATGCTTTTCATGTCTGATGATTCAACGCCAGGCGCGCATAATTTATGACGCAGGGCTCTTCCCTTAGGAAAACAATAATATATGTATTTAATTAGCTCGTTAAAGATTTTCACATCATTTCAAATTTGACTTTGAAAAAAAAATATAATGTACTTCACTACTATAAACAGAGATGGCGCCACAGAAATTCGTTGTATAATTATTATTTTTTAACTCTTTTTTAAAGAATTTTGATTCATTTCTAATTATCTTGTTAAAGGTTTTAATTACTTTTTTAATCCGGATCGAGATTTCAACGTTGACTTTAAAAAAATATAGTTCTATAGGATAAACAGAGATGGCGCCACAGAAATTAGTTGTTTTTTTTTTAAAGAACCGTTTATACTCGGTGACTATTGAATGTATCGACCATCGACAAAGAAAACGATGTTCACCGAGCATGGGGAAAAGTTTTAAAAAAATTTACGTGCTTTAGTTTTCGAGAATTAATTAATTAATGAAAAAATATCCCCCCGAAACGACGATACGTCCCCGGTTAAGAAAAAGCAGCAGATGAACGAAACAACATTTTGCTTGAAAAAAATTTGGATAATTGATTACGGTCGAAAGCGACATCTCTCAGTTAACGTCTAACTTATCTGTCACGTTGAAAAACTGACGCTTGATTTGTACAAATTTCTATGGAGTTGTAAATATGTCATTACGTCAAAGTGTATTTATTTATTTATTTATTTTACAAGTAGACGAATGAAAAACGTCAACTAGTAAGCCGGTTGCAGTCCCTCCAGGAATGCGTTCAGAATCTTTACCTCCGAGAGCGTCTTGGGCGTGTAATCGCGTCTTTCTCACTTACGATTTTTAACGTATTTTGCGTCTCGCTCATTCGTTTTAAAATGTCTTGTCTTTACATTATTTCCATAACACCGTGCGCGACGCACAACTTACGCAGTTTCCTATGCTACCAATGTATTGGCTGTGCAGAATGTCACAGGTTAGCCGAAGCAAAAAATGAAAATTCGAAGAAGGACGAAGCTCTCGATATTGAAAAGAATGTAGAAAGTCTTTGGGCAGGAACATTGGAAACGCTTTTCTTGGAATTCTGAAGAAGACTGTGACGTACTGAATGTATGTTAAAGGATTTTACCCCAGAAGCAAAAGCTGAAAGTCCTCAGACCTCCTTCCTGTGGTTGGTTTTTCCCAACCCTTTTTCATGTTTTTTGGAGAAGATTTGTTTTGCAAAAGATTTCTTCCTGGAAACATTTTTTTGGGAAAGGACTTCTTTTGAAGAAGACCTACGCCATCGCTTAAAAGGTTTTTTTTAAGCGGGGAGCCACGGCTGAAGCAAAAACTGAAAATTCGAAGAAGGACAAAGCTCGAAGAGTCCAACACCGATATTCAAATGTGCAATTCGCGTTCTCCTCTTCGAGACCTTTCATTTGATGGGTCACACGACGTGTTTCGTTTCCTGCAACCTTGTACCATCGTGGAATAAGCTCTATTCGTCGAATAACAACTATTCGCCGAATATCCCTTAACGTTCTTCCATATCTACGTCACGTTATTCCAAGAATAATGTATTTTCAGTTTATACGACGATTGCAAAATCGGGCCTTTCTTGTCAAGAAAATCTTGATAAAAAAAAATTTACAAAGAAACAAAAGACAATCGATTTTCGAACAACTTTGGATTTTGTAGTTTTCCTTTATCGTCCATAGATGAAAGACAATCGATTTTCTAACAGCTTTGCTGTTTGCGTCTTTTGTACATACGTCATTTTTTATACTTTGTATTTTTTTCTTCTTTTTTTGTCAAAAGGCAAAAGAAGAAGAAAACATGAGATGATCGATTCTCCTCCAATTTCACGTTACGCTATCGATCGTTTTTTGTAGGTATGTACATATTGCCGAGATCTCAGGGATTTTGCAAATTTTTTCTTTCTGGCCCCACGTCGGGCGCCAATTTGATGCTGCGTTAAATCGTCACTTTGGGCGACAATTTAATTGCTGTGTGATCTCAGGGTATGTTGGACAATTCTTTGTTTGCTTGTTTTTTTTTTCGAGTATGTAATTAATTCCTTTTTTCTTATTTTGTTGATTTTCCTTTCGGCGGCTCTCGCTTGATGATGAATTTTTTTTGCAGTGTATCTTGTAGACCAATTTAAATTGTTGTAGAGTGTATTTTATGTGATAAATTGTAGATGTACATCACTCGCGAGCTTTTACATTCAAAATTATCTAATGTCGGAGTTGTGTGTATGTGTGTATGTGTGTATAATAAAGAATGTAGTAGAAGAAAACGTAAGACACTTAAAATAATTAATTTTCACAAACTAATTATTCGCAAGAAGAAGTTCAGGTTTTTAAAGAAAATTTGTTAACATTAGGGCGGGTTTTTCACAAAACCTTCCCGCAAAGTTTTACTCACTATTCTTCCGTACCGTTCATGCAATATCTGTTGTATTGTTTCTTGCCTAGTGCTTTCGCGCGGAGGCGGTTTTAAAGCGTGACGGGGGTCACAAGGTCACGCGATAACTAACACAGCGCCCTCACTTGTTTATTCTCCGAACTTCTTACTATAACCTACAGTTTCCTTTATTATCATTACATTATCCTACAATTTACAATTCTAAATTTAATTCCTACGTATTTACACTTGTTTCATGTGTTGTGGCGGCGATCTTCTCTTGTATTTCACTTGTTTTGCATTTCCGTTTTCTTTTCGTCGTCGAAAGAGACTAAGGAGAAAAAAAAACAAAAAGACCATCGACGCCTGTTCCCCTCCTATTTCATTTCATTCATTCTTCGTCGGAAGAGAAGCGTACGAAAGTTGGATTTGCTTTCTTCGTATTTCTTCCATTGTTCTTGTCAAAACCGTAACAAAAGACGGTCGATCTCATGGCTTCCTCCTCATAAAAAGAAGTTGAAAAGAAAGACAAATTCCGACGACTTCATAAATGAAGTTGGCCATAAATGCTGGGACGATGTTAAGCGTCGAATTATTATTTTGTTACTGATGTTTTATTTTTGCCAACCGTATACGGCGGCGGCCAGCAGAAGGTTGGGTTAATGTGAAATACTATTGAACAGTTTTGCTAATCCCTTTTGGATGTTGAATTTACACAGAATGGCGATTTGTCCGCGAGGTTAGGTTAGAGATTGAATTTTTGTTACGTTTGTTTTATTTTTCCTAACCGTATACGGCGACTTTAACGTGTAGGTAGGTTCGACCATGGCTCGGTTAGCTACAAGAGTGTACCCTAGCCTTAGTTACGAGTTGAATTCGTTTCAACCTCGGTCCGTGTACTGAGAGAAATTCGTTAATTGGCTCTTAAAATTGCCTGACTTTAAACTAGTCCGTTCGGACTTCGGTCCGTGTAGGATTCAATTGCATTTTTGGTACGGACGTTTTACTTTTGCTAAACGTATTAAAAGGAGAATAAAAATTACAGATCAAATTTCCAATTACTTTCATCTTGATATACATATACGAGTGTATTAAGAACGAATAACTCTCGACGAAGCAAAAATCGGAGAGAAACATGAAACGTACCAAGATCTCCGTTATCACCGGGCCAAGCTTTTACAAGTGACAGTCGTCAAACTGTTGTAGCGCTTTCAAGGGTTACTTGATGAACTTTTCGCGATATTACGCGAAGCATTTCAATGTTGCAATCTTCAGTATTGCGCGCGAGGAGTGCTAGGGTGTGTTACACACACCGGTTTACACATGGTATACAAAATTTAATGTATTAAAATTTCGCGTGTCTTAGTTCGGTGGATGTGAGGAGGGCGACGGGGCGGGGGGGTATAGACAAAAATGAAAAACGAGAAGTGTTCGTTGCCACACACTTCGGCGCATCGAATCAGGAATTCGAGGTGACTAACTAAGGGAGAGCCCGAGTCAGGTAAGTGCCATTCTAATGGTGCAATGACAATTTGTAAGGATGACAGGAGCGGGTACGTTACCGGGGGTGTTCGGGCAAGGAAGGAACATCTGTATCGCATCGGGCCGGAGAGGGCGCCGCCTCCAGGACCACACGCGCGCCTTTACACCATTACATTAATAAAGTTGTGTCGTTATTAATACTTATATACTTTTTCATACTTCAATCCCGCGGCTACAGTCTTCCGGCTCGTTCGAGGAAGGGAGGCGCGCGGACCGGCGCGAGAGCGCCACTGGTCGGCTGGATTCCGAAGCCGGCTAGGGGTTTTCTGACGTTGATTAATATTTAGGTTGGCCTTGCTTTGCTCCTGCCTACCGACTACAATAGCGTCAAAACAATGCTCGCCGATCAGGAAATTATAAGGTAAAATTATTTATTTGCCGGCCCGTCGATAGTTTACCTGTTGACTTATTGTTAATGGTAATGTCATTATGTTTTCACGCGTTTTTGTTCGCCCTTTTTAGATAACCCATGGATTCCCGGCTTCCTTTGTTGCCGACTTCTTTGTGGAAAACTTACAGAGTCAGCATAATATTAATAAAAACCAAGAACCTTACTTTGTGGTCACACGGTATAATCATTGCATGTCTACAATGGAATTGTTGGGACGTAATAATTCACTGGCCGGTATCTCCCCAATTTACCAATTCTATTATCGCTAATTAAGAGCAGATAGCCATGACATAAAGACCGGGGGGTTTTAAAGTAAGAAGATAAGAGAGACGATTAGCGTTTAGGGCGGACCACCCCTATACGTGTAGGTAGCAGTTCCATCTCTAACTAAGCTACTTACCGCTACCCTCCGTCTAGAAGGGCCAGCTTATAAATAAGTACATAAATTCGGACGGTCCAACGACCATCATGTCGTGCGTCGCGTCTCCGCGCAGGAAATCCCCTCGCCCACTGCTTGATCTTTTATTGTAAGCTCATTGTGCGCGCAGTTTCCAAACGAAAGATTAAAATGCATTAAGTTTTGTAATGCACGCGTGATTAGGCAAGCATAATGGGATGATATGGATGCCGTAACGAGGTATTATGGGATGAATGGGCGATTTTGAGCAGCAATTGTTCGGAGAGTTTTGACACTTTTACAGCTACATTTCAATCCATTATCTTCGGAAACTCAGCGCCTACCTGGATTTTTTCCGAAACTGTTACAATGATACCTGGGGCGTCGCCTAAATCTAAAAATCTCCTCTCTTCTAATTTGGTTGCAACCGTAAATTCTATTTTGTTGTACTTACCCGTTTACGTAAACGCAAGTTTAAATCCTTTGTTTTTTTTTTTAATTTCCTAGTTTTGATTCCTTTGATTTTTATGTCTAAAATATACGGCGAAGTAGGCGTAGCGTAGCGATCAGAAAATTTTTATTTAAAGTTAAAAGACGTTTCAATATAGAACTACAAAATGCTATGGGCATTCAAAATAGAAGAACGTTCTTGCTTTTTGTAAACTCTTCTAGACGAATTCAGTACCGTTCGTGAAAACTATAGCATTCAAAGTCTGTAATAGAATTATTATAGCATTTGAAATGTCTACAAAAACTATAGCATTTTAAATCACTACGGACGGCATTTTTAAAGCTATAGTTCTTGCAAATGCTCATTTCTACAGAATTACAGAATGCTATAGTCGTTTAGGTGTAGAATTACACAATGCTATCGGCCTTCAAAATATGCTATAAAGTTTTATAATGACGAATTCGGCACCGTTTTCAACAATTATAGCATTCAGCATCACATGTATTCTGTAGTAGAATTGTTATGGCATCTGAAAGAACTGTAGCACCTTCGAACACAAATGCTTATTTTTACTTTTGTTACAGAATGCTACAGGCGTTCAAAATCGTTGTTGTTTTGGGAAAATCTGAGACAGATTGAATTTCTTAAACGCAAATTTTTATTTTTGTCACCCAGGCAAAATTCTTGTAGTTCCTAAGAAATCTTTAAAAGTGCAGGAGCATATGCGTTCTGTAATAGAATTTGCTACCTACCTGCGTAGATAGGCAGAAGTTTTACATTGGAGCGAAACTTTACTCCAATGTTGCCAGCCAGCTACAGTGGGACGGGAGGGTTCAAATCCAAACCACGAAGGCCAAAACCCATAAGAAAATAGGCGCCACTTAATTTTTTTTGAAAGGGGGACAAGATGAAAATTAAGAAAACCCGTTACATCCAGAACACGTCAATTTACTTAGTCACAAACAACAATCATAAAAGAATATACACAAATAAATAATATATGGGGAACACAAACGTTTACAACATATTCAACTTGGTCGGATCCGAACTTCGCATTAAACTATATTAAAATAATTCAAATCGTAACTAGTGCAACATAATACAACAGAATACAATCTCCGGTTATTTGCGCGCGTCAACGCTCGTCTTCTTTATCATATTTAAATTACAACGGCGGTTACGCAATAAGTTGCAAGTTTAATTGCGGCAAAATCAAAGTAATGGATCAAAAACTAAATCCGCGAAATATCGCTCAAAACTAAGAAAAGAAATTGTAACGCTCCGACCTTTATTCCTTTGATGTCCGATTCGTTTGTCGGTGTCTTTGCGGCAATGTCGCAGCGACGCTTTGTAGTGTGCCGGCTTCCGCGTAGAGGGGCGAGGGAGGGAACTTCCAACGCCGTAATTCGCGATGCACCCAACGAGAAATAACTCTTGATATAGGTCCAAGATTAAAATCTAGGATTAACGATAGCTCTTGCTAGAAGCTCACGATAAAAGCCTATAAGCAATGAAATACAACGAACACATAAGTCAAACCGAGAGTTGCTGCGTATAGAATTTACCTCGGTCTGTTACCGAAGCTGGGACAAACCACGGGACACGCGGTTTTCCTGTCTCACAACTGGGTCTAATCAGAGTCGGCAATTAGCCGTAGAAATGCACTAACATCCCTTCGATGTAATGGCACGCACAAATAAAAATATTTACGAAAAGAGAGTGTGACCCAAGAGACGGCAAGTTTCGTTCTGACAATGGCGCAACATTTCTCGTTTGACAAACAAGGAACGATTATAAACAAGCGAGACACCTTCTAATCTTTCCTCCTGAGAACTTTCTTAGTAACAGTGGGAACCAATCGGCTGAAAGGGCAAAGATCGCGCATAATACGCGTCCAGAAGTAGAACTTCGTTATAATTCGTTCAATTCCTCACATACACGCGATTTTCAACTCAAATAAGGATGGATTACGTATATAAAATGAATTCGTTTAAATAAATGAAGGTCCTGTTAATAGAAATATGCTAAAACGAAAGTTTAAGAAAAATTACGGGTATTCCTACACGGACTGCAATGTGTACAACGACGCGGTCCAAGGAATAATCCGACACGTCGAATTTCGCATATACAGGGCGTGTTCGGAACAGAAATGAAGGCTGGACGGTGGCAATGCATATACAGGGGGTATTCAGAACAGGAATGAAAAATGGACTGTAACAAATTAATCTAACATTTAAGGTATCTATAAAAACTATAACATTTGAAACCACCACATAAAAACAATAAATTTGTGAAAGCTACGACATTTTTAAAGCTGTAGGTCTTGCAAATGTTTATTTCTGTAGAATTACAGAAGAATGCTATAGACGTTTAGATTAGAATTACGAAATGCTAAAGGCATTCTAAACAGAAGAAACTTCTTATTTTTGCAAACGCTTACTGACGAAATCAGTACTGTTTGCAAAAGCTACAGCATTCAAAGTCTGTAATAGAATTAATATAGCATTTGAAGTGCCTAAAATAACTACAGCGTTTTAAACGACTATAAAAACAATAAATTTGTGTAAACTACGGCATTTTTAAAGGTATAGTTCTTACGAATGCTTATTTCTACGGAATTACAGACGTTTCAATGTAGAACTACGGAATGCTATGGGCATTCAAAATAGAAGAACGATCTTACTTTTGTAAACTCTTATAGACGAATTCAGTACTGTTTGCAGAAACTATATAGAATTAATGAAGTGTCTACGAAAACTTTAGCGTTTTAAATCATTATAAAAATAACAGATTTGCGTAAACTACAGCATTTTCAAAGATATAGTTCTTGCTTATTTCTACAAAATTACAGAATGCTATGATGTAAAATTACAGATACTATACGCATTCAAAAGAGAAGCAAATTCTTATTTATTGTAAACTTTTATATGACGAATTCACCACTGCTTTCGAAAACTATAGCATTCAAATTCAGGATCATTCACATGCATTCTGAAATAGAATTGTTATAGCAGTTTAAACAACTGAATAGGCATGCTTACTTTTATTACAGAATGTTACAGGCATTCAAAGTTGTTGTTGTTTTTTTTTTAAGAAAGCCTTATAGATTCAACAGTTTTAGGTTTATCTATAGAATGCTATAGGTGTTCCTTTTAAATAGAAGTAAAAGCCCTGTCGCTTTGTAAATTATTGTAGATTTAACACAAGGGATAATTCAATACCCATTACAAAACTGCAGCGTTCTAAAATGCTATATCTTTATTTCTGCTGTATTTCTACTTTATAGATTCTTATAAATGCTATAGACGTAAACGCTCATTTCTACAGAATTATAGAATGCTGTAGTCATTTAGATGTAGAATTACAGAATGCTATAGGCATTCATAATGGAAGCAAAATTTGATTCCTTTTTGTAAACTCTTTTAAACGAATTCAGTGCTGTTTGCTATAACTGCAGCATTCGAATTCAATATCACACGCATTCTGTAATAGAACCGTTATAGCATTTAAAAGAACTGCAGCGACCTCGAACACAAATGCTTATTTCTACTTTTATTACATACATACGCATTCTGTAATTAATACTGATTTTATTTTTTTAAAACTATAGCATTTTAAATTACTATAAAAATAATAATCAATCTGTGAAAACCATGGCATTTTTTACAAGTGCTTATTGCTACAGAATTATAGACTGCTATAGACTTTCAAAGTAAGACATTCTATAGTAGAATTATTATAGTATTCGAAAGAACTGTACAATCTTGGAACCAAATGCCCGTTACTACTTTTACTACACAATGCTACAACCATTTCTTGTAGAATCTTGTAGATTTCATTCGAGAAAGCTAATTTATAAACTTTTAAAGCTACAAAGTTCTTGCATATGCTTATTTCTACATAATCACAAAATGCTACAGACGTTTAGATATAGAATTACGCAATGCTACAGACAATCAAAGTATAACTCTTATGGCCGAATTTAGTACTGTTTGCAAAAGCAAAAGCAAAAAGCAAAAACAAAAGCAAGTCTGTAATAGAATTCGTGTAGCATTTGAAGTATTTACAAAAACTATAGCATTTTAAATCACTAGAAAAATAAGAGTTTGAAAACTACGGCATTTTTTAAAACTACAGTTTTTGCAAGTGCTTATTTCTACAGAATTACGAAATGCTATAGACGTTTAGGTGTAGAATTATACAATCCTATCGGCATTCGAAATAGGAAAAAAATTCTTATTTATTATAAACTTTTATAATGAGGAATTCGGCAACGTTTCCAAAAATTATAGCACTCAAATTCTGTATTCTGTAATAGAATTGTTATAGCATCTGAAAGAACTGTAACACCTTTGAACACAAATGCTTATTTTTATTTTTATTACAGATAGATTGAATAGTTTGCAAAACTGTAGCAATCAACTTTCTTATTTTTGTTACCGAAGCAAAATTCTTGTACTTTTTTAGAAATCCTTAAAAGTACAGTAGAGAAAAAAAACGGTTTTTTGAAAATTATTTCCATTTCAGCAGCATACGCATTCTGCAATAGAATTAATGTAACATTTAAGATGTCTATAGAAACTATAGCACTTTAAACCGCTATAAAAACAATAAATTTGTGAAAGCTACGGCATTTTTAAAGCTGTAGTTCTTGCAAGTGCTTATTTCCGTAGAATTACAGAAGAATGCTATAGACGTTTAGATTAGAATTACAAAATGCTATGGGCATTCAAAACAGAAGAAACTTTTTACCTTTGCAAACGCTTATAGACGAATTCGGTACTGTTTGTAAAAGCTACAGCATTCAAAGTCTGTAATAGAATTAATATAGCATTTGAAGTGTCTACAAAAACTACAGCATTTTAATTCACTATAAAAATAATCAATTTGTGAAATCGACGGCATTTTCAAAGCTGTAGTTCTTATCTCTACAGAACTACAGAATGCTATGGACGTTTAGCATCTAGAATTACTGAATGCTGTAGGCATTCAAAATAGAAACAGATTCTTATAGACGAATTGTGTACAGTTTGCTATAAAACTATGGCATTCAAAGTCTGTAATGTAATTAATATAGCATTTGAAGTGTCTACAAAAACTATAGCATTCTGGATCACCATCAAATCATAAAGTTTTGAAAATACGACGTTTTGAAAGCTACAAGTTTTTGCAAATGCTTATTTCTATAGAATTGCAGAATGCTGTAGGCGTACAGGCATTCAAAATAGAAGCAATTTTTTTTGTAAACTCTTATAGACACATTCAGTGGTGCTTGCTGAACTGTAGAAACTATAGAAACATTTTGTTGTGTTTTTTTATTGTCCAACTTCGGACTTATAAAACGAAACGGTTTCAAAGCGAAATTCGTCCTTGCTCCACCAAATAATTAATAAAAAAATTAAAAAAAAAAAACGAAAGAACCGATTTTTAAATTTTTTATTATTATTTTTTTAATTGACAAACAAACTTGGGCTAGGAAGAAGGTAGACTCAGCAAGAACTCGCTCAACAATGGAAGAAAGACTGGTTTTAGAAAGAAGCCACTGAGCAATTCAAGAAAGCAGACTCAGAAAGATTTCACTCAACAATGGAATGGAATATAATAGACTCGGAAAGAAGTCACTCAACAATGGAAGAAAGTAGACTCAGAAAGAAGTCACTCAACGATAGAAGAAAATAGACTGAACTGATACCGAAATCGGTCGCAGACAGTTGCTATCGGTGCTTCTGTTTCTGATTATTTAGAATTATCGCAAGGTATGCCTCAAGGTTCAATCTTGGCACCCTTATTATTCAATATATTTACCAGCAGTCTTTGTTTAGCTGACGGCATTCAATTATTCTATTCTTCTCGTCAAGGAGCGCTTTGGTTGCCTTTCATGATGTTAATGCCGACCTCACTTCTTTTTTAGACTACTCTCTAGAAAGCATTCTTTAATTTATTAATCCCTCTAAGTCATGTCTTAACTGGTTTGATGGAGAGACTGCGCGTGCACGTATTAAATTTTGATTTGTTTTAATATCGACGGCACAGTACTATCTCCTGTTGAAATTGTTAGAATTTACGTTTTTCTGAACACATCTTCGAGTCTGATATTAATTTATGCTAATCAAGTCTTAAAAAAAAACTACATGTATGAAATAGTGGCGTAGAAACGGCATTCTGTACAGAAATTTGTTCGTTTTTGGTTTTAAATAAAACGCAGTTATAAGCAAGTACGACGAAATGTGACGAACAAGCTTGGAAAAACTTAAAAGAAGATCTCGGGCTCGACGCAACCAATTAACATCCGGGCAACATACCCGTCTCCTTTTTAAATCCAAAACAAATACCGTTTAATGAAAAATTTATACAAAGCGAGAATAATTCTCACTGCGGTCTGTTTGGCAAGCGAACGGTCATACGACTCGCGAAATTTTCGCTCGGCTCGGCGTTCGACGTGAACGGTTCGCGGGCCTTTAATATATTACTTTCCCTGGCTGGCTTTTTTTTAAGTCCATTTACCTGCAGAATAATTTTAATGTTTTTAATAAGTTTCACTTTTAAATTTGCCTTTAATTCGGAGCAAAAATGGCAGCGAAATTTAATAATAATAATAATAACAGCAATAAAAATAATGGACAGTTGGTCTAAACAAAATTGGACAGTCCACATTGTTATTAAAAAATATTTTTACGAGAATGATTTAGGTTTGCCCCCAATTTCAAATTTACCGCCCAAATTGGAGCCGAAATGGCGCTGCATTTTGCAGGAGTTATAAAACCTGAGGACTTTAGTTACTATTGCTTTCTGACGCTAACTTCTTCTTTTTTTCGTATTTCGTCGTCTTATATTCGCAAAGATTTTTATAGAGATATGTTGGGTGCAGTAAAGGAAGAAGAAGAAGAAGAAGAAAATGGAAAGGAAAATAGTGGGGATAAAACTAGGACTAAATATAACAGAGGAGCAAAAAGAAATAGAGGATAAATTGGGAGGAGAAAAAGTAGGAAAGATACGGAAAGATTTTTGATAGAGATATGTTGAGTACAGTAGAGGAAGAAGAAGAGAATGGAAAGGAAAATAATGAGGACAAAACTAGGACCAAATATCTAACAGAGAAGCAAAAAAATAGAGGATGAATTGGGAGGAGAAAAGATCGTAAGGTGTATGAAAGGACAAGACACGTAATGATAAGAAAACCGAAGAAGAAGAATAACAAAATGGATTCCAGTACGACCAAGAAACAAAGGAAGACCAAAAAGACGACAATTCAAAAAAGATTAGGATTAGCGTTAGCCAAAAGCCTAATTTATTATATATATATATAATTTCTTCTATTTTTCTTCTTTTTTCTTCCTTCGTTCTATAGTTTAGTCTTCTACAGAAAAAAAGAATTGTGGTTTCTTGAATTTATTCGCAAACATAATCTCAGTCTTTCTCCTTTCTTCAAACGTCTGTGTTTTTCTTTCGTTTTCTTCACAGGTGTGTGTTACTTTCGTTGAGTAACTTCATTGCGGAGAGACGTTTCAGTCTTTTCCTTATTACTTTGAATTTCCGTGATTTCTCTTCTTACGTTCTTCTTCACAGGTGACTTTCTTCATTCCTTCTTTCTACATTTTGCATTTCCAAAGAAGAAGCTGTTTGAATTGAACGCGACAGTTTTGCTTATTCCGGTAAATGTAACTTTCTTTAAATCGATACGGATTTTTCTGCGTTCTGTTCTTCACAGACGTCTTTCTTTCTTCTTTCTTTCAGTAGCCTAATTGTGAACGAATATAATGAAAGTTTCGGTCTTTTCGTTCTTGCTCGGAACTTACGCGAATTTTCTTCTTGTATTCTTCTTCCCAGGTGACTTTCCTTCTTTCTTCGTTCTGCATTTTGTTTTTCCAGAGAAGTAAATGTTGTAGTTTTTTTTTTTTTTTAATTGAATCCGACAGTTTTGTTTATTCCGGCAAACGTAACTGAAGTCTCTCAGTCTTTCTTCTCTCTTTAAACTTTGTGTTGTCGTCAAATTTAAATTTAAATTATGCCTTGTCTCTTACTTACCACTGACAGATGACAAGCTTCTGCTGACGAAACCTATCAGCTGTTCCCCAGGCTAGCAACAGTGAAGAATGGGGCGGGTTGATTAAGTTGGTAAAATTATTAAGGGGCGCCAGTTAACTGTTCACGAGAAATGAATAAAATATATGCCGATCGATTCGCAAAACGTCAGATTAAATTAAGTTGGAAAACCTAACCCTTTGACAGCGCGTCCAGCCATGCGTCAGGGTCAACGTTACCAACCGAAGCGCGGTGGTCGGTGGGTAGTTACGACGCCCTCTGTCGATCGCGGGAAGCGTCGACAATCTGGTCCAAACTGGATACGCTGGGATCGTCAAGATGGCTGATCAGGTTTCCACGATCGGGTCACGGTACATTCACAGGGCAGGAGCGCCTCCGGAGAACTAGGTCTAGAAGCCTGGACTAAAAGCCTGCGCCAGAAAACTGCGCCCAAACAGAAAAGCCTGAATGTAAAGGGAAAAAGGTTTCGTTGGCAGCCATGTTGATACACGCCAATGCACTTTTTACATTACCTGGGGCTAATAAGTTCCCAGGCTTGGAATTGGAGTTAAAATTATCCCCAAACGTGTTCGATGGTGTCACGAAATCTTCCGGCACAGCCGCAAATGAGTTATTCCTCCCAAAGAGCAAGAACTCCGATAATTTTATTATGCACGTAAAACACGTCTGACTTGCAACACACTTCGAACGAGAAAGGACCTCAACTAGGCGAAATTGTCGCAGGCGAAAGTTGCTAGGATACGAAACCGAAGACAGTCACGTGGTGCGTCATCCACCAATAGACATCGAAGACTATCGAAAGCGGGCCAGTTAAACGTCTAGATTCCGCGTTTTCTTTGGCGGGAAATTCGAATCGTAGCAGTGTTCTTCACCGATGTCTTTCTTCCTTCTTTCTTTATTTGAGTAACGTGATTGCGGGCAGATACAATGAAAGTTACGTTCTTTTCCTTCTTGTTTAGAATTTCCTCGATCTTCTCAGGTGACTTTCTTCCTTCGTTCTACATCTTGTTTTTCCAAAGAAGAAAATATTGTTGCTTTTTTAATTGAATCGGACAGTAACTTCTTTAAAGTTTGCGTTCTTCACCTTCACGTTTCGAATTTCCTCGATTTTTTTTCCGATATTGCTACCTACCTGCGTAGATAGGCAGAAGTTTTACATTGGAGCGAAACTTTACTCCAATGTTGCCAGCCAGCTTCAGTGGGACGGGAGGGTTCAAATCCAAACCGCGAAGGCCAAAACCCATAAGAAAATAGGCGCCACTTAATTTTTTTTGAAAGGGGGACAAGGTGAAAATTAAGAAAACCCGTTACATCCAGAACACGTCAATTTACTTAGTCACAAACAACAATCATAAAAGAATATACACAAATAAATAAAATATGGGGAACACAAACGTTTACAACATATTCAACTTGGTCGGATCCGAACTTCGCATTAAACTATATTAAAATAATTCAAATCGTAACTAGTGCAACAGAATACAACAGAATACAATCTCCGGTTATTTGCGCGCGTCAACGCTCGTCTACTTATATCATATTTAAATTACACCGGCGGTTACGCAATAAGTTGCAAGTTTAATTGCGGCAAAATCAAAGTAATGGATCAGAAACTAAATCCGCGAAATATCGCTCAAAACTAAGAAAAGAAATTATAACGCTCCGACCTTTATTCCTTTGATGTCCGATTCGTTTGTCGGTGTCTTTGCGGAAATGTCGCAGCGACGCTTTGTAGTGTGCCGGCTTCCGCGTAGAGGGGCGAGGGAGGGAACTTCCAACGCCGTAATTCGCGATGCACCTGTACAAACCGGATCGAATTCAACTTCCGTAGACTCTTGGTGAAAACCAATATCCAACGAGAAATAACTCTTGATAAAGGTCCAAGATTAAAGTCTAGGATTAACGATAGCTCTTGCTAGAAGCTCACGATAAAAGCCTATAAGCAATAAAATACAACGAACACATAAGTCAAACCGAGAGTTGCTGCGTATAGAACTTACCTCGGTCTGTTACCGAAGCTGGGACAAACCACGGGACACGCGGTTTTTCCTGTCTCACAACTGGGTCTAATCAGAGTCGGCAATCAGCCGTAGAAATGCACTAACATCCCTTCGATGTAATGGCACGCACAAATAAAAATATTTACGAAAAGAGAGTGTGACCCAAGAGACGGCAAGTTTCGTTCTGACAATGGCGCAACATTTCTCGTTTGACAAACAAGGAACGATTATAAACAAGCGAGACACCTTCTAATCTTACCTCCGGGGAACTTTCTTAGTAACAGTGGGAACCAATCGGCTGAAAGGGCAAAGATCACGCATAATACGCGTCCAGAAGTAGAACTTCGTTATAATTCGTTCAATTCCTCACATACACGCGATTTTGAACTCAAATAAGGATGGATTACGTATATAAAATGAATTTGTTTAACTAAATGAAGGTCCTGTTAATAGAAATATGCTAAAACGAAAGTTTAAGAAAAATTACGCCGGCGAAATACGGGTTTTCCTACACTGACTGCAATGTGTACAACGACGCGGTCCAAGGAATAATCCGACACGTCGAATTTCGCATATACAGGGCGTGTTCGGAACAGAAATGAAGGCTGGACGGTGGCAATGCATATACAGGGGGTATTCAGAACAGGAATGAAAAATGAACTGTAACAATATTCTTCCTTTTTCCTTTTTTCTATATTCTGTTTTCCCAGAGAAGAAACTCTTGTAGTTTTTTTAATTGAATCCGGTAAGCGTAACTGAAATCTTCTTTGTTTAAACTTTGTGCTCTTCACAGATGTGCTTCTTTTTTTCTTTGAGAAGCTCGATTGGGGGCAGACTCAAAAGTTACATTCTTCTCTTCGATTTGAATTTCTTCGATTTTTCTTCTTCTTATATTGTACTCGGGTGACTTTCTTCTTTCGGTTCTTCCAGAGAAGAAAGTATTGTAGCTTTTTGAATCGAATCCGACAGTAGTTTTGTTTATTCCGGTAAGCGTAAGCGAAGTCAGAGGCTTCCTTGTTTCTTTAAATTGATATGAATTCTTCTGTGTTTTTCGCGGATGTCTTTCTTTCTTCTTTGTTTGAAAAGCTTGGTCGCGGACAAATATAATGAAGGAATTTCCGCGATTTTTCTTCTCATAGATATTCTTCATCACGGGCGACTTTCTTCTTTCCTTCCTTCCTTCATTCTTTCTTTATATATTCTGTTCTTGCAGAGAAGAAATGTTGCAGTTTTTTTTAATTGATTGGACAAAGTAATCTCAAAATTTTATACATTCGGGTGAAGTCTTAGAATTCTCTTTGAATTTCTATGTTTTTCCTTTCAGTTCTTCGCAGATGTCTTCTTTCTTCTTGCAGAGAAGAAATGTTGCAGTTTTTTGAAATGATTCGCAAGAACATTTCCAAAATTTTGTTCATTCATTTGTTTCTTTAAATTTCTATGGTTTTTTTTGGAGTTCTTCGCGGATGTCTTTTTTCTCCTTCCAGAGAAGAAATGTTGCAGATGTTTTGAATTGATTCGCCAAAGCAATCCCAAAATTTTGTTCCATCCTTGTTCATCCTTGCATTCGACGTACGTAATTCTAAGAAAACATACCTACGTCAAATTGGTACAAGTACAAGCAAATAGTTTATTCTCTACTTTTATTGGTTTGCGTTAAGCTTGCCATTTCAATGGGGTTTTAGTTTAGCTTTCCGTCGTTTATTTATTTATTTATTTTCAAACCTGCCACTCTCCCAATAATTGCGACAGGTAAAAATTAATGCCTCGAGTGCTAATGTTAAATGTTTGTGTTTTCGTTGTTAGACTCGAACGGTCACTCGAACGGTTTGTTTGGCCTCTTAAACGGGCCCGAAGGGAAGAAGTGACATCGCGCGAACAAGCCAAAACAAAACGCGACAATCCGTAGAGCACATATTTGCCCAGGATATTGACAACGGCCCCAGCTGGATGGTTTTTTTTTGTTTCCACCTAAATCCCGTGTGTGTCTGGACACTTCGGGAATGTCTTGTGCTAACAAGTCGCGGCGCGGAGGTCAGGTAAATGGTACGCTGTGCCAACCGGTGGACAATGAGTGGAGAGTCGAAAAATGACGGATTATCTGGTTTACGATTGTTTGACACGTCCGGGTGCTCGTTGGAAGGAACTTTTGATTTGTTTGCGTTCGGCCAAAATCAGTTCCCGAGCAAAAGACGAGGAAGGGAAAACCGTCCATTACCCAATTCGTCCCCAAATTAATCACATGCAGCACAAATACATACGGGACCAAACAGTCCACTCACACGTTGTGCAAACACCAGTGCAGGCCGGCCGTAAATGTGCGCTGCCTATGTATATGTATATTATGTATGTGTGTGTGTGTGTGTGTGTGTGTATAACAAGTAAGAGACGTTCTCTTTATTTTACGTGTAAATGAAATAAAGTCCCATGTGTCACGTCGCCGTCACGTCATTGTCTTAAGGTACGCCTCAAGATAAACCATTGCGTTTCGTCGTCAAATATTTGCCTTACAATAACGTTCAGTTAGCGTGTGGAGGTGTCCAGGTCTATTTCTAATTATTTGACAGCTATATGTTAATTAATAGAGATGCTATTATTTAAATATGATCAGTATTCTCCTGTTTGTTCTCGTTTTTAATTGCAACGTCTCGGACAGCATCGCAAATAAGTAAGTTCCAATACTTTTCTTTTTTAATTCGTTAGTTCCCACCTCACGCCGCATCCAGCAAAATCTCTCCCAGCTTAACCCATCGGAGCCTTGAAACACCCGCTCGTTTCACTAAAGTTGAACTAGTTTAGAACCGCTGATTTATTTTTTTTATTTACATATATATTAAGTTCCGTTTTGATTAACTTAAACTGTGTCAGACCCCAAACTTGTTAAATATGTATTAATTTCATTAAATATATTACAAAAGCCATGGGTCTACAGAATGTACAATGTATAATGAAGCTAATGTAGCTATTACTTTAATCGTGGGTATGACCAGAAATTTCTGCGTCCTAATGTAAATATTGCGTAAAACTTGCGTTCTCTGAAACAATCGTCGCGTCTGGAAAAATGCCCACGCCCATGCACGACGAACGAGTGCATTTCCGCTTCATCCTGACGGATGTGTCGACACAAAACTCTGTTGGCCCAACGTAATTCCTAACGCAAACACGGGGCTTTCGAATTAACTACCAAATAAAAAGAGAAACGTGTGAAAAAGCTCACGGCCGGCCGGACGGACGGGACGATCGCCAATTCCCGGTCGACGTGTTAAATCCTTTCTTAAACGAAACGAACGAATCCAGAAATTATTTATAAACGACACGGTCTTTCCACCTCTTGATAAACTAACTGACGGATAAGTACCATGGAAACAATTTATAAAAATCAATCAACCATTCCTAAAAATCAAGTTATTCGCCGGATAACTTTAACTAGAAGATGGAAAGACCGGCCCTAAGTGGAAACCAGAAATGTCCAAACGAAGGAATTGCGACTTAAATCTTTCACGCTAGAAGTGCACAGTATCTCGACGACGTAAATTGACAAATTCGTATAAGTATAGACTAGTTCATCCCTTTTCTTTTATCTTTTAATCCCGCCCCTTACAGTTTGGTGGCAGCGGTGGGATATGTCGAAAAAAATGGACGAGGTGATAACAGTTTTGAAAATAGGAGATTCCGAAAATTCTTGCGATACAATCTACACTCTACACTTTAAAACGAACTCATTAGTGATTAATTATTATCAAATTCACGTAGCTTGAGCTCCGCGTCATCAATCGTCGAAGTCACGACGAACGAAATTCAAATAGAAAAACATGAAACGATCATCAAACGATTTCAATCTTGCTACCTACCTGCGTAGATAGGCAGAAGTTTTACATTGGAGCGAAACTTTACTCCAATGTTGCCAGCCAGCTACAATGGGACGGGAGGGTTCAAATCCAAACCGCGAAGGCCAAAACCCATACGAAAATAGGCGCCATTTAATTTTTTTGAAAGGGGGACAAGGTGAAAATTAAGAAAACCCGTTACATCCAGAACACGTCAATTTACTTAGTCACAAACAACAATCATAAAAGAATATACACAAATAAATAATATATAGGGGGAACACAAACGTTTACAACATATTCAACTTAGTCGGATCCGAACTTCGCATTAAACTATATTAAAATAATTCAAATCGTAACTAATGCAACAGAATACAAAAGAATGCAATCTCCGGTTATTTGCACGCGTCAACGCACGTCTACTTATATCATATTTAAATTACACCGGCAGTTACGCAATAAGTTGCAAGTTTAATTGCGGCAAAATCAAAGTAATGGATCAAAAACTAAATCCGCGAAATATCGCTCAAAACTAAGACAAGAAATTATAACGCTCCGACCTTTATTCCTTTGATGTCCGATTCGTTTGTCGGTGTCTTTGCGGCAATGTCGCAGCGACGCTTTGTAGTGTGCCGGCTTCCGCGTAGAGGGGCGAGGGAGGGAACTTCCAACGCCGTAATTCGCGATGCACCCAACGAGAAATAACTCTTGATATAGGTCCCAGATTAAAGTCTAGGATTAACGATAGCTTTTGCTAGAAGCTCACGATAAAAGCCTATAAGCAATAAAATAAAACGAACACATAAGTCAAACCGAGAGTTGCTGGGTATAGAACTTACCTCGGTCTGTTACCGAAGCTGGGACAAACCACGGGACACGCGGTTTTTCTTGTCTCACAACTGGGTCTAATCAGAGTCGGCAATTAGCCGTAGAAATGCACTAACATCCCTTCGATGTAATGGCACGCACAAATAAAAATATTTACGAAAAGAGAGTGTGACCCAAGAGACGGAAAGTTTCGTTCTGACAATGGCGCAACATTTCTCGTTTGACAAACAAGGAACGATTATAAACAAGCGAGACACCTTCTAATCTTACCTCCGGGGAACTTTCTTAGTAACAGTGGGAACCAATCGGCTGAAAGGGCAAAGATCACGCATAATACGCGTCCAGAAGTAGAACTTCGTTATAATTCGTTCAATTCCTCACATACACGCGATTTTGAACTCAAATAAGGATGCATTACGTATATAAAATGAATTTGTTTAAATAAATGAAGGTCCTGTTAATAGAAATATGCTAAAACGCAAGTTTAAGAAAAATTACGCCGGCGAAATACGGGTATTCCTACACTGACTGCAATGTGTACAACGACGCGGTCCAAGGAATAATCCGACACGTCGAATTTCGCATATACAGGGCGTGTTCGGAACAGAAATGAAGGCTGAACGGTGGCAATGCATATACAGGGGGTATTCAGAACAGGAATGAAAAATGAACTGTAACAATATGTCAAAAAAAAACGGACGAGATGATAACAATTTTGAAAATAGGAGATTCTCTACACTTTAAAACGAACTCATTAGTGATCGAAGTCATCGAATTCACGGAACTTGAGCTCCGCGTCATCAATCGCCGAAGTCACGACGAACGAAATTAAAACAGAAAAACATGAAACGATCATCGTCAGAATTAATACAAGACGAGAGCAAAGAATTTCGCCTTTTTCTTCTTGGTCGAATTAAAACTGCAGGAAAAACGAAAGACGATCAACAATTTACATGCATTTATTTATAAACAGTCGGTTTTTATTACTTCGTCAAAGGCAAAACGAAAAGCAACCAAATTCAAACAAGAACCAAAGACCAGCGAAAATTTATTCAAGAAAAAAAAACAATGTTCATCCCTTCGTCAAAATTAGAACAAAAGCAGAGCGATTTTTTTTGTTCATAACATTAAAACAACAAAAGACGATCGACAAACAAAAAAAAAATTTTAAGAAACAAAATCAAACCCCCAGTGGCAAGATTTGAATTTCCTCTTAGACCGCGCAGCAATAATAAAAACTCGACAACTCCTCCGGCATGTGGCGCCCTCTATTAGGGCCTTTGGTCCCGTTAAATAATTCTTTATCGCGCGGAACGTTTATTTTATCGTACGTTAAAGACCGCTTGATTCTAGTGCTCGATGTTTCGACTAAGCGATTTCCTCTCGCCCGCTTATCGCCCGAGAAAGTTTATTTTAAAACCAAGGCTTTCGCACGCTAACAGAATTTATTTTAACTTAAAGATAATAATTTGGGGCCGTTT
Organism: Dorcus hopei; assembly: GCA_033060865.1. NCBI lineage: Eukaryota > Metazoa > Arthropoda > Insecta > Coleoptera > Lucanidae > Dorcus > Dorcus hopei. The sequence goes on from CM065426.1 coordinate 25,664,145, forward strand.
ACATTTTTATGTGAGTTGAAAAAAGGTTGCGGTATATCTTTGCAAAATACCGCGTCGTTCCGCGACGCTGTCACGGTTGGAAAATTTCGTTAGATCGTTTCTAGTTTCTCGGGTCACCCTGTACTTGTGTGGAAGCAGAAACCGTTACCCGCTCGTTTTCTTTCGTTTCACAAGATTGCAAAATATTGCACAACCAGACGAATGCGATAACTTCCGCCACACGGAGATGCTCTATTTGACTCGCTCTCCTGCGAAATTCAGCCATCATCTCGTAACAACCCCCTCCCCCCTTGCAGTATTCATTCCGTCGACCCCCGCTCGTGAACGACTTCGCCAATTTCGCTCAGCATTGTTGCTCCTCGCCTAACATACGCCTCTTCAGCCATTTTGATCAATTCACCAAACTTCCGCCATACGGAGATGCTCTATTTGACTCACTCTCCTGCGAAATTCAGCTGTCATCTCTTAACGCCCCCCTCCGTCCCTTGCATACTGCAACCATTCCGGCAACCTCCGCTCGTAAACGACCGCCCCAATTTCGCTTAACTTCGTTGCTCCTCGCTTAGCGAACGCCTCTTCGGCCATTTTGATAAATTCAACAAACTGTTTGTTTAAAGTGAAGTTCAAACGGAGGATATTACTCCGAGATTTGATTAAGCGCATGCTATAGGCTTTCTTCTAAGCCTTTTGAAGCCTGATTTCTACAAGCAACGCTGTTTTAATTTTTTTGATCGGGCATTTTATTTCACCGGAATCCTTTTAACCGGAGTTTTTACATTTGCATGTATTCATATTCTTGACGTCGAATTAAACCGAGAAGTTTCGACACTGTTGAGTTAATTTAGTTTAGATTCGTTACTTGTTTTTCTTTCGTTTGGTGTTACCTGTGCGGATTTTGTTTTGTTTACAAGATTAGAATTCTTACGCAAAAGTGCAAGATACTGGTGACTTTTATTTACCGTCCCACTTAGATTAGCCGGCGGTTGGGACGTAACTTAATTTGCCCGCCCAACAAGTTTGCAACCAGGTAGGTACGTAGCAACACCCCATCGTTTATATTAAAAATTCCTGCTCTTTCGACAACTTATGACTTATAACTTTCCCCCTTTGAGGGGACTTAAGTAACCTAAGTTGCCTACCCTACAGTTTGGGTGGTCGCACGCTCGATAGTTCTTCATCTTCATTAGCGCATCTCAAAAACCACTCGATTAGAGGGCTCGACGTTTTGACTAAACGATTTCCTGTCGTCCGCTTATCCCTCGGGAAAGTTTATGTATTATCAAGTGTCTGTTCATTTCTTTCTTCTTTGCGAACAGAAAACAACAAACGGGCAACGAATTTCGATGTTTTCTTCATTAAAGGAAAATAAAAACAAAACAAAAAGCAACCAGAATGAAACAGAAACTTCGTCGAGAAGACTTATCAACGAAATAACTATAAAAAAAAAACGATGTTCTGGCCGATTAGGCCTGACATCATGATAGTTCATCAACTATAATGACCTTGCCTGCTTAATGATGCAATTCCAAGTTCAATTCTCTAATCCAAAATTTACCTTTCATTACAGCTCTTCCAACGTCCATTTTCTGTCTTTAAACAAGAGTGCGAATTATCCAAATTTTTTTACTAAAATCCTATAAATTATGGTTCTTCAATAAAGGCCCTTCTCTTTCTGTTGGTGTTATGGGGATCAATGATAATCAATTTTGGCATTGAATAGCTAAGTCCACCAATCCCTCGGAATTCAAAAATTTGAGGCCCATCAGTATCCTTCCAGTATTATCTAAGATACTTGAAAAAATCATGGACAGGCAATTGCGTGAGCAATTAATAATATTCTAGCTGCAGGTTTTCGCGTTGGCCATAGGTGCAAGATATTTCGTAGAATAGAACGTAGAAACGACAATTTATTAATTCAATTTCAAAGAGTTGCACAAACAAATTTATCCCATAAAGAAGTTCGGAGTTTTTAACAATACGTTTGGACGGTTTTTCACAAAACCGCCCTTATGTCTCTTACTTACTAGGTTCCGAACCGGTCGGTTGATTGACTATACTGCAGGCTTTACGGTTAATAAAGCGCAACCGGGAGCTTTCACCAAAGGTAGCTACACGGCGCCCTCACTTTTTCATTTTCCGAACTCCTTACTACCTACAGTTTCCTTCTAACGTCTGGAATGTTCACGTCATTCTTAAATAAAATTTTCTCTAATATTTACAATTCTAAACTTAATTTCTACGTGCTACCTGCGTATCAATCAGGTTTTCGCGTTGGCCATAGCTGCATTACTGCTCTTCTCAACGTTACAGATGACATTATCACTGGCAGAGATCAAGTTAAGATAACTATTCTAGCTCTACTTGATTGTAGTAACGCCTTTTATCTATTTTACATTATATTGGCCTTAGTCATAATGCTATCCTTCTTCTTGAATCTTACCTTTCTGAAAGGACCCAGCGAGTCATGCTGTGCTCTGGTATTTCTGACCAAAGAGCAGTAACAAGCGGGGTACCGCAAGGTTCAATCCTCGGACCACTATTGTATAGCATGTTTACTACAAATTTTCACCGGTTTGTTAAGTCTTGTAATTTTCATATTGCAATGTCATGACCCCACGTTGGCAAGCCAATTTCATGCTGTGTAATGGCCCCAAGTTGGAAAGCCAATTTTATGCAATGTTATGGTATCTCAGAGTATTTAGCAATTTTTTTTCTGCTTCTTATTTGTTTATTGTTATTCTTCTTTGTTTACTTGCGTAGTCTCCTGCTGCGATGGTCGATTTTGCAGTGTATCTTGCTTGCAGAGTGTATTTGTTGTGTGTACGTTAGGACGAGTTTTTCACAAAACCGCCCTCAAATCTTATTTACCTAAACTTTCCAACCGATCGCTTGACTAAAGATATTTACATAAACTTAAAATATTCGAGAAACACACTTGGGTTCAACAATTTCACAAACAAACCTCGTAAAACACATCTAGTACATTACTCTACTTTACTTTATTATTTACAAAATTATTCCTTTATGAAATCTAAAACAAAATATATATTACGAGCTGCTCATAAACACCGCAATATGTACGCTGACGACACTAATATTCCTTTTCATACCGAAGGTATAAACTTAATGGTTTAATAATTGATAACGAATCTAGAACACCCGCCCCCTCCCGCCCTCTAACTTTCGGAGAAGATAATGCCATCCTAACATATTAATTTTTTTTTTAAACCTTGACGAGAAGAATTCAAAATGACTCTGAATTGGGCTCTTTGAAAGAAATATCACATGGGCGCCAAAAATTATTGACTGGGGGTACATTTTATGGCAGCTATTCCAACGCCTACCCTCTGTCTTTAAAAAAAGTGCAAATTATCAAAATTTTTGGCTGAAACCTTATAAATTATTATCCTTGCCTAAGATCCTTTTGTTTCCGTTGGCCTTAGCCTCAGTTCTCTGGTTAATTTGGCCCAAAAAGTATATACAGGGGATACATTTTATGGCGCCCACCCTCTGTCTTAAAAAAGTGCAAATTATCAAAATTTTTGACTGAAATTATCCTTAACTAAGACCCTTTTCTTTCTCTTGGCCTTAGGTGATGTGGCCTCCTCTTATGGGGATCAGTAGTTTTTGTTTCGTTCTTCGACAATATTACTTTTGAACTTATTGCCACGAGTAAGGCAAAAGTTTTCTTACTTTTGACACGTCAAGGACACAACAATCGTTTTGACTGAAACCTCATAAGTTACGATTCTTAACATAAACCTTAACCAAGACTTTTTCTTTCTATTGGTCATGACATGGTCATGGGGAACAGTAGTAATCAGTTTTGGCATTAGTTTCTGTTGCGTTCTTCGATAATATTGCTTTTGAACTTGTTGCCGCGAGCAAGTCAAAAGGCTTCCTTACTTTTGACCCGTCCGCGTCCTGGACACATTCATTGTTCATGGACTGAGGAGATCGGTTAGGTATCGCTGCAAGAATCGAAGACACGATAATATTTATTGTGATGATTGAAAGGAAATCTCAAGCCCCTTTTGACTGGTTTTTCGTTCACCATTGATCAAAATTGAATATTTCGTTGAGAGAGATGAGCAAAATGAAATTCCGGGCAGTTTCAAGAAGACCTAAAATAAAATTTGGCACTGAGCGAAGCAAGTACCTAAAAAGTTACCAAACGAACCTTAATTGAATGACCATAAGCAACAGGTTCAAGGCTTTTTCTCTGATTGCCTCCATTTGCTTCTTAGCTCTTTCGTGCACGTCTTTAGCTTTTATTTTCTTAAGTCTCCCTTCACCATCCCCGATCATGTTTTTTTCTACTTCTCACTTGATACTTTCTTGTTCGTTTCGTCTATTCTTTCCTCTTTTGTTTTGTGACTCTTCCTTAACCGTTCCTTTCTTCTCGTCACTTGATGCTTTTCTGTCCGTTGAGTCTATGTCGTTCTTGTTCGTTCCCTTCTGTTCTTGGACTCTTCCGTGCAAGTCTTTAATTTTTTATATTTCGTAAGTCTTCCTTAATCATTCCTGGCCATGATTTTCCTGCTCGTTCCTTCCTTCTTCTTACTCGATACGTTTTGGGCATCAGTTTTATATTTTCCTTCTATTCTTAGCTCGTTCGTGCAAGTCTTTAATTTGTATATTTCGTAAGTCTTCCTTAACCATTCCTGGCCAGGAATTTCCTGCCCGTTCCTCACTTGATGCTTTTCAATCCTCTGTCGTTCTCGTTAATTTCCTTCTGCTCTTACCTCGTTCATGTAAGTCTTTGATTTTTCCACTTCGTAAGGCTTCCTCAACCATTCCTGGCCATGAATTTCCCCGCTCCTTCCTTTGATGCTTTTTGGCCATCAATGCTCTCTCGTTCTCGTTCATTTCTTTCTATTCTCAGCTCGTTCGTGCAAGTCTTTAATTTTTATATTTCGTAAGTATTCCCTAACTATGATTTTCCTGCTCGTTCCTTCCTTCCTCTCACTTGATGCCTTTTGACCGTCAAACCTCTGTCGTTCTCGTTCGTTCCCTTCTATTCTTAGCGCGTTCGTGAAAGTCTTTAATTTTTATATTTCGTAAGGCTTCCTGACCCCGTGATTTCCTGTTCTTTCTTTCGTTCTTCTTTCCACTTGTCCGTCACTTCTCTGTTGTCCTCGTTCCATCTCCTACCAACCTTGCACCATCCATTCTGACTCTTACGTAACCGATGGGCATCTTCCCACATTCGTGAAGCCTTCTGCTTTCTTTTCTGATAGTTTAAATATTTACCATGTTTTCATCTCTAGATTATATCACTACCTAATCGCGTCTTATAAATAGATCTATCCTTTCCCTAATCCTGTTTTGATTTGGAAACCTCCTTGAAAAGCGGCTATTATTCGTGAGCATGTTGTCTTAAACAGACGAAACGTAAGACGATAGGATGATGTTGGATGTTGAAGAAATGCAATTTTTTTCCAGAACCAATCCCTCGTTCCATCGGAAACCTCTCCGACGACGCACAGCGGCGTCAGCCATCTTCTCCGACTATTCCCCCGTTAATTACGACGTCGACCATCCAACGTCCAATCAGACCGGCGCTTGTCGATGGCTGCGCGGATTCAAGCACCAAAAGAACCAGTGTCAAAAAAGAAAAGGATTCGCCGAAATTCTGACGAGGGCCAGGCAACTGGCCATCGCCCACTGCGAGGAACAATTTAAGTTAGTATCACCAACAAAAGAAGCTCGTAGTTATCGGCAAGGATCGGTGAATTTTTTTTCCCCTAGATATGCCATGTGGAACTGCTCCTACAGGAAAGACCTTTTCAAAACCATCTACCGAGAGACGGCGCTGATGCAGTCTTTGGCGACGGCTGCCCTCATGTACACGACCGCCTTGGCTTGCTCTGACGGTCAGCTGCAGAACTGTTACTGCGCAGCGCCCGAGAAGACGGCGCCCTCTAGGCACGATTGGAAATGGGGCGGGTGCGGTGACAATACCAGAAAGGCGAAGAACATCGCGCGCAAATTTATGCTGCCGAAGCAACCCAAGGACGGGGTGTACGAGTTGCTGAGCTACAACACCGAAATGGGGATTAAGACCGTCATGGAGAGCGAGATAGAAACTTGTAGCTGTCACGGAATATCAGGTGCGTTATTTCTCTTACGTAAGCAAATTTTTCAAGGTCACGTCTAAAGGTAACCAAATCTCTATTTGAAAGGGCTTAACTTGACTCACCCTGTATAATATTATTATATGTATCAAGTAAGCGTTTTACATTTTTCATTGTTTTTTTTTTTTATTGTTGGAATGTGCAATGTGCTAGCTTCCCCTGTACATTCCTTCTTTGTCTTGTTTTTATCAAACTGCTATGTCGCCGAAACCGGTTTAATTTATTTTATTTTTTGAGACGCCTTTTTATTTTACCCACTTGATAAATTTTTTAATAAAATTCATCGTTTGTTTATTTAAATTTATTGTAACGTTTCAGCGTCGTGCGCAATGAAGGTGTGTTGGAAACGACTTCGGCGTCCATTCGACGGCATCGCAAGGAAACTGCGCGATCGCTACCAGAGCGCCCTCAGAGTGAACGCGAGCAACTCGGTGCGACGACAGTCGCCCGTGAAGAGAACGCGCGCGAACAACAGGCTCCTGTACCTGGCGGACGTGAACTTCTGCAACGCGACCGTCGGGCGGCGCTGCAGGAACGTGCACGACTGTGCTACCCTCTGTTGCACCCGGGGCTACACCGAGCGACTGATCACCGTGCGCAAGAGATGTCACCTGAGGTGTCAAGAGGGCTGCGTCAACGTTACCTACGACACCTGCGACGTGACCGAAAGCGCTTTCTATTGTAAATGAACCAGTAATTTATTATTAAATTAATTAAATCTTGTTATTACGTGCTGAAAGGAATAAATGGGGTTTTTTAAAACCTTTCATTTTACCTAATTTTTTTATACAATTAAAACTACAAATGCACTTAAGAAAATGAAAAGAAATTTTGTGTAACAAAAAAGAAAAAGACAAACTCCTGTTAGTGACAACTTCTTTGAAATTCATACACAGATATAAAAAAATAAAGCCGTGTATACACTTTAACGTTGTTGTTTTTCTTCCAATTAAAAATCTGATGTACTTCGAGGTGCAGATTTACTTTTATCCTTTATTATGAAGGACTACATAAATTTATTAAATAATGAATCCATTGTGCTTGTAAATCCTCTCTTTAACATTACTTGATTGTTAGTGAACAACAACTTAAAAAACAAAACGTCATTCCACTCATTTACGCAATCATTACTAGGGAGCGGACGGCCGTCGGGCAGGCGAGAGTGGGGGACGTGTCGAACGGGCGAGAAATACATAACTAGTGGCGACGACGTACTACGGCGATCATTACCTCGAACAGCACCAAACTTTAAGTCCAATTCCAAGTCTCACGCATTTAAAATGTCTGAATCGAACGCACCAACCGCACCGTGATTTTCTTACATTAAATTACTTATTGGAAGAAAAAACATTAGTGATTATACGAAATAATTTTAGTAACAGAACTCTAGTGTCTAGAATGCAATTGACATTTTTAGGTTTTTATTTAGTTACATTTAGTGAAATAAGTGTATTATAAACAATGCTGTGTTTGTGATCGTTCCAGAAATTTATACAACGTTTGTGCGCCTATTTAGTTAACACTTTGAACATAATTAGTTACCACTTTGGACACATATAGTTACCACTTTGGACATATTTAGTTACCGCTTTGGACATATTTAGTTACCACTTTGGATACATTTAGTTACCACTTTGGACATATACAATATGTCCCAGATAACTTTTCCAGCATGGGGATCTCGCTTATTATAAGAGATACGAATTCGGTTAAATGGGACGAATTATTCCTAAGTATTAGAATTGTTGCTCTTAATGCATTATGTAAATTACGATGCGAAACACTGCAAAATGTTGCAAACACAGATTCACGATCTTCAATATTTTCAAATGTTTGAACATAAACTTTATTTTTGACGCAACCCCAAACAAAAAAGTCCAAAGAGGTTAAATCCGGAGACCGTGGAGGCCATAAAATAGGTCCATTGTTACCAATCCACGAATTAGGGAACCGGTTATTGAGATATTCCCTGATTATGTTAGAATAATGGGATAGTGCGCCATCTTGTTGAAACCAAATAAATAAATAGTGGACTTAGTTTTCTTGTGACCCTTTTTTTATCTTATTTTATTCATTTGTTTATTTTTTGCATTAAACAAACCATACGTTTGTCGAGAAAATGTATTTTTTTAAATTTTCTTCGTTGTCTGTCAAAATAAATATTACATGTGTTATATCATTGTAAAGAGAAAAAAAGAGCGCATTCAATTCTTCCAAAACCTACTTGACTGTCCATAAGAAAAACTGAAGTTGGGGGTGAAAACTCGAAAACGGAAAGAGAAAACAAAAATCTAAAAGCACATTTAAATTCTGCATGAAAAAGTGCCTTAAGAAAGTACAAATAACAAAACCATATCGATTACAATAAAGAAGTTATGACAAAAAAACGAAATTTGAAAATTTTGTTTTTTTGGCTATAGCTCCTGAACCACATGGAATTTTTTAAATTTCAAAACAGTTTATGACTACCCTAATACTTAGGAATAATTCATGACATTTGACCGAATTCGTATCTCTTATAATAAGCGAGATCCCCATGCTGGAAAAGTTATCGGGGACATATTGTATAGTTACCACTTTGAACATATTTAGTTACCACTTTGGACATATTTAGTTACCACTTTGGATATATTTACTTACCACTTTGGACACATATAGTTACCACTTTGGACATATTTACTAAATATGTCCAAAGTGGTAACTATAGCTCCATTCGATTCATCGATTTGGATCGATCTAAATCCATTCAAAAAGAATTTACGCGTTCGATTCGTGTAGGATTCACCATAAGCGAAACGTAACGAAACTGATCCAGATCACTTCTAGGTGATCTATTGATGAAAACGAATTGATTTCGGCTGCGAATCGAATGCAGCTTATATGTGTCCAAAGTGGTGACTAAATATTATTTAGTTACCACTTTGGACATATTTAGTTACCACTTTGGACATATTTAGTTACCACTTTGGACATATTTAGTTACCACTTTGGACATATTTAGTTACCACTTTGGATATATTTAGTTACCACTTTGGACACATATAGTTACCACTTTGGACATATTTAGTTACCACTGGATACATTTAGTTACCACTTTGGACACATATAGTTACCACTTTGGACATATTTACTAAATATGTCCAAAGTGGTAACTATAGCTGCATTCGATTCATCGATTTGGATCGATCTAAATCCATTCAAAAATAATTTACGCGTTCGATTCGTGTAGGATTCACCATAAGCGAAACGTAACGAAACTGATCCAGATCACTTCTAAGCGAACTATTGATGAAAACGAATTGATTTCGGCTGCGAATCGAATGCAGCTTATATGTGTCCAAAGTGGTGACTAAATATTATTTACTTACCACTTTGGACATATTTAGTTACCACTTTGGACATATTTAGTTACCACTTTGGATATATTTAGTTACCTCTTTGGACACATATAGTTACCACTTTGGACATATTTAGTTACCATTTTGGACACATATAGTTACCACTTTGGACATATTTAGTTACCACTTTGGATATATTCAGTTACCACTTTGGACAAAAAGAAACTACTCTCTCCTATTTACACTCGTTGGTGTGAAATGAGATAAAGCGGCCATATTTTGAAATTTAAAAATTACAAAATTTGTTGAAATCAAAACGAATAAATACACCAAGTCACTTTCAGTTGCATTGGTAACAACTAGTACGAACCTATTATTTATTATAAGCAGTGTTTCCGGTAGGCTTTCGCGAATAATATTAAATACAGTCAATAAAAAATACTATAGTTTCTGTTTAAAAAATGCAAGAAACAAAAAAGAGGTCCACGTTTTTTAAATATAAGGAAACCTTTCGTTTCTCACTCTTGCGTTAAAATTAAAAATAAATTAAAAGCAGTAAACACAAGACGTTCGAGTTCCAACCTAATTTCGACTTTTTTCTTCATAGAAAACGAAATTGAGTCAAAGAAATTTACCGTCTTCTTCCTCGAAAGACAAAAATAAATAAATAAAGAAATAAAATACAATCGATGGTAGAAAGGAAAACTTAACTCCATCCTTATTTCTTACTCACCGCTGACAAAGAAATAACATTCGGTGATCGATGGCACAGAGTTCAAGTTCCGTGAATTTGATGTTATCATCATCTTCAATTTCGGAATCGGCTTAAAGGTTTTGCACACAAAAGCAGAGTTTCACACACTCGCACGAATCTCAAAATATTTAAACTTTCCTTTCATAAATGTGAAAAAAAAAATATATGATCCGAACCAAAATCTCTACATTTTTTGTGACGCGAGAAAATACTGCATTTTAAGTGCAATTAAAAAAAAAGTGTATACACGGCTTTATTTTTATATGTGCATGAATTTCAAAAAACAAAAATGTTAATAGTAGGCGTTCATAAATGATTGAAAGGCATTTGAATTTCCCGCTCGTACAAAAAAAAACAATTAAAAAACAACTACTTGTGACAACTTTTTTTATTTAATTTATAAACGTAGATTAAAAAAATAAAGTTGCGTATACACTGGAACGTTAATTTTTTCCTTTCAATTTAAAATCGGACATTTTCGAAGTGCAGATTTTATCATGTAATTAAAAATTAAAATATAGAGTGTTCATAAATGATTGAAAGGCATTTGAATTTCCCGCTCGTACAAAAAAAAATCACAAGCACCTACAAGTGACAACTTTTTTTTTTATTTATAAACAAAGATTAAAGAATAAAGTTGCGCACACACTGAAACGTTAATTTTTTTCTTTCATTTTGAAACCGGACATACTTCGAGCTGCAGATTTTATTACATAATTAAAAATTAAAATACAGAGTGTTCATAAACGATCGAAAGGCGTTTGAATTTGAAAGAGAAAGTAACGTAGGCGAAAGTGAAAATGGTCGACACTGCGTGGCTATTGGCGAACGGCGCGCGACAGAAATACCAACGTTGCAAAATTAAGAAAAAATTACTGACACACGACTGGGCGCTAAATTCAAACGGATTTCAATCGTTTTTGAACGCTCTGCATACAAACTTCTATTTTCGCCTAACTTAGGAGTTTGTTGGGGAGGTGTGCGTGATCCGTGTACTGTCCGCAGCGGCTGCGACTGACTTACAGATGTTTACCTTTCCTTCGGCATTCGCCTCGCAAACTGGGAAAACTTGAAGTTCGAAGAAATTCAAGAAAAAAAAGCAAACACCTCGTACGTTAATTTGATTTGTTTAATGTTAAGGTAAAGGCCATCTTAAGTTAAAAAAAAAGTACATTTATAATGAAAATAAAAAATGGATTAAATACGAAAAGACTTTGATATCATCAGACATGGCATTATGAATGCATCTCATTGGTCTATTATTCGATCGCCCAAAAGACTCACGACTCACGCCAGACATTTCAGAATGGCTTGAAAAATAGATTGGTCAAGTGAAGGCCCCATTAGAATTCCATTACTTATGGATTTCAACGATAAGTCAATTTCCGCCGACTTTAAGGCCGACGACACACGAGACCAATTAGGCCCGGCATCTCTACGTAATTTGGGGCGCTTTTCAGCCGGAAAAAGAAACACTTTCCGTAGCTAGAAACATTAAAGTAGTTTCTAGCGCAAAACGAATGACAGGACCGCCGCCGCCCGCCTACGCTGATCAATATATAGCGCCGGCGCGTTCGCACAAGCACAGAAGGTCCTGAGCAGACAGTGTTCCGACGATCGCGTGCTCCGAAACGCGAACGTTTCAGGCGATCAAAATCGGCGTTCGTTCCGCCCATAGAATCCGTTTCCAGAAAAAAAAAAAATCCGAATTCACTGGAGCGACGAGAAAAAAATGTTGTTGCGCCAGAAAAAAATAAAAGCTCGCCCACCGTGCGCCGTCCGCGGTGAACCGTCCGGGACCAAGTTTTCGGGGGCCTCCTGGACCCAACTTTGCTCTTGAGGAATGCGTAGTTATAGCTAATAGAAAACCGAGAAAAATCGGCGCTGTTTTAAGGGTGTATAAAAAAAGGGGATTAAGTGATTACGGCGGGAATGGGAACGCATCAAATTCTCATATTTCGAAAAAAGGGGGCCGCCATCAACACGCTTAGACTCTCTACGATATATTATATACGATTTGGCGGGGGCAGATGAGCTAGAACGAAAGTAGAATCCGTGTTTGAAAAGGACTCAACAATTCGGTTGACGGTAAGTTATGCCAGAGAATACTTGCACGCTTTTACTTGTACGTTTAAAGTATGCACAACTCTAACTCAACGCCTATAGGTCCTCCATTCGACGCCATCTCATCGTTTATTACCCTTTTCGCACTTTTGTCTCACTCTTACTTGTATTCAAACTTATTCGCTCCCACTCTAATTTTAGTCAACCATGGCACCGCACCGTGTGAATAAACGAACTCAGCTATTGCAACGAGTACGCCTGTTACTTGACTTGATGGTGAGATGGTGTTGAGTGGAGAACTCACCTTGAAGCGGTCGGTCCCTTTTCAACGTAGAAAGTCCCTGACTATATCCTGCAATAAATTTTTTTTAAAATCACGAAGTTAAAGAAAATAAACGAAAGACGGTCGATTTCATAGCGCAATTCGGTAGACTGACGCTCCTAATAAATTTGAAAACAAAACAATTTGCTTTAAACATTCAAAAGTTATCGATTTTACAACGCAACTTAAAAAGTTAATAATTTTTTTTTTTTCTCTTTAATCTTCGGTCCGTGTCAAGTTAGGAAAGAATACAGCTTTACACTTTGACATACTGTTCAAGCCTCGGTTCGTGTTAAATTTGATTTCGATCTTTTCTTCCATTCACTCCTCGGTCCGTGCTGTTTCTTTACAAATTCTTCAAGGTGTTTCTAATCAATCAGTGTTACGCTGCCTGGGCGAAGCCATGGTGTTCAATGTATCCAATAATAACGAATCAGTGCATCTTAATTTGTTGCCCATTCAGAATTTAAAGCAACTCATGTTTTAAGCAACCACATCCAACGGTGATGTGCACAAACCAAATGTAACGGCGAATTAAATCTTTGGGGCCAATCAGAGTTCCGCTGGGCGGAGCGTGTTCAATGTATTCAATAATAACAGATTAAATAAACGATAGAGCGCAACATTTTTTTAATGACTTGTAACATATACAAATTTAATCTTTATAATCTTTAATCTTCGGTCCGTGTCAAGTTAGGAAAGAACACAGCTTTACACGTTGACATACCGTTCAAGCCTCGGTTCGTGTTAAATTTGATTTCGATCTTTTCTTCCTTTCACTCCTCGGTCCGTGTTGTTTCTTTACACATTCTTCAAGATGTTTCTAATCGATCAGTGTTACGCCGCCTGGGCGAAGCCATGGTGTTCAATGTATCCAACAATAACGAATCAGTGCATCTTAATTTATTGCCCCTTCAGAATTGAAAGCAACCTCATGTTTTAATCAACCGCATCCAACGGTGATGTACCACGAACCAAATGAAACAGCGAATTAAATCTTTGGGGCCAATCGGAGTTCCGCTGGGCGGAGCGTGTTCAATGTATCCAATAATAACAGATTAAATAAACTATAGACTGCAACATTTTTTTAATGACTTGCAACAAATACAGATTTAATCTTTATAATCTTTAATCTTCGGTCCGTGTCAAGTTAGGAAAGAATACAGCTTTACACTTTGACATACTGTTTAAGCTTCGGTTCGTGTTAAATTTGATTTCGGTCTTTTCTTCCATTCACTCTTCGGTCCGTGCTGTTTCTTTACACATTCTTCAAGGTGTTTCTAATCAATCAGTGTTAGGCTGCCTGGGCGAAGCCATGGTGTTCAATGTATCCAACAATAACGAATCAGTGCATCTTAATTTATTGCCCATTCAGAATCTGATGTTTTAATCAACCACATCCAACGGTGATGTACCACGAACCAAATGAAACGGCGAATTAAATCTTTGGGGCCAATCAGAGTTCCGGTGGGCGGAGCGTGTTCAATGTATCCAATAATAACAGTTTACTCAAACGATAGACCGCAACATTTTTTTAATGACTTGCAACAAATACAGATTTAATCTTTATAATCTTTAATCTTCGGTGGGTGTAAAGTTAGGAAAGAATACAGCTTTACTCTTTGACAAACCGTTCAAGCCTCGGTTCGTGTTAAATTTGATTTCGATCTTTTCTTCCATTCACTCCTCGGTCCGTACTGTTTTTTTACACATTCTTCAAGGTGTTTCTAATCAATCAGTGTTACGCTGCCTGGGCGAAGCCATGGTGTTCAATGCATCCAATAATAACGAATCAGTGCATCTTAATTTATTGCCTGTTCAGAATTGAAAGCAACCTCATGTTTTAATCAACCGCATCCAACGGTGATGTACCACGAACCAAATGAAACGGCGACTTAAATCTTTGGGGCCAATCAGAGTTCCGGTGGGCGGAGCGTGTTCAATGTATCCAATAATAACAGATTAAATAAACAATAGACTGCAACATTTTTTTAATGACGCAACAAATACAGATTTAATCTTTATAATCTTCAATCTTCGGTCCGTGTCAAGTTAGGAAAGAATACGGCTTTACACTTTGACATACCGTTCAAGCCTCGGTTCGTGTTAAATTTGATTTCGATCTTTTCTTCCATTCACTCCTCGGTCCGTGTTGTTTCTTTACAAATTCTTCAAGGTGTTTCCAATCAATCAGTGTTACGCTGCCTGGGCGAAGCCATGGTGTTCAATGTATCCAATAATAACGAATCAGTGCATCTTAATTTATTGCTCATTCCGAATTGAAAGCAATCTCATGCTTTAATCAACCACATCCAACGGTGATGTACCACGAACCAAATGAAACGGCGAATTAAATCTTTGGGGCCAATCAAAGTTCCGCTGGGCGGAGCGTGTTCAATGTATCCAATAATAACAGATTAAATAAACGATAGTCCGCAACATTTTTTTAATGACTTGTAACAAATACAGATTTAATCTTTATAATCTTTAATCTTCGGTCCGTGTCAAGTTAGGAAAGAAAACAGCTTTACACTTTGACATACTGTTCAAGCCTCGGTTCGTGTTAAATTTGGTTTCGATCTTTTCTTCCATTCACTCCTCGGTCCGTGCTGTTTCTTTACACATTCTTCAAGGTGTTTCTAATCAATCAGTGTTACGCTGCCTGGGCGAAGCCATGGTGTTCAATGTATCCAATAATAACGAATCGGTGCATCTTAATTTATTGCCCATTCAGAATTGAAAGCAATCTCATGTTGTAACCAACCACATCCAACGGTGATATACACAAACCAAATAAAACGGCGACTTAAATCTTTGGGGCCAATCAGAGTTGCGCTGGGCGGAGCGTGTTCAATGTATCCAATAATAACAGATTAAATAAACGATAGACTGCAACATTTTTTTAATGACTTGCAACAAATACAGATTTAATCTTTATAATCTTTAATCTTCGGTCCGTGTCAAGTTAGGAAAGAATACAGCTTTACACATTGACATACTGTTCAAGCCTCGGTTCGTGTTAAATTTGATTTCGATCTTTTCTTCCATTCACTCCTCGGTCCGTGCTGTTTCTTTACACATTCTTCAAGGTGTTTCTAATCAATCAGTGTTACGCTGCCTGGGCGAAGCCATGGTGTTCAATGTATCCAATAATAACGAATCAGTGCATCTTAATTTATTGCCCATTCAGCAATGAAAGCAATCTCATGTTTTAATCAACCACATCCAACGGTGATGTACCACGAATCAAATGAAACGGCGAATTAAATCTTTGGGGCCAATCAGAGTTCCGCTGGGCGGAGCGTGTTGAATGTATCCAATAATAACAGATTAAATAAACTTGCTCTTTATTTGTTGCACATTCAGCATTGTAAGCACTCTTATATTATGGACAATCACATCGCATGATGATACACAAACAAGAAGCTTCTAGCCAATTATGTACTTCGAATGGTGATACACAAAACGTAATGTAATATTTCTGGAGCCAATCATAGTTACGCTGGGCGGAGCGATGCGCCGGTGTTCAATATATCTTACAATAACAAATGATACATTATATAACGATTAAGGCGTGTCTTAACGAGTCTACGCCTCTTTTTAAGTTTCCTTGAAACAATCAGTATAACAAACGAATCGACATCCTCACTTTTTGGAGGCACTCTTATGTTCTGGCCAATCACAACGCCTGATGGTACACAAACAAGGCGTAAACGTTTTAGCGTCCAGCCAATCACATCGAATGATGATACACAAAACGTAATGTAAATAATCAATAATATTTTTGGAGCCAATCGTAGTTATGCAGGGCGGAGCGACGGTGTCCAATATATCTCACAATAACAAATACAACGATTAAGGCGTGGCTTGACTAGTCTACGCCTCTTTTTAAGTTTCCTTGAGAGCTTGTATATGACGAATGAACTGACATCCTCATTATCTAGCTCACTTTTTGCTAAAAGTTTGGAAATTTTATAAGTCGCTCGTTTACCTCGCTCCGCAATAAAAAAAGGCAAAAGGCAATCGGTTTTATAACATTGTTGTTTTAGGACAGTTTTCTCGAAGACGATTAACTTTTTGTGAAGGACGTATTCGCTCAATTGCGAATAAACAATACGGGTTTCAAGCTTTGTCACAACTATCAAAGTCACCCTGTACATCTATTTTGCTTCTAGAATAATTGAATTTGCGAGACAATTTTAATCATTTCCATGAGACATGAAACATAGTGTAACATGTACATAGTATCAAACGGAATTTTGGATCTCTGAGGAATGTTTCTTAAATAAATGTATTCCGCAAGGAAGCACTCTAGGACCTCTTTTGTTTTTGTTAGTCGCAACTATTAAAATCATACTGTATACCTATTTGACACTTTTTCGTAAATTCAAAAACGTGAGAGCCAAAGAAGGGAGAGACGAAAGGCACCGATCGATGAAACTATAGGTCGCATCTCAACAACGCGATGCGCAATTGTTTTTTGGCGAACGGCACCGGAAAGTCCAATAAAATAACTGCACCTTTCGTAAGAAACACCTTTCGCTAAAGTCAAAAACAAGGAAACTACGGACGAAAAAATTTGCAGACGTAACGGAATGCGTTAAAACGTCGCATCGACAAAACGTGACAAGGCGTTACTCGATTGTTTCTCGTTAAAGAGCATTCGAAAGTGTGAGAAAATATATACAAGTTTCATCCTGACACTTTCTTTCTAATTTCAAAAGCGTGAGAGCCAGAGAAGGAAGAGATGAAAACTTCAATCGACGAAATTTAGATCATATCTCAAGAACTCGATGCGCGATCGTTTTTCGGAGAACGGCAACGAAAAGCCCGATAAAACGTCTGCAATTTTCGTACGAAACGCTTTTCTCTAATTTCGAAAATAAGAAAACTAGATAGAGAGCCGGATTGCGACGAATTCCAATTAAAGCGACGAAATCGCTTGAATCGGTGAAACTATAGCTTATATCTCGATAATGCGATTCTCGATTGTTTTCTAACAAGCGACGTCGGAAAGCTCAGTAAGATATCTGCAATTTTTATGCGAAACACCTTTCTCTAATTTCAAGAATAAGAGAGCGAGAAAAGGGAGAGATCGCAAACGTAACAGAAATACGACGCCCTTCCGTTTGAAGCGGATCGGAACACGATAACGCGACGTTCAATTCTCCCTTCTTTTTTTTTTAGTAAACAGCATTCGAAAGTACATACGCGAAAGTAACCACGATATTTGCACTGAACAATTCCTTCTAAGTTCAAAATGAGAGAGAACTAGAGACGAAAGTAACAGAATACGCGCATCGTTTCAGCTTCGACGCTCGATTGTTTCTTCGTAAATGGTGGCCGAGGGCACATTTGACACCTACAACTACATGCGTAACATTTTTATTTTTTTTTTATTTCAAAAAACAAGAGAGCTACAGGACTACAAACGACAGTTAGACGTTAGATGAAACTTCAGTTCACATCTCGATAATGCGGTGCTCGATTGTTTTTTACTGTGCGGCGCTCGAAAGCACGAGAAAATCTTTACGCAATTTCTATCTGGATTATGTTGTTCCAGTTTCAAAAATAAAATCGTTATAGAAGGGAGAGACCGCAAACGTAATAGAGTACGACGCGTTCGCTGGTTGCATATCTTGGTAAAGCGATGTGCGGTTGTTTTTTAGTGAACGGCATTCGAAAGCACGAGAAAATATCTGCAATTTTTCTATAGAACATTTTCTTCCAGATTCAAAAATAAATTAGCTAGAGGAGGGAGAGACCGCAAACGTAATAGAGTACGCAGCGCTCTCTGGTTGGATATCTTGGTAAAGCGATGTGCGGTTGTTTTTTAGTGAACGGCATTCGAAAGCACGAGAAAGTAGTTGCAATTTCTCTCCGCAATATTTTACTTGAATTTCAAAAATAGATTAGCTAGAGAAGGGAGCGACTGTAAATGCAACGGTCCACTGAGAACGGTAAAACGGCGTGCTATATCTTGATAATGCGATGTTCATTTGTTTTTTAGTGAACGGCACTCGAAAGTACAACAAAGCAATTTGCTTTAAATATTCAAAAGTTATCGATTTTACAACGCAATTTAAAAAGTTAATAATTTTTTTCTCTTTAATCTTCGGTCCGTGTCAAGTTAGGAAAGAATACAGCTTTACACTTTGACGTACTATTCAAGCCTCGGTTCGTGTTAAATTTGATTTCGGTCTTTTCTTTCATTCACTCCTCGGTCCGTGTTGTTTCTTTACAAATTCTTCAAGGTGTTTCTAATCAATCAGTGTTACGCTGCCTGGACGAAGCCATGGTGTTCAATGTATCCAATAATAACGAATCAGTGCATCTTAATGTATCGCCCGTTCAGAATTGAAAGCAATCTCATGTTTTAATCAACCACATCCAACGGTGATGTACCACGAACCAAATGAAACGGCGAATTAAATCTTTGGGGCCAATCAGAGTTCCGGTGGGCGGAGCGTGTTCAATGTATCCAATAATAACAGATTAAATAAACGATAGACTGCAACATTTTTTTAATGACTTGCAACAAATACAGATTTAATCTTTATAATCTTTAATCTTCGGTCCGTGTCAAGTTAGGAAAGAATACAGCTTTACACTTTGACATACCGTTCAAGCCTCGGTTCGTGTTAAATTTGATTTCGGTCTTTTCTTCCATTCACTCCTCGGTCCGTGTTGTTTCTTTACAAATTCTTCAAGGTGTTTTTAATCAATCAGTGTTACGCTGCCTGGACGAAGCCGTGGTGTTCAATGTATCCAATAATAACGAATCAGTGCATCTTAATTTATTGCCCGTTCAGAATTGAAAGCAACCTCATGTTTTAATCAACCGCATCCAACGGTGATGTACCACGAACCAAATGAAACGGCGAATTAAATCTTTGGGGCTAATCAGAGTTCCGGTGGGCGGAGCGTGTTCAATGTATCCAATAATAACAGATTAAATAAACGATACACTGCAACATTTTTTAATGACTTACAACAAATACAGATTTAATCTTTATAATCTTTAATCTTCGGTCCGTGTCAAGTTAGGAAAGAATACAGTTTTACACTTTGACATACTGTTCAAGCCTCGGTTCGTGTTAAATTTGATTTCGGTCTTTTCTTCCATTCACTCCTCGGTCCGTGTTGTTTCTTTACACATTCTTCAAGGTGTTTCTAATCAATCAGTGTTACGCTGCCTGGGCGAAGCCATGGTGTTCAATGCATCCAATAATAACGAATCAGTGCATCTTAATTTATTGACCATTCAGAATTGAAAGCAATCTCATGTTGTAACAAACCACATCCAACGGTGATGTACACAAACCAAATGAAACGGCGAATTAAATATTTGGGGCCAATCAGAGTTCCGCTGGGCGGAGCGTGTTCAATGTATCCAATAATAACAGATTAAATAAACGATAGACTGCAACATTTTTTTAATGACTTGCAACAAATACAGATTTAATCTTTATAATCTTTAATATTCGGTCCGTGTCGAGTTAGGAAAGAATACAGCTTTACACTTTGACATACCGTTCAAGCCTCGGTTCGTGTTAAATTTAATTTCGATCTTTTCTTCCATTCACTCCTCGGTCCGTGTTGTTTCTTTACACATTCTTCAAGGTGTTTCTAATCAATCAGTGTTACGCTGCCTGGGCGAAGCCCTGGTGTTCAATGTATCCAATAATAACGAATCAGTGCATCTTAATTTATCGCCCATTCAGAATTGAAAGCAATCTCATGTTTTAATCAACCACATCCAAGGGAGGGAGAGACCGCAAACGTAACAGAGTACGCAGCGCTCTCTGGTTGCATATCTTGGTAAAGCGATGTGCGGTTGTTTTTTAGTGAACGGCATTCGAAAGCACGAGAAAATATCTGCAATTTTTCTCTAGAACATTTTCTTGTAGATTAAAAAATAAATTAGCTAGTGAAGGGAGAGATCACAAACGTAATAGAGTGCGCCGCGCTCTGTTGAAAACGGTGTATCTCCGTAACGCGTTGCTCGATTGTTTTTTACTAAACGGCATCTGAAAGCGCGCGAAAATATCTGCAATTTCTCTTCGGAACATTTTCATCCAGATTAAAAAATAAATTAGTTACAGAAGGGAGAGCCTGGAATTGCACTAGCACTTAACCGAAACTACAGATTACCGATCACCGATGTTAGTATTGAATACATGGGCACATCTCAGTATATTTTAAAATAAATTTAAAAGACTACTTCGAAATTCATTCTGTTACAAACTGTGAATAATAAAATCTTCCTTTTCAAAGCTATTCGTGACATGTCATATCATAGTCACTTTTTGAAACTAAAATTGTAGCATTCGCTTTGTGCTTTCTATACATTTGTCGTCATCAATTAATTCTCTTCGTTAATTAGTTGAGCTAAATCAGTTTAAAAGCTCGCTAAAGCTTTCAATGGTTCACTTGACACATAAACGGAAATGTAAAATATTCTAATCACGTTCGTAAATACGTCGCGTACCACGTAGGACTTCCTACGAGATTTAACGTGGAAACTGTTACATAACTGCTTTTTAAAAACAGTTTTAAAACATAATTCTCTGTCTTAGAAAAAAAAATCACTAACCGCGAAAGTTCCTTGAAGTTCACAACGACAAGTGAACGAATTAAGAAAAAATACAGCGACAAATTTTCGTACGTAAAGCAAATTTTCATTTTCGTTTACAGATCAAAGTTTTTATTAAAAAAAAAGTCTAGACGTCCTCTTGTAAATATGTATTCTGTCGAATTCGCGAACTTGCGAAATGTATAATTTCTCGATCTTATTAATTAGAATCTAATAATTATCGAGATCATGTGTTTCGTATTTTCGGAATTTTTTTAACTCGTCACTATTTAGCGCAATAATAATTATAATGCCGCCGACATACAGGGTGATTGACAATTGTTCCGCCGGAGAAAAGCCACGATGAATTAAAACTATTCGAACACTTGTAACCACGCAAGATGAGGGTCCGTCATTAGCGTTGTATTTTAAAATATACAGACCCGCGTGTATTTTATGATAATATACTAATTAAAGTAATAATTTTCAAGAACTCGTCACTATTTATTACAATAATTATGATTCTGCCGACATACAGGGTGACTGACAATTATTCCGCCAGAGAAAAGCCACGATGAATTAAAACGATTCAAACACTTGTAACTACGGAAGATGAGGGTTCGTCGTTAAGAGGCCTATGGCAGATTGGCAAAAATTTATTTTTCAAATGCTGCTTTTAAAACGCGTTCGATTTAAAAATTCTAAAAGATTATAGGTCTGTAATAATATTGTGAATGTGGGAAAGTCAATAATTATGGAAAATGTTTTATATTAACAAAGAAAAATTATAAAATTTTAAAACTCACTACGGAAAACGACTTTCCCACATTCTACGTAAAAAACTGATCATATTTGCTTAAAAAAAATACGAAATTATCATTCCTAAAAGTGCAAAATGAAAAATACGTAATATAAAAATTTGCTATGTAATGTGCTGCCATCTTAGGGTTGAAGGAAGACTAACTCATGTCAAATAAATCTGGCAAAATGTGATTTTAATCAATTTGACAAATAAAATTGACATCTGAAATATTTCGCTGTACAAAGTTTATGACAATCACGATCGCTTGACAATAAAACACTGATGAATGTGTCAAAGTAAGACATTGACCGGTACGTGACTATTTGCCGTCACCGATTCGCCGTCGATTCGCCGCCAGGACGATTCACCGCCGGAACGATTTACCGCCAAGACGATTCGTCGCCAGGAGGATTCGTCGCCAAGACGATTCGCCGCCGCGACGATTTGCCGCCAGGACGATTCACCACCAGATGTAGATATAGATTTGCCTTCACAGTTTTACGAACATATTTTTTAACAGCTTGTCTAAAATTTCATATTAATTATGCCTAGATAAGCTGGCAAAACCAGGGGGTCGATTCTCGAATTACGATTATCCATGTCGTCTGCGACATGACGTCAAAATGACGCAATTCCCGAACGATTTATATAGTTTTGAATGAGAGTCTACGTCACTTTGACGTCATATCGCATGCGACATCGGTAATCGTAATTCGAGAATCAATCCCCTGGTAAATTCTCAGAGTTTTTTTACGTTATTTGATTTCGTTTTCTTTCTATTTACGTTCTTGATTTTGTGAAAACACGGATGCAGATTAATTTTAACTCTCATATCTCATTTTATTTGTCAAAATTTGTAACGAGCGGCGAATCATCCCGGCGACAAATCGTCCCGGCGGTGAATTGTCCCGGCGACGAATCGTACCGGTGGCGAATCGTACCGGTGGCGAATCGTACCGGCGGCGAATCATGCCGGCGGCGAATCGGCGGCGTCGTATCGTCCGGCAGTGAATCGGCGGCGGCGTATGCTCCGGACACTGACGATCAATTTTTTTTTTTTGGTCATTGTTACCACTGCTATGATAAAAAACTAATAGAACAAGACTTTTTAGTCTGCATAAAACTGCTACCGATCGTAATTTGAAATTGTCATTGACAATCATACTTAAAGTAAATGTTGTTTTAAAAGCTATAGGATAATAATTGCTTGCATAGAAAAGAGTATTACAGTTACACAAATTCCTCAGAATTTCGGCGTTAACAAAAATACGGTTACTGATTTATGGTTACTGACTTGACAATGAAGTAAGATTTAATATAATAAAATAATGGAAACGCATAGCTGCTGGATTTTAAGGTTTTTTTTTTAAGATATCGACTAGAGTTGTCTCGTTCACGAACGAATCGTTCATTTCGAACGATTCGTAATAGGAACGATTCAAAAGATTCGTTCTTTAAATGAGTCATTCCAGAACGAACGAATCTTTTGAGTCAACGAACGAGATGAACGAAATGAACGGATCGGACGACTACATTTATCAAGTCTGACGTATTTTAAGTATGGTTTTCGTTAACGTGTTTCAGAGTGCCCATTCTAATTCAAGATTTCGACTCGAAAACTGCATCGCATTGCATTGCTTTTCAATGAAATATTTCGATATCGAAACAGTTTTCGAATCGAAATCTTAGATTAGACGTACAGATTTACATTTATTTTTCGTTCGGACACATAAATAAATAAAACTGGAGTGTTACGGGGCGGCACGACGAATCGTTCAATTGAATCAAATCAATCAAATGAATCTGAATCATTCTGAATCATCTCGTTCGGAAAGATTCGTTCGTTCACGCACGACATTACAACGAACGAAATGAACGAATCTTAAATCAATTTTACCAACACAGCGCGAAACCAAGTCCCGAGAAGAAATGTTTTTATACGAAAGCAGTTAAACAATTATTGAACACACCGCGTTTGTTTAAAAACACCTGACAGAGCGAAGACGCATTTAAGTAGCATCCGATTTATTTCATTCTTAATTCATAAAATTATCTTTGTTGTACAGTCGCGGATAGAAAATTGCGGATGTCACTGTCATTCATCTGACGTATACCGTAAAGGAATTTTTCAAGTTTTACGTCGGTGAAATGACAGTGACATCCGAAATTGTACACGCCTGAGTGACATATCGGAATGTAGCTGCGACTAAGTACTGCGGTAGAAGTATCTCTGCTTTATGTACAACAAACAGTTGCGCGTACAGGAATTAGTTAGTCTTCCCTAGCTTCGTGGTTTGCTGATGAGCCCTCATGTTTGCTGGCTTTGAGTGTACGTACTTTACGCCTCACTCAAGTTTTCGTTCCCAGCTGTTAAACGTGCAATCAAACTGTGTGTCAGGATCACATTGTGTGTAGTCAAGTACTCAATTAAATAATATTCAAACTTGTTGTTGTATTTCGCGTACGCAGTGCACGTTTTCTTTTTTTTTTTGGTGGAACAATTGTCAGTCACCCTGTATATACAAAAATAAATTATTAATTTATACTGTCGGGCTTCTTGATTGCAATTCGGTGTTTGGTTGGTCGCCAATTTGTTTCGGTGAATACTGGACAATTTATAAAGGGTGTAAACGAAACATGAAGCAAAAAGTGTAAGTACAATGTATGTATACAAGGAGAATCAGCACTGTTTGTAAATCACTGCACCGCGTGGATGCCATACGCGCACGCAATTAACCGAGTCAGTTGATTACCATCAACATTGCTTACTTCCCAATTTGGACCCGGGAAGTTAATAAAAAAAAAATTAACTAAAATTTATACGCAAGCATCGTCGCACACACCGTCCGTCGCGCAGTTTGTTTACAGTTAATCGAATTCATGTCAAGTCTAAATTTACTTTAACGAAAGTCCGTGTTCAATTGAAGATGTAGATAAATTATGACACGTTTTCGATTTAAAAATTCCAGAACTTCGCATCAGTGTGTCTTCCTGTCTTCCCCCTCTGATAGGTGCCCCTCGTGCTCTATCAATTCGCCATCATCGTTAATGTTTTATTTGCCTTATCCTCAAGATTATTCTTGGGTGGATTAATTGATCTAGATCTGCTTGGGTCATACTGGATCCTCTTCCTCAATTAAGGTAGCGTCTTCCATCCCTTTTCAATGTGTGTTTCCGAAGGAAGCCCTTTCTTAAAATCTTGATCGTTTCCAGCCATACCACCGCCGCATCTCTTCGCCTTCCTTCCATCGTCTCCATGTACGTTTGTCTTCACCCCCCTGGTAGAGATCGCTTATGCTTTATCGGTTCACCATCATCGTCCTTGTCCTCGTCCTCAAGTTTGTTCTTGGGTGATGTACTGGATCCTCTTCCTCAATTAAAATAGTATCTTCCACGCCCATTTCAATATTTGTTTCCGAAGGAAGCCCTTTCTTAGAATCTTGATCGTTTCCACCCACACCACCGCCGTATTTCTTCGCCCTCTTTCCATCGTCTCCATGTACTTTTGTCTTCACCCCCCTGGTAGAGATCGCTTATGCTTTATCGGTTCACCATCATCGTCCTTGTCCTCGTCCTCAAGTTTGTTCTTGGGTGATGTACTGGATCCTCTTCCTCAATTAAAGTAGTGCCTTCCACACCCAATTCAATGTTGGAAGCTCTTTTCCAGAATCCATTGGTGTCTTCTCGCCTTCACTCCTTCACTCCTTCACCCCTCTGACAGAGATCACCATCATCGTCAACTTGTTTGTTAATCTTTCCCTTTATTATCATGATTTTTCTTGGATGGATTTGCTTGGACTGTTGCGATCTCGTGATCTAATCCACAACGATGGTAATTCCTATAACGTCTGCGTCTTCATCCTCTATTAACGTAGGGTTATCCCCGCGTAGCTAAGCGAAATGCAACCGGCATGGACCTAGATCGTCTGAGGATGGACTTCTTCACCTTCTTTGGAACGAGACGAATTTGACGAACTGGAGCAACAGCGTCTAGGGGGTTGCGAAGACTTACTTCTTCCTACACAAAACGCTTTCGACGGTGCACCTTCATTCTTTCCCCAGACTTATATGACTGGTCGGTATTATTCGCTTCGTAAACACAGTTTGTTTCTCTATTGCCGTCGTTCACATTCTTTTCAGTGGGCAGCAGAGGAGGCACGGGCTCTCCTAATTCCTCATTTTGATTTCTACGGTTTTCAGCCTCCTCAAGCTCAGGTTTCTTCTGGAATTTAGAACTCCCCCCAGTTGAAGTTTGCTGAGTGGCTTCAGTCACCGCTTGACGTTGTTCCTCGTTGGTGACGGTGGACCAAGAGGTCCGCTTTCTCTTAGGTCGTTTTTTCTTTTCTTTCAAATTGGACTGTATCCAGTTTTGTGCAAAGGCTTGATCGTCATCAGAAGTAAGTGTCCTTGAACTTTCTTTCCTTTTCTATTACCTACTCGAACCTACGTAGACTAAGATCCATAAAATGCAAGAACGTTCTTCTCGAATTGAATTCATTTTGTTATTATATTGCGACACATTATTATTCAACGAGGTGTAAACGCAAGCCAAACGAAAGCGAATTATTTACACGAAATGCATGGCAAACGCATCCGGAGGTGACCGTCACCAATTATATTTGCTCGGCTGTGATCTTGAAGTAAATTTAGCGACCGGCTTGGTTTTATTTATACGCAAAGAAAAACGCATCCCGGACTCGAAATGACTAGAAGTAAATCGGCGGGTGATTTTCGAAAGTAGCAAACTTTAGCGAAACACACGGAGACAGGACGGGCCATAAAATAAAAAATAAAAACCACACGTTGGCTTGATCACCACTTCTCGCCGTTTATTCCAGATGCAAGGGTCACATAAAAATCGAAGGATTTAAGACGTGAACGCACGAAATATGCATTTTCGACTTAAAACGAAACATACGGTACGTATTTATTTAACAGATTTAATAAGATGGATATTTAATTTTTTCTGGGGCATTCTCTCCTGAAAGATATGCAGAGTGTTTGGAAGTTCATCAGTTTGTGTCATCGTGAAATTGACATTGTATGTACCTACCACGTGCATAATCGAGATAATAGCCCTCGAGCATTTAAAAGCACTCCACTTCGCGTCGTGCTTTAAAAAAACATACTCTCGGGCCATAATCTCCTAACACATAAATAACTATTATACAAAAACGTTATGGACATAAAAAATTATTAGGAATGCGCAGAAGTCAAACATTCATAATTAACACATATAAGTGGGTAATCCTGTTTATCCTTTCTATTCATATCTGCTCATCCTTTCCATTCACATCTATTTTCATTTCGTTTTAAATTAATTAGGCGAAAAATTTGCCGATCTTTCTTCCACTAATTTTTGACCTTAACACCTTTTGTCAAGTCACAAGAAAAACAAGTTGACATGCGCATAATTCGGCAAAATTTAGGCACGCATGTGTGCCGGACCTCACGTAGGTCTATTTGTTTGTTGAACGACAGAAAATGGAATAAACACACACGGTCTATGCTTGAATTTAAACGATCGAATAAAAATGGACGCTTTAACCCAGTTGTTTCGCTGAACAATATAAGATTCGCTACGTAAAGTTTTGCCTAATCGTTTATTGAACCCTCCAAGAGTGAGGCCGCTAGGCGATCTGAAGGTTGGAGATTTTGCCCCGTATATCATAAATTTTTCCGCTTTCGCCGTTCTTTCTTTGTCGATCTATTAAAAAAATCAACCTGCACAGTCATTCGTCAAGGTAAAAAATAATTAACCTTGTGAGAACGGAATAGCTTTAGGATTTAGGCGCCCGAGAAGGAAAAGAAGAGGGAGTCAAAGACCTTGGAGGCCAAGAAGAGCGCCGAACCGACGTCCGAGGAGGAAAAGAAGAGAAAGTCGAAGACTTTAAAGCATCCAGCCGGAGGTCACCGAAGCGACGCCCGAAGGGGGAAAGAAAAGGCAGTCGCAGGTCTTAGAGGGCAGAAAGAGCGCCGAAGCGACGCCCGAGGAGGAAAGAAGAGGGTGTCGAAGACCTTAAAGGGCAGAAAGAGCACCGAAGCAACGCCCGAGTAGGAGAAGAGAAGAAAGTCGAAGGTTTTCGAGGAGAAAATGCGCGAGTCTAACCCTCAAGTGGGCCCGAAGGGGTCGTCAAGTCTTTACAAAGCTTGGGGTAAGTTTTCGTTAGACGTTGGAAAGTTGCTTTTTAATAGCGGCGGGGAGGGGAGGAATGAAGGCAATTTGGTATTTTAGATGAACGGAGGGGGTGTCTGACATCCTTAATCTACCTACGAAAGACTAATTTCATCAGCAAATGAAAATTAGGCACTCCGTACCGACTATAGAGAGTGGGCAGGTACATGGCCCAGGCTTCGCCTTCGTTCTATTCATCATAGTTTGCAGATCAATTTGGAATTAGATTGGTTATGGGCGCGCGGCGTCTGTGGTCTTCCTTTCTCTATTGAAGAGGGGGGCACGTCATCTCTATGGAGTTTCTTCGAGACGAATCGAATGGTCTAAACCGGATGTCTCTATCTCGAACCATTTCCAAGAAATAAGGGCGTACCGGACGGTCGGTGGTCTCTACCGGGAAAAACCGAGTTTGGGAACGTAACTTTCCTATTAAAAGCGGAAATAATCGCCGTTAGCTTCAATGGCACAACTAGGTCTATACCGTTCGAGCCCGTCTCCTTCGGGACCCTTGAATTTGACTCGATTTTTTCTTTGGAAAGGGGGGAAAATGCCATCTTGTGGAGTTTTTTCGAGACAAATCGAACGGTGAAAGCCGGAATTCTCTATCTCCAAAGGTTTCCTAGAAATAAGGCCGTACTGAACGGTTGGTCTCACCTTCTCTCGTTTCTAAGACAATTTAACCTTGAAAGTATTTATCTTATTCTTCCACTTCTTATTTCTACTTATTCGCTTTTATGTTTTTTCTCATTTTGTCCTATTTCCTTCCACATCTTAGTTGTGTCCGTCCGCGTCTTCCTTTCGTACTTTAATTTCTTCAGGCACTCGTGTCCAAGTCTCAGTTGTTTCTCCTCGTTTCATCGTTTAGGGTTTTTTCATCAGTTGTTACCTTGCCCTCTACTTTTATCATCATCATCAATTCTTTAATTCCGTTTTTCTTCACCCCTTTCCCTGTCTTCTAACTTTTTTCCTTTAATGTAGTATTTTCTTTTTTCGTTTGTAAGTATCCAAACCTTTCATGCTTTTCCTCTTCTTTTTTTTTATCGTTTAGGGTTTCATCTATTTCAATTTTTTCTCTGATTTCCTTGGACTATTTTCTTTTCACTCCGTTTGTCTCCTCATGTTTTTTTTTCTTTTTCCGTTCAACTTCTTCCTTCTAATTTAGGTTTCTTTTTACGTTCGTATTGTTGGTAAGTCCTCAGGAAATCCGTGTACTTGTCTCCCATGCCCTTTCTTCATTCGTCGCTTCTCTTTCACATTTTCCCTCATTTCGTCCAATCTCTGATCAACCCTTGATTCCTTCCCTTAATTTTTCTTGTCTTCTTCGTCTTCCAGTTTTCTTCTATTCTTGGTTTTTTTTGTCTTGTCTCTCATACCCTTTCTTTTTTAGTCGCTGTCATCTTTCTTCCCTTTCACGTTTTCCCTCTGTTTTGTCCAATCTCCAATTATGGGAAAGTAAGATAAGCTTAGCGTGCGATTGAATATAATTGTCAGAAGAGTAAGAGGCTTACGTGGAAGTTTCTTTTTCAATTTCGTGTACTCGTAAGTCTCTCTTCAAGTACCCACACTCCTTGTATTCTTCATCGCTTAGGATTGTACCTGTCACCTTTGTTTTGTATAGTCTCATTTCTTTATCTGTTTTAACTTCTTAATTACAAAATGAATTTGTTTTTTGCTCATTCCATTTTCAGAAAAGGATGCAACTGTAAATGTCTTTTTCTTGACGATTCGCACGTTTTGAACTTTTCAAACGTCCTTGATTGCCTTCTTTTGATAAATATTTTCCAAAAGTTAAAAAATGGCTCGGAAGTGTGGAAGCACTTCCGGCGGTATAACAATTTTTCCAGCGGTACGAGTGGACTGAATTTTTGTATATGTATTGCTTAATGTACATCGAAGCTTGTGACGATGTTTGAAAAGAATCGTACCGTGGGAAGTGGGTAAAAAATGGCTGGGAAGTGTGGAAGCACTTCCGGCGGTATAACAATTTTTCCAGCGGTACGAATGGACTGAATTTTTGTATACATGTTGCTTAATGTACGTCAAAGCTTGCGACGAAGTTTCAAAAGAATCGTACCGTGGGAAGTGGGTAGAAAATGTGGAACTTGAATGGCGGCCTGTGATTGGCCGGGCGTGTCGCTTGTTCTGAGAACTGCGAACGGCACATGATGCAGCGTGGCTATGTGTCTGTGTGTTTAAACCTATGCCTAAAACTAAATAATTAACGTAACACATAATAAATACATGCAAAATGGAAATAACATTTGTTCGCGCGTAATTCGCGATCGCGTTTAAAGTCGCGGATTACGTCACAGTCTGAAGCCACACAGCTTTAAGAGCCAATGAACGAGTTTTTCTCAGTAAACGGACCGAGGTCGAAAAGAAATTAATCCATAACTAGACCAATCGTAACGTTAGGAATTCGTGGTCTACGTATATCCTCTGCAGTAGCGGTCTTTCGAAAACTTTGCTTATGATCGGGGGCAGGCTGATGGGTCGATAAGATGTAATTTCGTTACGCTGTTTTCCTGGTTTGGGAATCATGATGGTTTCAGCAAATTTCCATATTATGGGAAAGTTTGCGATTGAATATAACTGTCGGAAGAGTAAGAGGCTTACGTGGAAGTTGTTTTAATAGTAGGGCAGAGATTAAGTCATATCCTGGAGCCTTTCGTATGTTGAGTTTGTTTATTTCTTTCTTGACTTCTGTAGGGAGAGACATTTGGCATGCTGCTTCGTTAAGTTCTTCCATTTCTTCATCAGGAGCTCCTGGTTCGGTTTGAAATACATTAGCTAAATGTGCAGCGAAGATGTCCGCTTTTTCCTTGTCGGAGCGGACCCATTCGCCATTAGGTTTGCAAATGGGAGGTATAGTCGTGTACGGTCTCTTGAGTTTCTTTGTCGCCTTCCATAGGGTCTGATCATTTGCTGCAAGGTTTGTAACGTATTGCTCAAAATGCTCTGATGGCTGCTTTTAGCTGCCTACTTAGTCTATTGTAAATATGCCGATCTATGTATGTTGTTTCTAGATCTGTTGTGTGTGTTATAATTTTAACAGTGTCGTTTGGCAGGGTTCTAGTATAGTAGGTTTCTTCCTCCACTACTTGGGAAAGATTGTCGACCATATCTTTAAACTTTTTGACGCTATACATATATAAATATTGGGAGGGGTTTTGGTTGTTTGTCTGTTTCAGTTTGTTCGTTGTTATCAGTGTTCAACTTCAAGTTGAACTTCTTTATTTTGTACGTAAGCCTTTTTTACAAAGGATGTACACGTCATTCTTGTAATCTGTGACATCGATTCTCTTATGCGTTTTCTTTTTTGTCGGTACAATCGTCATTCACCCTGTATTTTGGGTGCTTTCTCACAGCCTACGCGTCGATCTCTGTGGCGGTCGCTCTTTTATCTGAATGTTTAATAACAATTTTTTTTATTTCTAATAAATCGATCTACAAAAGTTTGTTTCCCATCGGGTAATTAGAGTCACATTTAGTGCACGTTTGCTAACAATTGTTAAACACATCTAAACGGTGTACGAATTTTGCTTCGCAAATCAAATAGATTGTCCGAATTAACGTGTTTTTTATATTTATAGTAAATTACAATCTGGTACGAAAAGACCTAAGCTTAATTCGAAGCTGAATGTACTCCATTAAGGCCGGTCCAGACGCAACGACTTGCGGCATCAGACGAAACGTATCAAGCAAAACGGACCGTGTGGACCGCAAAATGTTAGACAAGACGTCCACGTTCCATTTTGCCTGACGCGTTTTGTCTGATGCGACAAGAGGTTGGATAATGCTTATCCGCATCGTACGCATCGCACGTAGCGAACGGATCATAAAAACTCATTCTTTTCATTATTTTAAATGTATCTGCGTTCACTGTTTCGTCTCTTACGATGTGAACGCATAAGCTGGATAAAATCGGATTCGTG
The DNA here is from genome assembly GCA_033060865.1 of Dorcus hopei. NCBI lineage: Eukaryota > Metazoa > Arthropoda > Insecta > Coleoptera > Lucanidae > Dorcus > Dorcus hopei. The sequence continues at coordinate 25,696,247 of CM065426.1, forward strand.
CGACGCGTACGACGCGGACAAGTGAACGCCTAGCTTAAGTCGTTGCGTCTGGACCGGCCTTTGAATTAACATAATCGTAAACGACATCCACACTTGATATGCTATACACTTTGCGGTTGAGTTTCACTTTCAAATTTTTTATGAGTAAATAAAAACAAAAATCGGCACTCAATTTTCAAAACTCAATAACTTCGTGGCCAGGGATTTAAGACGATAATTTTTTGTAGAGTTTTTAGTATAGAATTTCGTAGTACGTTTGTTTGATGGAAATTGCGATACACCCTATATAATAATTAAAATTCAACAGCGCAACATATACGGGGTATCCCAAGTTGAGTGACCTACTGAAAGTTTTCGGTGAAGGAAATACACGAAAATTCTGAAAATTAGTGTGTACGCTGCCCTAAGGGAAAGTGGTCTTTCAGATTAAAACCTTTTTACTTTTGGGTCACCGTTAACTGTCTTATTTTAAACGGAACGCTATACTTTTTATTGCAAATTCTGATTCTACACACTATTACAATGTTCTAAATAAAAAGTGTTGAGGCTTCCCTATACCTAAACGTAACCGATTTGGGGATATCTTCAAATTTATTTAAGAAATCGTTTTGGAGGCCTTTCATTTAAGACAGTCTCGAATTTCAAGATTCAAGTGGCATGTCTTTTGAAAGTCTAACGTTCAGGCTTTCATATGTACAGTCAGGTAATAAAAAGACGTCTCCCCCATAAAATGTTAAGCTCCTTCCACTCGTTTGTCCACCTGCTCGGCATAGTGCTATCACACTCATTGGGGGAGACGTCTTTTTATTACCTGACTGTACTTACACGTACATACTCATATGTATTTATTTTATTATTATTATTATTGGTGACTGATGAAGGGCGCAAAAGAAGTTTCACAATGAAAAGAGTGATCGCACGCCCTTAATAACAGGACTGGCGATGAATACACACTATGTACAAAATGGTGCAAAATATGTTCGCAGTTATTCACGTCAAGTTATGACATGAAACAACAACGTGATTGCAAAATTCCAGCATCTATAATGAACGCCGGATCATATTAGTATTGCGTGCAAAATTATGAAACGAACAATTACAATGTGTCATTAATTATTGCTGCAAAATACGTTGAATATTTATATGAAATTATATGTATTTAATTTCACAACTTAATGTAACCATAGAATGTAACTAGTGGAGTGGAGTGATGACCGACAGGATTGTCATAATAGTCATATATCATCCGTCAATCATTTTATATGTTCGTAAAGTAACTTTATTATATTATTGCTTCTTCTTTTTCTTGAGGCCTCCGTGTCTCCCAAATTTTTGCGTTTAGAGAACGGTTTGATCTTCAACTACTTAATACGTGATAGATCACGATGGCATCGCTTTATATGCTTTTGTTTCTTGATTTATATGTTTGCAGTTTGCAACGTTATCTAAACAACCTCCTGCTATTTGCCTATGCACACGTAAATACTAGAGGTTCAAGAATTGCTTACTTTCTTCTCTCTTTTTTCGTTTTATTCCGATAAGATATGATTTTTTAAGCTGCCTCAACTTATTACAGTGAAAGAAGGAACGTGTCCTCATTAAATATATTATTCGTGCTTAATTAAAACAAAGCATCTTAACTAAGAGCTGAGCGTGAAAATTTTTGAGGGGCCTCTGCCTGCCAACAAAGCCACGCAAACGAACGATGAATGGAATAATGATTTCCAATAATTCTACGATGAGGAATAATTTACTTTTAAAAGGCGAAAAGGACGACCTCTTCAAATACGAGCCTTGCTAAGCAATATATGTAACATGGACTTACGTTTTTGGTTAATCCAACAATAACATAATTGATAAAGAAAAGTTGATTATTATATGTATTGTATCGGTTTTAGCAATCGCTTCTTAACATATATAAAAAAATAAATACAGAGTGGATTTGATTTCATAACAAACACTAAAGTTACAAGCTAAATACTGATTACGAAAAGACGCAACTGCACTTGGCGCAATTTTTTGCGGATTCAAATTGAGAAAGACGAGTAACTTATCGCTAATCCCTTATATCTTATCGCGGCAATAAATGTTAATTATTTCGTAATTAGTTTTACATTTACAGCGAATCTATTAACATTGTTAACAAAAGTAGTAGGAGAAAGTAACAGGAATAAAGGGACTAAAGAAAAATGTTGTAAATAATGTATGTAGCTACCACATACATAGGTATATCAAGACTGTTCTTTATCTTAATCTAATATGTATGTACCTAATTATCTTTGAAAAGTAATAATTTTTTTTGCATATTTTAATCTGACAATGTTATCAACACGTTCGAGATTAAAATTCGATAAACAATTTGTTTCAGTTGCTGTTTTTTTTTTGTAAAGAATGGGACGCGTTCCTCGCGGTAGAAATTTCACACAAAATCGATAAGTTTGAACTTGGTAAGTTTCGATTTCTTCCATCCACGTGTAACCACCACGTTCTAACAACCACATCTTCTAAATCTAAATCAATCACATAACATCTACGGTTATTCAAATTTACCCCCTGGCTAAGATTGGTTTTTAAAAACTTATGCGAACATAGCACCCCTTGCTTTTCATTAATTATCTTAGATAATTCATAGGTGGAAGCAATTTGGTTCAATTTCTATGATAAAAATTTGAAACTGCTGATACGCGTTCTATTTTCGCACAAATTAAATTGTTTAAGAAATGGTAGATACATACAAAGGTTTAACGAAAACGTCCTGGAAGCTCTCGCATTGTTTCGATCGAAAAGTAACGAGCGAGAAGTAGGTAAGTTTTGTGAATTGTGTAAGACTGTGTCAACTTTGCAAAACGCGAGTAGAACGGTGATACTCCTATTTAATTTCCACTTCCGACGCGAACTTTTCGAGAAACTCGGGGCGCTAATTTAGGCCGACAGGGGAAAGTTCCCATCTCGGGTTCAATTTCACGGAAAATTAGTAATTTCTTTGACGCCCGAAATGTTAAGCGAATTAGTCATTCATGTACAACCTAATCAAACTTCTGAAGTCTTCTTTAATCTATCCGGACGTAGACTGTATCCCTGCAAGTTTGAATAGGCGATAAAGTTCGACACCCGAAAGAATGTCAAAAGAAATTAAGTACCGGGTGAGCCAGAAACACTGTCATGTCGTCCGTTTGAATTTGGCGCGCAGTGGGTTTGGTGTTTTTTGATTAAAGACGGTTGGCAACCACGTTACTCTAACACAGTAGCTGCTACATACCTATGTAGATAAGCAGAGCGAAATTGATCCAGCGTCGCCGGCAGCTTCAGTGGGACGGGAATGGGTTCTTAAACCATAACGCGAAGGCCAATCCAAAATAGGCGCCACTTAATTAAAAAAATTAAGAAAAACACGATACGTCCAAAGCATGAACACAAGTTTATTAAAAAATTGATCACAAGTAATCGATTAAATCAGATGGTGAACAACACAACTAACGTTAAACAGTACATCCTAACTATTCGGATCCAAAATTAATACAAAGTTAAATAAAAAACATTCACTTATTCTAACGCCGAAGTACTCGTTCGATGAATTACGTTTAGTAAGCGTAACGCAAGAGAAAAGGTGAATTCTTCCGAAATGGAGTTTACTTCGCGAGTATACGCAAAATTTACGTGTGCGAAAGCGACAACGTCAAAACCACGGTAACACAAGAATAAATAAACATAAATATCCGACCTGATTACGTAGCATTCATACGTCTGTCGAGTCAGGGGCGTTCCACCGTTGCAAAGCGGTAAGCGGCGTCGCTGCTCCTCGGAGTGTCGGTTTCCTTGCGTGGTTTAACGGCTCGCGCATTGGGGGGTCGGTACGGTACTACGGGCGGTATGATGATCCCAGTAAATAATAATAATAATAATAATAATAATAATAATATGTGTTTATTTGCCCAACAGTTTACAAAAACCAATAATAGAGCAAACAGTATATAGCATATGAAACTAAACTAAAACTAAATCTAAAACTAAAACTAAATCTAAATGCAAACAAAAGAAAACTGAAGAAAGATAACAGTGAAAGATAACTTAGGGAAAGATAACACAGTGAGAGCAGGAAGTGTAATCAGCAATGAAGTTTTAGAAGAAAGTTAAGTAAGACTGGACGTGTAGAAGTTCATTAGAGTTTTTTTGAAACTAGAAAAGTTTAAATGAAAGATGTCTATACTGCTACAAAGCTGGTTATAGAGTGTGCAAGTAATGTGCATTGGAGAACGCGCTAAAGCGTTGGTTCTTGGGACAGGCAAGTATAGTGAAAGGGAGTTTCTGCCAGTCAAACGTGGAACATGAAAGCAAATTTTTACCAACAGATCTGCAACATCAACCTTGTTATGAATCAACTTATGTAAGAAAAGTAAGCTTGAGACACATCTCCTGTGAACAAGGGGTAAAGCGTCAAATTCCATCAGCAAGACTATATGAGGAAAACCTCTAGGAGGATAAACGCCATATTCCTTAAACCATCTGTACTTAAGAAATCTGCGTTGTATTTGTTCTAGGATTTCAACGTGGCAGTGATAAATGGGGTACCATATTAATGAAGCATATTGAAGTCGTGACAGGATGAAAGAATTGAAAAGAGCATTTAAGACAGTAGAATCTGTAAAGTCACGAGCATTTCGAACAATGAAACCTAATAGCGACATGGACTTTGCAACAATGTCATTGACATGGTGAGTAAACAACAGCCGATCATCAAAAATAACACCCAGATCTTTAACCATCGTAAAATATTCTAGAGAATGACCATTTAGTTGGTAATGAAATAAAAATTTGGATTTCTTACGAGAGAATGAAACAACTTTGCATTTATCAATATTTAAAGTAAGTCCGTTTGAGACGCACCAGTCAGAAAGATAATTTAGGTCCATTTGAAGAAGCGAAGCGTCATCAAGGCCACTCACGACTCGAAATAGCTTTGCGTCATCGGCATACAATAAGATCTTGCTATGTTTAGTGAGAGAGACTGCTACCTACCTGAAGGTTTGCAAATTGTGTGCGGACTGTCTTTAAGTCTCCACACCGCTCGGTGTAGCTCGTGGAGAAGGGAGGGTTCGACGAAACCCCAATGCAAAAGGGTGGGCAAAAATGATTTAAAATAAAACGCACCAGCTGAGCACACTTGTTTATATTTCGCTTGCTCAAACTTTAAATAACTATAACTCAAACACGAACAATAAATATCAATAAACAAGTAACACATGGAAATTAAATCCGTACCACAGATCTGTGCTTCGGTTACACATACGGTTTAGACGAACAACGCAATTAGTGACAGACTCGCCATAACAACGAACCCCGCAAATACAAAAATAATAAAAGGGCTATTCCGACCTTGGCCTCCCTAAGATCCTGCGTCAATCGTCAGTCAGCTGTTCAACATCAACAGATCGGAGCGTCCTCTCGCGGTGGTTAGCGAAGTGGGCCAATGTTGCGGTAAGCGGGAAACCGCCAGAAATGACGTCGTCATCTTGCAGGGCGAGCCTATTCTCAACGACAGGGAAGGCCAGTGGCGTGGCTCAATTCGTTGACGAAAGCCAACTCCGACTTCTGCACCCAAGGGACGACGATATTTCTCACCCAAATAGAACTACCTCCGCCAGCTGAATTGAACTGGGGCCTAATAGTCTCAAACTTAAACTTCAACAGGAAGCCTCTACTCGTACTAAAACTTGTACTTAAACTTGTACTCAAAGCCTAATGGAAGAAAATATGCGTTACGTTTCTTCGCAGTCAGAACAAAGTCGCAAGACATACCTGTTTCGTAATTTGACGACAGGCTTGGAAAGCTGTTTAGCAATCTTAAAATTCTCTCCTCGTACGATAACAGATCTCGGAATAATCCGGTACCACTTCCTCCACAAAATCCAGTGAAAAAGAAGCAAAAAGGAGCTGTACTCACTCACGCACAAAATGAACGATGCGAACGGGAGAGCTTGCGATATGCGACTGCTGCGAATGCATGCCGCGTTCTTCCCCTAACGCCGGTTCAGACAGAAGTCGTTACGATCGAGAAAAATTTACCCCGGAAACCAAGAGAGATGGAGCTATGTAGAATGCCTGAAGTAACAGCGGATAGTTAACATCACGCCACATTGTGAAATATGATGAAATTTGAATTTAGACGTAGGCCCTGTGAACGTTAAAAGTTCCCACGATGATACAGGATGTTCGGAAAATTATTATGAATAACTTGAATGGATTTTTCAACCGTAACAAGACAGGAAGGTCGTTTATGAATAGTATAAAGAGAAGTGGTCCTAAATTGGAACCCTGTGGAACACCGGAAGAAGCAGTATAGATGTGAGAAGAGAAACCATTATAACAGACCCGTTGACGCCTATTTGCAAGATACGATTCCAGTAGGAGTACTAATGAATTACTGAGACCATAAGTATTTAACTTTAAAGTTAGTAGTTTGTGATCAATACGATCAAAAGCTTTGGCGAAATCCGTATAGATGACATCAACTTGAAAGCCATTGTCAAGGGATTCACACAGATATTGGGAGAAACACGCAAGGTTAGTCACAGTTGAGCGTTTATCAATGAAGCCGTGCTGCTCAGGACATAAATATTGCTTACAATGAGGATAAATATAAGAATATAGTACGATTTCAAAACTTTAGAGAAGTTACATAGCAGCGAAATAGGACGGTAATTTGATATGTCTGTAGCATCACCACTTTTAAACACAGGAGTAACTTTAGAAAGTTTCAGAGAGAAGGAAAAGTACCACTCTTTGGAGAGCTGCATTAAAAAATAATGTATAATGGTTTCACAAAAGCATATCTACAGTCTTTTAAAAGAAAAACCAGGAACTTGATCATGTCCAGCAGTCATAGAGTTTTTTATTTTGGACAAGGCACTGAGAATATCGGCTTCAGTGATTTCGCTAATGTTAAGAAAGCAAGTGTGGGTGCTATAGTCATCAAAAGTTGGAGTAAGGAGGGCGGAAGACGGAGTAAACGCCGATTCAAAAAAAGAAGCGAAACTGTCAAGAATCACCTGAGGACTATCAAGAGAATTATTATTGTAGGACATGCGGCCAGGAATCCTCGTACTCTCTTTTTTTGATCTGACATATGACCAAAACTTCTTAGGATTGCTGATTATGTTACATTGAATATTGTTCATGTATTTTTTGAATTCCACAGATATTTGTTTCTTAATGAGTTTTCGATAAATTACAAAGTTATGGTGATATGACATTATTCTAGTAGAAGAAAACTTCTTATGGTATAAAGATTTTAAGCGAATATTGTTGATGATTTCTGGAGTAAACCAGGGTGGAAAATGACGACCGCGTGTATAAGTGTAACAGGGAACAAATTTATTAAATAAGTTGTTCAAGATGTCGTAAAAATGTTGAACAAGTTCATCCACATTAGAGTAGTTATGCAGACCTGACCAATCGACTAGAGATATGTGACGGTAAAGATCTATATAATTGGCTTTCTTAAAATTGTAAATTTTAACGTTGTTTTTTTTAAATTTAACGAAGGAATTATGGATCGTTAGAGAAATAGACAGAGCCGGATGATAAGGATCTTCGATAATTAAGGGGACAAGGTCATGCATGACATCACAAAGATTACTAGAAAATACCAGATCAAGCAATCTGCCAGAGGAGTTTTTAATTGAGTTATGTTGTTTTAAATTTAGAAATTGAGAACAGTTATTAAGGGTACATACGAGGTTATTCTCATCATTTGAAGTGTACTCAGGTAAGTTAAAGTCACCAGTAAATGTCGCACACACGGGATAGTCGTCCGAACGAAGAAAGGACGGCCAAAACGAAAAGCCTAGGGGGAGCAAAATGACCGTGAACTGCAAGATAATGCAAAACGATGGAGTAAACCTTACCTAAGTCAGAATAGGACGTAGGCTGAACACGAGTTGGCACACAGTCAACTCTCTCGTACAGGTGAATTAATCAGAGTCGGCCAACAGTAGTAAGATCTATTCTCTTCCTCCAAGAGAAATTAGAGCGGGAACCCACAAAACTAACTACACGCAAATCACCTGACGGTCGACAACACACTGGCAATTCCGGCGTTTTGCAAAATCGAGAGGGGTAGAAAACGGTATAAAGTGAGATGAACGGTGGTCTGTTTGAATCGTACCAATAACATAAGAATGTGACATCAGCGGAAACCAATCAAAATAAAGGGCAAGGGTTACGGACATACGCACCGGTTTCAGGTGCGGATGTTTTTAAAACAAAAGAATTCGACCATCCGTCGTCGTCCGCGTCACAAAGTAGTACTCTTTAAATTGGACAAATAAACACCGCGTAAACGCAATTCCAACCCTAAGCAAGGATGGGGCTAATTTTATATAATGAACTTGTTCGTCTAATCTGAAGCTTTTAGCGAAAAGCATGTTTTGGGTAAATTACACGAACGAGAAATTGTAAATTCCTACGCGTAATGTGGGAAACAAAACGAAGTGTGCTAAAAATAGATCGTAACGTTGAAATGTGTACTGTACAGGGTGTGTTCGTACACAGGCGGAAAATAAACTGTAACATACCGTCACTCGAGTATAACTGTCACATTTGCCACTTTGTTTGATACCTACCGATTTGCAAATTACGTTACATTTCCATAAGGGTATCAAACAGTATGGCGGCTTTTTTTGACGCTGACGTTTAAGTGTCGCTACTGGGTAATTACTTATACTGTGACTCTAACGTCAATGTTATCGGCGCCATTCGCTTTTAAGGTTTCGCTATGGCGCGGCGCGGCAAACAATTCAACAACCAATTAGAATAAATTTCCATTTTCCGTATTTTTGAACCACCACTGAAGTATTGTGGCGGGATCTGGTGGCACCAACTTTGCGAATTTGCGGGAAATTCAAACAGGCGACACTATTTCCGGCTCACCCGGTAATTACTGGTCCACCATACACATGCAGCTATTTTCTTTTTACTTTCAAATTTGAATTTTGGTGCAATTTCCATTTCACTAATTCTAGCAAGAAAATTTAAAACCTAAAAAATAAAACCTGAGTTAAATAAAAAAAAATCTTCACTCCCTGAGGTTTTGCTGTTGTCATGAATGATTACATTTATTAATTAGTAATAATATTTTAAATTTAAAAATTTCGAGAACGGTGGTTCGAAAAGGTCATAGGTCAAGGTCAACCCAACCCAAAGCAAGAAATCTTTTCAAAATTAGAACTTCAAGAACGATGGTTCGAAAAGTTCAAAGGGTCAAGATCAACCCAATCCCACGTCAACGTAAGGCTGCGTTGTATAAAAGGCTTAATCCTAAGTTAGAATGTGACACGTTCATGACGTACAGCATTTTGTGTGTCGCTTTCTCATTTGGGATTAACTTATATCCTGGCTTAAACCTTTCCTACAACGCAGCCTTAGTCTGCTCAAGCAAGAATCTAAGATTGAAGAAAATAATTAAAACTTAAAAAACAAGGCTCAAAAAGGTTAAAAAGATCAAATTTCAAGGTCAACCCAACCCAACTCAACCTAACTCTGCTCAAGACAAGCGAGAAAATTTAAAACTCGAAAAGTTAAAGGTCAAGGTGATGAAGTGCCTTAATCATCAAGTAGTTAATCATCGCTCAACTTTTCAATTTGTCTCTGCATCATCACATTTTTTTTTTAAACGTTGACAGAGTATTAAGTTTTACGTGGACCACTCTCTACTCCTTTCATTAATTCGAAGCCATTTCACTTCTCTATTGTTAGCAGAGAGTGGAGTTTTTACGCAAAAATTTCATCTAGGATTTTATAATCATTCTCTATTAGTAGAGTAAAAATTCCGCTCTTTGCTAATAATAGAGAATAATCGTAAAATTCTAGATGAAACATCGAGAGGGAAATTTTTACGTAAAAATTCCTCTCTTTGCTAATAATAATAATAGAGAATGATTATAAAATCACGGCGTATAAACAGTTCATTGTTAAAAACAGAAAAGGGCTACACATAGAGGTTCCATTCTATTAGAAACTGTGGATCCTTTTTTTCTTCTATTGCTTTTTTTAAGTGTCAAAATAAAAGAATAAATTATGAGAATGCGCAAAAGAGCAAACAGACACGAACCACAGAATTAAATGAACGGAAAACGAGAGAAGATCGTCGATTCTCACCTGGCGGAGGATGATCGAAGTAGGAACGAAGTAAACGGGAAAAGTTCGTTTAAATTTTAGCGCCGAAAGAACTCGTAGTTCGACAGAATTTACATAGATGGCGCCGGCGATCGCAAATTCTAGAGTCCGTCTATTTTGTTTTTTTGCTTTGAAATTTGAATTGCTGTGCAATTTTATTCTGTCCTTATTCAGATAAAAATCGTGTCAAACAAAACTTAACATACTGATTTAAGCTATAGTCCATTCACTTAAAGAACGTAGTAGGTGGCGCTACGAGCTGAGGAAGAATTGCGCAAGAGGGCTTACAATTTTAAAGCTCTGGCAAGTACTTATTTTATTGGAATATAATTGTTATTAAAACTCCGTCGACAAAACACGGATACGAAATAACCTAACCTCAATGTCAAGACTCAAGACGTCAACTGTGCAACCGTGCAATGTGTTTCCACCAATCACAAGCGTAGAAAATTAAGTCCCACTCTTTCCAGCGCCATGTTCTTATCGTGAACGGAGTATAGCGAGTTTTTAAAAGTAAACCCAATGCATAAGAAGAAGAAGAAGTCGAGTAAATCAATTTTTTTTTTGGGCAACATCTACGTTTGTAGAGGTGCTCAGAAAAATCGGTCAAGCAAGATTTGTTGTTGACTTAAAAAGCATATTTTACATACAAAGAAAATTAATTAAAAAATAAAAATGCATCCCTCGTGAGAAAGAACGAATGAACACCGACATCTAAAACATATGTAAATATGCAACGTGACATGAGGTACAGTCGCGAGCAAAAAAATTTGGACGTCAGTGTCACTTTTTGACGATTGTTAAAAACTTTGTACAGCGATGTTGTTCTGCATACTCATTTCCAAACGATTCGCAATAACTAAAACAGGACGAAGATGAACCTTAAGCGCGCGGCTTTATTTTAGTGCTTTAATACTTTTGGTGGAAGGCAGTGTACATATTTGCTAGAACGTTTAATTCATGCATTTATAACCCTAGATGTACTGTGCGACCTCTCATTCGTTGTGGCAAAATTTATTGCAAAGTCATGAACCTTATCTTTCCGACGCTTATGATTCCGGGCACGTGAGGATCATTTACTCTAATGCCAAAAATCTTTTGATTAAATTATTGTTGCCACCGACTGATTGCACGTCATCTAAGCAAACATTTCGCCCAACACCAAAACAAATACCTCATCAAACTTGTCTGCAATGCTACAATTAATTTTCTTCTTCTTTGCACCCACGGGCTTTTCTTTTTACGTTCTGCTAAGCAAATCGCTTGTCGCAAGCGACGTAAGTTTTATTTTCATTGTTTCCGTAATCACGCAACTTTACCGCCGCAATTAAGCGTGATTTGTAATGGGAGGTTATTCCGGCAATTACGGCCTCCAGCTGAAAATGCAATTTCTTTATTTAGTACCACTAATGAATACTTAACAACCTGAATATCATTCGTCGAGTAGTATGTAGTAGTACAGTCGTGCGCACCTAAAATGCACGCAAACCTAACACTTAAAACCTTGTGGTGTATACTGGTGCTTAAAAGTTTACCGAATGAAAATCGTGATAAACTTCCACAGTGCGCCACGACGACAGTCGTCCGAATACTTTTAAGCACCAGTATACAAGGCTCACAGAAACGTCAAGCTGCGAGCGACTATAGTGGTCAATTGGGGGGACATTATTTTTAATCGTGACTGTGCCTGATGAGACTATGTTTGTCGGAGCTTGCGGTGTCGCAGAAAGTGCATGTTTTCTCACAATTTTATTTTATAAACGACCTAAATCATCCATCCGCCTCGTTCGCTCTCGCACGCGTCTGCAAAAAAACTCCTTAAAACGTCTTTTCCTGTTTGCGACGTCCTCTGTTAATTGGGGCGCATTAAGTCTCCTTTGGCATTAATTATGTAATCGTTTCCTGCTCCCCGGTCTCCCATTGGCACCGTAATTATGAAATAAACGTTGTCGTCTGATTATATTGTAGAGCAGACTGTTGAAATGCGCGATTAAATTTAAGGGCGAAAAAACTGAAGAATTAAAGTAATTAATTATTCATGGCCATCCTCTTAACAAAGTTTCTCTCACACCCTGTAGTGTGTGAACCGAACTGTGGTCTTTGCCGAGAGATTTGCAGGTTGATTAGAAGCGATTTGCCGAGAGACTGAAAGGCCATAACCACCCATAGTGGAGTGCGGAACTGCGGGAGGGTTCACTGCGCAATAAATTAGTTGGATAGGTTTAACCGACGAAAAAACGACGAAGAGGGATTTGAGTACCACCCTCTTAAGGCGATTGGACGTAGCGAGAAAAGATCCTACCCATACGACCTCAATTAATTAGTTTAGCTAGCGATAGGGTTTCCCATCACCTCCGAAAGGAGTCCCTGAAAAACCGGTGATTGCCATTGATTACCTTGCAAATTGATCGCCGAGGGCGGCATTTTGTATCACACACTTCTCCAGCACGTCTGATTAATGAATGAATTAATTCCACCGCATTCTTATATAAACGTAATTAGTTCCTTTGATATCTCAAGTTATCCACCGACGCACCAAAATAACTGAGTTACAACAACGTAAGTCCAGATTTGCAACGACGTTCACGAGCCATATTCAAACGGTAAAGTTTTATCGCGAGGTCCAAAAGAGGTCGTTCAACCATAGACAAGTAAATAGGGCAATGTGCATTACTTTCCTATTTTACCTGAGTTGACTGCCAGTCACAAAAACAAATTTCCTCCCAATCGATTCTAGTTTTTATCAATTACATTCGTTTTTTAGCTTTCCCGTAAAATTTTGCTAAATGGAATTGCGCACTTTGCGATTTACACTATCGATATAGTGATCATCAATAAAATTGACTATTGACATTAAGAAAAATAAAAGAACAATTTACAATGAATAAAATTAAATGACAATCGTCCAAAGGAGAAAAAATAAAATAAAGGACGAAAAGGAAAACAGTCTATGGTGGCTGTCAATAATTGGCAATCGACATTAAAAAAAAAAACAAAAGTACAATTTATAATGAACAAACATAGACGGAAATCGCCCCCCAAAAAAAAAAATAAATAACCAAAAGTGCTTCTAGCTACATTATGAAAACGCGAAGGTATTTCTGATTTGATTGTTGGGTTGCCTAATCTAAAATCTTGAGGGGCGCTATTATATTATATAGGAACAATCTAGATAATATTGTTGCAGATCTGTGAGCGGACATGGATCAACACGACGATGAAGCGCCGAAGGACCCCGGAGCACACAAACCCGCACAATCGTTCGACGAGAAGGACTTCGAAGGTAAACATCGTCCTCCCCCAATCCACTGATTGCATCCATCCCCAATGGAATCAACAATCGACTGCACTTTACCCTTCTAGGTCATCGGGCGCATTCAATGTTCGTCGGCGTCCACGTACCAGGCGAACGTCGGCACTCCCACAGGAGGCACAAACACCACCACAGGGACTCGGACAGCACAGATAGTGACAGACCCAGTGAGTTTTTTTTTACTGGTCATTGTTTATCTATCAAATGCTTAGGCTAGGCACATGAGGTTATCAACACCCGCCACCCGGTCAATGGCGAGTCTCGTGATACTTGCAAAGAATTCAAAGCATGCGCTTATCACTAGTTTGTTTTATAAAGTGAAAGAGAAAACAAATTTTTATTGCTTGACGCTTCGCGTAATTGATTTTATCTAAATTGGCGCCCAACGTGGGGCGTTCTAAAACGAATTAATTATTTATTCGTCATTCCGTAGGGGGTTTAAAGACGAAGGTCGCGCGAGTCACTTTGTCCCAGTTTAGGGTTTTGGGATTATCGATTCGCCGTTCACTCGCTCGAATGAATTATAACGTGCGGAAAGGGTTTCCTGTCAATGAATGCTTACGACGAGGTGAGCCCGACTTCAATTCGGGGGCAAGTTCTGCGCTTGTTTCGAAATGGAAGCGTCCAGAGCTTGCAGCTTATTCAAATTCGAATTCAAAGAAAAAAAAGAGGCGCATCGAATCAATCATTTTGGCGCGTGACACTCGACGCCTGTCATTTGTGTGCATCCAGCTGTTTTTTTTTTTTTTTTGCTTCCACGAAGACGCGACGCTCCTAACTAATGGGACGCGGACGGGGGCAAATATTTATTTGTCTCTAAATATAACCGCCGCTATTCCAGCCAGTCCCAATTATCAATCTTGCCTGCAAACTTCAAACTATTGTTGCACGTAAATCAAATTAGCGGCGAAACTTGTTGGGGTTGCCGGGGGAGCTCTTGATAAGTCGGGATGGATTCACACGCAAAGATCCCCGCTCGCATTTAAAGCGGGGGAGAAGTCAAGTTAGGTGGTAGGAGGAATTATAATTTGGAGGACGTATATAGGACGTCGGGGTTAAATCTTTCCTTTCCGTAGTTTGTCTCTTGCTATTAATTTGGCTTCATTCCATGTTTTTTCTCTGTCTCTCAACAGTTTCCCTTTTGTGCCCTGTTACAGTTCATTTTTCATTTCTGTTCTGAATACCCCCTGTATATGCATTGCCACCGTCCAGCCTTTATTTCTGTTCCGAACACGCCCTGTATATGCGAAATTCGACGTGTTGGATTAGTCCCTGGACCGCGTCGTTGTACACATTGCAGTCAGTGTAGGAATACCCGTATTTCGCCGGCGTAATTTTTCTTAAACTTTCGTTTTAGCATATTTCCATTAACAGGACCTTCATTTATTTAAACAAATTCATTTTATATACGTAATCCATCCTTATTTGAGTTCAAAATCGCGTGTATGTGAGGAATTGAACGAATTATAACGAAGTTCTACTTCTGGACTCGTATTATGCGTGATCTTTGCCCTTTCAGCCGATTGGTTCCCACTGTTACTAAGAAAGTTCCCCGGAGGTAAGATTAGAAGGTGTCTCGCTTGTTTATAATCGTTCCTTGTTTGTCAAACGAGAAATGTTGCGCCATTGTCAGAACGAAACTTGCCGTCTCTTGGGCCACACTTTCTTTTCGTTAAATATTTTATTTGTGCGTGCCATTACATCGAAGGGATGCTAGTGCATATCTACGGCTAATTGCCGACTCTGATTAGACCCAGTTGTGAGACAGGAAAAACCGCGTGTTCCGTGGTTGTCCCAGCTTCGGTGACAGACCGAGGTAAGTTCTATACGCAGCAACTCTCGGTTTGACTTTTGTGCTCGTTTTATTTCATTGCTTATAGGCTTTTATCGTGAGCTTCTGGCAAGAGCTATCGGTAATCCTAGACTTTAATCTTGGACCTTTATCAAGAGTTATTTCTCGTTGGGTATCGGTTTTCACCAAGAGTCTACGGAAGTTGAATTCGATCCGGTTTGTACAGGTGCATCGCGAATTACGGCGTTGGAAGTTCCCTCCCTCGCCCCTCTACGCGGAAGCCGGCACACTACAAAGCGTCGCTGCGGCATTCCCGCAAAGACACCGACGAACGAATCGGACATCAAAGGAATAAAGGTCGGAGCGTTATAGTTTCTTTTCTTAGTTTTGAGCGATATTTCGCGGATTTAGTTTTTGACCCATTACTTTGATTTTGCCGCAATTAAACTTGCAACTTATTGCGCAACCGCTGGTGTAATTTAAAGATGATATAAGTAGATGAGCGTTGACGCGTGCAAATAACCGGAGATTGCATTCTTTTATATTCTGTTGCATTAGTTACTATTTGAATCATTTTAATATAGTTTAATGCGAAGTTCGGATCCGATCAAGTCGAATATGTTGTAAACTTTTGTGTTCCCCATATATTATTTATTTGTATATATTCTTTTCATGATTGTTGTTTGTGACTAAGTAAATTGACGTGTTCTGGATGTAACGGGTTTTCTTAATTTTCACCTTGTTCCCCCTGTCAAAAAAAATTAAGTGGCGCCTATTTTCTTATGGGTTTTGGCCTTCGCGGTTTGGATTTGAACCCTCCCGTCCCACTGAAGCTGGCTGGCAACATTGGAGTAAAGTTTCGCTCCAATGTAAAATTTCTGCCTATCTACGCAGGTAGGTAGCAGCCCTCCCATGATTCTCTTGGTCTTCCTCTTTTCCTCCTTATTGATATTTTCGCTTTCCAAATTCTTCTTACTTGCCTGTTGTTGTTCATTCTCTGTATATGTCCTCACCAGCTTAGTTGCCGTTGTTCTGTGTATTCTGTTTCAAGGTCGTCTCTTATTTGTTCATTTCTGATTTTATCCTTTCTTGTTACTCCTCTGGTTCGTCTCAGGTACTTCATTTCTGTTGCTCGTATCTTACTCTTCTGTTTGGTCTTTCCAATTATCTGTTTTATCGTCTTGCCCGCTTCTGCCCTTTCTAAAGCCACTTTGGGCTTCTATAATATTTTGGAGTTTCTTGTTTAGAATTTGTTCATACAGCTTCATTCCTGCGCTTAGTGATATTATACCTCTATAATTGTTACATTCTTTTCGTTTTCTTTTTTTTTAAATTGGCAAAATTATTCCTGTTTCCCAACCATTAGATATATCTTCTTCCATCCAAGCTTCAGTCATAATTTCTAGTAATATTTGTTTTCCTGTTTCTCCCATACATTCCATCATTTCTATCTTGTCCAGGTGATTTACCGTTTTTCAATTTGCGTATGGCTTCTCTTAATTCTTCCATTGTTGTCCCCTCTTCGTTGATTATCCCCCTTTTGTTTGAAATATTCTCGCCATCTTTTCATGATTTCTTTCCCTTCTGTTAATATTGTAACTAGGATAAGAAAACTAGCAAAGATGTACAGCTGAAAATTAGTCGAGCGTAACGTAAACATAAGACGATAACATAAACATAAGAATGACTCATTTGCAATTATGTAACGTATGACTCACCCGCAGTGCAAAAAGATGCACCTGCACATATTACAGCGATGATTCATTCGCGGGCTGTGCGCAAAATCTTATGACTCATCTACGGGCACAGATCTAAAGCAGGGCCGTGTGCACAAATGTCAAGGCATTAATTGACGTCACGAAACTCCTATAAAAAGGCGACAAATCGAACGTTAGCGCATAATTAGAACAGTTCTAGCCAGTGTCAACTAGTCTAATTGTCCGTAAGTGCCCCAGATACAATGTGAGTAATTGTACTTGTAAATTAGTTGTTGTAAATTATTGTTAATTGTTATATTAAGCTACGACCCTCATTTCATGTTACTTAAATTATTACCGTAACAATATATTTCCTCTTGGGTCTTTTATGTGCTCTTGCGACTCTTCTGATTGCCCGCGAAATCTGCATCGCAGAATGCAGTTAACGTTTCGTCTTCGCTGTATTTGGTGGAGTAAGAAATTCCCAGGTCCTTTGTTGTGTTTACATACCTCAGGATCCTCTTCAAGTTTATAAGATCTGAATACGTAGGGTTTTCTACCTGTCGCCCGCTGTTACCGGCTGCCAGAGCCAGAGCCTGGTCGTGTCCTTGTTGATAAGTAGAGTAAGCTTCCAACAGCCTCTCTAAAGGGATGGTCATGGTTGCGTTTTCACCTACAGCCATTGCGGTATATTGTAACTAGGATGAGAAGACCAGCAAAAATGTACAGCTGCAAATCAGTCGAGCGTAACATAAACATAAGATTTATGTAACGTATGAGTCATCTACGTGCATAGATCTAAAGCCGAGCCGTGTGCAAAAATGTCAAGGCGTAATACCCCGGAAACAAAACCCCTATAAAAAGGCGACAAATCGAACGTTAGCGCACAATTAGAACAATTGTAGTCAGAGAGTCATCTAGTCTAATTGTCAGTAAGTGCCCAAAATACAATGTGAGTATTTGTAATTGTAATTAATTGTTAATAAATGTTGTGTTATACTGAGCTACGACCCTTATTTCATGTTATTACCGTAACATTTTGTCGGTTTGGCATCAGACATCTTGTACTTGAGAACAATTTGACCGGCATAGAGTTTTTGTGACAACTTAAGAGATTCTTGAGACAACTCAAGGTAGACACTTGGGTTTTCTTCAAATGTTATGCTGAATTGTTTTTGCAGCATCTTCAGGAGCGTAGTCAGTTAAGTTTGTGTCTGATCCTGCTAGGATTCCATCATCCACATGAATTCCAAGGTACACAGTACGTTCATCATTCAGTTTTTAACTGATTGAATCCTTGACTTGCTAGAAAGGTTTTGATTCTATTGTTCCATCTGGCGGGAGCCCGACATAGACCATACAGGGCTTTCTGTACTCTGTACACTTTACCATTGTCTTGATACCCGTCTGTTCATTGACTGTGCCATACAAAAAAGCTGACTTCACATCAAACTTGTATTTCACTTTAGCTGAATGTGCTAACATCATTCTTAAAGCATTACTTTCAATGACTGGGCTAAAAACATCATCGTAATCTATTTCAGCTCTCTGTTGACACCCACGCACAACCAGGCGAGCTTTGTCTTTTATTTTGAAAACCCAGCGACTGGTCAAGATTTTCTTATCCCTTACTTCATTCCTATCCACCAGTCTTCAAGTATCATTTTCTTTGAGCGCTCGCTTCTCTTCTTCAATTGCTTCCTTCCAGCGTTGGCTGTCCTCTCCAGTGAGTAAGACATAGTCTTCATATCTTTCCGGCAATTTTCTTACTCTTTTACCTCTTCCTATCTCTTCTTTTTCGGGCGCTGGTTGACGGCCTCCACTGACGTCAACATCTGCAGGATCTTCTTCAATCTTCTGCTCATCAACTTCCTCGTCATTTGCTGTTACAATCGGAAATAAACCTCGTGTGTCTGCAGCTTGATTTTTCATTTCTCCGTTACCGTGCATTTCTGCATATTTCTGTAGGAAATAACCTGTTGTTCATCAAGATAACACCCTCTATAGGCTTTGCCATCAGTGTCATAGCCGACAAATACATCTACTTTAGCTTTTGCATTCCATTTTTTTTTCGTCTTTGATCGGGGATATGCACAAAGACTTTGCTACCAAAAATCTGTAAATGATCTATTTTGGGTTGCCGTTCAAACCATAACTCATAAGGAGAATTTCAGGGCAATAGGGAGATGAGGTTTGATGACGAATTCCTGCATCCTCGAACATTTTCTGAACTTCCATGTTATCGGACCTTATGCACTTCACTTTCCTCCCAGTATCTGTCGGAGCTATCGTCAAGGATTCTCTCAGGACTCCTGGAACTTGAGATTTATTGGCTAGCAGAATCTATGGTGGGAGTAGTCGTCAGAAAGAAATACTTGGAGCACCGAAACTTACTACCTCCATTGGTCCACACAGGTCTACGTGAACAAGAGAGCAAAGGTTCACTAGTTTTTGTTGCACTTCCTGTATTGACATAAACTTTTCCTTTCAACTTGGCCTCAGCAAAAACAGTTTCATTTTGTTACAGTTCATTTTTCATTCCTGTTCTGAATACCCCCTGTATATGCATTGCCACCGTCCAGCCTTCATTTCTGTTCCGAACACGCCCTGTATATGCGAAATTCGACGTGTCGGATTATTCCTTGGACCGCGTCGTTGTACACATTGCAGTCAGTGTAGGAATACCCGTATTTCGCCGGCGTAATTTTTCTTAAACTTTCGTTTTAGCATATTTCTATTAACAGGACCTTCATTTATTTAAACAAATTCATTTTATATACTTAATCCATCCTTATTTGAGTTCAAAATCGCGTGTATGTGAGGAATTGAACGAATTATAACGAAGTTCTACTTCTGGACGCGTATTATGCGTGATCTTTGCCCTTTCAGCCGATTGGTTCCCACTGTTACTAAGAAAGTTCCCCGGAGGTAAGATTAGAAGGTGTCTCGCTTGTTTATAATCGTTCCTTGTTTGTCAAACGAGAAATGTTGCGCCATTGTCAGAACGAAACTTGCCGTCTCTTGGGTCACACTCTCTTTTCGTAAATATTTTTATTTGTGAGTGCCATTACATCGAAGGGATGTTAGTGCATTTCTACGGCTAATTGCCGACTCTGATTAGACCCAGTTGTGAGACAGGAAAAACCGCGTGTCCCGTGGTTTGTCCCAGCTTCGGTAACAGACCGAGGCTTTTATCGTGAGCTTCTAGCAAGAGCATTCGTTAATCCTAGACTTTAATCTTGGACCTATATCAAGAGTTATTTCTCGTTGGGTGCATCGCGAATTACGGCGTTGGAAGTTCCCTCCCTCGCCCCTCTACGCGGAAGCCGGCACACTACAAAGCGTCGCTGCGACATTGCCGCAAAGACACCGACAAACGAATCGGACATCAAAGGAATAAAGGTCGGAGCGTTACAATTTCTTTTCTTAGTTTTGAGCGATATTTCGCGGATTTAGTTTTTGATCCATTACTTTGATTTTGCCGCAATTAAACTTGCAACTTATTGCGTAACCGCCGGTGTAATTTAAATATGATATAAGTAGACGAGCGTTGACGCGTGCAAATAACCGGAGATTGCCTTCTTTTGTATTCTGTTGCATTAGTTACGATTTGAATTATTTTAATATAGTTTAATGCGAAGTTCGGATCCGACCAAGTTGAATATGTTGTAAACGTTTGTGTTCCCCATATATTATTTATTTGTGTATATTCTTTTATGATTGTTGTTAGTAAAGTTTCGCTCCAATGTAAAACTTCTGCCTATCTACGCAGGTAGGTAGCAATTTCTCATTAGTTGCATGGTATCGTTCTTTCCAACCAATACATGGCCCTTAGCAAGAGCTTGACTTACTGAAAAAAGATTCATTTTTAGTTTTGGAACGTGCAGCACGTTAGTAAGTAATTTCTGAATCAACTGACCATTGACGTTGGTTGTAACGTTGATATCACCAACCCCAACTGACTCAATAATAGTACCGTCGCCAATTTTTATGTTTATGATGCGTGCGCCGACTATGGTTGTTTTCATAAGGGAAGAGCTCTGCGTCATTGTCTGGTGTTGCATCATCAGACTTACGAATCATAACTCCGTCCTTCTCTCTCATTCATCGTTAACAAAGAAATAATATTGAAATAATTGTCGGTTCTAGCTTCGGCGATTGATTACGCAGAGCTCAAGTTCCGTGATTTTCATTATAGTTGACTGACTCAGCCCACAGGCGCCCGTCTCTCTTTCAATTTTAATAATCTGATGAATAACGTGATTTCTATAGGTACTGTTGTTGACGACAATAAACCGCAAATACAATTACAATTATTAATCGAATTCGTGGACTTACTTTTTTGTACTCTTGTGTAACTTCTCATGTTTTCCCAGCCCAGGTGTTATTCAATATATTAATCTTGCATTAATTAACCACTTAATCAGTGGTTTTTCTTCGCGCGTGACGGAGCCGATGCATTCGGGTTTCGCGTCGACACGATTACATCATTTGGAGGACGTACGCGGTTGAAATTGGATTTCCGTTGCGTAGAATAAATTTCATACGTGCACAATCCCGCCCTCTGTTACATTTAAAGTCCCTTTCTCTCTCTCTCTTACCATTTCATAAATTGGCGCCCTACGTGGGGCAAGAAAACAATCATTACATAAACTGACGCCCAACGTGGGGCAAGAAAACAATCATTACATAAACTGACGCCCAACGTGGGGCAAGAAAACTTTCATTACAATATGAACAAAAAGGGGGCTTATGGCACTGCCTTGGCTTACTCCTTCTCTCGTGAAGAATTTTTGTTTGTTTATCTGTTAGTTTGCGTTATCTTTCAAGACAAAATTGGAAGGGGACTCTTTTAATCCCTCTTAACTTTATTATCACCTGCTGCAGTTTGCCGGAAAGGTCGTGAAACAGCCTGTATAAAAGGTAAAAGCAACTGAAAAATGAGACGCTTTGAATCAGAAGAAAGATATGACAAAGAAAGAACAAAACAAGTGATAAGAATAAGACAATAACAACAAGTAGAATAAATGAATACTTATGTAATAAAAATTTTAAAGTTGTTGCAAGTCTGTTTTGATATCCTCGAGCATCCTCTGTACCTATAGCAGTTTCGGCCATACTTGGGGCCTCTTCAGCAGAATGTACCAAAAGAATTGATTATGAGAATGAAACTCTTTAACAAAAATGTTTATTCACTATTAATATTATATGATGCAAACGAACATGCTAGGAACGTAATGAAGGAAATCACGATAGCTTTTGGTCAAGAGAGAATAATAGGAAAAGAGAATAATAGTTAAAAAACTAAGCAAAAATAGATAGCGATAATCTTTTAAAAAATAATATGATAAAGAGAGCTACCTACATAATCACGGACGTACACAAAATAAAGGAGAGATAGCGACAAATGAAACTGTTAACGAAGAGGACACCGACCAAGGGAAAATTATACCTGAAAATCATACGAATAATAAACTAAGAAAAAACAGAAATCAGGGAAAGATGCTTCAGGAAATTTACTAAACAAAATGATCCAAACAAATGAAGAGAGATTGGGATGTGGGAATCATTGTGACTAGAGAGCGGATGGCCTTAGGTTTTACCATCAACCATAACCATTGAATCAAAATTATTTTTATGGAATACTCCACTGCAAGCTATTTCTTAGATTTCAAGCGTGACTATTGACTCTCACTATACCTTAAGCTATCTCCCCTGAATTTCATTACATATAAAAATGATACTTGACTTTATTTCGCGTTTAAGCATGACTTTCGACTTGCCCTGTATTTTTAAGTTAGTATCACTTAAAACGTACATTTTGAATTTTACTATACGTTTAAGCACGACACTTGACTCTCACAATAATTTTAAGCCACACCTTGACCTTTATTACAGGTTCAAGCTTGACTCTTAATGCTCATTATAGTTTTAAGCGTAACGGTTAATTGTAACTATACTTTTAAGGCTTATTCTTCACTTGTATCTCAGGTTCAAGAGTGACTCTTAACTCTCACACTATTTTCAAGCTTTCAAATTGTAGATTTAACATGACTCTTGACTGTCACTACGCTTTTAAGCCGTCCACTGAGTTTCATTACAACTTTAAGTACAAGTCTTGCTTCTCACCATGCTTTAAGCTCGACTCTTGACTTTCATTCCACATCTATTAACATGTCGTCTCTTACAATATTTTTAAACGCGTCCGTTGTCTCTCACAAATTTTTAAGTGTGCCTATTGACTGTCATTATAATTTCAAACATAAATCTTAAACTTCACCACAGGGGCGTGTTCGAAAACTCAGAGCGTTACTCTCGGGTAATATTCTTTTCTCTCTCATATAAATCATTTTGTATATTTTGCTTTTCACTTTATTCTCTCTGTTGGTACAACTCTTATACTTACTCGCTGTGTTTTCGAACACGCCCTAAGGTTAGGCATAACTTTTGAGTCTCACTTTAATTTTAAGCTACCTTGACTGTTATAATAGGTTTAAGCTGAACCGTTGATGCTCACTGTACTTTCACTTCATTCTTACTGCAGATTCAAGCCTGACTTTTGACTTTCACTCTCCTTTCAAGCTGTCTGTTGACTTTAATTGTAGGTTTGAGCATGATTCTTGTTTTTTTACTATAATTTTAATCAACCTCTTAACTTTCGTCATGGAGTTAAGCTTGACTGTTGACGTCAGTGAGCTTTTAAGCATGACTCTTAATGGTAGCTATAGTTTTAAACATGATTCTTGACTTTTACTGTGAATCTAAGCATGTCTCTCAACTCTCACGCTATTTTCAAGATACTTCTTGAACTGTAACATAGGTTTAAGCTTGATTCTAGATTTTTTACTATATTTTAATCAATCTCTTAACTTTCGTTGTAGATTTAAGCTTGGCTCTTGACGAACAGTGTCCTTTTAAGCATGATTGTTAATCATAACTTCAGTTTTAAGCATGATTCTTA
This sequence comes from Dorcus hopei, assembly GCA_033060865.1. Lineage (NCBI taxonomy): Eukaryota > Metazoa > Arthropoda > Insecta > Coleoptera > Lucanidae > Dorcus > Dorcus hopei. The sequence continues at coordinate 25,720,183 of CM065426.1, forward strand.
ACTTTGACTATAGCTTCAAGCATGATTCTTGACTCGCGCTACTTTCAAGCTACTTTTATTACAGTTTTAAGCCCGATTGTTGATTTTTACTCTAATTTTTATCAACCTCTTAACTTTCGCTATAGAGTTAAGCTTAGCTCGTGATGCTCAGTGTGCTTTCAAGCATGACTCTTAATTGTAACTATAGTTTTAAGCATGATTCTTGACTTTTACTGCGAATTTAAGCATGACCCTCAACTTGCACCCCACTTTCAAGATACTTCTTGACCTATAACGTACGTTCAAGCATGATTTTTGATTTTTACTATATTTTAATCAAACTCTTAATTTTCGTTGTAGATTTAAGTTTGGCTCTTGACAACCAGCGTACTTTTAAGTATGACCGTTAATTGCAACTACAGTTTTAAGCACGATATTACATGACCTTAGTTTTACGCTTTGTTTTTGGTCTAAACCGACATGCATAAGAGTGAGACAGACAAATGCAAGGATGGACGCTTGGGGAAATGACAATTACGTACAACAGATGGCGTTGCTAAGCAATGATTCGCAAGAATCTATTTCGGTGATCATCGCTTGAATTTATGTTCTCGTTTTCGGTTTAAATCGACACGCCTAGGAGTGTGATGGTCAAACAAAAGAACGAACGGGAAAATTCCCAGCGCCATCTGTCGTCTGTGTCTTTAAACAGACATCTGCAAGGACCTGTTTTGGAATCCGTGGCTCTCATTTCAAGTCCTTTTATTTTTTTAACTGACACGTACAGAAGTGAGATGGGCAAATGCAACGATGGGCGCTTGGTAAAATTATAACCACAGACAATAGATGGCGCTGGTAAGCAGTGATTTGCAAGGATCAGCTTTGGATCTCACAGATGGCACAGATAAGCAGTGATTTGCAAGGATCAGCTTCGGATCTCACGGTTTCAATTTTGCGTTCTCGTTTTTCCTTTAAATCGCCACGCACAGAAGGAGGTGGACGAACGCTTGGAAAATTATAATCACAGACAATAGATGGCGCTGATGAACATTGATTTAAAAGGGTCACTCTGGAACCCATGGCATGTTCCCTTCTCAAGCTTAAATCGACGCGCATAAGAATGACGATAGACGCACCCAAAGATGGACGTTTTGAGTTAATTTCCAGCGCCATCTGTTGTCTGCGATTGTAAACAGTGACACGCGAAGACCAATCCTGGAGTTCACGGCTTTAATTTTATGTTTTTCGTTTAAATCGACACACACAGGAGTGAGATGTGAAACGTCCAGCGTCATCTATTGCCTGTGATTACAAACAGTGATTCGCAATGACCTATTTTGAAGCTCGTTTTGAGTTAATTTCCAGCGCCATCTGTTGTCTGTGATTCTAAACAGTGTCACGCGAAGACCAATCCTGGAGCTCGCGGCTTTAATTTTATGTTTTTCGTTTAAATCGACACACACAGGAGTGAGATGTGAAACGTCCAGCGCCATCTATTGCCTGTGATCACAAGCAGTGACTCGCAATGACCTATTTTGAAGCTCACGTCTTCAATTTTAAGTTCTTTTGTTTGCGGTTTAAATCGATAAGCGTTGAAGCGAGATGGACGAACGCAAGGATGCCCTCTCGGAAAATTTCTAGCGCCATCTATTTCCCGTAACTACAAGCAATGATTCGCAAGGACCTGTCTTGGACCTCTTTTCTAAAGTCTTCTTTCGGCATGTACAGCTTTGTTCTTGGGTAATTTCTTTTGTTACTTGTTTTACAGTGAAGGTGTAGTCTCTTGTACGTCGTGTGATGGACGAAATCCACTTGGTACGTCCGAATCCTTTCGTATAACTTAAGTCTGATAACATAATAACCTATAATCACCGCTTTAAGACACTCTAGACTTTTATATATATAAATCGTTGGACTTGATGAAGACGTCCGAGATACTTTCTGAGACATTTCAGACTTCCACAGTATTATCGAAAAGGTGATATTTTGTTTGATCGCCTCAGGAGCACTCTGAGAAAACTTGAATTCATCAAACAATATCTAAGTGATCTTAAGTGACTCAAGAAATATCTGAGGCAATTTCGAGGAGGCATCTTCAATATTATTTGGGATCTTTCAAGGCAACGAGTGTAGTTTTGAGAAACTCCAGACGTTTACATGAATTGCAAAACGTGATGAAGATATTTCAAACTTCCAGAGCATCATCGAAAAGGTAATGTTTTGTTTGATCGTCTCAGGAGCGCTCCGACAAAACATGAATTCATCAAACAATATCTGAGGGGTCTTAAGCGACTCAAAAAATATCTGAGGCTATTTCGAGGAGGTATTTTCAAGACAACAGAGCGTAGTTTTGAGAAACTCCAAGCGTTTAAGTGATGAGACGTCTCCGACATGTTCTGAGGTATTTCAAGAGCATGTTTTACTTCTACGTCCCAGAAGCGCTCTGAGCTCTCTTCATTAAGGTTTTGAATCTTTTATAAAGGTTTTGAATTGATCAAAAAATATCTGAAGGATTTCAATCGACTCTTTCTCTTTCTCTTTCTATTCTGTGTTTTGTTACAGTTCATTTTTCAGTCCTGTTCTGAATACCCCCTGTATATGCATTGCCACCGTCCAGCCTTCATTTCTGTTCCGAACACGCCCTGTATATGCGAAATTCGACGTGTCAGATTATTCCTTGGACCGCGTCCTTGTACACATTGCAGTCAGTGTAGGAATACCCGTATTTCGCCGGCGTAATTTTTCTTAAACTTTCGTTTTAGCATATTTCTATTAACAGGACCTTCATTTATTTAAACAAATTCATTTTATATACGTAATCCATCCTTATTTGAGTTCAAAATCGCGTGTATGTGAGGAATTGAACGAATTATAACGAAGTTCTACTTCTGGACGCGTATTATGCGTGATCTTTGCCCTTTCAGCCGATTGGTTCCCACTGTTACTAAGAAAGTTCCCCGGAGGAAAGATTAGAAGGTGTCTCGCTTGTTTATAATCGTTCCTTGTTTGTCAAACGAGAAATGTTGCGCCATTGTCAGAACGAAACTTGCCGTCTCTTGGGTCATACTCTCTTTTCGTAAATATTCTTATTTGTGCGTGCCATTACATCGAAGGGATGTTAGTGCATTTCTACGGCTAATTGCCGACTCTGATTAGACCCAGTTGTGAGACAGGAAAAACCGCGTATCCCGTGGTTTGTCCCAGCTTCGGTAACAGACCGAGGTAAGTTCTATACGCAGCAACTCTCGGTTTGACTTACGTGTTCGTTTTATTTTATTGCTTATAGGCTTTTATCGTGAGCTTCTAGCAAGAGCTATCGTTAATCCTAGACTTTAATCTTGGACCTATATCAAGAGTTATTTCTCGTTGGGTACATTGCGAATTACGGCGTTGGAAGTTCCCTCCCTCGCCCCTCTACGCGGAAGCCGGCACACTACAAAGCGTCGCTGCGACATTGCCGTAAAGACACCGACAAACGAATCGGACATCAAAGGAATAAAGGTCGGAGCGTTACAATTTCTTTTCTTGGTTTTGAGCGATATTTCGCGGATTTAGTTTTTGATCCATTACTTTGATTTTGCCGCAATTAAACTTGCAACTTATTGCGTAACCGCCGGTGTAATTGAAATATGATAAAGTAGACGAGCGTTGACGCGCGCAAATAACCGGAGATTGTATTCTGTTGTATTCTGTTGCACTAGTTACGATTTGAATTATTTTAATATAGTTTAATGCGAAGTTCGGATCCGACCAAGTTGAATATGTTGTAAACGTTTGTGTTCCCCATATATTATTTATTTGTGTATATTCTTTTATGATTGTTGTTTGTGACTAAGTAAATTGACGTGTTCTGGATGTAACGGGTTTTCTTAATTTTCACCTTGTCCCCCTTTCAAAAAAAAATTAAGTGGCGCCTATTTTCTTATGGGTTTTGGCCTTCGCGGTTTGGATTTGAACCCTCCCGTCCCACTGTAGCTGGCTGGCAACATTGGAGTAAAGTTTCGCTCCAATGTAAAACTTCTGCCTATCTACGCAGGTAGGTAGCAGTTTAGTAGCTCTCTTTATATACCTACTCAGTTTAATTTTCTTCTGTCAGTATTTCTTCTCCTGTAAATGTACATACTGGTCTTTTTCTGAGAGTTTCTATTACTCTTCGAATTCTTCCCATGCTTGGCTTCACGTACTGTATACTCGACCATCATTCTCTTTTTGTTTGAATTGGCTTCCGGTTGGAACCGCGTCACGTTGACTTCTTCTACTGCCGACGTTTCGTTCTCCATTGCAGAAGAACTTCCTCAGGGCTGCTGCTTCTCGTAAGTCGTTGAGGCTGAGTGGTCGTGGTATTTATAGTGATCGGTGGGGGTAGTGAATCAGAACGGTAAGCGGGAATTGGTCTGTTGTCTGTTCCAGACATTGTGGAGGTTAAAGCCAGTATCACGGTTCAGGTTATTGGGGTGTTTGAGGATTTCTAGGGATTCACGGATTTCTAGGGCCGAGCTAGCTTTATATCCTCTTCTATCCCCTTCTTTCCTTCGACCTCTCTTTTAATGCCTTCAAACCATTTGGCTGTCGCCCTAACGCTAACCCCCACCGTAGTACACCTGTAAAAACCTTTCGCTGATTGCTCCCCTTACTCCAATTGCTATTATTTTTCTAAAAATCTTTCCCTAAAATGTTTCCTGCTTATCGTCATTCATTGTCTAACATAGCTTTACTCTTCTTCTTCTTCTTCTCTGACCACTGCTTCCATTAGGTCACTCCCATTTTGATATCCTCTTTTATCATTCCTCGTTTATTTCCTTCTGCACTTATATAGTCTATCTCTCCTGCTAACCATTTCTTTCGTAAAGCTTTCTTGGGAAAAGGTAATTGCTTTCGTTACACAAAATTACAACCACTTTTGTCTTCTCCACAATGTCCTTCCCCAGCGTGCCGTTGATAAGCCCTCCTATTAATTTTTGTTTTCACAAGCTTGCAAGCTCTCCCAGAATCTATCTTTTTCTAGTTTCTTTTCATCCTCACCCTTCGCACAATCGAAACAATTGGATTACGTTCGAGTTCGTTCTCCAAAAGTCGTCAAAAAAAGAATTAACACGTCCTGGTTCTTTGGTTAACTCAAAACCTAGGCGTTTACAACATCGTCGCAAACATTTGAACGTAAGCGACGTAAGCGTAAGGCAAACTCCAACCCCCAACCATTAGTATCGCGTCGTTATCCTAACTGCTTGCAAATATGCATAGTTATTTAAAGACAGCAATATTCATTCACTCACTGACATAAATTTACATACCATCGCCTTTCCTCGGGGTCGATTGTATATTTCAGAAGGGTGGTGGTGTGGGGGGATATGTAAGCATGCCCCAGCGCTTTTTATTGCGGCATTGAATCGATGTTTTCTTTTTAACTGAAGTTTCATAAAGCGTAGTTAATTACTCGTCCAAGTTAATCGTGTGATTAAAGAGGAAAATCTTGGGTTTAAACTGAAACGTTTCTTGCAGTTACTCCTCCCGCCCAGAGGGTGCAGTTCATCCTCGGCGAGGATGTGGACGACGGGAAGCACGAGAGCCACCCGCTCTTTTCCGAAATGGAAGAGCTGGTGGGCGACGGTGACGACATGGAATGGAAGGAGACGGCGAGGTGGATTAAATTCGAGGAGGACGTGGAGGAAGGGGGCAACCGTTGGTCCAAACCGCACGTCGCCACCCTGTCGTTGCATTCCCTCTTCGAATTGAGGAGCCTCATCCTGAACGGGACCGTCTTCCTGGACATGGAGGCCAACTCGATCGAGCAGATCGCCGACATGGTCATAGAGAATATGGTGAACGCCGGGACGCTGCCGCTTGAGAAGAAGGAGCGCGTCAAGGACGCCCTTCTCCGCAGGCACAGGCATCAACACCAGAGGAAGAGGCACGTGCTGCCCATGATTAGGAGCTTCGCGGAGATAGGACGGAACCATTCCTCGTCCAAAAGTAGGTACTCCTTTAATTAGATTAGTTGTCGGTCAATAAGATCTTCTTTATTGTTATTATGATTAACGTGGTGAGGTTAACTTTAGAACACCGCCCGCACCCAAACTAGTTCTGCACCAGTTTCTAACACTTGGGTAAATCTTGGATGTTCTGATGCAATCTTTCAGATGGATGTATAACTTTAGTGTGTATAAGTCCGCAGCGGTCGAGGCGAGCTTCCATCGTCAGCGTGGGGAAGTCGGCGACGCAGAAGCGAAACGGTTCTTATGTTTCCGTTCCAGGTTAGACAAGATCAAGTACTTCGGCTATGCGATAGCTTCAGATCACCGTAACTAACAGCTAGCGCACGGTGATGCGTAGGGTGCATTTGGTAGAGCGGAATTTTTGGTGGTGGTGGTGGTGGTGGTGACGGGGCGCGTTTCCCCATGGTGGTGGCAAAGGCTTTTGTATTGCCTTACGGTACCATAGCTTTATTTAGCCCCCGACGGCGACGCATAATCAATTCATAACCAAATTTAACCGCTTGGTTGCAAACCAAAACGAACGCACTCGAAGCTAAATGTATTTAGTCATCTCATTCTCATTCTCATTCTATTCATCCCCATCGGCCTCTCGCGCTTGGTTTCTTTAGGGCACTCTCGTTTTTAATCTGATCCAAGAAGTCGCGTCAAGCGCAATTTGAAAACTGGAAGGGCGCCAAATCGACGTGCGTCAGTTCGAAGCGAATTCCAACCCCCCGCTTTATTTCAATCCCTGTGAGACGTAAATAAAATTAAGTCTTTAGTAGTCGACAAGCATGCGATTCCCTTTCAAGCATACGATTAGCGAAATCCGCCCGTTACACCCCCTCTAGCTGGTTGTGTACGTATTAGCTCACAGGAACACTAATTGCCAACGGTGTAGAATAGAAATTTATTAATGCGCCTGTACATTATAGGTTTTAAGCTTCATTAAAATTGTTCTCTCAAGGTAAACCCCCCACTGAGAACTTCTGCTGTGCTGTGTAGGTATGGTTGCCTAACTAAATGTGGGACAGGCGTTTCAGCGAAGGCTGATCGATCACCTGATCTAATAAAACACACCGCACCTGAAGGCTGCAAATTATGGGAGGGCAAACTAAGATCACCCCCAATTGCCGGCTAGCTCAATGGGACGGGCGAGGTTACACGTAACCCCAAGCTAAAAGGGCGGTACATACATTAAAAATAAATAATAGTCACGCAAACGTGATTTGATTACAAAACGAACGTAGGTTAACCACGTAAATCGTTCAATTCTACACGCTCGCGCCAAACGTCATTCTTTTTTTGACAGAGAAAAGAAAATTGAAGATGTCTTCCTGGAAAAGATCGTCTCTTGCTTTCTTCTTCGTTGTTTGCTACATCCGACCGTCATTCTTCTGCTTTTTCTTTTGACGTCTACATGTTCTTCCCCAGGTCAGATATAATCCGTCGACTGACGTCGTCCAAGGATCGAGCTGGCTGGGTCGAGTAATCCAGTCCGGCCGTGTATAAGTAACGACCTGATTTATTTGTAGAGATCTGGCTTAGAAAAGCATAAAAGTATACTTTCGATTGCTTAGAATGTCACTCTCGGAGCACGGTTTAATAATATTCCGTTCACTATTCAATCAAACATCTCATTGTCTGATGAATTCACACAATGGCTGGGAAGACGATGTGCACTCTACGCGATGAGCAGAATTACTGGCGCAATCAGGAAATCACGATCACTTTGTGTTTATAAAACGTATCATTAATAATACGCGAAAGTTTCAAGGTCAGTTCGTCTCTGATGCCTTTTGTACTTAAATCTTAAAGAAATTACCACTGACGGTAAGGGTATTCTCTTTTGCAGTTGGAAATAAATAATACCTGTCCAGAACAGAGTAGAAACGTTGAGGTGTATTATCGGGGGTTGGATAGACTTGCATGGTCCACAAATTTTATCGATCTGATAAGGTGCAGGTCTGCAACTATCCCGGATTCATTATTAGCTGATAGTCTGAATCGAAAGAAGACACGATTTCGTTTTGGCAGATGGCGTGCCCTCGCACTTAGTTAGGCAACCATACCTACAAATTTATTACGTCACAAAAAACCGCTTGGGGTAACCGCCCCCAAAAGGTCCATATTCTCCTATGATTATTGGTCTTCAAAAACAAAACTTTGTAAACGTTCACATGTTTACGAAATTGTTAAGCCTTCCCACTTCTATTTATTATTAATCTTGCTCGTGAATGCCACCTCACATGTGAACCCCAATTTCGTAGAAGCAATTACACTAATGGCCCACAATCAGGCAAACGTTTATTTCAAACGCGTAAAAGATTCCTACCGGCTCAAAACGAGGTTTAAAAGTGCGTTAATATTTTTTACTTTTTTTTATATTTATGAGAACGGACTATTCCTTTAATGAGGAAGACGGCGTCGAGGGCCAGGGACTTGCGGTTGTAAACCCGCGGGGTCCAAATTAACCGGCGGGCAATTTGTTTTGATCGCTACCCCTAATGACCCAATAAAACGAAACACATCCGTACGAGATTGAATAAAACGGCAATTTCCGAACGACCGGAACGGCCTAAGGAACGAAACCTCGAAACAAATGAGAATCCGCGGGGTTAAAAGCTTTCGCTGAACTACCTTTAAGCACGAAACGTTTTTTTTTTGACGCTCGTTACCTGAAGGGAAACGCGTTTAATGTGTTTACGTAGCACAAGCTCCACATTTGTTAACTTTACCTATTTTTTGCATCGATTTCCGGTTGGAATCGTGTCACTTTGACTTCTTCTACTGCCGACGTATCGCTCTCCGTCACAGAAGAACTTCCTCAGGGGTGTTGCTGTTGCTTCTCGTTATTGAGGCTGAGTAGGTATGTTTGTTGTGGTATTTTCAGTGGTCAGTGAGGGTAGTGGGTCGGAACGGTGAGCGGGGATTGGTCTGTTGGGGCGTGACGGGTCGTTATTGTCGGTATTGTGGGGGTGAACGCCAGTATCACGCTTCGGGTTATTGGGGTGTTTGAGGATTTCTATGAGTTGGATTTTACGATTGAAAACATGAGACGAGCGGGCTAGAAGTTTTGTGTCGGAAGATAGAATTTGATGACCGATGTGTACACATGGAATTCGGTGCACACCTTCGGATTGTAAGGGGATGTAATCTTTTGTGGAGGGTAGGCAGTCTGAAAGTTTCGTCATGGATTTGATTTTCTGTTGTTTGAGAATCTTGCCGATTCGATCTGTTATGGTGTGGATGTACGGTAGGTAAGCTGTGGCGACTGGAGGGGTATCAATACCCTCACGCCATCGACAAACTTACCTACGAACAGGCCATCACCCCAAAAGCGATGACATCATCGCCCTATTTTCCGAGATACAATCCGGCGAAGGATGACGGTGTTGCCAATTGCGTCACTACGCAGGATGACGTCAAGGTGTCACGTCACAGTTGACTTGCATCGTCTAAAGTCGAGCCCAACTCCAACGGGAGAAAGGGGTGGACGCCGATGTTTTGAGCTTTAGCAGCTAAGGCTCCGCTTACGGCTTTTCCACACGAGGGTCGGTCTCAAAGGGCGTCGCGAAGGAAGAAGTAATCAGAAGGGGTGCGGTTACGAGCCTAAATAGTAAAAGAAAGACGCGTGTTACAAACCTAAATACGCACAAAGTTGCGTAGAAAAGCTTATAAGAAAGCTTGTATTGCTTAACGTGCACCTAAGCAGATTTCGGAGTTTCAGGCTTCGATCAAAGGATTCAACATGATCAAGGCACTTCACTGACGATACGTTAAGACTCCAGCGGCAAAAGTTACGCGACGAAGAAAGAACACGCGCAGTCTAAATAGATCGGGGCGGGGTTGTCACGAGATAGACTCTGTTTCATCCGAGCAAAAGAGTGAAATAGAACACCACTAACGGGTGAGGATTACTGCAGCCAAACAAAATCACCTTACACAATACCTGGAAACATCTCATTAACGATCCGACAGGCCCCAACAATCCCCGCTCACCGTTTCGACCTACTAGTGGTCGGTGGGGATAGTGGGTCGGAACGGTGAGCGGTGATTGTTGGGGCGTGTCGGATCGTTAATGAGATGGGTCACTCTCAACGACCAACGAAGTTCTTCTACAATGGAGAACCAAACGTCGGCAGTAGAAGAAGTCAACATGACACAGTTCAAATACGGACGGTCGCGGAAGCCTTCAAGTTAAAGTTATCTATTGAATATTTTCAGGGTACCTTCGAATGCTTTAATATTTGTATTGCAGACCTTCATGTGATTTTCTTTTGTAATCTGAATTGACTTGTGTATTCCCAGCCGAAATTACCACCCACGTGATGGGATTCACGACGTGGCTAGCGGTCAGACACTGCGGCAAAGGTTAGCCCGGATGTTGCACACGTTTTACTTCTTTTTTTTTTCTTAATTCTATTTACTTTTTCTAGAACGTCGCATTTTCTACTGTGTATGTTTATCTATCGGTGTGTTTTCTACTTTATACAAAGCACTAGATTTACTCGAGGCGCACGAGGTATTATTGGCGGTGCCGGGACAGTTGCGCCCCCTCGCGTTTTGTTAATTAAACCTTACTGAAATTACCTTACCTGGCAGTCCTTTGTTACCACTGACGAAAAGGAATATAAGGAGTAAGGTATAATTTCTTTGGAGGTCCGAAAATGTGCAGATCCGCAACTGTCCCGGATTCATTACTAACTGACAGTCCAAATCGAATTGAACGAATTTCGCTTTGGACAAAATGCGAAACGTTGGCAATGTTCACATTCACAGAGTTTTTTTTTTTCTCAATCTCCGGTTCCACTTAGGAAGTTCGCAAGTAACTTACTTACTTTTAGCTGCTATGTAGTGACTATACTCCTGTGCTTCGGCTGTACATACAACTGAATGCGCATTACGTACCCTATCTCAGTGTCAAAAAAAAAACAGGTCGACTTGTGCCGCGTTTGTAATCCGATTTGTGTTGTCTTTTCTTTTTGCAGTGGAGGAACCCTCGTTCGGCGATCACTTGGGGAAAGCACACGATTACGGAAAGTTTCTCGCGATCCCCGGCCACGGTAATAAGTTTGATGACGCGCACGTTTTATTACCGTGTCGTTCTGCATGCGAACTGTCGCTTCTTGTTTAATGTCCACGTCCAGTAATAAAATCTGCATGCCCATGATCATTCGCGTTTGTGTTATCGCTGCTGAGCTGTGTCCGTCCATCAGGGGGCGGGGGGGCGGAGGAAAATTGCACCGTTTACATTTATAGTCCTTAAAATAGGCCCTCCACCGAACGCCATCTCATCAATATCGAACGAAACACAAAACGAATGTTGCAATTTTACCCCGTTCTAACCCTAGGCCCGAGTAACCATGACCTTTTTTTTTTTCCTTCAAATCGCACGCCCCCCGTACGGTACGTAACTAAAAGGCGCCGCGCCGTCCATACTTTTGTTTAACTCGGAGCCTTCCTCAGGTTCGGACAAACCGGAAGTGTTAAAGAAGAGCGCCAGCTCCGTGTCGATGAGCCGCAACCACAGCTCGGGCGACCTGGGCAACATGAACGGCGACATCCCCCAGCACAACCTCCAGTTCATGAAGAAGATACCCCTGGGGGCGGAAGCCAGCAACATCCTCGTGGGGGAAGTCGACTTCCTCGACAAGAGCATCTCGGCGTTCATCCGCCTGAGCAAGTCGTCGATCGTGGGCGACCTAACGGAGGTTCCGGTTCCGACCCGCTTCCTCTTCTTGCTCCTCGGACCTGTGGGGATTAACTCGGGGTACCACGAGATTGGTAGGGCGATGGCCACGCTCATGTCCGATGAGGTGTTCAACGAGGTGGCGTACCGAGCACGCAATAGGGATCACCTACTCGCCGGGGTCGACGAGTTCCTCGATGCGGTGACGGTTCTTCCCCCGGGGGAATGGGACCCTTCGATTAGGATAGAACCGCCGGCCGCCGTGCCCCCCCAGGATGCTAGGAAACGACCGCCGGAGAAGCCGCTCGAGGAAATCGACGAGCAAGAGGAAGAGCAGAGGCTGCGGGAGGAATCCGGCCTGTCGAGATCCGGAATTCCTTTCGGTGGCTTGATCAACGATCTGAAACGAAAGGCCCCCTGGTACTGGTCGGATTTCAAGGACGCCCTCGCCGTCAACTGCGTGGCGTCGTGGATTTTTTTGTATTTCGCCTGTCTGTCGCCGATCATAACGTTCGGGGGTCTCCTGTCGCAAGCCACGGGGAAGAACATGGCGGCCATGGAATCTCTGGTGTCGGGTTTCGTTTGCGGGATAGGCTACGGGTTCTTTTCGGGACAACCGCTCACGATATTGGGGTCCACTGGACCGGTGCTAGTGTTTGAGACGATCGTCTTCGAGTTTTGCACGAAAGTGGGGTGGGACTACATGTCTTTCAGGTTTTGGATCGGCACCTGGATAACCATCATCTTGGTCATCTTGGTGGCCATCGACGCCAGCGCGCTCGTTTGTTACATTACGAGGTTCACGGAGGAAAATTTTGCTACCCTCATAGCTTTTATATTTATTTATAAGGTAAGTTCGCCTCAAGCTAGTTGGTATACCCCAAGGCAGCACGCTAAGACCTATTTTCTTCGCAATGATAAATAAGACCTTTCCGTTCGAATCTCATGAAATGATTAATGAATTCGACTCTATTTATATGTAGATCACGTCATAATACATAATGGGACAGACGGCCGACAATTACAGGCTGGCCACATATTGATCGCGTTAATTCACATGAAAATGACGGCTCAATTGCGCAATGTGAAGCGAGCGTTAATAATGTACGTGTAATGAAATTTATTTTGGGGTGACCGACACGAGCAGACCTCGCTGGAGGTTCCGGCCGAACCAGAGATCACGTACCCAAAACTAATTTTGTTATTGCACGTGTCCCAGTATTAATTTATTTTGCGCTCGCCATCGCCAACAAACGAATTTCCCCGACTGCGCAATGAATTTGATTATAAAACTAATTTATATTCAACTATATCGTGGGAAGTGACGGGGGGGTGAAAGCAAATTTATAAAGAAGTTCAAAAAAAGGAGACTCAGTGTTTTGACTAGGGACTTTCCGCTCGAGCCCGTTATCGCCTGGGAATGTTCACGTCAGAATTTAAGCTCGAGAGTCTTTAGTGCAAACCCACTAAATAACTTTAAGTATAACTTAAACAAGCATATTAAAGTAAATATGTTAGAATAGAGATGCTTGTCAAAAATAATGTACCGTATCTTAATGTTCACTTATCTCAAAAGGAGAGTCCGCCCGAACTCGTTGCCTTCTTCCCTTCCCGACTATTACCTTCTCTGTTCTCGTTCTCATCGAATATCTTTCTTAATTTTTTTTACATCTCCAATTTTTTTCTTTCCTTATTGTTGGCGGCCCATGCTTAAAATCCACAGCTCTTTGTTCGTCTCTTCTAAATTATTTTCCACCTTCTCGCATCCTTGGGCGTTCCTGTCAACTATTTGGTTTTAGTTTCAGAGCTATTTCCATTAATCCACCGTCTTCTCTTTTTTTCTACGTGCCCTAACGTTGTCTTCTTGCAAACCTTCTTCAAGTAGTCGCTTTGTCTCTTGCTTTTTTTTCTTCTCTTCCTCTTTTTCCAATCCAAGAGCATCTTTCTTTTCCCAAATCTCCACGTTTTATTCCTTTTGCTTCATATCCAGTTGGTCTTAGAAACCCTTTCCACACCTTCTGACGTTGAGTGTTTAAGTGACGTATTTATTTTGTTGATTCTCCTCTTACCATTTGATCTAAAAGTTGTCCTTTCACAATCCCCATCCATCGCCTTCTCTCTTCACTTTCTTAAATTTGTCTTCTCCCGCATATCCGATTTTTCCTCTTCCCGATCGCTCGTAATCCATCCACGCTTTATACCAACAGGACGGTACTGGTTTGTAATATTGTTTGTTTGGAGGCCTTCTAACTACATTTTTAACTCCAATGAACGCAATAGATTCCCAAGATGGCCGCTGGCATCGATTTTTCAGAGGGATTCTGCGATTGGTCTCTCCCGCGCAGAATCGAGTTAGTACTTTGTCAGACACGTTGTTTTTGGCTCGGGGCCATTTTGTTGCTGTTCCCTGAAGTGATGTGTGTACTTGCGAGGGAAACCGAACGGAAATTTAATCCGTGATCTGAGAAGAAGCACTTTACGTGGAATACAAGGGCATCTTCAATTAGGTTCCGGTGCGAAGCCCTGGATTTTAGTCGATGATCTTTGACCAATTCTCAGGATTCTACTGTAGGAAGGGCTGTGGTGAAAGTTGAAAACTCTCCCCGTTTTTAACCCTTCTTACTTTGGTAGCGAAATTTAACTAAGCATGTCAACCAAAATAAAATTTCTACGATTTAGAAAAACCAGAGTAAAGTAACGGAGTTCGTTGCCACCACCGGAGTTTTAAGGGAATTCCGGACCCTATTATGCTTAATTAAATTACATGGCCGATTGATAACCGATTGACCCCTGGGCCATTGTTTACAAATTCACAATCTTCCCCCTCTTTAATGCTTTCCTTGGGAGATGCTGCGCTCTCGCGGCTAGTCGTTCAGTTTTGTCAACTTATAGGCTTTTAGATCACCGAAGGGCTTTAAATTGCCTAACTTTAAGGCGTTATTCGGTCTACTTTCGGCCTGCACTTATCGGCGCGCGTGGGCATCAACTCCAGTCTCACGCCCTATCACCAGTTTTTTTTTATCTTGTGATAATCTAAATGACTCTCATCTGAAAGTGATCTCTTATGTTGAGACAAAGTATGCAAAATTTTGAGTAATTTTTAACAAGCCGAATTGGTGAGAAGAAGTCTACAGCCCGATTTGACCTTTGACTTCTTACTTCAATTTTTCAATTTTGGCTCTTGGCCTTTCAACCCTATTCCTATCTTCTGTTTCTCTTCGTTTTCTTCTTTTTTCAGTTCAAAACTATGCAAGATTTTTTTACGTAGAAACAACTGATCATGTTTTGGCTATTGGTGGTGCGAAGCCTCCAGGCCGATTTGGCCCTTGGCTTATATCCGCTTCCTCTTGAGCCTTTTTACTTCATTTTCCAAAATTTGTAGGTCTTCTTCATTTAATTTCCATGACGTCTCCTTTGGCCTTTCAACCCTGCTTCTGTCTTCTGGTTCCTCTTCATTTTCTTCTTTTCTCCGTTCGAAATTATATTTTACGTAGAAACAACCGATCCTGTTTTGGCTGTTGGTGCGAAGCCTCCAGGCCGATTTGGACTTTCGCTTCTTCCTTGATCCGATTTTGTGAGTCTTCTTTATTTAATTGCCATGACATCTTCCTATCCCGTTTCTACCTTCTAGTTCCTCTTCTTTTTTCTTCTTTCTTTGCTTTTTCCAACCAACTTAGTCTATTTTGTTCTGATTTGTGGCTGGCATTTTTTTTTTACTCCGACCTTCTTTTTACTCTGTTTTCTCAATTAGTTTCTTGTAAGTCTTATTCAAGTCTTTCTTTGGTTTTCCTACTCTGCTTTTATCTTCAAATTCGCAGTGTCAGTCTCTGACTGCAACCGTTAACCATTTGGACGCTTCTTGTTTTAGCCCCTGTCTGTGTTTTTTTAACGCCATCACGTCTTTCCTCTTTCTGGCTTTGTTCTATTTTTTGGTACTACTTTCACATAGTCTTTTGCATTGTCTGTATCAACGTATTGGCCCGTTTTGTCGTTTTGCGCTTTTACTTTATTTTCTCAATTATTTTTTTTCGGGTTTCCTGCTCTGCTTCTACGTAATTGATTATCCTAAATGTGAGTTCCATTTTCTTTTCTTTTCTTTTTCATTGCAACACTAACCACTGTTTTGTTTTAACCTGAGGCAATAAGCTTCCTTCACTTCGTTTTCCTGAGTCTGAAGGAATATATTTCTTGTAGGTCTTCTTCAATTAATTTCATCATCTTGTTTCTTCTTTTTTCCTTGGGTGTATTAATGATTTTGGTCCTTTTATGCTTTGGCATTAGAATTGTGGCCTCCTCTTCCACGTGCTTCTTTCTACTTCTTTTCCCCAATTAATTTCCGCCACGTTTTCTCCGGTCCTTTTTTGCTTTGCCATCACACTTGTGGTCTTCTCTTCCACATGCTTCTTTCTACTTCTTTCCCAATTCGGGAGAATTGTCTCCAATTAATTTCCACCGCGTTTTCTCTGGTCCTTTCCTGCTTTGCCATCACACTTGTGATTTCCTCTTCCACATGCTTCTTTCTACTTCTTTCCCAATTCGGGAGAATCGTCTCCAATTAATTTCCACCACGTTTTCTCTGGGCCTTTTTTGCTTTGCCATCACACTTGCGGTCTCCTCTTCCACATGCTTCTTTCTACTTCGTTTCCCAATTGGGGAGAATCGTTTCCAATTAATTTCCACCACGGTTTCTCTGGCTTTGACATCAAACTTGTGGTCTCCTCTGCGTCTTTCTATTTCGTTTCCCAATTCGGGAGAATCGTCTCCAATTAATTTCCACCACGTTTCCTCTGGTCTCTAGTGTCTTTACTACGCCAGAATTCCACGATCTTTTCGTTGTTCCTCTTGCTTCTCATTTTGATTTGTTGCTCTTGCTTCCGGCTTTCTTATCATGTTTCCTCGTGTGTCTACCGCCCTTAACTCTGTTCTATTTTCAATTTATGTTTTCATTGCATTGACTTTTCATTGTCGGTTCTTCTGATCCGTTCCTTTTCGCCTTTTGTTTGCTCAACGGTTTTCTATTTTATTTTTACCGACGGTTTCTTCGCGTTTGCTTAATTCTCTCCGCCCCAAATTTTTCCCGCCTCGCGTTTTCCAATAATTCACGATAATATTTGCCCTTTACTTTCTTTAATAGTCAAAGTAAAAGACGGACGGAAAGCAAAGAGTAAACAAAAAAAAATGTACAAAAAGGGTACAGGTATGAAATACAATTTAAAAAACCTGGTAAGGAGTTTTGAAGTGAACGGAATAAGTGAAAGCCTGACGGCGCAATGTCGAGGCTAAGATGGTGGATGTAGTAACACACCCCAACCAATCCCCATGTCTATGGTCGAGAGATTGTCGTTGCCTTTATGACCCATCAATTCTGGGGGTTGCTGGAGCTCTTTTGGGATGTATTGCCACATCCACCATAAAGTCCTTGAGGCTCGCATTCATTTCGCCCGTTGCAAAACTCCTCGTCACTTCCGGTGGCAGTATCAAATCGCACTTGAAAACATTTCTTCTTTTTGTGAAATGGCAAATTCGTTTTGTTATATTTTAGGCCGTAGAAAATGTAATCATAATAGGTAAAAAATTCCCCATCAACACGTCCGGTACGACCAATATATCCCACCAATGCGGTTGTTACATGAACGACACGACCAAGTTCGATGACCATCCAAGCATCAGCTACGAGACGGACTTCAACAAAACCGCTTGCCTGGTGAGCGCTTATATACCTTCTTTTCCAAAAAGAGTCCTTCCTCTTACGTTCGTTCTCCTTCTCGTTCTAGGAAAGCAACGGCACGTTGATGGGCGACGGGTGTTTCGCGCCCGAGTACGTCCCCGACGTCTTCCTGATGTCGATCATCCTATTTCTAGGGACTTTCACCATATCCGTGCTGTTGAAGGACTTCAAGAACGCGCTGTTCTTTCCATCAAAGGTAAAAGGGATTTTCCTTCAAGAATCATGGGGCAAAATAAATATCGCTTTCTAGGTTCGACAATTCGTAAGCGACTTCGCCGTAATCATAGCAATCCTAGCCATGACCCTATTGGACTATTGGGTCAACATCCCGACACCAAAATTAGAAGTCCCCCGCGAATTCAAGCCGACGCTGGCCGGCAGGGGGTGGGTGATCTCGCCCTTTCTAAATCCCGTGTACACGCCTTTCTTGGCCCTCCTACCGGCGCTGCTGGGGACGATCTTGATCTTCATGGACCAACAGATTACGACGGTCATCATCAACAGGAAAGAGCACAAACTGAAGAAGGGGTGTGGTTATCACCTGGACTTGTTCGTGCTCGCCGTGCTAATCCAGATTTGCTCGCTGATGGGTCTGCCGTGGTTCGTGGCGGCCACGGTGCTCTCGATCAACCACGTGAACTCCCTGAAGCTGGAGTCCGAGTGCGCCGCCCCGGGGGAAAAGCCGCAGTTCCTGGGGGTGAGAGAACAAAGGGTCACGCACATCCTCATTTTCCTAACCATCGGCCTGTCGGTGTTCTTAACCCCGATGCTGGGCCACATCCCCATGCCCGTCTTGTTCGGGGTCTTCCTCTACATGGGCGTCGCGTCCTTGAAAGGGCTGCAGTTTTTCGATAGGATATTGATCATGTTCATGCCCAACAAATACCAACCGGATTACATGTTCTTGAGACAGGTGATGATAGTCGGCGACCAGATGTATTGTTTAAAGCAATTTGGATTGGTCGCAGGTTCCGATTAAGAAGGTTCACGTCTTCACCGTCATCCAACTCACCTGCTTGATCTGCCTTTGGATGATCAAGTCGTTCAGCTCGACGTCCATCCTCTTCCCCTTGATGCTGGTGGTGATGATCGGGATCCGAAAGTCGCTGGACTTCTTCTTCACGCGCAGGGAGCTCAAGATACTGGACGACGTGATGCCGGAGATCACGAAGAGGAAGCAGCACGAGCTGATGGAGGACGCTGAGGTGGGATGCTGCGCAAAGTTAGCTCAAAGTATTCTAGGCCCGAAATTAAGCTCGGAAACAGTGAACGCCATTAAAAAATAATTTAGGGAATTTTTTTAGCTTAGGTAATGTTGTTGTCGGTATACATAGATGAGGATGAGTTTTTTTTTTTTGTTTAAGGAATTGAACTAGTCAAGCGTTATTTTTTCCTCTATTGTTTTAAATAGAATAGTTAATTAACTGATGTTAAAGAATACTACCATAGTTGCTACCCCTTATGAATTTTCCGATACCTTTTTAACAAGACTTTTATTGAGTGTGTGGCGGTAAAACGGGTAACTGACAGCTTCCTTTATTTAGCTCTCCTTTTATTAAAAAATAATAATAATAATATGTATCTGTTACGACTTTCTTTCTGACGTGTGACGTCTCACACAATTGGTAATTAAAATTGGGGTGGCACTGCGCATGAGCAATTCATAAACAGATGCATGCTACTTTTCATACAAACCTCGTATAAAGGAAATTAAACATCAAATTTTTGTCAAATTAAATTTCTGAATGTATCCTTTTTAGTTTGATTAAGTGTGAAGAAATAAGTACTAATTTAAATAATCGTAGAATTTGAAATTCCCCCGCAGGCTAAAAGTAAGGGAGCTTAGATTTAATGAAACAATGTGCTACGTTATTAACAATATTACAGCATAAGTGTTATCCATTTATATCATTCCAAATTGTGCCTGGTTACTTCAAAGCCACCTTTACGCGAAACGTTTAAAAGCAGATAATAATTTTTTAACCGTAATGTACACTGCCTTCCAAATGTATTAAAGCAATGAAATAAAACCGTGCTCTTAAGAAGTACCTATTTTAACACTGAATTCATTTGGAGAATGGTGTACGTTTCATTTTATTTTATTTTATAATGAAGGTGAGTTTGAGGTATCGCTGTTTGTGGTTTCAATCGTCAACGTGTAACCCGAACAGAAGAGGAAGAGGCATTTTGTAAATTCGTACTCTGTGATTGTGTAATAATAATATTACTGTTAGAATATGTTAACTAGAAATGCATTTTGTACACATTCAAGGCTTCGTTTGGTTTTATTTTTTTTGTCGTTCACCTTTCATTTTGTTTTTATTTTATTTTATTAATAATATTTGCACCGAGCCAGCCAATAAAGCTATAACGCAATCGATTATGTTATTTTCTCATGTGCTGTACACAATTCTGATCACTTCTGGATCATATAAAATATTCGGGCAGCAGATCGGTTCGTACTGATTTAATGGTGAGGTTTCGCTAGGAATTATATAACTGTTACTTATACAGGGTGATTCACATTAAGATAGCAAGATTTCTCGCACTGACTATGCAGGATAACAGTGATTAAAATAATAATTTTCTTTTTTGAAGATTTGCATACATGTATATTTTGTATTGAAGAATGCAAAGTGGTTGTGGGAACTAAAAGGAGAGCTCTAGCTGGCATAATGACAGGTACGAATCAGTGTTGTCAGAAAAAGATAACAGATGGCTCTTCACTTTTGTAATAGATTTTCATATTGTAGTAACAGATGTCGCCTTTAAATTGCTGGTATCTTTCAATTATTTGTTTGTTTGTTTTTTAATTTTTATCACATTGTAACGGTTCGTCATGTAACGGGTCCTCTTTCTTTCTCTGGCGTTGCCGATCGTTGCCGTGCTCGACGTCGGTCCGGCGGTTCGATGGCCCGGCGGGTCACTACCTTCGAGCCACAACCGGCGACTCGATGGCGCGGCGGATGACTGCCTTCGAGTCACGACCGGCGGCTCGATGACTCGGCGGATGACTCTTGGCGCGCTTATAAAGGGTTGTGCGTGGAGGGTCGAACTCCCTCCTAAATCATACTTTAATCTGCGCAAAGTAACACGGATTCTTAACTAAAATATACAAAGCTAACTAAATATGTACAAATCAGCAGATAAACATTAAAAGAAATTCTAAATAATAAGTAACGAGTGTCACTTCGTTACAACATTGTACAATTCTTTTTTATTTTCGCATTATTTCATATTTTTGTATTTTACGGTTCAAATATTTCCAAGCGTTTTATTATTATTATTATTATTATTATTATTAAGTAAGACAACTGAGTAACTAAACTTGTAAGCGTTGTCATACGGATTGTTTTAAAAAAAATTTATCGAGTCGATTTTTGAACGAGTTTATGTTTACAACATTGGCCGGAAGTGCATTCATTCCACGAATTCACTACACGCTTGCCGAAGAAGTTTTCTCGACAGATAACGTTATTACGTTCACTTGACAGTCTAAAGTTATGCCCTCTTAGTTGAGTATTAAGATTCAGTTTTAGTAGCCGGATCAAATCACAATTGTAGTAGTGCCCATTAAAAATTTTAAAGATTTCAATTGAGTCATCTGAAACGCTCGCGGAATTTCTTTTCAAACAAAATCGGTTATTGTTTATTTAATTTCGAATAACAAACAGGTGTTCGAACTGTACGCTGTGAAAATACGGCCAGGCAATTAGGGTCCTTTCTCAAGGGGACATAAACCACCCAGAGTGAGTCTTTAGAATTCTATAATTGCGGGCACCATTCAAATTGCACTACAGCTTCGCAGACATCATAAATCTGTCAAAGTAACCTTTTAGATTTGTTTTCGTTTAGATTTTGTATAGAATTTGGTCGCGGGATCAAATTACGTCGCCAGTTGAAGTGTTCGCTTTAGTCTGGTCTCTTTCAACAAGCGCAGGATGTATGCAAAATCGCACGCTGTAACATCAATCGGTTGCACATGTTGGTAGACTATCACGGAGCGTGGAATAAGCTAATTGGGGGGTCGTAATTTATGGATGTATACGGGAAATGCATGCAGGGGCGTAGGTTGAAATTCGAAGCAGCGATTATCATCGTCGAGGTGATTTCAAAATTTATCTTACGAAGTCCGAGGGGTGTGTTTAATTTTTACTTGGAAAGGATGGGGCACGGAAAACAAACGGAAACGTTCGAATCTCGCTAACGGGCGGTTGACTAATTAATTTTGACTTGGCAGTTTTTCCTTGGTGCTTGCAGTCATTTACAAAATTTCTAGATAAATAATTTATTTCGGTACGGTTAAAATACAGAGTGTTAAGAAAGGGCAATTAAACCAAACACGTGCGCGTCGCGACGCGGGTGTTTTAAATTAAAGTGCGCGAAGTGCGGGAGTGTTCCACGGAATACGCGCTTATTTGTATGCCTTCGTCACACATTTGGTGGTATCAATTGAGTAAGGATAATTTAATTTGCATTAATTGGTGTACTGTAAAGTTCAGTATTACGATGGCATTTAGATAATTTGAATTAAACTATTTTATTTATATTTGAATCGAGGATTAAACTACACTAGTGGCATTCACCTAGTAAAATTTGTTGGCCATTGTTTCATTAATTATTATTAGGCCAGTTCTGTGATTTAACCAACCAGCAGTAATTAACTATTCCGCAAATCTAACTGGAAATTCCAATACAGTGTACTCTTAGAAAATAATTCGACCTGTGGAGATATTCTCAGGCAACCAACCAACCAATTTCTCTCTGGTGTACTTAGACACCAAGGGTACCCAGGCGTCAGCCTATCTCCCGTGAGAAAATGGCAGCGGGGATCCCGCCCGGCACGGTCTTCCCACTGTTCACCAGCTGTGACACTGCCACTAGGAGGCCAACGCCAATGAGGGGGACCGGCAGCCGGGACCGGTAGGCTCCCCCTCCCCCTAGCACTCATGTCAGCAAGGTTTCCCTAGGTACGTTTAATGAGTAACCGTCGAGAACGCTTACGCGAATCTCTACCACACATCTCATACTAACCCCAGCATCCATTACCCATACACGTATGGGATAGGGCAGCTAGAGAGGTTAGTTTTAAGGGTAACAGGCGTGTGGTCTGCATCGGTTCTCGTCTCGGATCCTAGGCTTCAACACAACAGGGTCCGACACCTCAAACGATGGCCACCTACAACTCATCTCGGATACTAGTGTCCCGTGCTATCGGCCCGACACCCCAAGCGACTGAACCGCCGTCAAGTTCTGCCAAAAGCGACATCCGGTTACGTTGGAAACACGCTAACGGTTGTTTTCGATTTGTACAGGGAAGTCGCTAATCTAAACCACTGGTTTGAGGCAAGTTATATCTGCCGCCGAAACCAAGTGTGTCAGCACAATCTCAAAACAGAGATCAAGGCCAATTAATTGCTCGTTACTAATTTCGTGAAATTACGAGGCCGAACAATCTGACCACCTATTCATAGCCATCTTCTTAACAAAGTTTTTCTCACAGCCTGTATGTGTGTGTACCAAGCTGTGGTCTTTGCCGAAAGATTTGCAGGTTAATTAGAAGCGATTTGCCGAGAGACTGAAAAGGCCATGACCGCACGAGCGGAGTGTCGTAAAACAGTCAAGTTGGGTCCATTGCGCAGCGCAATAATTAATTAGATAGGTTTAGCCGACGAAAAAATGACGAAGAGAGGGATCCGAAAAAATGCAGTACATACCCAGCGAAAACATGTACGTTTATTCAACGTTAATTTCACGTTGTAATGGTGGAAATAACGTTATTCGTTGAAAAATGCAACGTTGTTTTTTGGTTGAATTAGCAACCATAATTATATCACGTTTGTATGACGTGTTTTTTAACGATCAGTTTAATATGGACGTAATTATAACGTGAAATAAATGCGTAACAATTTTGTCTTTTTACGACGTGATTTATACTATGAGTAAATGCGATGTATCTACCATACGTTGATTACCACATCATTTCAACGTTAATTCAACATCTACTATTCTACGTAATAAATGAGAAAAAATTAACGAAACTAATACGTTAGATAAATCATAATTTACAACTAAATTTTTAACCCACGTTTTATAACGTTATTTTAACGTATACCGAATAAATATGCCTTACAAAACGTGATGTTGACGTTAGAAAACAATTAATTTTACAGTGATTGTCTATCGTGTTTCACACCTTTGAATTCTAATTTTACTAAAAATCTATGAAATATGAGGTTCTTCTCCATGCTTGGCAGCTTTGAAATGAAACGAAACAGGTATGAAAAGTACTGCTAATTTGGACATACGAGTCAACCACAACCCTTTTAAGTTGACGTAATCTGTCAAATTTTTTAAGTTAGTTTGAATTTGATGCCCAAAATCTGTGATTAAAAATACTAAAGAACGCAATAGTCAATCAATTATACATACATATTGTCACGAATACTCATTGGGGACAGCTGTATACAGAGTGGAAAGTTTAACTGGAATAAATTCTGTAACTTAGAAGATTAAGATTTGTAAAAAAATTCTTGGAACAGGTCAATTTTTATTTTTAATGGCGCATATTACAAAGGGACTTTTTTAACTTTTCAATTATTTGGAGGGGTGAAACGACCCCTAACTATGTTTTTTTAATGGAAGGATATGTTGAAAAAATTAGGAATACAGCTACGTTTTATTTTTTTATTTTTCTTTAGCAGTAAAAGGTAAAAAACAAAAAAAAGAATTTTTTTACTAAAACCGTTTTTAATGCCAAAAATTCAGGAACTCCATTTTTTATTATTTGATGAGAAGAAATAAGCATTCCATATGGTATCGTATTGTTGCGTGCAGCCAATAGATGGCGCTGCCAATGCGCTAAATTTTTAATTGTACGTAATTACCTCACTGAAGTTTTTCCCAATAGGTGGATAGGAAGAAGATGACCGATGACCGATTGAGTGGCCAACAAGATCTCCAGATCTCACCCCTTTAGACTTTTTTATGGGGATATTTAAAAAGTAAAGTTTATGTGACTAAACCAAACGACATAGCAGAACTTCAGAACTTCAAATTCTGCATGAAATTAGGAGAGTAACGCCGGAAATGTTACAAACTGTTAGGGATGGAATTTATAATCCATTAGGGTATTGTCAAGTGAGAGGTGGCGAGCATTTTGAACATCTGATGCGTTAAAATCGTTCTAGTCAAAAATTTATTTTTTATTT
Organism: Dorcus hopei; assembly: GCA_033060865.1. Taxonomy (NCBI): domain Eukaryota; kingdom Metazoa; phylum Arthropoda; class Insecta; order Coleoptera; family Lucanidae; genus Dorcus; species Dorcus hopei. Next base: position 25,744,765 of record CM065426.1, read on the forward strand.
TTTCGCCTTTTACTGTTTAAGAAAAATTAAAAAATAAAAACGTAGCTGTATTCCCAATTGAATAAGCTTTAAGAAAAAAAATTACTCAACATACCCTTCCATTAAAAAAAAATAGTTAGGGTTGGTTCATCCTTCCAAATAATTGAAAAGTTAAAGAAATCCATTTATAATATGCGCCATAAAAATAAAAATTGACCTGTTCCAAGAATTTTGCTACAAATGGCAATTTTCTAAGTTACAGAATTTATTCCAGTTAAACTTTCCACTCCACTGCGGTGTTTATGAGCAGCATGTAATTTTTTTTAAATTTTCATAAAGAAATAATTTTGTAAATAATAAAGTAAATTGAGAGTACTGTATTAAATGTGTTTTGTCGAATATTTTATGTTAGTGTAAATATTTTTAGAAATAGGCGATTTAGAATTACATGTGTATTATAAATAAATCATTTAGAATTTTTGAAATGTATATACAAAGAAAATAACCTTAGGATTGTAATAATTAGAAAAATTGATTTAATGATGTTATGATAATATGGATGTTAGAAGGAAACTGTAGGTAGTAAAGAGTTCGGAAATTGAACGAGTGAGGGCGGCGCGTAGCTATTGTAAGTTAAAGTGCCCGGTTCGGCTTTATTACGGAAGCGATACGGAACTGGGATCTCCAAATGGCTTAGCGGTCTAATCCAGCCGACTTGGAAAGTCGTGTCACTCGGCGGCGTGGGTTCGAATTCCACCATTAGCGATGTATGTTTGTTCAGTCTAATGATTTAGACCCAGCTTTAATACACGTCGTAATTGTCTGATTCAACGCTACACGTGGACATTGCCGCGACATTTTTTCGTTGTTTTAACGTAACCATAACACACGAATTCAACGTTTGTTACATGTTATTCCACAACGTTTTTTATACGTATGTATGCACTGGGATTTAACGTAGAAATACCGTGGACAAAGACGTTTAAAAGAAGTTGATTCGAGCGTTGTTAAAACGTATTAATAACACACGAATTCAACGTTGATTAATTGTTATTCTACAACGTTTCTTACACGTGGACAGGGACGTTTAAAAGAAATTGATTGCCGCGACATTTTTTCGTTGTTTCAACGTAACAATACCACACGAATTCAACGTTTGGTTACATGTTATTTTACAACGTTTTTTTACACGTACGTGTTTTCGCTGGGTAGTACCACCCTCTCAAGGCGATTGGACGTAGCAGGAAAAGACTCTACCAATTCGACCTTAATTAATTAGTTTAGCTAGGGTTTTCCATCACCTCCGAAAGGAGTCCCTGAAAAACTGGTGATTGCTATTGATTGTCCTGCAAATTGATCGCCAAGGGCGGCATTTTGTATCACATACTTCTCCAAACATCTGACTAATTAATTAATTAATTCCATTAATTAAGTACACCCACTGTGTCACACTGTGCGTTGGTTGATTGAACACAACGAGTCTTAGAGTACGACCTGAAGTGGAAAACACGAGTACCAAGACGAGTACCAATTGAACTTAAATTAATTGTTAATCTAATTAAGGAGCAGAGCTCTCCAACAAATACCTGTGTATATTTACCCTGAACCACCAACGGTGTGATTTGGAAGCAGTCAGGCCGCGCCGATATTCGAAGTGAAATCTGATAAGCGAGTTCTACTGTACTTTCTGATAACCGTAAATTTTGTTTCTTTGCATTGATTTCAACGCAAGGTTTTTACGCTCATTATATCAGACCACCAGTGACTGGTACAAGAAGTTTTTATCTTATTTTCTTGCAATAAACAATTAGTTAAATCTAACTTCGTATTTTATTTAACGTAATTAGCTCCTTTGTTATCTCGACTTATCCATCGATGCACCAAAAGAACCAGGTTATCACAACGTAGGTCCAAATTCAGAGCGGTCACGAGATTATAATTATTATCAATAATATTACGGTAAAGTTTCTCGGTGATTCCGAAGGGTCGTTCAACCGAAACGGTATATGGGTCAGTAGTAAAATAGCCCTTAGTGCGCCCGTAAAGTAATCAGGTAGCCCAGTAGCAGGTAGTTGAGGTAGTTGTAGAATAGGAATAGGATAGCGACTAATTGTCGTGTTGTTTGGACAGTTTCATTAGTTATTACTTGTCCTTAAAAGTAAACAAACAAGGATTTTTAGTGGGCGCATTACACATCTTTCAGTGGTTGCAGTGCTAGAACTCTTAATCGGTCTTCATAAGCTGAGTTTTTGAGCACAGATGGCAATTTAGTAGCACGGCGTTGAACACGTTCCAATAAATCTATATCCTTTTGGAAGTAAGGATTCCAAATTGTGTGTGCGTATTCCAGATTCGTATACCTACAAGGACGTGTCTTTCAAGAAAGTAATTTTCTTTCGCGGAAGTCTTTCGAATAAAAATAATTTTTATTACATTCTTCTTTTTCATTATATTTTATAACTATTTGTTTTCATTTTGAAAAATAGATGGCGCTAAATTACCGGAAATCGTTAAGAGTTACGGAGTCCTTTACGAGAGCAGGCAACTCAAGAAGTGGGAAATTGAAGGCGCAATAGATTTGAGTTAGTGTCGAGTTTTTATTGCTATATTGTGAATCACCCTGTATACTGAGACAAAGATTATAACGAAATCATAATTAATGGCTTATGTGATTATGTTTTTCATAATTTGTTGAAAAAACCAACGATATGCAAAACAATAACATAAGATCAATATGGCTTTGCCTTTGGTGATCAAATAGGACGAGTTATTTCGACCGCCCCTGTACATAGCGAATATTTTTAACAAATGTTTGCGTTTTATATTTTCATACTGCATTATACTGCAGTAGTAGGGTAGTATAAAAACTACCTTACAGCAGATAAATTACTATAAAAAAAAATTACAAATCAGTGCAACTCCTCTTTTCTTCACGTTTAACGTAAGTGAGCCGCTTTTTATTCTGAATTTGACCACCAATCCCGCTACCTCGATTTTATATGGTCTACGAATTCAATTTAGGTTTGATCATAGATCATATACAAAAGCCAACTCGATCAACATTCGCATTCAGCATGTAAGTACATTTTTATTCTTTTTTGCCCATCTTATTCGCTTCTTTTTTTTATAATTTCCAGAATGAAAAGCAAAGAATGTGCCCCCCCCTCTTTGCTTCTCGTTCCGCAATCATTCCATAACTTTGATAACTTTACGATTGTGAAGATGCTTTCAGTTCGGAAGACGTATTTTTGTTCTTTCCGCAGGGGACGAGGAAGCCGATCAAGTTAGAAAACACGGGAAACCTGAAGATACCCCTGGCGAACGGAAACGTCATGAACATTCCGCTCTCGGCGATAAATATTTCAGAAGAGGTGAACAAGACGGGAATTTGGAAGCAGGTGAACGAGGGAAACGCGCGCGACAAAGAAAAGAAAAAGAGCCCGACTGTTGCGAGGTCGCTATTTTTTCTCCCCCCCCCCTCCCTGTGTATTTAATCGTACGTTTAATTGCAGCCGCTTCAAGAAGAAAAAGCATACGAAAAAGGAGGAGAAGCGCGACGAAAGGAGCAAGTTGGAGAAGCGTCTGTCGACGATGGCCGAGGAAGACGAAGAAGAGGGGCCGATGATAAAGGTGACCGACACTTCTCAACACATGTAATAACACCACCCTGCACAAAAACACACGCTAGGTTTACGTGTAAGTAAGTATTCTGTTGCACCACCCCACCCCCCCAACCCCCAGCTAAGAGCATCCACTGTCGAACCCCCGCGTAAGTGTTGTCCGAAGAACAGATTTTTGTATTTTTCACCCGCAAGTCGCTTATTTAGGGTTAGGGGCATGTTAATGAAAGTTCGGTTGCAAAATTTAAAGATTCAAAAAAATAAAATAAATAAAATATGTGTCAGACAAAAAAATATTCAAAATGCGAAAGGGTACCCACGCCTTAAACATTGAAAATAGGCAACCCATTCTACTCCCGTGCTTTGAAAGTGCATACATTATGAAAACGCAAAGTTATTACTGATTTGATCGATGGGTTGCCTAGTCTAAAGCATTCAGGGGTCAACTGTTTCACTGAAATTGAAACTGAAACAAAAAACAATAACTAACTTATTGATAATTTTATGAATTATTGTTAAGTAGTTGTAAATAAAACCGGCAGGTATAAAAAAGGAAAGATATTATGATTTGATCTCTACACGCTGACTTGACTACTTACACGTTTCTCAAAATGAAATAATTTTTCAGCTTTCAAAGCAGGATCATGGTACCTATTTTATAACCTATAGAAATATGTATAGCACGCTAAAGAAATTCTTCACTAGAAGCGATATTCTTTTTTTTGGTTTAAGTGCACGTTATGAATTTACTGCTTGCATTAAATCAGGTCTGTTCTATTTTCAACGGAAATTTAATCGTTTGTTTTCCATCTTATAATCGTACTGTAGAAAATGCGTACCTAAACACAGAATTTAAAGAAGAAACAAAAAAACTTTCACCGTTGACGATAAGAACAGAACGCATGCCATTTTTCTTTTCTTTCTACAATAAAGAAATAAATAAATGTTTCTGGATCAAGTATGCTGTGATACACGTGTTTGCCGCGTTGCTAAGATGAGGGCACGTATTAGATAAGCGTGTGCTTAATAGAGCTGCTGCATACGTTGCAGGAAATAAACAAAAAATAGCAACTTCAGTCTTGAAATCCACCAGTGTTCATTCATTGTGCCACTACATCAAGTAGTTTCGTTTTCCCTTCGTTCTCTCCCCCCCCCCCCCCGTCTCCCACCTCTCACTCACTCGTTCCTCCTCTCCATCCTCCTCCTTTGCGACGCCACCGGTTTCGATCCGATCGCACCGTAAATAACCGAGCGGCGAATTTTTTAAGTCGAAAATGCATTTCGGGCACTTTTGCTTACACGATCGAAAAGCTTTCCTTTAAGAGAGGGGGAAGTGGCGGATAGGGGCGGCAAGAGGAACGGTCCTTTCTCTTGCCACCACTTCCCCATCAGCCACACCACAAACCGACGCTACGCGTTCAAGCGATGCGGTGCTCAAAATATATTTTAAATGGGACCATCACAAGTTTGGAGGCTTTTCCGATCTCGACGGTGCCCCATTAAACCCAGGCGGACGCGCTTTTGACGACGATTAGATTAGTCGCTGACGAGTCTTTTGAGGCCCCGCCCGTTCCGGCCGGCTCGACACGGTTTAGAATTCGGCTCCGGTTGAATGATGCTCCGGAAAAAAATTTATTTCTCCGGAACCGGAAGAGATATCGTCGAGGTGTTTCAACCGGAGGACAGCCCCAACCTCCTCCTTCGCGACGCCACCGGTTTAGATCCGATCGCACCATAAATAACCGAGCGGCGAATTTTTTAAATCGAAAATGCACTTCAGGCACTTTTGCTTACACGATCGAAAAACTTTCCTTTAAGAGAGAGGGAAGTGGCGGACAGGGGCGGCCCCTATCCGCCACTTCCTCATCGGCCACACCGTAAACCGACGCTACGCGTTCAAGCGGTGCAGTGCTCCCAATGTATTTCAAATGGGACAATCACAAATTTGGGGGTTTTTTCAATCTCGACTGTGCCCCATTAAACCCAGGCGGACGCGCTTTTGACGACGATTAGATTAGTCGCTGACGAGTATTTCGAGGCCCCGCCCGTTCCGGTAGGACGCTCAGGGCCGGCTCGACACGGTTTAGAATTCGGCTCCGGTTGGATGACGCTCCGGAAACAAAGTTATTTCTCCGGAACCGGAAGAGATATCGTCGAGGTGTTTCAACCGGAGGATAGCTCCATCCTCCTCCTTCGCGACGCCACCGGTTTCGATCCGATCGCACCATAAATAACCGAGCGGCGAATTTTTTAAATCGAAAATGCATTTCGGGCACTTTTGCTTACACGATTGAAAAACTTTCCTTTAAGAGAGGGGAAAGTGGCGGATAGGGGCGGCAAGAGGAAGGACCGGGCTTCCTCTTGCCACTTCCCCATTGGCCACACCGTAAACCGACGCTACGCGTTCAAGCGGTGCATTGCTCCCAATGTATTTTAAATGGGACCATCACAAATTTGGAGGTTTTTCGATCTCGACGGTGCCCCATTAAACCCAGGCGGACGCGCTTTTGACGACGATTAGATTAGTCGCTGACGAGTCTTTCGAGGCTCCGCCCGTTCCGGTAGGACGCTCAGGGCCGGCTCGACACGGTTTAGAATTCGGCTCCGGTTGGATGACGCTCCGGAAACAAAGTTATTTCTCCGGAACCGGAAGAGATATCGTCGAGGTGTTTGAACTGGAGGATAGATCCATCCTCCTGCTTCGCGACGCCACCGGTTTCGATCCGATCGCACCATAAATAACCGAACGGCGAATTTTTTAAGTCGAAAATGCACTTCGGGCACTTTTGCTTGCACGATCGAAAAACTTTCCTTTAAGAGATAAGTAGGTCGTGCGACCTCTCAACACGACGAAAGCAGTCCTTAGCTGCCGCGAGCCCCCCCGACGGAGAGCGGCCCTTAACGCGCGAAGCGCTTTCTTCAAAAACATTTTTTTGTCATCACGTTCTTGTTTCGTCATGAATCTTTCGATTCTTTTCTCCTAATTTCTTTTTAGTTCTCATCTTTCCTATTAAAATATTTTGAATTTTTTTGTCAAAGGGTTTCTGTTTCAGGAAAATTCCACTCACGTACTGTTTTCGTTTTCAAATTAAAATGTCTTTGTTCTTTTTTCCCCCCTCATCTTGGGTTATTCCCAAAACTTTCCTCTCGGATTTACAAATAAAATTGGATTTCATGGCCTGCTTGATCCAGATCCGTTTAAGTAAATGAAACTATCGTTAATATAATTCTATCGTGCGTTCGAAAACTCCCACGTTTGGAGTTGGCGCATGTCACTACTGTAGTCTAGTCACAATCAGCTGATCTCACTTTACTCGAGACGTTTCGCGTAAGTAAAGACAAACGTGTTTCCTGCTGTCTCGAGTTGTCAAGGCCAACTCCAAACGTGGGAGTTTTTGAACGCGTGATATTATTTGATGTAGAAAGTACAGGCGTTTGTCAAAAGACTATTGCGTTGCCTTAACCTTTTCCGTTCTCGTTCTTGTTCATAAAAAAAATAAATCGATCAAGGAAATGCTTTACATCTTGCAGCGTGAATCGATGAAAGGGCGCAGCCACTGGAAGAGCAACGAGTCGAGGGGCGCGGCATCCGAAGAAACGCACGTCTGAAAAAGAAATTGTGTCCAAAAGAGCATCTCGCTTAGTAGTTCCGTCAAACACCAGCACATGCATAGCCAAGGAAAAAAACACAAGTTGTGCATTTTTTTTTCTTTCGAAACACGTATTTTTAATCAGAATCTCAGTGTCCGCTTCGGTTAAATCGTTGAAATAAATGAACATTGTATTTTTAGAGGATTTTATCCGATTGATTAGCGAATGTATTTTATTATGCTCAAGAATCGCCAGGTAATACCGCGCGATCGAAAGCGAATTGGTTCAAAGTAGGCCGGTGATTGAAACGATAAATTTGGCAACACTGACTTACGTTGTTGACATTTTGACAGTGACAGTCAAAGAAGAGCTCGATTCTCAAATTTATCAGTTTTTCGCCATTCGACGATGAACGTTTTGTGTTTCAACTCGAACGATTGAAATGTCACTCTTCAATTCGATAGGCAGTGTTACCAAATTTGTTTCAACATTCATCGCCTATTCTGGATCATTTTATTTTCGATCGCACCAGATATTAGAAAGAAATCTCGGCCATCTCGTCTGTCATCTACTAGGTCACGCTGTATGAGGTAAAGAAATCGATTTAAGTTAAAAAATTAATCGTACTTCAAACAGGAGGGATGCCGAGATTTTTTTGGGTGCGTTAAACGTTTAAGTAGAGAAAAGTCAATAACGCGAGTGATTTTTACAAAGGGTGTTTTGTACGTCACTGGAAAGCAAACTTTAGATTGTCTAAAGTTTGTTTGAATCGGTTGTGTGAATTTGTTACTAATAATTAATAAGCAGATTGTGACACACCACATTTATAACAATTATGTATCTCTAATAATAACGTTACTTAGGAAATAAAGATGTAAATTAATTTATTTGTTTTTGTTTTGGCGTCCTCGAAATTTCGCTTGGATTTGCTAAACTGAAAGCATTATGGTAAAGTCGTGGTTAAAAACAGTTTGCGATAAATCGCGGCATCTGGCAACCCTGATTGTGTATAAGTTAACTGGGCTGCAACTTCACGCATATCAGTCGTTTTTGCTCGCATTGTACTAATCACAGTTGCTGAATAATCACGGCGTCGATAGATCAAGTTGAAAGTGGTTACTGAAGTTCACGCAAGTGGTCACTTAAAGTGGTAACTGGAGCATTTCTCCCAGGATATTCCTATCTCGTTGGGCTGAAGCCATACTGCAATTAGAATGACGCGGCACTCCTGTTACGCCTAACTTCGACGGACGACAATTTGACGGTTGCTCTTTGGACAACCAAAGATTGGGATTTGAATCTTTCTTATTTTATTAATTTTTTTAATGTTTCATCATATGCGCTACTGTCTTACGTAATATCGGTTTTATATGTATAACGTAACTCAGTTTAAACCTCAAAGGAATCGCTAGCATGAGTCACCTACACGATGATTCATGCACAAATTGCATTATTTCTTTTGTGGAGCCTTCTAAAATGAACCCTATAAATACTTGGGAAATTCATCTGTAAAACATTCAAGTGTCAGAGCGAAGTTTCCCTTTCTTGTAACCTAGTGTAAAGTGAACTATGTAAGTCTGTTACTTTTAGTTTTAATAAATGTATTATTTAATCTAGCTGCGTCCCTTCTTTTAGTTATGTAAATTCTACCGTAACGAATGGCGGAAGTGTCATTGAAAATGTTTGCGAAAGAGACAAACCCGTCGCGTGATCCATCGACTGTCAAATCTCGAAGAGACACACATAAGTGACCACATTGGACAAGAAACTACTGTGTGTGTCTATTATGCCACTCTCTCCTGTTATTCTTTCCTCGTTGGAATGAACCAACGAGGAAAGAATTAACAGGAGGGAACCCAATAAAAGCCTGATTTACCAAATTTGTCTAAAATACGAATGACATTCTCTCGTCAAATTCTTGTCCGGATTTTATTATCCGATTCTGTAATCTTGCATAATTCTAATGCAGTGTTGCCAATTCGCTCGCAACACCTCCGTTAGACTTAAACTGGAATAGCGGAAACTGATGGTCTACGCAACCCGCCAGCATCAGCATAGCTTAGATTGGAGGGAGATGTAGCGGAATTTTTGCAGCCCCGTTGTCAACAGTATTCGAATGTCATCTTTTTAACAACCCCCCTCGCTCTTAATGTATTTTAAAATCTTTCGGCGTCGCTTGCGTTTCACGTCAGCAGTTTATTACGTTCCGTTATAGATAGTTGCGAGTAACATATTTTGAGGTTAAATTTGAGCGTGGAATTTGTTGAGTTTTGCAAAAGTTCCTAAATCAACGAGCGACGTAGACGGAAAAATTGTTTTATGTTTCGAATTTATTTAAGCTTTTTTCTCTCTTTCATTAGGTGGATCCCCTTTCTATTCTGTCATAAGGGCACGAATTCGACTGTCAACCCGGCGCCATCTTGAACGACTTTTGATGGAAAATGGTTACGGAAAAAAGGAGATCACTTACTTTATTGGCCACGCTCGCAGAAGCGATCGATCCCAGTGCGCTGCCGGGCTCCGCCTAGCGAACACAAAATCGGGCGAATTTTTTTCCATGAACGGATGTCAACAAACCGCCTTATTACAGAAACTGACAAAGTAGTAACTTCCGTCCTAATAAATTGAATCCCCCATTGTCGTAGGTTCCCTCCTGTCAATTCTTTACTCGTAGGTTTCCATTATTATTTTTTTCTTTCTAACCGTTTCAAGCCCCAAGCTCTATAAACTTGTCGTGCTTAACGCGTCAAGTCCATTTAATACTTTAATTATTATTGGAATACGTTTTCTAAAGACAGTGTAAAAAATTACGAAACTTGAAACTTAGTGGGTTGGCGACACTGACGCGAAATCAAATGAGTCGGTAATACAGGACCTAACCTCAAAATTGTCGCTCGCTCATTCCGACTATTATAATAGAAAATCATTGAGCAAAAAATTACCCACGCTTTAAGAACCATTTAAGCAAGGTAAGCCCCAGTTTGCGTAAGCCAATTAACTAAATATTAATATTAATTTTAATATAAATTTCCTGTCCAAAGTGGTAATTAAATATTTGTAGTTACCATTTTGGACAGGAAATTAATATTTAGTTACCACTTTCGACAAGAAACTAAATATAGTTACCACTTTGGACAGGAAATTAATATTTAAAAGATTTGTTTTGGCGAGTTACCGATTATTACCGCTCCGGTAACAAATGGTATTGGCGGAAGTAGTTACCAAATCGTTACCGCAAAAATGTGTTAGTATCTACCGCTGGTTACCTTATTAATCGCTTCTTCAAATAAATACTGAATTCGTCTTCTTAGGCTCATGTTCCTACGTGATGCATTAAGACGTGTACTTAATTAGCTCATCTGTACAGTCGTGCGCAGCTTAAATGCTACAATTTGACAGTTCTGTGAGTCTTGTATCACAAGGTTTTAAGGGCGAGGTTTGCGTGCGGAAGGTGCGCGGGACTGTGCATATTATCAGGTAAAAAATTGTTTAAAATAAAATATAATATTACAGCGCTTAATTTTGACATTTTCAAACAAATAAAAATATAGAACACCTTGAAACGGAAGTAGCGTTGCTTCAAGATAAATGCCGAAACAGGTATTAAAACTGCGCTAAGGTTAGAATTACTTTCCGTTAGAAAGAGATGGCACAGCTTTCAACCAGTGTATCTAGTGACGTCATCAATGACGATTTCGGAAATAACCGGTACGAAAATGCAACGGTTCAATTACCATAAGTAACTCGCTAAAAAATCCTTCTAATTACCACAATAAACTACATATTTAGTTACCACTTTGGACAACAAACACTGTTAGTATGACGACCTTCAATTTTTTCTTTACTCTTACAGCCTTTCATTGTAGAAATTATTGTACAAACGTTTCTCAACCATTTCGTAGCAACTAAATGTAGTTACCACTTTAGACAGGAAATTAATATTCAGTTACCACTTTGGACAACGAACACCGTTATTATGACTACCTCCTGTGTTTTTGGTCGCTGTATATCATAGACGTACATACACAAACGCTTTACAAAATTCTGGCATGTCCGCAAACCGCACCACTGTTTATGATGCACTTGCTGCACTAAATTTAATGAAAAGTTTAGGTAGCGACATCCCGCGATCGCTTTTTAACCTGATATTACACTAGGAACAAAATTACTAATTTTAACAAGTTCTATAGACAACTAAAAGTACATGGAAGGAACTTACATACATTACGGGCACTTTTAAGGATTCACCGGTTAGTCCATCGGTTCAATCGGTTATCCAGCGAAGCGTTCCGGAATTCATCGTTTGTCGCTATTTTAAAATTAACCGGTAAGAGAGCGGTTGCCCTACCGGTAAGGAACTGCGCTCACCGGGTTTTGAAAGGGAGTGGATTGAATTTTTGTTTGTAACCTAACTTTTTGCAAGGCCGCACAGGCTAGCCGTGTTATAAAAAATTAAGTTGAAACATTCAGAAGTAAATAAGAACGTGGAGAAGTTGAATTAAATCGACAAGGAGACGTATTCACCAAAACAGGGAATATTTTCATGTTCTAAGTAAAAAGTGAGCAAAAATATCAGATTAGAGTAGGCGAGGCGATGCAAAGAAAATGTATGTCTGTGATTATTAATCACAGACATACATTTTCTTTGCTCCGCCGACTCTAATCTGATTTTTTTTTTATCATCGTTTACATGTTGCTTCTTATACACTATTTCTATGTACGTATGTATTTGTTCACTATCGCCATCAGACTTTGAACTCTGAGCATAACTGATTGTTTTTTTTTGTCTTTATAATTAGATTGTTTATAATAGCAATGACAGAGAATCTATATTTCACAGGGGTTAGAAATTTCATTCAATGATCGTATTGTTTCAAAATTTTATGTGTCCACCTTAGCTTTTTACCGGTGTAAGTTTGGTGAATTCTGAAAAGCGCTCTACGCTTGCTGCGCCACTGGACATTCAAAAGTAACCTAAATGTCATTCGCTTTTTAACTGAAGTCTCTAATATCCTATCAATGTATCGTTTATATTATGTACTATTAACCGCACTTGCTAAATGAACGTATAAATTCGTTCCAAACCCACAGACAAGCTCAAGATCGGGTGAATTTTTCCCATGAAACAAACCGCCACATTGTAGAAAGTGATCTGTTGCAAAGTGGTAACTTCCGTCAAAATAAGTTGCATTTCGTAGATTCCCTCCCGTTAATTCTTTCCTCGTAAGTTTTCATTAATGCCGTTCCTTGTAATGTCGTATAATATTTCCTATTATTTTATTTATTATTGAAATACTTTTCTTAAAGGCAAAGTACAACCATTGACGAGTTTCTTTCTGTAAAGAACTGTGTGAAACTTCGTGGGTTGACAAAACTGACTCAAAATCAAATGAGTCGGTAATACAGGACGCAGTAATCAATTCTAACCTCAAAATTGTCACCCGCTCATTCCGACTATTATAATAGAGAACCATGCTGAAACTGAGCAAGAAATTAGCGAAATACTCAAACTTCAGGAACCATTTAAACAAGGTAAGGCCCAGTTTGCGTTAAGCCCATTTAAATCAAGGAAAATCACCGCCGTAGAGTTTCACGAAATGCATGCAGTCCTCGTACACCAAGTACGCGGAGCACAAGCCGATCGAGAAAATCAGAAACATAGGAATTTCCGCGCACATCGACTCCGGCAAGACGACGCTCACCGAACGAATCCTCTTCTACACGGGCCGAATAGAGGAGATGCACGAAGTGAAAGGCAAAGACAACGTCGGGGCCGTCATGGACTCCATGGAGCTGGAGAGGCAACGGGGGATCACCATACAGAGCGCCGCGACGTACACGGTATGGAAAGAACATAATATCAACATAATAGATACGCCGGGGCACGTCGACTTCACAGTTGAAGTAGAGCGGGCGCTTCGCGTCCTAGACGGGGCGATTCTAGTATTATGCGCGGTCGGGGGCGTCCAGAGTCAATCCCTGACCGTCAACCGACAGATGAAACGCTACAACGTCCCCTGCTTGGCCTTCATAAATAAGCTGGATAGATTAGGGGCGGATCCTAAGAGGGTCTTGTCGATGATGCGCTCGAAGTTACATCACAACGCCGCATTTATACAACTCCCAATCGGTTTGGAGGGCGACAATCGGGGATTGGTCGATCTAATCGAGGAGAAGGCCTTGTATTTCGAGGGTGATTTCGGCGAGACCGTGCGCTACGACGAAATCCCCCGGGAGATGCGGGGGGAAGCCTCAGAGCGCAGGCGCGAGCTAATCGAGCACCTATCGAACGTCGACGATGTCTTGGGGGAGTTGTACCTGGAGGAGAAGGCGATCGGCGAAGACGTAATAAAGCAGGCGATCAGGCGGAGTTGTTTGAAGCGCACTTTCACGCCCGTCCTAGTGGGGACCGCCCTGAAAAACCGCGGGGTGCAACCCCTGCTCGACGCGGTCGTCGAGTACCTGCCGAACCCCGGGGAGGTCACCAACCTCGCGCTCAAGGAAACGAAAGAGGGCGAGGAGGCCGTGAAGGTCCTCCTGGACCCGGCTAGGAGCGACGAGAAGCCGTTCGTCGCCTTGGCCTTTAAATTAGAGGCGGGCCGCTTCGGCCAGCTGACGTACATGCGTTGCTACCAGGGTATGCTCAAGAAGGGCGACAGTATTACCAACGTAAGAACCAATCGGAAAGTCCGCATTGCAAGGTTAGTAAGGCTTCACTCGAATACCATGGAGGACGTCAGTGAAGTGTACGCGGGCGACATCTTCGCCCTATTCGGTGTGGACTGCGCCAGCGGCGACACCTTCGTCACCGACAACACGCTCGGAATCTCGCTCGAGTCGATCTTCGTCCCGGAACCCGTCGTCTCCATGTCGATCAACCCGGCGAACAACAAGGACCGCGACAACTTCTCGAAAGCGATCGCGAGGTTCACGAAGGAGGACCCGACCTTTCGCTTCTTCTTCGATTCCGACAATAAGGAGACGATCGTGTCGGGCATGGGCGAGCTGCACCTCGAGATTTACGCCCAGAGGATGGAGCGCGAGTACGGCTGCCCCGTCGTGATGGGCAAGCCGAAGGTGGCCTTCAGGGAGACGTTGGCCGCACCTTGCGAATTCGATTACTTGCACAAGAAACAATCGGGGGGGCAAGGGCAGTACGCCCGGGTCACCGGGATCCTAGAGCCCCTCCCCCCCACCAAGAACACCTACTTGGAATTCGTCGACGAGACCGTGGGGACGAACGTCCCGAAGCAATTCGTGCCGGGGGTGAGACGGGGGTACCTTACGATGGCCGAGAAGGGTTTGCTGACAGGCAACAAATTATCCGGCTTGAAATTCAGGCTGATAGACGGCGCGCATCACATCGTTGATTCTAGCGAGCTGGCTTTCTTCCTCGCCGCCCAGGGGGCCATCCGAGAAGGTCTGTATTTAACTGGTCAACAGATGTGGGACTTTTCGGAGCAATGCAATTTTGATTGGTCCACGTATTACGTTGCCATGGTTATGCAATACGTGGACCAATGAAAACTGCCCATTTATTGCGTAGCCATGGCAACGCTCCGAAAAATCCGAAGTCTGCCAATCAATTTCAATCAAATAAAATTTGATTCGTTGCAGTATTCGAGAGGGGCATGTGGCAGTTGCTGGAGCCGATCATGTTCGTCGAAATCACAGCGCCCGATGAGTTTCAGGGTTCCGTGATGGCCCAGTTGAATAAGCGACACGGCATCATCACCGGCACCGAAGGCAAAGAGGGATGGTTCACGTTGTACGCCGAGGTGCCCCTGAATGAGATGTTCGGGTACGCCGGCGAGCTGAGGTCGAGCACGCAGGGAAAGGGGGAGTTCAGCATGGAGTACAGCCGGTACTCCCCCTGCCTGCCGGAACTCCAGGAGAAACTGATCGCGGAGCATCAAAGGGCGACGGGTTTGCTGCCGCCGGAGAAAATGCAAAAGAAGAAGAAGAATTAATGTCGCGGTGGACTAGTGTAATTTTTGTATGCGCTTATTCGTTTTAAGGATTTTTTATACGATAGGTATCTTAAAATAGTTCAATTTACAAAGTAAATAAATTGTACATAATTTCGCAATTTACAGAAATTCGCAATTTGTCTCAAATGTGGCCGTCGAATTGGCGCCCTTGGGGCCTCCAGGTCTAAAGTAACTACTTTTTGAGAAGATTATTCCGATTGGTCAGTTTGGATCAACCTCGTTCAGTATTTAGTTAAACGCGGAAGAGAGCGCGTCATTTACGGGGTCTGTTGCTTCCTCAAATTGCTCTTGTTTATGTGAATGTCGAACGGAGAGATCTAATCCGTGATTTGAAAAGAAGCACTCTACGCGCAAGTGGGACGTTTGTTAATTTCTCCTCCCACAATCTTGTTGCTGTTGACAGATGGGTAGCAAATTCAGTAGGATTGGTCAGTTTGGATCAAGCCACGCGCAGACTCGTACAGTATTTTGCTAAACGCAGAAGAGAGCGCATCGTTTATTGGGGGCTGTTGCTTCCTCAAATTGCTTTTGTTTACGTGAATGTCGAACGGAGATTTAATCCGTGATCGGGAAAGAAGCGCTCTACGCGTAACACAGGCATCTTCGAATGCTTTTCGAAGCCCGACAGGCAATGGGAAGTTTGTTGATTCTCCTTCCACTACTGCTGATAGATAGGTAGTAATTTCAGTAGGATTGGTCAGTTTGGATCAAGCCGCGCGCAGACTCGTACAGTATTTTGCTAAACGCGGAAGAGAGCGCCTCGTTTATTGCGGGCTGTTGCTTCCTCGAACTGCTTTCGTTTGTGTGAATGTCGAACGCGAGGATTTAATCCGTGATCTGGAAAGAAGCACTCTACGCGCAACACAAGCATCTTCGAATGCTTTGAATTAGAATTGGCAACACCAGCCTAAGCATAAAATTGCAAAAGGAAACACGGGTTCGTGATTTTTCTTGAAAACATGAAAACATAAACAAGAGACGGTCGATCGTTTAACAAAAAATGCGAGGAGCGAAAAATTGGTCGACGTTTTGCATACGTAAAGAAAGTTCGTTTTCACTTTTGCGTCAGAAAAGAAATTTAGCGCGATGGCAAAAGACGTTCGAATTCCAAACGAATTTCTCCTTCATAAAAAATATAACAAAACAAAAGACGATCGACAGTTTAACGAATGCAGGAAACAGAAAAGATAAACGGCTTGGGTTGACCTTTAACCTCGTTTCTTGATATTTTAATTTTTTCCAAGTTTTTTTGCTTAAGTTAGGTTGGCCTTGATCTTTAACATTTTTCAGCTTTATTTTTTTTTAGTTCGTATTTCACTTTTGTTTATTTTCGTTGAATGATTACTCTTATATTCACTTTTCTTTTATTTATCGTTGTTTGTCACAGTTCTTTTGTTTTTTTTTCTTTATCTCATTAATTTTTAATATCTGTTTCTTTTTGGTTTTCAGTTGTTTTTTTTTGTTCTCCTAATTTTGTATTTTGTCGTCTTTTATTTCAGTTTTTCTTTGATTCTCGAACAATTCATCGCCAGAGAATCATCGATCTTTTTTTGTAGTTTCCTTTTTTTTTTGGTTCAACTTATTCTTTGTATCGCCGTTTGTCTCAGTTCTCTTTTGTTTTTTCGTGGCATTAATTAAGCACTGCAAGCAACACCATGAAAATAATAAAACGATTCAATTTGATTTTAATGAAAGATTCAAGTTCAGTAACACCCTGTACAGGTCCCCCGCGTAATTAGATGATAAATTTATCTATTTATAGTAGATTTAGCTCTCGCCGACTTTAAGCTGCAACGTTATACGTGGCGCCATCTACCGCATGCGACGTGAATTTTAAGAGAGGAAAAACTCCAAATTATTGCAAAATCGTAATACTGCTGTGTTCTCTGAAGTCAGCGTAAAAAAGAACAATAATGTAACACATTTAGAATTTAATAAAAGATTCCAATTCCGTAACACCCTGTATAAGCATCCAGCGTAATTAGGCATTAAATTTATTCATTTATTGCGATGGGTTTAATTTTTATTGACTTTACGTGGATATGTGGCGCCATCTACCGCAGGCGACGTGAACTATAAGGGAGAAAAACAATTTCATGCAATTTACAAAATCGCGATCCTACCAAGTCCACTCCGA
The DNA here is from genome assembly GCA_033060865.1 of Dorcus hopei. NCBI lineage: Eukaryota > Metazoa > Arthropoda > Insecta > Coleoptera > Lucanidae > Dorcus > Dorcus hopei. Next base: position 25,762,083 of record CM065426.1, read on the forward strand.
AGTCAGCGGTAATGCGATGTATATAACATAATAAAAACAACAACGTAACACATTTAGGGTTTAATGAAAAATTCAAGTTCGGTAACACTCGGCGCCATCTACCGCATGCGAGGTGAACTTTAAGAGAAAAAAAAACAAGAAACTTCAAACAATTTACAAAATCGTCGACCTGCTTCGTTCCCTGTTCTCAGCGGTAATGGCTGTAAGCAACATAATAAAAACTATAATGTAACACATTTAGAGATTAATCAAAGATTCGAATTTAGTAACACCCTGTATATATGTACCCAGACTAACTGGATGATGCGTTTATTTATTGCAGTGTGTTTAACTTTTGCCGACTTTAAGTCGCAGCATTATGTGCGGCGCCATCTACCGCACGCGGCGTGTACTTTAAATGAAAAAATAACTTCAAGTTACCTGCAAAATGAAACCAGCGTAAATAACACATTAATGTTGGGGTTTAATCAAAGATTCGAGCACCCCATATGAACACCCAATGTAATTAGTTCAACGTTTTGTTTATTGTAATAGGACGTTAGCTTTAAAATGTAGTGGCTACATGTGGCGCGCCATCTACCGAAATACGACGTGAACGTTTGAAACTACTTACAAAATATATTATGGTCGTTAAAGTCATGGTTAATGTCACTCTAAATAATTAATAATAATAGCAACGTACATTTTGGTTTTAATAAAAGGTTCAAGTTCTGTAACGCCCTGTATAAGTACGCCCTGACGCAAACGATTATTTTTTTTATTTATCGCGATAGGTCTGGCTTTTGTTAGTTTTAAGTTCCGCCATTACACCGTGTGTTTAGAAAATAATATGTACTGCATAAGCCTTGGTCGTGGAAAGCAAAAATTACGTCGAATTTTTTAAATGCCATCACCACTGCCGTGACATAAGTTTTGTTTTCCATGGCCAAGCCTTATGTAATCGCGTATCTTTTGGAAGTCACGGTATGTGGCGCCATCTATCGTAAAACGACATGAACGTCATTAAACAATTAAGGTTATTGCGATTGGTCAATTTGGATCAAATGACTTCCCCTCTCCGTGCCGTATCTTCTTAGCCGCGCGCAGACTCGTTCGGTATTTTATGCAAACTGCTTTCGTTTGTGTGAATGTCGAACGGAGCGATTTAATCCGTGATCTGGAAAGAAGCGCTTTACGTGTAACACAAGCGTCTTCGAATGCTTTTCGAAGCCCGACAGGCAGTGGGACGTTTGTTAATTTCTCCTTCCACAATCTTGTTGCTGCTCACAGGATAAGTAGCAAATTCAGTAGGATTGATCAGTTTGGATCAAGTGCCCCCCCTCCTTTCTTAGCCGCGCGCAGACTCGTTGTGGGCTGTTGCCATTTTGTTGCTTCCTCGAACTGTTTTTGTTTGTGCGAATCCGTGATCTGGAAAGAAGCGCTCTACGCGTAACACAAGCATCTTCGAATGTTTTTCGATGTCCGACAGGCAGTGGGACGTTTCTTAATTTCCCGTCCCACAATCTTGTTGCTGCTGACAGACAGCTATTGTTAGCTGTATGCATTAGGATTGGTCAGTTTGGGTCAAGCCGCGCGCAGACGCGTACAGTATTTTGCTAAACGCGGAAGAGAGCGCTTCGTTTATTGCGGGTTGTTGCCATTTTGTTGCTTCCTCGAACTGCTTTCGTTTGTGTGAATGTCGAACGGAGAGATTTAATCCGTGATCTGGAAAGAAGCGCTCTGCGCATAACGCAAGCATCTTCGAATGCTTTGAATTAGAATTGGCAACACAACCTTGTTTGTGTGAATGTCGAACGGAGATATTTAATCCGCGATCCGGAAAGGAGCGCTCTGCGCGTAACAATTGAACAATTTGACACAAGCGTGTGAAACAAAAAAAAATACAAGTAAAAAAGTGAATATTTATTCGTAATTGGCTAGATACACGTATTACTCGTACAGTATTTTGCTAAACGCGGAAGAGAGCGCTTCGTTTATTCCGGACTGTTGCCATTTTGTTGCTTCCTCAAACTGCTTTCGTTTGTGTGAATGTCGAACGGAGAGATTTAATCCGTGATCTGGAAAGAAGCGCTCTGCGCATAACGCAAGCGTCTTCGAATGCTTTGGATTAGAATTGGCAACGCAACCTTGTTTGTGTGAATGTCGAACGGAGATATTTAATCCGTGATCCGGAAAGGAGCGCTCTGCGCGTAACAATTGTACAATTTGACGCAAGCGCGTGAAACAAAAAAAAAACACAACAAGTAAAAAAGTGAATATTTATTCGTAATTGACTAGATACACGTATTATTTAAAAGTTTACAAACTGTGCATGTGAGAAATATTCAACACGTTTACAGTATAGCAAACGAAACTTCGCTTCAAAAAATAAAATAAAATAAAAAATTCGGGAAATGGTTCAGCAAGAAAATCACATACCTTGAACAGCACAAATTCGTAAATGTGTGATTACTATATGTATAGAGGCTTAAGACTACTCACAAAATGCACAAGCACCCGACGGGTTTGACTGCCCCCTCCCTCTCAACTTGCAAGTAGTACGGTCAGGTAATAAAAAGAGATGGCTCCCCCCCATGAAATGTAAATTTAGTTTAGAACACTGCCTTATCCTAAAGCTAAATTTATCTGTCGGTTAGAATGTGACACATACTTCGTGAACAGTCAACTGTACGTCACATTCCAACTGGCGGATAAACACACTAAAGAAATCGGCCATATAAGCTGCGGAGGACTCTATGCTCCTTCCATTCGATTGTCCGCCTGTCCGGCATAGTGGGGGGGGCGTCTCTTTCTTACCTGACTGTACATGCAAAATTTAATTGGCGACGGCAGCAAACGTCGAATGTCCCATGCACGTATTAACTATATACATTTTGAAAATGTTTGATTATATGGTCCAAGATGGCAACGAATCGCTTTTAATTAAAAAAAAAAAAGTAAGTCTGAGTTTCGATGTTAATTTCAGTTATTTTTTGTTATTTACTATGGCACATGCTGTACATAATACAATTCGAAGCGATTGGTTCCCATCCTCGTTGCACTTACTTTTAAATACATTATAAGAATAGATGTGTACCTAAAACTAAAATCGGGGGGTGGGGGGGAGGAAACTAGGGGCGAAATTTCGTAATAAAAATACATCACCGCACCTTACCCCGTGCGCGCAATTTTCCTACTTTCGTTTCTCATCTAAAAGAAAATCTTTGGCACTAAGTCATCAGAATCATTGTTAAAATCTTTAGCAATTAGTTCGGGTTTGATTATTTATTTATTTATTTATTTATTGTCAGAAAAGCAACGACGCGTTCGAAAATGAGATTCTTTTTGTTTGTACAACAAAACAAAACTAAAAAAGGGCGTAATTTTGTCTTTCGTTGTTTCAAAAAAAAAAAAAAATGATATGTATACGAACAGCAGAATTCGTAAATTCTACGTAGTTCGGGTTTTTTTTTTTTTCATGTAAGTACAAAACTAAAAACTAAAATAAATTATACACATTGCGACAGTCTAACGCGTACAACATTTCAGAGAGAGAGAGAGAGAGTGATTAATAAATTATTTAAAAACATGTCTAAAAATAAACTGAATCGAAATAAAAAATATCAAAAATAAATCGTGAGCTTAGCCTAGTCTAGATCACTGTAGGTACAGAGTGTAACGGAGATCGCGGAGAATGAAATCTGAGAAGCTCCGTTACGGTGATGGCGACTTGGACGAGGCCTCTTCCTTCCAAGACGTCCGCCGCACAGCACACTAGATTCTAAAAAATAAAACAAAAAAGTAAAAAATGGTGAGGGGGCGGGCGCCTCTCAAAACTAAGAAAAGAATCTGAGTTATTCAGTGTGAAGACAAACTCGCATAAGTAGGATTATAATATGTACTTTATTCGTAAAGCTCATAAATACTGTTACACTTCTTCTCATTATTATAAAACAAAATACTGCGTTTCATATACTGATCGATCGGAAAGTGCGTGCGGATTATCGAAACTCACCACTTTATTCATCTACCCACGTAGATTCTAAACAATATGGAAATTAAATTTCTGCGCTTCAGAACCGTTTGAATGACAGGTCCTCCGATATAAAGAAATGAATAAAAGTGATGCACTTGGAACTTTGTGGACGTACTGTCTGAAATGAATGTTATAGTCTTGCACGCAAGTAATTAACACAATTGTGCCGTTTGCTTTGAAACTTTTTTTTCTTTGGCGCAAGTAATCACGCGACAAGACGTCCGGAATAACAAATAAACAATAAAGTAAAAAATCGTTCTTCGCCTTTACAACAGATGGCGCTGCTAATTATTTACCGCAATGAAAAGTACTTGCGAAATTCAATTAAATCAATCAGCGTCACTTTTCTTAATTTACTCCTTGAATGGTATTTACGAAATGAGATGTAAAAGAAACTATAAGTTTTGCTAGTTTTTTTATAGATGGCGCTGTTGTTAATTTCCGACTATATTGTCACGAAAGGGATTTTCTAAAAAACCACGAGGGGCTTTCTGGTTGTATTCCGCAAACAAATAATTTAAACGCGAACATGTGTAATCGAGGGCACCGCAACCGTGTCGAAATAAACAGATAATCGTTTCAAATTCCGCAACGATAGAGCTCAGCGAAAATTACGATAAACGAGGCCGCGCACATATGAAATCGATGGGCGAAACACGGGGCAAGAACAAAGAGATGCAACATGCAAACTAGCCAAAAACGGTGTATAAAAATGCGAGCCAAAAATTAGGAGGCAGTCGTTCTACCGAACCGACTCAGTAGGCACTAGTACCGACGGACCAGGACGCCACGCACCGAGACGCTGTACTACAACTGAACGCCACTCCATCGAGACGCTGTCCTACAACTGAACGCCACTCCATCGAGACGCTGTCCTACAACTGAACGCCACTCCATCGAGACGCTGTCCTACACCGGGACGCCACTGCACCGAGACGCTGTCCTACAACTAAACGCTACTGCCTCGAGCTGCTGCAACCCTGCTGGCCGACTACAGTACCGACCCCCGGGAACGAGGACCATCTTTCCCCGCCAGCCAAGGGAAACGATACCCGAGTCCACCAACCCGTCAGGGAAGAATCTTGTTCCACTCCGGCCAGAAAAGGAACGACGTGAGCTAACCGTCGCCGTGAACACCCGGACCGCATTCCCAACAATTCGAGACAAACCCCCGCAACGAAATTTATTTAATTTCCTTTAATACAGAGGTATTAATTCCTTTTTTCTAAAACACCTGTGTTTCAAGCTCTACCATCTATTACCTCTGCTACCTACGCCCTAAACGGACCGAACCCCGGGCCCGTGACAATATCGAAGAAAATTTTAAATATTTTTCTATTTCAAGCGACGCGAGAGTACTAAGAAAGATTTGAATTTCGAAAACGACAAGAAACGAAACGAAAAGAATTATCGCAACGACAGATGGGGCTACTAATTATTTATTGCGAACTCTATCTATTGCATTGCTGTGAAAACTTCTGAAAAATCGAAACGCAAAGTAAGGACTCGACCGTTTTCGAATAAAACTGAAACGATCCAAGATAACTCGACGGTAAATTTGCAACGCCATCTGGTAAGCGATTCCTAACTCTGTTTCTTTTTTTTTCCTTTGTGTCTCTTCTGTTTGTAAAGGTGGAAACAATTAAGAACTTTCGAAGCACGTCTTGTAATTAAAAAAAAAAAAAACAATTTACTTATTGTACTTGATTTGAAAATCCTCTGTACCACAACTAACTTTAATTGCTGGCTAAAAGATGGCGCTTTTCGACAGTCTATATTAAAGTTACTGTATTTAGAAGGTACCGCCATTCATTTCCGCAGCTTCGTCCCCCAAATTAAAAAGGATGCGATGAAACGCTAACTAAAGAAGAAAAAGGATAGATTCATAACAAGTTACTGTTGCTAAGGAGTAACCTTAGTCTATATCGGAGTCATTTCCAAGACGCCTAGAACTGACAAATTGTATATAAAGATTGTTTAACAAAAACTAGATTTAGAGACTAAAAGATAAAATTTATTAGAGCAAAGTAATTTTACTCGCTAACCTGTAGATGGCGATCAGAATTTCTTTTATTTAAACGACAACTGGTAAGTGTAAATCTTAAACTAACTTTGCAAGATTTTTATTGGCCTATAAATTCCTTCTTTAAGGTGAAATTTATTTTAAGTAAATGTTTGCCTTGCTCAGAAAACGACGGAAAGTCAGTGGTGGGATAGAGCGTCATCTCTGGTCCAGTAAATTATTTATTTCAATTCCGTCGTCTCCAACTAACTTTGTGAGACAGAGCGTCATCTCTGGTCGAGTAAATTATTTATTTCAATTCCGTCGTTTTCTGCAAAAAGCAAACATTTACTTATAATTTTAATTGCTCACTAAAAGATGGTGCTTTTGACGGTCTATCGAAGTCACTTACAAGACGCTTTTGAATTGATATGAATTAAACAAAATAATTTACCTACTAACCTACAGATGGCGCTCAGAATTTCGTTTACTTATAAAATAAATGTTATCTGATAAATTTAAACATCTTGGATGTGACTTAATTGGCTTTCAAAAGGTGTGTTTGGTTGTTACACTTTTCTACACTTTTTGCACCAGCCTCTCCTGAAAGAGTGAGATGTATACAGGGTGTTTCAGTGATGACCAAACTTCGGGGAAACGTTTCTGACATTATTTCAAACAAAATATTTTAATACAATTTTGCAATCAGAGCAACTTGAAATTTGCATTATTTTGAGTCAGTGTTTTCATAAATACCGTAGCGATTTAAATTTCTGCCGCCGTGAAACAAGACGAGCGATTTAAATTGTTTTATGAATGGCACGCGGCTGCAAGAAGACAATAAATATCTATCGTAAACGAAGCTTTTAAATCTGCCCTTGACCGCAATTCGTGTTAAAGGTGAACACTTTGTACGTTTTCGTTGCATTAACATTTATGCAAACCGTAATTACATCAAATTTGTTCCTTACTCCTTGTTCAGGTAAAAAAGAGCCTGTGTCGCGTAGTCGCTGAGCTACCCTGACAAACATTTGATAATGCGGATGTCGTTCACGATTAGGAAACAGTTCCGCGTACAGATGTGATGCCAATCGCGCGTTTCCCCGACATTCCCCGTATAACAAATGCATATCCGCGTACTCTTGAAACGTAAAACCGACCATTGCAATCGCACCAACACATACACAAACATACACTAATAAACTTAAAAAAATGAAAAGTATAAAGTACACCGATTAGTAACCTACTCTTCGCTACAACGCGAATCAGAACGGACTAAATGTGTTTCATCATAACATCTGAGACGCGACAGTTTATGGGGTAATAAAGCAATTACACGAACGTTAAGGCAGGTTAAGAATTCGGGCCGCTCTCGTCTATTGTACGTTTTAAAAATATACGATTCTCCTTTCCCTTCGATTATCTCAAAATTTATTCATTTAAAAAAAATATATTATAGGAAACTTTTATTTCTTTTCACGATATTTACCAACATACCGAGTTTGGTGCATCTTCACTGAAACACCCGGTATAACACAATGTAAGTAGGAGTGAGAAAAGTAGAGTAAAGGAGTCAAAACTGTAGAAAGTGCAGGACGAACTTAACGACTTTCATTGTTTTATAAATTCCAGCTTTAAACTTTTAAATTTTCATTATAAATAAATGTTTGCGTTGAAATTTGTGGCACTTTGAAATACTCGCACGAAAAAAATCGATGACTAAAAGAGGGTGCTTGATTTATGTGTCCCTATAACAGAAACTGTGTTTACACGTCATAAAATAAAACGTATTTCAACAAAATAATTTTCTTGCTAACCTATAGATGGCGCTTAGAATTTATTTATAGTAAAGTTACTGGATGTATAAAGTACCGCAATCTATTGGGCTCATGTATTGAAAAGAGAAAGTAATATTTTTGCCCGAAAATGACGACATCGCTAACTTCATTCGATTGCTCATTTGAAGTTACTAGATTCAAGTGTGGTTAGTTACGCAAACGTGTAAATGTCATTTAATACGTGGTATTCGTTACATAAAAATGCCGGGTTGCTGTGTTTTAAATTGTAAAAATAGTCACGCAAAAGGTGTAAGGTTATTTTGTTTACCCAGTGGTGCAAAAAATTTACAAAGAAAACAATTATGGTTAAATTTCATTAATCGCTCAGATATATCCCCTAATGCAAAAATTGGTGAGGTAATATATTATAACATTTTTGCAACAATTCAATATGATTGAAAATATTTTGTTTAGGTACATTTTTCTGAATACCAATTTGAAAATTCACGACAAGATGGCAAGAAACTACTTAGCCCGAATGCATATTCCGATTTATTAAAAAACAATAAAAGAAAGCAGGATACAGAAGAAAGTTTTGTAATAAATAAAAAAATAAATGCTAACTGTGAAATTTCAAATACCTGCAGCTTCCAAACTGTAGAAGAACCTGACCTCGTGCTACAAGAAGTGGACGAAATGAATACAATCAAAGAATTAAATCAAAGATTGAAAGAAACTTTAAGAAAGTGCAGGCAATATGAAGTGAAATTGAAACAGAAAAGTCAAACTAATTTAGAAAAAAAATTTCATAACGAGCAGTTGGAATATTTGGAAAAAATAATTGTAGAGGATTAACCTGGTCTCCAGAAACCATAACAAAAGCACTGAAGTTGTACATGGCATGTGGAACGAAGGGATATGAAGAAATTCGTAAACAAAACCTTCCGTACCCAAGTCCTCGTACACTTCAACATCGAATCAAGAATTTGAAATTTCGTCCAGGTATTCTAGATGAAATATTCAACTTGTTAGAAGTTAAAGTTAGTATTGGTGATGGTTAGAAAATATTTATTTGCTTGTGCACATATCATGTGCACTTGTATACATTCTTGTTCTGAATTTTTTTTTTAGGTGGAGAATTTTGAACCAGAAGAAAGACACGCTATTCTCATATTTGACGAAATGGCAATTAGGCCTGGCTTATAATTCGATAATACACTTTCAATGGTAGTTGGTAGACCAACACTTAAATCGTCTAATGGAAAAGAAAATTCTGAAGAAATTGCTACACATGCTTTAGTTTATATGTTAGGTGGAGTTTCAACTAGGTGGAAGCAGGTTGTGGGATATGACTTTACAGGAAAATCGTTCAGTGCTTCAGAAGTGTATGAGAGAATAACAGAAATAATTAAAAGAAGTCAGGCTATTGGAATAAATATTCTAACAATAATATCTGATATGAGCCCACAAAATCGTAGTTTATGGAAGATGCTAAATATTGTAGCAGGAAAATATGATAAAATTCATAACTACGTTCAACATCCTTGTTATGCTGATAAGAAACTATTTTTTATGCCAGATAGAGTTCATGTTTTCAAAAATCTTGCTATGGCATTTACAAAGGGCTATAAATTTATTTTACATGAATCTACAGTTCAAAAATTTAGTTTACCATCAAATGAAGTTCCCATTGTGCCCTAGACTGAAACATAATGTAATCTATCCATCTCATTTTGATAAAATGAATGTTGGCATAAATGTTGCATTAATAAACCATGATGTATCAGCTGCTATTCTCTATTGCATTGCAGCAAAAATGATTGATGAAAAACATAGAAGCACTGCATGGTTTATACAAGTAATGTACAGGTGGTTTAAATTATGACTAGTCGTTACCAAGGTTTAGCACTGTCTTTAAAAAACGAAGACACTTATAAAGATAGTATTAATTTTTTGAAATCTGTTCAAGATATCACTTACAATGTGTCTGTAAATAATACATGGACGCCGTTTCAAACTGGTATAATTTTATCAACTGAAACGGCATTACATGTTCAAAAAATTTATTTAGAGGAAGAGCATTTTCGTTACATTTTGCTGGCTCGCTTAACGCAAGATGCCTTAGAAAATACCTTCTCTTCAACAAGATGTCGACAACCTGTTCCTGATGCCCATATGTTCAAAGTGTCTTTACGATTGGTGTGTTTGAAACAGTTTGAAACAAATGTAAAACGAGGCAGTTATGAAGAAGATGATGCCAAATATATTGTGCAATACTGTGACAAATGGAATAAAACTGAAGCTAATACATCAGATGAAGTTGAAAATAAACTAATTGATAATATACTTGAAGATTTTTCAACAGTTGATATTAGATTGCAAGCCAGTTTATATTATTTACTTGGGGCTATTATTTATAAAGTTAAATGTAATTATGCTATTTGTAATACCTGCTATGAAACTAAATTAACTAATGTAACTGTAATAAAAAATTTGCACAACTTAAAGAATACAAAGAAAACATTTTAGAGTACCCCACGTTGGATTTATTTGAATATACCGGGTGTTTCAGTGAAGATGCACCAAACTCGGTATGTTGGTAGATATCGTGAAAAGAAATAAAAGTTTCCTATAATATTTTTTTTTTAAATGAATAAGTTTTGAGATAATCGAAGGGAAAGGAGAATCGTATATTTTTAAAACGTACAATAGATGAGAGCGGCCCGAATTCTTAACCTACCTTAACGTTCGGTTTTTTACTTTATTACCCCATAAACTGTCGCGCCTCAGATGATATCATGAAACACATTTAGTTCGTTCACTCCGTTCGTTGACTAACGTTGTAGTGGCGAGTAATTAGTTGGTGTAGTTTATACTTTTCATTTTTAAGTTTATTATGTAAGTGTGTGTGTGGGTGTGTTGGTGGTGCGATGGGCAATTACACATTTCGAGAATACGCAGATTATTCGAACACATGTTGTAAGGTAATTGCCATTTGCGTAATTCGCCCGCTTCCGAAATTGTTTCTTCCTCATGTGATCAAGTTCAGTCTGATAGGCAAATAATTTAACAGACCGGCGCGCGGCGTGGCGGAAGCAACAATTCTATTCAACAATTCCAATTTATTAATTGTACATAATTGTAGTAATTGTTGGATAGAGAAACAAATAAAAACGTTACAAGCGTTAATTATTTATCGAACATTATTAAGACTCCGCAAATTTGATGTAATTACGGTTTGCATAAATGTTAGTGCGATGAAAACGCACGCTTTTTTCAAAGTGTTCGTCTTTAACACGTCTTGCGGTCAAGGCCAAACTTAACAGCCTCTCATAAATTTTTTCGTTTACGATAGTTATTTACTGTCTTCTTGCAGGCGCGTGCCATTCATAAAACAATTTAAATCGCTCGTCTTGTTTCACGGCTGCAGAAATTTAAATCGCTACGGTATTTCTAAAAACATCGGCTCCAAATTATGCAAATTTCAAGTTGCACCGATTAAAAAATTTTATTAAGATATTTTGTTTGAAATAATGTCAGAAACGTGTCCCTTAAGTTTGGTGCATCTTCAATGAAACACCCTGTATCAATGAATTTGAAATATTTTTTCGCAAATATGAGAATGCTATTTTATCTAATGCTGTAACAGTAGAAAATTTCATAAATTTAGTAACGCAAAAACAACCTCCTCCTAATAATATTCCTACATGTCATAATATTCTTGATAAAATAATTAAATTGTTTGTAAAAAGTAGATTGTACTTTGTTTTAAAACACAAATAATGTAAGAACATAAATTGTGATGAGTCAAAAAGTAGCCGTAGTGTTGCTATGCGAGCTGTTTTAATAAATAAAAGTTTATAGAACATTATTTATTATTTTTTGTTGTAACACGTGATCAGTAGCAGATAATAAAATCCAAATTTAACAAATACTTATAAAAATATTACGTGTCCGGATTTTATTGCCTGCATTCAAACAAAAATTTTCCTCAAATTACTAATTAGGCTTTCAGAATTAAAATGAAAACTGGTAGAAGAAAGAATTTCAATATCAGCAAATTAAATTTGGCGGGTTATTTTGCCCGAAAATGGCTGATTGCGGTACTTTATATATCCAGTAACTTTAATTTATAGTAAAGTCCCTAGATAGCCAAAGTACTGCAATTACCACCATTTTATAACCAATATCACTTTGTAATGTGTAGGACAATGAAAACCTTTCAAAACCAATTAAGTCTATAAATTAAAGTCCCTAGATAGCTAAAGTAGCGCAATTACCGCCATTTTGAATCAAAATAAATGCGCAGATTTATAATTGAACGTAACAGGTAATGTGATTTCAAATTTGGCGCGCTTATTTTGACTGAAAATGGCGGCAATTGCGCTACTTTAGCTATCTAGGGACTATTTTCTTTTTAGCTGCGTTCGTTTATTCAAGTCCGTACACTCAATTTACTCTTTTCGCACTCTAAAGAGTGAGAGCGAATAAGTTTGAATACAAGTAAGAGTGAGACAAAAGTGCGAATAGAATGAGCGGAGTTGAATATAAACGAACGCAGCTTTTATCGAGCGCAGGCCGAACGGGTTCGGAAACGAACGAACGTTCGGATGCGAGATGTGCACTACGTTCACGCGGCGGTTTCGAACGATTTCGTGAGGTTTTCCGAATTTGGCCCAATCTTCAATTAAATGCGTTTTCCTCGATTGGCGGACTCTTAGTACAAGTAGAGTACATCCCAAAAGTACACTGCAAACCATTATTCACGGGGGAAAAAATCACGACAATACACTCGTTGTATAGTCGTCCGAGTTTTGTATCGGTTTTATGATCTTGCTATAAAAAATTCTTCATCAAAGAGACCGGCACTGCGGTGTCTGTGTCTCCTCTCTGTCGCTTTTCTTATAGCAAGACCATAAAACCGGTACCAAACTAAATAAACAAAAATATTGTATTGTTTGCGTAAACAATTGTTTAGGGTCGAGTTTCTGGAACATTACGTAAAGTTAACTGTCCGATAAAAGTAAACGTTGCTATGGCTACACATGTTAGAACTATAGGAATATTTATTGTATCTATTAGTTCACTTTATGAAACGTTCCAGAAAGCCGACCTAAGACGATTTGTTTTGACATTTTGACGTCATTTACAGCGCCCTCTGTTGCCGAGCAATAAAAAATACTTGCATTTGATGGCGAGAACGGCTTTGATTAAAATCCACAGCCAATTTTTGTCAGAAGAGAACGAATTGATTTGAAAATATCTTTTGCGCGACATTTTCTGGCAAATCAAAGTGCGTTGCCGGTTGGCAGCGCCATCTCCCGACGACGACTAAAAGAAACAAACGGCATCAGATTTCTAAAAGCGATTTTGATCAAAATCCAAACTCTATTTTTGTCGGGAGAGAACGAATTGATTTGAAAATATCTTTTGCGCGACACTTTCTGGCGAATCAAAATGCGCCATCTCTCGACGACTAAAAGAAACAAACGGCACTAGATTTCTAGAAACAATTTTGATCAAAATCCAAACTCTATCTTTGTCGGGAGAGAACGAATTGATTTGAAAATATCGCGCTTGTTTTGCAACGTTTCTTGGCGAATCAAAATACGTTGCTGGTTGGCAGCGCCATCTTTCGACGACTAAAAGAAACAAACGGCACTAGATTTCCGGAAATTACTTTAATCAAAATCCAAACGCTATTTCTGTCAGGAGAGAACGAATTGATTTGAAAATATCGCGGTTTATGTGTGAATCAAAATGCGTTACTGGTTGGCAGCGCCATCACTTGACGACCAAAGGAAACAAACGGCATTTTTTTTTGTTCGTCAAATTTTGCATTTTGTTGTGGTTCATTATTATTTTTTCAGAGAATCCTCGATCATCTTTTGTTTTTGTTCAATTTTTTTATTCTTCGTCTTTTAGTCTCTTCTTATTTGTTTTTATCGAATGATTCTATTTACGACTTTTCTTTTGTTTATTGCCCGTTTCATTTTTTGCATTTCGATGTCGTTTGTCTCGGTTCTTTTTTTTTTCCATAGCATTAATTTTCATTTCTTGTTCAACTTATCCTTCACATTTCAGTTTTCTTTTGTTTATTTTTGTCGAGATTTTACCCAAACCTACGCTTTTCTTAAGGGTACGCCCTGTATATTATTGCATTTTCGGATTCGCGAGTTAAAACTATCCCGAAGTCATGTGTCGCATGAGGGGTCTAGTGCGAGCGGTTCTCAAGTTACTTGATGCAGTTCAAGTTGCAGAGTTCTTCACTCGTAGCTCTTTTGTTTTCAAAATTTTAAAAAAATATTGCATATAAAAGTTGTAGATTTTTATTCACGGTTTGTGGTGCAGGCCTCAGAAAAACAATCGAGGATCGCGTTTTCGAGATTTTACCCAAACCTACGTTTATTTTAAGGGCACACCCTGTATATTATTGCATTTTTGGATTCGCGAGTTAAAACTACCCTGAAGTCATGTGTCGCATGAGGGGTCTAGTGCGAGCGGTTCTCAAGTTACTTGATGCAGTTCAAGTTGCAGAGTTCTTTACTCGTAGCTCTTTTGTTTTTAAAATTAGAAAAAAATATTGGATATGAAAGTTGTAGATTTTTATCCACGGTTTGTGGTGCAGGCCTCAGAAAAACAATCGGGCATCGCGTTGTCGAGATTTTACCCAAACCTACGTTTATTTTAAGGGCACACCCTGTATATTATTGCATTTTCGGATTCGCGAGTTAAAACTACCCTGAAGTCATGTGTCGCATGCGGGGTCTAGTGCGAGCGGTTCTCAAGTTACTTGATGCAGTTCAAGTTGCAAAGTTCTTTACTCGTAGCTCTTTTGTTTTTAAAATTAGAAAAAATATTGAATATGAAAGTTGTAGATTTCTATCCACGCTTTGTGGCGCAGGCCTCAGAAAAACAATCGGGCATCGCGTTGTCGAGATTTTACCCAAACCTACGTTTATTTTAAGGGCACACCCTGTATATTATTGCATTTTCGGATTCGCGAGTTAAAACTACCCTGAAGTCATGTGCCGCATGAGGGGTCTAGCGCCAGCGGTTTTCGATTTATTTGACGTAATTCAAGCGCGGATGTCTTTACTCGTAGCTCTTTTGTTTTTAAAATTAGGAAGAAATATTGAATATAAAAGTTGTAGATTTTTATCCACGGTTTGTGGTGCAGGCCTCAGAAAAACAATCGGGCATCGCGTTGTCGAGATTTTACCCAAACCTACGTTTCTTTTAAGGGTACACCCTGTATATTATCGCATTTTTGGATTCGCGACACAATTCATGGCTCAACAAGTTGGTAATACATATATTATTTTGCTGTATACAGGATGTTCCAAAATTAGTCGGCGACATTTCTTGCGTAAAAATAATTTTAAAAAAAAAGTTCCAATAAACAAACAAAAAAAATCCTACGTTTTCAATTGTATTGTTTGTTAATCACTATGAATGCAAGACTATTTTCGCGGAAGAAGCAAAATCTGACACGCACGATCTTTCAAATTATATTAGGTACAATAAATAAAAGAATTCAATCCTGAAATTAAGGTACACAGAACATTGTAAATAAATGCCTCACTTACTCGTCGTGATATAAATTACTGCTAAACACAAAAACCGTAACCAAATTGGAACTAAATTAAAAAAAAAAAACTAGTGACTTATGATTAGACTTCGGACATTTCGGGGCGTAACGCTCCGAAATGTCCGAAGTCCGCTTATGATACTTAACTCACTCATTATTATCATTGAACTGAACGTGCTTATTTGGTTTACTGGCAACAAAAAAAGCAATAACAAACAATAACAAAAACAAAAAACAAAAAATCTGGAAGCGACGACGTCGACAATTTGGTCGTCGTCAGAACGGGAATATTCTCATAACAGTCTTTGATATATTACGTAATACTGTGGAATAACGATAATGATGATGACTAGAAGTGACACTTACATGAGATACAGTCTCACAGCTAAGGATGTAAGAAGCGAGCGAGCGAGCAAAAGCAAGCGGTTTCAAGTATTAAGTACAGCGCGGGCAAGAAAATTAAAGTCGAAGCGGCGATACTGAGATCCTAATAGCTTTACAAGATCATAATTATAAACGACAATAATAATAAAAAAATACATCTTTGTTAATATGAGGTTGTATGACTATGTTTCAAGCACACCACGTGTATACACATATAAAAAAAAAAAAAACACCGTAAGTGTGCTTTCACATGTCAACTATGACTATAAACGTTACCACTCTCATGGCCGCTAAGTAAATATACTGGTAACTGATTGAAACTGAGATCATACAAGGACGTGCCTACGTTCTCACTTTCAAACAACCACCTGTATAGTGCGAATGGTTTAAACGAGAAATGAAAAAAGAAAAAGAAACATGATTTTCTTGTGATATGTGAAAGGCCACTGAATTCGACACGAACGACTTTCAGACGCTTTGTTAAGGCAGTTGTTTCATCGTACGGAATGTCAAATCCGTAGGTATGTATGTCAAAAGTCAAATCCGAAAATCGACAGCTGCTAAACTAAACTATTTTTTCTTTACTACCCTAAACCGTTACAGTAAATAGAGGCACTCTAAAAGTTGTTTCACACCGATCACATTTACGTATATCAAACAGGCAGCTGCAATTTAGTGTTTTTTTTTTTGTTGGGGCATACTTTGTCTATAGAAAAAAAAAGTGTTTTATACAGGGGCTCCCGAACTCGAACTGAGTGCCCTATTAAAAATTGAGAATCTATCAATCAATTTTGAATCTCAAAACACCTTGTATGATGTTGAAACACGTGCGGCGAGAACTTTAACCTATTGTACTTTTTCTACAAATATGACAATTGTACCTAATCGTTTAAAAAAAAAAAACATCCTTTAATTTCCTTTAATTATGCACAAGATGTATCACGGTGAGACCTTGAATTTCGAGGTAGGACAATTTTTTTGTTATTTAGGTATCTGCATCGCCGCGTCACATGATTGGCTTGGCTGGAAAACTGCAAATCTAATTCTAGGTTTCGATTTTTTAATAATACGCGCCGCTCCACGCCGTCAAGGGCATTACGGCTAGGCGTATTTTGTTTCTGTGCGAAACATCATCAATCCACCCAGTACAATTGCGACTGAATTATTTATCTGCATCGTCACGTCATATGATTGGCTGGAAAATTAATTGCAAATTTAATAATTCTACTGCCCATGGAAATGTTCCCAGAACCGACCAAGTAACGTGGAGACGAGGTTTAAAAGATAAAAGAGGAAATCGAAAGAGAGAGAAAACCAAAAGATCAGCGGAAAGAAAAATAACAAAAGGAGGCGAGTCTTCGGAGGACTGTTCGGAAATCAAAGGTCTAATAAGGAAACAAAAGAAGAACCTAAAAAGATTGGATTTGCTGTCAAAAGATGGCGCTTGTGCGTCATAAAACCAAAAAATTCTAAAATCACAAAAATTTCAAACGAAACTCTAATTAAGTTTGGATATTATGCCTATCGACGATCACCGAATATGTACAGTGGTGGACAGGAATAGTAATCTTTAAAACAGTAGGATTTACTGTCAAAAGATGGCGCTTCGGATAATCTACTGTGTATCATAGAACCAAAAATCATAAAATCACAAAAATTTCAAACGAAACTCTAAACACTATTTGGTGATCACCGATAGGCATTATATCCATTAGAGTTTCGTGAACAATAGTACTAACTAAAAGGAAAAAAAACTTTTGGTTTACCGCCAAAAGATGACGCTGCGAACAGACAATCCTGAATCATAAAAGCAAAAAGTAACTACCCGTCGAATCAGACGGAACCTAAATTTAATGCCCCTCGCCAAATATGTATAATGATGGACAACAATAATACAACGCTCAGTATAAATTAAAATTACGATCCTCTTTTTTCGTGACTGTTTCGTTTCGTCTTCACATGTACGCTGATGCGTGACATTACAGTCAGTATCCATATTAACTACATAACGAACGACAAAATTTTTGACCAAAAGACGGCGCTGCTATGACAACGAGTCACCTTCTCAAAGACTTCATCAAATTCCTCTTCGTCTGCCACAAAATTTATAATTCACTAAAAGTGCTTTCATTGGCCAAAAGATGGCGCTCTGGACAGTTCGCCGTTGATAGTAAGTAAAAGAGCGAATTACTTTCCGAAAGGTTTCATCAAATTCCTCTTCGTCTGCCACAAAATTTATAATTCACTAAAAGTGCTTTCATTGGCCAAAAGATGGCGCTCTGGACAGTTCGCCGTTGATAGTAGAAGAGCGAATTACTTTCCGAAAGGTTTCATCAAATTCCTCTTCGTCTGTCGCAAAATTTATAATTCACTGAAAGTGCTTTCATTGGCCAAAAGATGGCGCTCTGGACAGTTCGCCGTTGATAGTAAAAGAGCGAGTAATTACTTTCCGAAAGGTTTCATCAAATTCCTCTTCGTCTGCCACAAAATTTATAATTCACTAAAAGTGCTTTCATTGGCCAAAAGATGGCGCTCTGGACAGTTCGCCGTTGATAGTAAGTAAAAGAGCGAATTACTTTCCGAAAGGTTTCATCAAATTCCTCTTCGTCTGCCACAAAATTTATAATTCACTAAAAGTGCTTTCATTGGCCAAAAGATGGCGCTCTGGACAGTTCGCCGTTGATAGTAAAAGAGCGAATTACTTTCCGAAAGGTTTCATCAAATTCCTCTTCGTCTGTCGCAAAATTTATAATTCACCAAAAATTCCGTGTTCACAAACGCGCTTTCATTGGCCAAAAGATGGCGCTCTGGTCAATTCACCGTAACGCTAAAAGATGGCACTACTTTAACAGCGAGTCACTTTCCGAAAGACTATCAAATTCCTCTTGCCTGCTGCCGCAAAGTTATAATTCACTAAGGGTCAGACGGCATTCACCAACATGCTTTGAAGGGCAAGAGATGGCGCTCGATTATCGTACGCCATTTTCTAGTGAATTTGGTCATCTTCGGTGTCTTTTTCCTTGTTACCTTATCAATCACAAAATTCAAATAAATCAAATGTAGCAACGTGAAGATAGTTTCGAACTGCACTCTACCGACGATAGATGGCGCTGTAAATTTCAGTTTGTTTCCACGTGTACAATACGGACTGGCGTTAATGAGATACATTAACACATCGCCATGAGATGGCGCTTTGCATAATCCACTCGTAATTGGCCAAGAGATGGCGCTGGATTTTTCTCAATAATTAAAAAGCATAGTTTCCTTCAGCAGAATTTTTTGTGTGAATTTCAATATTTTTTGTTTAACGGCAGCGCGAAAACAAATTTGATAAAAGATTATAGACGGCGCTCAATTCTTGCATCACCACCGCACTAATTATATCTGAGAAGTTCTAAATTCTTGAGGCTCTCTTTTGTTTCATGTTGCTTCAGAGTTGCGTTGCATTACCGGCGATAGATGGCGCTCTAAATTTCCGATACAACTAAGTTTGTTTCCATACGCGCACATTGATGTGTGCTAATCACGACTCGTGTTGGCGAGATAGTCCTAAAACTCTTGACACATCGCCAAGAGATGGCGCTTTGTATATAATCTAGTGTAATTGGCCAAGAGATGGCATTGGAGTTCACTTAGGCCTACCCTTAGGCCCAGTTTCATAAAACGTAGCTAACCACTCGCTCAAGTTAATTATTGTGTGATTGGAGGAAAGTTTAAATTTCCTCCAACGATATTGCCTAATCAGTTAATCACACAATTAACTTGATCGTGTAGTGAACTACGTTTTATGAAACTGGAGAAGATAGAATAATTAAACTAAGATAAGTATTCGACTGTCAAGACAAAGGCAAAGAAATACGAAGTATAATATAAAGAAGACGTAAACGAAGGAATCGAGATGTGCAAAAAGAACGTGCTTGTGGAAAGAAGAACTGCGATTAGCGACGAAGAGCGTCTATAAGAAAAAGAGCAACAAATCAGCTCTTCTCTTGAGAAGAAACACATACACAGAAAGAGTTGTTAATGATTTGTTATGGCCGATTCCTTCACCGTGTTTATCCTAAGGTTAATTTATCTAACAGCTGGAATGTGACGTACAATTGGCCGTACACATACACGTGTCACATTCTAACTGACAGATAAATTTAACCGTAGGATAAGACGATGAAGAAATTGGGCATAAGACGAGAATTCAACTAGAAGAGACTTGCCTTTCTCCTGCATATATCCAAGAAAATAGACGAAGAAAAATTTACGCATAAGAGCGAAAATATGTACAAACTAATCTCTTTGTTTGTTTTTTGTTTTTACATCATTTTATTATTCTTTCATTGTATTTATTTTCCACTTATCAGTCGTATTGCTTATTTTCCCAGTTGTCAGTTGACTCTTCTTACAATTCCAGGAAACGTTTTTGTTCTTCTTGTTTTCGCAAACTTTTTAGTCAATATCATTCTATTTCCTTTTTTGCTTTGTTTTTCTTTCTTTACTTTCCTTCTAACACTTCACGTCTGCCTTTCTTCATTTTATTTATTGTCCATTTATCCTTCTTGATCTGCCAATTAATCTTCCTTTTTTCTTCGTTGATTTTGCATTCTGCTTTGTACATTCTCATTTTCGCAGTATGATTTTCTTCCTTCTTGCTTCATTTCTTCTCTTTACTGTTTTTCTTGTATAATATCTTCTTCAAGTGATGTTCATCGTTCGTTTTTATTTCTTTGCTTTCTCTCTAACATTCAACACACATTTTCCTCTTTAATTCCTCCAACTATTTCTTTCGCATCTGATAGGAGTTCTTCTTTTGTACTTTGTTTTTTCTTTGTTTTCCTCACTTTATCTATATTTTTCGTTTTTCAAATTATCAATTAATAAAAATACACTCGTCCTGTAACGAACAAATCCATCTCCTATTCTTTCTTGCTTCTCTGCCTTCTCTTTTCACTTTCCTTTTCGTTTTCATTCTTTAAGAGCAAGGAAAAAAATCTTTCATATAATTTCTAGAGAGTAGCTGCTTGCTTCGTATCCTTTTTCTTACATAAATCTTTAAATTTCATCGCTCTCCGTTCGAGTTTTCTTTTGTGCATTTTCGCCGAATTTATGTTTCCCGCTCTCCGTTGATCATTCGATTTTCGTCGTCGTTCGTTTCGTATTCCCAACCCTCAAATCTTTTAGCAAGCCACTCAGCTCGGGAGACCCTGTATATGACAACTTTTAAGGCCGCACTTCTTATCGGTAGAATTCAAAATTAATTCCTGGCTAATTTATACCAAAAAATTATACAAAAAAAATTTTGTTTTTTTAAATTTCATTAAATTACGTTTCATTTCGTTTCATTTATGGCTTAGACTGTACAATTCAATTTTGGATTTGCAAAGTTAATTGACATCCGGCGTGCATGACAATTTTTGGCAAGGTCGAAAAAATACAGAATGTTTCAAAATATTATAAATACACTGTGACCAAAAATGATATTATAAAAAATATTGTAAAGAGGCCGTATTTTTAAATGCAGAATTTTGCAATTAATTAAAAGGAGTAACTTCCCCTCTTAATTCGAATCGAATAACCTCAGCCTCTTGTTACAAAAAATAATAATTATAATAAAAACTGTATTTTTAACATGGTCTTCGAGTGTAACATAACACGCAGCTGCCCGCAAAAGGATTTCTCAATCAATTTTGATGACCTTGTTCTTTAGAAAAACAATCATTTTATGATTAAAACTAACGAACGTTAACAGAATGCTACTTATCATACAAAACGTCGTCACGGACACAACTTCAAATTTTGCTTAACGCACCCGTGACCGCTAAATACTTAAATAATTTTTGTATACGGCAAAGTAACTCGTGGAATGTGGATCAATCGTATTATGTAGCAGTAAATCCAGACGTTAACAACACCGGCTGAGATTACTCTACGTATCATACCCAAAAAATTATAATAAATAAATAAATACAGGCCGTTAAGAAATTCGAGACGCAACTTGCTTATATTTAAGAGATTCCAATTTTGCTACACTGAGGTAAACAAAAAATTAATAATTAATTTTAAGGACGGCTGTAATTAGCAAAAGAACTTACACATCTCACTTGCTTAAGGAGAATTAAGATTATGCACGAAATGTGTACGTGTGGTTGCATACTTAGTCGCTGCGTGAGGGAAGCTCTGATGGCAACAGTGAATAACAAGAGCAGTTTCTATCTCCCTCCTGTTTACTAATAACGTTGTTGCCGCCACCGCTTCCCGCACCGAGCGCCTAGCAAAGCGACGACGATAGGCAACCACACATACACATTTGCTACACGATGTTAATTCTCCATAATTTTGTTTTATTGAATCGAAATTCGTAACAGCCTGTACGTTAGTTTCAAGTTAGTCACATCTTGTGACCGCACAAAATACACGTTTTGCGGCGGCAGCACAAGACACAACGACATGCCGTGCGTTTTTGCAAACTTGGTTAATCGGGAGGAGGAAATGCGATCAGCAAGGCGACGGTCAGTATGAAGGTGGCGAGCAACAAGAGTGAGACTGCGGCGTCGTGTGGGCCTGGCACTCGTTCGGGAGCCGAGGGGACGGGCTCCAGCCGGCACAGGGCCTCCACTGTGTCGAGTAGCCTTGGAAGGCCTCGTCCGCCCAGGGCCTCCGTTACGTCTACGCTACTGCACAGGCGCCCCTGCAACCAACCCACAGTCTCACTCTTCAAACTCAAACAACAAAAGTCATTCACATTCATTAAAAGCAAGCATTAAAAAAAAAGAGAGGTCGCCGCATGCACCGCCGAAAAAATCCAGAGTGATTGAAAGTGAAGGGGGGGCGATCAAAAGCGAAAGCGTTCATTAAGCAGAACCAAAAAGTTCTAATTTTTTATCGGCATTGTACGGAGGCGAGCACAGAAAACGGGACACTATTTTTTCCTAGATTGCATCCAGTTTTAATTGACAGTTCATAAAGAACGTAAAGATTATAAAAAAATACAACAACAACTGCAATTTAATAGATCTAACAACATCGATCACGTATTGACATTTCAACGATTGCTTTACAGTTTCCTGTAGAGCAAAATCTGGTTGCATGAACTACAGGAAACTGTAAAGCAAACTAACCAGATTTTGGGGCAATTCAGCGTTTTCTATTCTCGCCACTGTACATACATTTGTTAGAAAGTTGAATGAAAGTTATTAAAAGCGTAAAAATCCTCCTCAATGAAAAGTAGTACCGGCAAACAATTTGAAAGCGCCATCTCTTGCGCACAAGTCGAAACTTTCGGCGCAAAAGCTCGATTATGAAACCTCACGTTACAAGTACTGATGACGCACTAAACAGCAAAATATGCATTAATAAACTCTAACATACAAATGAAAATGATAGGTTATGTTATTTTTATTATTAAATTTTTCAAATTCAATTGTCTGTCAAATATGGCAAATTTGATGAATGCTTTCGAATCAGTGACGGATACTTTGTTAGGGATTTTTATTCTCTCAGATTATAACCTTGTTTATTTCAATTCGATGAAAGAATTTAATTGACTGACAGGTTCTTGGCTAATCCTTGGGCTTGTCTTCAGAAAATCGAATGAAGTAAAATTATGATGAATTCGTCGATTAATCCATCGACGGCATCATCGATGCTGATCCAAAACTTTGATCATTCGTAATATGAAATCGGCAAAGCTTATCGATGATTTCATCGGTAGCTTCATCGATGATTAATCCACTAATTGAGACGGAGCTTTCAACCGTTCTGATTGCGCGGATTGACTGCTTTGAAACATTTACATTTTCGCTCGCGTTGAAATCAAGGCCACTGACATGACGTTTCGTTTTGAACCGCTGTCATTCTGTTTTGAAGCGATAGTTTGACATCCATAAAGGTTAACTATTTGTAGGTTAAATTAATTGGATTTTGAAATTATTATTTACGACTTCCAATAGGTGTATTAATGTAAGAGGTTACCAATTTTTCCAGCAATCTTCTGATTAAAAAAAAAACTCAAGGTTCGAAATTTCTAACAGTGCAATTGACAGCTGACATTTGATGAAATGACGAAACTGAAAAACATCGCAACTTTGACGTAAAGAGAAAGTACGTTCCAAACCGCTCCAGGAATTGCTTAAAAAATGGCTGCGCCGTAAAACTTATCGATGATTTCATCGAGGAATTCACTGATTAATCCACCAATGAGATCATCGATGTTTCTCAACATGAAATCGTTGAATTTATCACTAATCTCATCGATGATTTCCTGATTAATTCACCAATGAGAAAACCGCACTAGTGGAATTTATCGGTGATTTCAACGGTAGTCTCATCGATGAATTTACTGTTACTGATTTATTCACCAATGAGATAATCGATGATGTTTCAAAGCTTCGTAATATTTTAAATCGTTGATTTCACCGTTAAACTCAGCGATGTTCCACTGATTAATCCACCAATGAGAAAAATCGATGACGATCCAAAGCTCCGATCATTCGCAATACGAAATTTCATCGATAGTCTCATCGATGAATTTCTACTGATCAATCTACCAATGTTGATTCAAAGCTTCGCAATACGAAATCGTCGAAACTTATCGATGATGTCATCGCACATCTTATCGATGATTCCCTGATTAATCCACCAATGAGATGATGATCGTCGATGATATTTAAAAATTTTGTTGCGAGTTAGTTTTGATCGCAATGGAGTTTAGGTCAAAAATCGGCCGCGAGATGTCGCGACCTAAAGTATTCATGAAATTTGCATTGAATTCACCGATGAGATGATGACCGTCGATGAGATTTTCGATATTGAAAAATTTCATCGCTACTTGGTTTTGATCGGAATGAATTTTAGGTCAAATATCGACCGCGAGATGTCGCAACCTAAACTGTTCATGAAATTTTCATTGAATTCATCGATGAGATGATGATGATCGATGAAATTTTCGATATACTTTTCCACCAATGAGATGATAAATTCGTCGATGACATTTTAAAAATGTTGCAAGCTGGTTTTGATCGCAGTGGATTGAATCGGCCAAGAGATGTCGCGACTTAAACAAGTTGATGAAATTTACATTGAATTCACCGATGAGGTGATGACCATCAATGAAATTTT
The DNA here is from genome assembly GCA_033060865.1 of Dorcus hopei. Lineage (NCBI taxonomy): Eukaryota > Metazoa > Arthropoda > Insecta > Coleoptera > Lucanidae > Dorcus > Dorcus hopei. The sequence goes on from CM065426.1 coordinate 25,786,961, forward strand.
CGATGCTTAAAAATTTCGTTTCATGTCGGTTTTGATCGCAACAGATTTTAGGTCAAAAATCGGCCGCTAGATGTCGCGACTTAAACAACTGATGAAATTTTCATCGAATTCACCGGACAAATAATCGATAAAGTCACCGATGAGACGACAGATAACGAAACAAAAGGTGACTTTCTTCATGATAAAAAATAAAGCAGACGAGCGAAGCAAATTATGAAGAGAAAAAAACAATTAAACAAAAACAGATCGTGTGATTTATGATAAAAAAATAAAACAAATGAGAAAATGAAAAATTAAAACAAATGATGAAAAGAAGAAAACAACAACTAAACAAAAGCAGACTGGGTGATTCCACCGGAACAACCATATTCAGTTACCACTTTGGACAATAAACTACCACATTTTAATGCAATAGTTTCTTGTCCAAAGTGGTAACTAAATGTGTAGTTTCTTGTCCAAAGTGGTAACTAAATCTGTAGTTTCTTGTCCAAAGTGGTAACTTGATCTGTAGTTTCTTGTCCAAAACGACAACTAAATCTGTAGTCAAAATGAATGAAATAATTAAATAGTTGGGATCACCGATTTTAATAATCTTCACCGTTCTTATCTACTATACTCTATTTTTTAATTCGGTGGAGTAACTTTGAAATTTTGGCGTTAAAAATGAACTGTTTCATTGGTAGTTGGCTGGTAACAATCACATTAGCATAGCAAAATCACAGCCGTGATCGCAGCACATCAGCCATATTGTTCTATCAGCTGATCGAAGTTTCGCTTTGTGTGAAGAAAATTTCCAATTCACTCCTCCGAATTAAAAAATAGCCTACAATGAGAAATAAACAGGAGAGAATCATGCTGACAGTAGTTTGTTGTCCAAAGTGGTAACTAAATCTGTAGTTTGTTGTGCAAAGTGGTAACTACGAATGTAGTTTCTTGTCCAAAGTGATAACTAAATCTGTAGTTTCTTGTGCAAAGTGGTAACTAGATATGTACAGTCGCGGCCAAAAAAATGGACACTTTTAAACGTCAATTTTATAATACTAAAACTTTTGCTGGGTGATTGTAATTCTAAGCTGATACTTACGGATGATAAACAATAAGTATTACTTATACTTACATCCGTAAGTATCAAGTCATAATTACAATCGCCCAGCAAAAGTTTTAGTATTATAAAATTGACGTTTAAAAAGGTTTCTTGTCCAAAGTGATAACTAAATCTGTAGTTTCTTGTTCAAGGTGATAACTAAATATGTAGTTTATTGTCCAAAGTGGTAACTGAATCTGTAGTTTCTTGTCCAAAGTGGTAACTGAATCTGTAGTTTCTTGTCCAAAGTGGTAACTAAATATGTAGTAAGAGCAAAAATGAATGAATTGGTTGGGAGCACTGATTTTAGTGGTAAAAGTCTTGAATACATATTAATTATTGGAACGCCACTGACATCTTAAATGAAGAATTCTCAAAAAATTATTTAATAATCTTCACTGTTTTTATCTACTGGTAAAGAATAAACAGGAGAAAGTCATACTAACAGTCTTTGTTGTCCAAAGTGGTAACTGAATATGTAGTAAGAGCAAAAATGAATGAATTAGTTGGGAGCACTGATTTTAGTGGTAAAAGTCTTGAATACAAATAAATTATTGGAACGCCACTGACGTCTTAATTGAAGAATTCTCCAGAAATTATTTAATAATCTTCACCGTTTTTATCTACTGGTAAAGAATAAACAGGAGGAAGTCATACTAACAGTGTTTGTTGTCCAAAGTGGTAACTAAGTAGTTAGTTTCTTGTCCAAAGTGGTAACTGAGTCTGCAGTTTCTTGTCCAAAGTGGAAAAAGTAAAAGAATTCTATCCCCTCCCCCCTTCACGATAAGCAATAGAACGAGTGAGAAATGGAACAATTTAAACAAACGATGAAAAGAAGAAAACGACGAAACGACTTAACAAAAACAGATTAGGTGATTTAGGATAAAAATATAAAACAAACGGAAATAAAAAATGAGTAAATAAACGTTCATAAGTTTTTTTTTTCTTAAACTGTGTAGCAAGACGTGTTGGATTAGATCAACTTGAAATGTCACTTTAGGTTATAGGCGAAACGCAACAACTATTTGACGGCTGACGTTCATTCAATCGGTTTAGGAGTCACCCTTTCTTCTTTTATCAAAATGAAATTTTCAATCTTACACTCGCCACATTTAATCAAAAATCACCCTCCTGACTAGAGACGACGAGTTTGCAAAGTTTTTGACTAAAAGAAATTAACAACATCGGCCCACAGATGGCGTTCTGCGGCACTCCGACAATTTCGACCATTGAGATTTACATTTGATTCAGGCTTAAATATTTTATGCAACTCAGCCTTAGGCCCGATTTTACAATCGTCGGATAAACTGAGAACAGCACTACTCTTGGAATAAAACGACGTAAATGTGACGTAGATACGGAGGAAGGTTAAAGGATATTCGGCCAAGTAGTCATTCTGTCTTTATTCCACGATTGTAAAACTGGACCTTAGTCACATAAATAACTTTTTTTTTTAATAAAAACCTTCAACCAATCTGGATTATTTAAGACAGAGATTAATTTAATTGAATGGAACAGAACCAAACGAAAAAGCGACTCACCTCATCAACCCCGATTTTCCGGCAGGCCTCGATGAAGTTATCCACGTTTCGTCTACACCTGGCCATCGTCAATTTCGGCTGAAACAAACGAAAAACTGTTGTTTTTGAGGGGGAAGCATAAACGTGCGCGCTTACAACAGCGGGAGACGGAACGTGGATGCTTCCGACGGACCTCGGCTTGATGTGATTGGCCAAGTGGCACAGGACGACCCCGTCGGTTAAAGCGGGGGCCAGGTCTTCGGGGAGGGCCATCTTCAACCTCGACTCGATTATCTATGGGGGGGGGGGGGAACATAATCAGCAACGGTGCATGATCGATTATTATTTATTACACTTACGTTTCGCAGTTGGTTAATCAGTTCAGTCTCCTCCTTGGCTTTATCGATCTCCCTCCTCATGGTGAACGTCATCTTATCTTTCGGCACTTCTTGGTTCCAAGAAATCGTTCGATTCGACGACGCCTTTAGCCCATTCACGTTCCTATTACCACCTGCCCCATTCACTATATACCCGGGAATTCGGGGGCTGTTGGGTTTGCCGTTCGTCAACGTCGAGCTGACCGGGGGTACGTTGTCGTGCGACAGACACCCCGACGAGCCCTTAACCGGTGAATTCGGCTTAATGTAATCTTGTATGTACTTGGAGGTGTTGGATTCGACGGCGTTTCCGTTTAGGACCCCGTGGTTGGGGGAGTGGGGCGAAAACGAATTGCAGTTCCTCGAGGGCGTAACCTTCTGCACCGGCTTCTTGGGGCCGGTGTCGTCGTAGATATGTTTGGGGCTGCCCAAGGCCGCGTTCAGCGGAGTGGGGTCGGATTTAGACGTCGCCATGGTGGTCCGCGATGGGGACGAGTGGTGCGTCGGCGTATTCGGTTCGGTTTTGTTGTAGCTCTGGTCGTCGGGTTCCTTAGTTCTATAAATAGAAGGCACGTCTTGGGCCCTTTGTTGCTTCAACGCTTCCTTGTACTCTCTGCCGAACAAAAACAAACTTTTAACTAGCCCCCTGGCGACGGGGGGTGGAAACAGAACTCACTTGTACGTTTGTATCTGGTGGAAGCCCCTCGCTTTGTCCTCCGCCGCACTGTTTCCGTTTGTTATGATTGCTGCAGAAGTGTCAGTAGTAGTACACGGAGCAATACGAACACTGAAAAATCACACCGAGCTTGTTAGAACTTGTTAGGATCAAAATCGCTTCAAACAACGTTAATGCGGTTAGACACGGTTTTTTGTTAGTTGGAAACGAGTGAAAAAAATTGGGGGGGGGGCAATCAAACGAAACGCCTGCGAATTTGGATTCTCTTAATCAGATTGCGCATCAGGAGGAGGATTGCCGTTAGGATGAAGCGCAGGAAGGTTTCGATTAAAATAGACGTCCTCAAGATTCGCCTAGAAGAAAACGTTTCGAATTAGTGGAATCCTAGCGTTCCATCTTTCGTTCTAGTTAATAAATTAAGTGTTACCTAAACCTATTATTTTATAAAGTGCCCTTTTTTAAATTTTTTTTAAACTTAAAGGATCTCTCCCCTACCCGCGAATCGTTCGCGTCGCACGCCGACCCGATTGAGTCTTGTGACCGCTCGCTCTGCAAACAGACCGCACGGAGTTATTCTCGTTTCTGTGTAAATTTTCATTAAACGGTGTTTGTTTCGGGGTGAAAAGGCAAACGGATGTAATGTCCGGTTGTTAATCGTTTGCTGCGAGTTCTAGGCCTTTCCAAGCTTGTCCGTCGAATTTACGGCAGGTATGTTTTTAGACACGTTGCCTACATTTTCGGTTGAGCTTGAAATTTCATTGAATCCATTTAATTAGTTTTCCTTTCGTTATTAAAATAACTTCGGGAAATCCCGATTTTAGAGGCAAATTTCAGTCTAAGGCACATATTCATCATGTTTTTTCTTTAAGTTAATTTACGTTCATTTTCGATTGGCCTTGAAATTTAATTGAATTCAGTTCTTTAGCTAGACTGGAATATCTGATTTAAAAGACGCAATCATATAATCAATACAAACTTACTTGCTTAGTACTCGTTCGTCCCTCCTATCACAGATGTCGTTCGACGGGTTCGCCTTCGAGCTTTCGTCGTCCAATGTATTGTCTAAACCTGGTGAGATCGTGGAGGGGGTTGAATTGTTCGAATAGGTCCCGTTTAATTCGGCGCTTCTGCTAACTACTGGGGTTGACGACCAATGTTTATCACCGTCTATTTTTTTTTTTAATAAGAAAATATTTAATCAAACTAACTAATGAAAACTAAATAAAAACAATTCTACCACGACACGCCACTGGTGATTACATTGAATGAAAAATCGTGCATTCCACAACCGTATCTAATAAAGTTCTATTATTTTATTAATTGCCTCAATTCAAATTTAAAAGTTCTCAGCGATGGATTGCATATAAAACGTTTTTCGGAATAAACCGATATGTATAAAAAAAATTAAATAATAAGTAGAATTACCTCCAATTTCTTGCGACCATCGCTTATCGTAACAATCACTACTTGTACTGTAACCACTATCGACGTTCTGTCTTTTTTGCTTGAGGCGTTCGGTGAGGTGCGAGGCCGGGGAACTACCGGAAGCCGTGCCCGTCCTCCTCGTCTTCCTACCGAGCGTTCCGGTGCCCGTCACGCTCACCACCTTGTGCCCTAATTTTATCGCTTCGATTTCTAAGTACTTGAATACATGGACTCTGCCGCGCTTACATAACTGCAGCCACACGTTAGATTTAAAACACAAGGAAAACAAAATATATTGTCACGACTGCTACTTACGCTAGCGGGTGGACTAGTGAGTGGATTTTCTTCGACCAACAGATCGATTATGGTGGTCATGTTCCTCATTTCCACCGGAAGGGTCCCTATCCTGTTGGCCCGAAGGTCCAGCCTAACCAGGCTCAGGTAGGTGATTTCGATCGGAACGCAGAGCAGCAGGTTGTTGCGCAGCACGAGACTCTGCAGGAGCCTGAGGTCGCCCATTCGCGGGGGCAAGTGCGTCAGTTGATTGCAGGAGGCGTCCAGCTCGGTCAGCTGCGACATCCGGCTCAGTTCGTCCGGCAGGCTCGACAGTTTGTTGTTGGCGATTAAAAGAATCTGAAACCAAGTAGGTACAAACTGGACCAAGTCACAATTGGAGGAAAAAAAAACAAATACCTGTATGGGTAATTGACATAGTTCTCTTGGAAGCGTGGTGAGTTGGTTTCTGCTTAGGTCCAGGAAGCTAAGACACTGGAGGCTGCTTACGCTATCGGGGATGTACCTGATGGCATTGTGGTAACAGTGCAGTCTTTCTAGAAAAAGAAAGCCTGTGACCTCCTCCGGAAGCTCACTCAGACGGTTCTTGGATAGATCTGAAAAGAAAATGGAAAATTTCTTTAGACTTTTTAATTCTAGCGCCATCTAAAGCGCGCCTGGAAACTTCTTGCATCATTACATGTTACACTTATAGAACTTGGACTGTTCCACAAATGACGCTTAGAAAGGTATAAACCCCGGACGACCCCTTTTCTTTTGTAATGAGACTGTTCCATGGTTATATTAAAGGCTTGTCATTGGACAATAGTCCTCTCCCCCACCCGCGAACCGTTCACGTCGTACGCCGAGCCGATGGGAAATTCCGGCAGTCTCGTGACCGCTCGCCTTGCATTCAGACCGCATTGAGAATTATTCTCACTTCTGCGTAATGTTTCATTAAACGGTGTTTGTTTTGGAGTGAAAAAGTAGACGGGTATGTTGTCCGGATGTTAATTGTTTGCGGCGAGCCCTAGGCTTTCTTTTAGACTAAATTTACGCAGAATCACGATTTCGATATACGCACCTTATGAATCAAAAATTTGATCAGAAATTCAGTAATAAACAGCGCTCTCGTTTGAAACCAATATTAAATGTGCTAATGTTCGACAGGTGGCGCTGTTGATATTTGTGCTCATTTTCACCTTCAAATTAGAAAATTATATGGGGTACTTCAGAAACTTAATCGTTCTTTTTTTGTCGACAGTTTACTTTGACAAGTTTGACAGATAATCAAAAAAAATGTATGCGAAAAGTACAGTAACTAAGCAAAGAATTGAGGTTTATGCTCGCTTGCGCATTAAAAAAAATTAATTCTTTATGAGGGATACTTTTCAAAAACTTGATTGCTATTTCGTCGACTTTTCACTTTGACAAGTCTCACCGTCTCTTTTAAAAAAACAAAATGAAAAGCCTGCTCATGTGTTTCAGGTTAGGAAAAAGAGAAAAGTTTGATCGAAAAAATTAAACTGTTTACAAAGGATGATTTTCGAAAACTTGATTCGTCCTTTTTTATCGACATTTCACTTTGACAAGTTTGACAGTTAATGAAAACATGAAAAGTCTGCTCGCTGATAGGTTAGAAAAAGGAAAAAAGCAAAGAAACTTTTTATACTTCTAGATTTAAAAAAATTAATCACTCTATAAAGGATCGTTTAACAAACTTGATTTCTCTTTTATCAATATTTCGCTTTGACAAGTTTGACAGATAATTTAAAAATATATATACTTATACAGCCTGTGGCATTTAACCGGGTTTCTTCATTAACGCCGTTCCTACTGAAAAATGTTTTAAACAAAAGGATCATCCTTTCAAGCTCCGCATAATTTAAAATTATTTTAAAATATACAGGTTGTCCCAATTTAGCTATACGATGTGTAACTTCGTTATTTTTAATGGAATACCCTATGTTTTACAACGAATTTGAGCTAGTCAGCTCAGGCACGCCGACCCAATTGAGATTCCGTCTCAGTCTTGTGACCGTTCGCTCTGCAAACAGGCCGCATGGAGAGTTATTCTCGCTTCTGTGTAAATTTTCAATAAACGATGTTTGTTTTGGATTTGGAGTGAAAAAGTAAACGGACATAATGTCCGGTTGTTAATTGTTTTCTGCGAGTCCTAGGCCTTTCCATGTTGTGCGTCGATCGGTTCGTAATCCGTGCCTTCCTTTTATCTAGGTTTTATTTTTATTCCTACTTCTGTCCTCCACCCCCCCCTCATTCCCCGGAGTTTTGGTAACCGGAGACGACCTGCGGATTCCTAACCAGAGTCACCGCTGTGGACGGATCTTGTAAGGCGATTTTGGGCCGCCATCTTAATGTTGGTTATCCGAACGCTAATCAATCCCGCCGCCGCTAGAGGACACCACTTTCAGCGCCTCGAAGTGGTAACTGGGAGCATCTCTCCCATATTTCTGTCTCGTTCGCATTGGACTAAAGCTAAACTGTCATTTGGAATGACGAGGTGCTCACCTCTCGATTGTTATTGCTTTTCGAATAAACTCAAACCTTTGCATTAGGATTACGTATGAAACAGGTTGGTCGCATAGATGGCCAGTACAATTCTAGCGCCAACGAGAGCGCGCCTGGAAACTTCTTGAATCATCAGGCAGCTCATAGATGGTGTGACTTTAATTTTAGTACAATTCTAGCACCATCTAGAAATTCTTTGAATCATCAGGCAGCCCGTAGATGGCGCCAGCGACTTTTATTCCAATACAACTCCAGCACCACCTAGAGCACGCTTTCTTGAATCATCAGATAACTCGTAGATGGCGAGACAATTATAAAAGCGGGCTAGTCGAGACGTAACAATATAGTTAGCGCAATTCGCTGTAGATAGGCAATATAACTGTGCCTAGCTTCCTTCTGGTAACATTCAAAAAGAAACCGCAGTAAAGCTACTACTGTATGTTGTATGTAAATGTGAACGCGGTGTAAAAGTAAAACCGAATGATTTACAGCGAAAGGAAAACGCGAGACAATAGCTGCATAGTAAACACGAAAACGAAACGCTTAAAATGCCGTTTCTTAACGGAAACATGGGCGCATCGGATTCGGATTGTTCGCTGTTCGTCTGGACGTGCGTGCACACAATGCACGTGTATCCTCCTGTATGTACAAGTGAAGAAATACGTCTGACGTGTGCTGACTGGCGAACGAACAAAAGGAACTTCTTTATCCTCGTTATTGCGGCCACGCTTTATCATTTGACGAACGTGAACACAGCCCACTTCGTTCGTGTTTTAAATTAATGTAAACAAGTGATGCAGCCAGTAAGTGCACATACAAAGCTGTGTATGTATAGAATTGAAAAAAGTAAAGTAGAATGGATGATCAAGGATTTTCTGGCGCAATTTCCCATTAAATTTAATATGGGGAGCCTACATTCTAAATGTGTAGATAACAGTTTAACAAAATCTGCTTTACATTATAATAGAAGCTGTTGTCTGTTGTATCTGGCTAACAGAATCTACTGTCTGTTTAAATTAAATTAACCAATAATGACAACAGCTTTAACCCTCTCCATGCCACAACTTGATAGTCAGGCAACCATACTTGCCCATTCAGAACATAAATCCCCTATGTTACGACGAGCCGCAACAGCCCTAGCTATTCGACTGAGTAAATTACATAGGCAAAGAAGCCATGAAACGTACCACATCCAACCAACGAAACGTCGACTATTGAACAATGTATATCCTTATGTAGAGCAACCATTGTCGGCAACACTCACCACCACCAGCAATTGTCAGGAGCAATCCAAAGCCTTTTGTGCAGCTATGGTCAGGAGCACATCCAAAACCTTCTGTGCAGCTATTGTCGGGAGCACATCCATAGCCTTCGTGCAGCCATTGTCGAAAACATTCACCACACACACACACCCCTTGAGCAGCCATCATACTCCACATATTTGTAAGGACCCGAAAAATGCATAGGGAAATTTCCAAATTATCATTATAAATTCTTTCTTAAAAATTTCACTTGATCTCACGAAATCGGAACGCAGGAAAAACATATTATATTCAGTAGTCTAGAGCGTGCTCTCCAACTAAAGAAAATATTAAGTTACGGAGATAAGATTGTTTTCAATTTTAAGGGATCAGCAAGAAACCGTGCGACCAGCTTCTCTGGCTACTGACCGCGCGACACGTGGCTAAAAATGGTAAACGCAACACGCGTACGCCATCTAGTGGAAAGCGGCTCGCCGCTAAAAGCCCGAATCAACCACGGACTTTTTCAAAAACTTGCTGAATTTGAAAAAGATCCCATTTCGGGGTTCGAGGGCGGTGGCGAGGGCTTAAGTACAGGAGCCGCGTGCAGGAGAGTTAGTTCCCGGTTCCATTAGTTTGTTGCGCGTTAAATTCTCGTCGAAATTCTAGTTTAATTTTTGTTCTAAGTTCGGTTGTATTTTTGATTTAATTTTTCAGAGTTTGATATCGGTTTTCGTGTAGTTTTTTTTTTGTGTCAGTTATTTTAAAATAAATTCGCTCGCTAACGAATCAATATTCGTAAATCTAAATCGTTAGTGTTTTTCCTGAGTTACGGATACGAGAAAAAATCCCCGGTAAGTTCCATGTCTTTTCGGCTTAAAAGTTTGACAATTACTAACAAAACGCATTTTTCTAAATGTACCGCACCATCTTTCCTCCTGGACGAGTTTCGGGTTATTTTTTGTAATTTTTGTTTTTTTTTACTATTATTATCTGTTAGTGTGTAATAATACAAATTTACTTCCAATATAATTTTATTTGTTAAACTTTCCGAATTTCATTTATTATTCACAGTAGAGTTTAGAGAACCTTTTATTAAATAAGTACACCGAACCAGGAGAGGAGAAAAATTCAACAATTTCAAAGTAGTAAGTCCGAAGATCGAAAGGGCCAAAACTCATACCGAGTCCAAGGAGAGCGACGGAACGACTCCTGGCTATTTTTCAACTGATTCCAGGAGCGCTACTGACAAAGGGATCGCCGTTAGCGTCTCGATTCGGCTTGTAAAAGTTTTGGGTAACAAAGGGTGAGAAAAGTCCAAGGGGGATAAATTGTAATATTTTGGTTATTTGTTGAAAGCCATTTTATCAAAATTTAAATCACCCTTTCCCGTATTTCGGGTCTTACACATTCATCAAAACCTTCGAAGCCAACTGTCGTAGAAAATGAGACGAGATACACACCAGGGATTCGATCATCCTCCACGCATTGGAGAGTAGGAACAATGCAGGAGTTCCTACGCACTCCACACTCTACCAATATCGTCGAAGGCGGCAAGGTATAACAATGTACATCCTTATCTAGAGCAATCATTGTCGGGAACACTCACCACCACCCCAAAGCCTCCCGTGCAGCAATTGTCAGGAGCAATCCAAAGCCTTCTGTACAGCTATTGTCGGGGGCACATCCAAAGCCTTCTGTGCAGATATTGTCGGAAGCACATCGCCTAAGCATTAATTGAAGATCAAACAGGTCTAAATTAGGACGTTTTCAGTAAATTCTATTTTCGCAATCACCATCATTTTCCGGTTCTAATAAACTACACCAGGTTCAGGATTTTAGTTTAGTTGGAAGTCGGGGGTAGAGGGGCGACTTTTGTTATCTTCTCATTGTACATCATCGAACGCATTTAATTTTGAAAGAGTGCAAACTTGCGAACTTAAAACCTTATCATCAACTTTAAAAATAGATGAAGCGAGAGGCAATTTAGATACGTACGTCGTTCAGCTAACAGGAAGTGCGCAAGGAAAAGAAAAAGGTTAAAGTTGAAGGGGCGATTTCGGAAGAGAATAGCGAAACCCGCATCATCCTTTGACACACTCGCGGCGAAAGAGTTGGACGGAATCGGGATTGATCGATCGAAGGCGGGGAAAAAGGTCACAAGGTCGGCTAAACGGACAATGACGAGCAATAGATAAAAATATCGCGGGGACCTTTGAACTTTATATTACTGCACACGCTTAAGGTTAAGGGACCTAGGCGGCTTTAAAAATATCAAAAAAAAAACCTAAGTACAGGGTGTTCACGGGATATAAATCCACAACCACATCTGCTACTACATTTTCTGTTTTCTATCTTGTCTTATATATGCACTACCTTCTTGGTCAACTCTATTTCTTTAGTATTGAGAAAGGTGTCGAAGTGTAGCGAAACGTTGATGGCATCTCGATTATGAACTGATTCTCGAGATCTTCAATAGTTTTTAAAAAGAAATTGCATAAGGTGATTACTTTTAATTCTGACTGTACTGTATTATAGCAATTTTCCGTGGACACTCTGCATTGCACGTACATTAACGTTTGATGTATCACAGCTTTTCAATTTCTTTTCTTTTGGCCGTCGAGAACCAACTGTCGGAGACAATCCGTGTGCGACATGTGTTTCACTGTAAGTTACGACTTCGGATAGTCTGTCGATTTATTTGTCGTTAAATACACAATATTTGTTCGGTACAACGCAAGAGTCCAAACAAACACAGCTGCTGCTTCTTATGTATACCGATCTTCTTCGTCTGCTGGAAATAATCAAGTGCAGGTTGGAATTCGGCCAGGAGAGGATTAGTAAGATGCTATACCTACTTATACATAGAATGTAGCAAACTCTCTGCATACATCAGTGTATTAATTTCGTTTGTTAAAGTAACGGAACAATTAATAAGATCTTACTCGAAGCGACATCTCTTATACAAACGTTATACTCAACGTTAAAGATGGTATTAAAAATGACATAAAAACATAAACAAACGGCGATTGATTGTTCAACAGATGCAAGGAACAACGTTCTTATTTTTCGTGAGAACATAAATTTAACGCGAATTCGACTTTCTTCTTCATAAAAAAAAATAACAAAACAAAAGACGACCGATAGTTTAACAAACGCAAGATTTGGATGTAAAAAAAATACTCCTACTTTTTTTCATCGGAAACACAAACACAAAATGGATTGATAGTAAAAAAAAAAGAGAAGCTTTGATTATGTTCTTTTTTTGTCCAAAAAAGGGGGCACGGATCCGTTCGTCGTTCATTTGCTTCTTCGTTTTGTCAAAAACGATGTTTTTTCATTGCCAATTATTATTACGAAGTCGTCTCAGTCCGGATTATGATGCTTAATCGGGATTCGTAAAGCCGATGATTCTCGGGCCTAAGACGACTTTCCTACCCCTTGCCCCTACGGTTTTTCTGTTGATTTTGCGGAGTGAATCCGATCGACATTGATTTGTTCTTCGTTTCCCACAAATTGCCAAAACACTGTTTTTTCATCGCCTATTATTATTATTATTATTAGTACGAAGTCGTCTTAACCCGGATTATCACGCTAAATCGAGGTTCTTAAGTGCGATAATTCTCTAAATTATTATTTTTGTTTCTAATTGTTATTTAATAATACATGATTTTGAGTTATTGTCTTAATGCTGTTTTGAATTTTGCTTCGCGTCAAATTTCTCATTTTAATACGTATAATCGTTTTCATTTGTTTTTAATGCAATACATTTTATATACCGGGTGTCCCAGGTCATGTGTTCGCCCCTCTAGAATTTAAACTTTTACTCGATTTACATAAAATTAGGAAAGGATAAATTAAACAAGAAATTTAAATTTACCGACATACTACTTGAGCGCAATAAATGGTATTTTGGCTTCGGCATTACATGAATAATAATAATAATAATATTTCTACATACATACAGGGTGTTTAAAAAAAACCGGAACGGCGCCATTCTGCACTGTTCAGGGGCACTCTCTGAGCAAGGAAAAATATTTAAAAAATTCTACTTTATTATTTTTTTCCCAAGCACACAGCTTGGGGGGGGAGGGGGTAGCATTAAAATATTTGCTGATTTTAAATAAAAATCGTTGAACACCAATTCCAATCTCGTAACCTCTATATCTTTAAGGAACAAGAGATTTTTTTTTAAATTTTTTCCATGCTCGGGGGGTGTCCCTGAATAGTGCAGAAAGGCATTGTTAAGCACCCAGTATTTGGAGTCTGCAGGTCATTGCGAATCCGAATATGTATTCAACAAGTACTCCATGACAAAGAAAAAAAACTTTCTTGTATTTCGTTCGATTCGTTCTAGTGTGATCAAGTAATTCGAGTAACACCTTGAATATCTGTAGCATTCTGTAGTTCTACATCTAAACGTCTATAGCATTCTGTAATTATGTAGAAATAAGCATTTGCAAGAACTTTGTAGCTTCAAAAGTTTATACGTTCGTTTTTTCGTATTGAACCTACAAGACTCTACGAAAAGAAAAAGAAAAACCGAATTTTCAATGGTTATGGTTAATAATTATGTAATAAAAGTAGTAAAGGCATTTGGTTCAAAGATTCTACAGTTCTTTCCAATGCTATAATATGTAATTCTATTATAGAATGCTTGTGATGCTGAGTTCGAATGTTTTCTACTTTGAATGTCTATAGCATTCTATATTTTTACATTTAAACGCCTATAGCATTCTATAATTCTACATTTAAACGACTATAGCATTCTATAATTCTGTAAAAATGAGCACTTGCAAAAACTGTAGCTTTAAAAACGCCATAGTTTTCACAAATTGATTATTTTTTAGTAATTGAAAACGTTATAGTTTTTGTAGGTGCTTCAAATGCTATATTAATTCAATTACAGAGTTCGTAGGCTGCTGAAATGCAATGCTATAATTTTTGCAAATTAGTTTCCTTAATACCTATAGCATTCTGTAATAAAAGTAGAAATAAGCATTTGTGTTCGAAGATGCTGCAGTTCTTTTAAATGCTATAACAATTCTATTACAGGATGCGTGTGATGTTGAATTCGAATGCTATAATTATTGCAAATAGCACTGAATTCGTCTATGTGAGTAAATAAATAAAATTTTGCTTCAATTTGACCGTAGCATTCTGTAAACGTGCTATAATTTTCACGAATTCTTTTTTTTTCAACCGGATTTATAAAAATTTCCACAAAAGAAAACTTCTGTAATAAAAATAAAAAGATGCATTCTGTTAAACTGAGTGCTGTTGTTAATTTAATTCGAAGGCTTCCGCGGACGTCGTCCCTGATACAAACACGAAAGCTACTGTTTTCGTAAACTGTATAAATTGAATCTGCAAGACTACAAAAAAAAAACAAGAATTTTGAACGCTTGTAATAAAAGTAAAAATAGGCGGTTGTGTTGCTGCTATACAGTTTTCATTCAAATGCTATAGTCTTTGCAAACGGATCTCTGTCGGATCTATAAGAGTTTACAAAGATAAGAAATAAAAATTTTCTTCTATTTTAAATGCCCATAGCATTCTATAATTCTACAGTTAAACGACGATAGCATTTTGTAATTCTGTAGAAAATGCCATAGCTTTCACAAATTGATTTTTTTACAGTAATTTAAAATGCTATCGCTTTTTTAACAAAAGCTACATTAATTACAGAATGTGTACGCTGCTAGAATGAAATGCTATAATTCTTGCAACTCGTTGTTTCTACTGGATCTACAAGATTTAAAAAAAAAAAACAGCATTCTGAAATGAAAATAAAAGTGCGCATTTGAATAAATTGAATGCTATAGTTTTCACAAAAAAATATGAATCTACAGGTCTTCACAAGAAAGAAAACAATAGTAATGAACGCATGTAGCATTCTGTAATAAAAGTAAAAATAGGGACTTAGTTCAAAGATGCTGCAGTTCTTTCAAATGCTATAACAATTCCGTTAAATAATGCGTTTCATGTCGAAATTGAATGCTATAGTTTTTGCAAACGTCTTTTCTATTGGATCTATAAGAGTTTACAAAAAATTGAATGTCTATAGCATTCTATAATTCTACATTTAAACGACTATAGCATTCTATAATTCTACATCTAAAGGAGCATAGCATAATGTAATTCTGTAGAAATAAGCGTAGCTTCCACAAATTGATTTTCACGATAATTTAAAATGCTATAGCTTTTGAAATGATTCTATTGAACAATTATGGGTGCACTTGAAATCAAAATTCGAAAGTTTTGTAGTTGGTGCTGTGTATAAACCTCCTCAGCAAGACTATAAACTTTTTCTTGACGAAGTTGAAAACTCTTTTGCCACATCACTTCCTTGTTCTGAGAGGATATTCTGTGGTGGAGATTTTAATATTGATATTTTAAAAATAAACAACCTACCGACTCAATACTTGATAGAATTCCTTGATTCTGTTAACTGTAAGCAATTAATAAATAAAGCTACTAGACTTACTCAAAACTCAGCTACATTGTTGGACCTAATATTTACCACAGATGGTACTGACGTTACTGAGTCTGGTGTGATAGCATGTGAATTTTCTGATCATGATCTTACATATTGCACATTTCCTCTAAATAAGTGTTTCGTCTTGCCTGTATTTAGAACCTATCGCGATTACGCTAATATAAACATAGAACATTTCTTACTTGATTTACGTCGCATACCATTCCAACATATATTTTCATTCAATAATGTTGATGAGAAAGTCTCATTTTTCAATTCTCAAATTTTGAATTTATTTGACACACACTCTCCCTTAATTACACGGCGTTTTACTAAGAAATGGATCCCCTGGTTAACTCCAAATTTAAAAAAATTAATACAGCTGAGAAACAAGGCTAAAGCAAAATATCGTAGGACTAAGAGAGTGGCGGATTGGGAATCTTATAAGACATTAAGAAACTTGACAACAAAAACTTTCAAATTGGAAAAGAAAGCTTATTTTGATTTTGTATCGCGTACTCGTAACTCAAAATCTTTGTGGGATAGTCTAAAACATCTTGGCATAAATAACAATAAGCCTCCCTCTATTCCTAAACATCTTGCAGATCCCGACAAAAGTAACAACTTTTTCATTGATAGTTTGCCTAACCCGCACATTAACTCAACGAAACTACAACAATTGTATGACAGCACTGAAAACTTAGATAAAAAGTTTACTTTTCAAACCGTTAACTCTGATTATATTCGCAAACTGTTAACTCGTTTTAAATCTAAGGCACCTGGATTCGACAGCATCAATATAGTTATGATTGAAATGTGCTGCCCTTTGGTATTGCCGTACATAACACACATTATCAATTCCTGTATTATAGATGGTATTTTCCCAGAGCATTGGAAACATGCGCTTATTAGACCAATTCCGAAAATAAATAACCCCACTGAAATGAAACAGCTCCGTCCAATAAGTTTGCTTCCCTTGCTGTCAAAACTGCTTGAGTGTACTATAACTGAACAGCTTACGAGTTATGTAAACACTATGGACATATTACCTCATGTACAATCAGGTTTCAGAAAAAATTACAGCTGTGAAACGGCCTTGCTGAAGGTAACCGATGATATTCTGTATGCTTCGGATAACAATCTTATAACAATTCTTACGTTACTTGACTTCAGCAAGGCGTTTGACACTGTACAGCATGACGTCTTATACATGATTCTCCGTCATATTGGTTTTGATAATGGTGCATTAAACTTGATTAAATCTTATCTTAATAATCGTAAACAGAGTGTCATCATTGAAAATATTTTATCTGCACCCCTCACTTTAACTCAAGGCGTTCCTCAGGGTTCAGTAATGGGTCCCCTATTGTTCAGTATCTACACAACAAAATTTCTGTCCTCAATAAAATATTCCTCAGCCCATGTTTACGCAGACGATACCCAACTCTATTTCTCATTTAAACCTTCAGAGTGGAATAGTGCTTTGTCGAAAGTGAATGCTGATCTTAACGCTATATCAACCATATCCCAGATCATTCATTATTTTTTAAATGCTTCCAAATCTCAAGTAATGCTATTCGGAAAGGCAAAAGTGTTGCTCCAACCTGTCAAATATACTTAATGTTCACATTAATGGTGTTAAAATTCCTTATGTCTCTACTGCTAAAAATTTAGGCTTAGTCATGGACAACAGTTTTAGATACCGCAACCAGATTTCTAAATATATTAGTAATTCGTATTTACACCTGAGGAAATTGTTTCCCTTTAGACATTTCTTAAACACTGATATAAAGAAACGTTTGTGCGATACTCTCGTCCTTTCCCAATTCACTTACTGTACCCCGATTTACCATCCTGCTATTGACGTTGTTACAGTTAACAGAATTCAGAAAATACAGAATTCTTGCCTCAGATATGTTTACGGAATCAGGAAGTTTGATCACATTTCCCATAAATTAGTCGAATCAAAATGGCTCAACATGAAGAACCGCAGAGAGTTACAAACCTTATGTTTATTCCATAAAATTATTCTAAGTAAAACTCCGCCTTATTTATGTAACAAAATTCGCTATCGTTCTGATGTACATAATGTAACCACTCGATTTCGTGGGCTCATATCACCACCACCACACAGAACTTCACTCTATAAACGATCTTTCACATACGCAATCTACGCAAAATATAATAAACTGTCATCGGATATTAAAATGTTTGATTTAACTCCTTTCAAAACGCGTTTAAAGCAGAAATTACTTTTATCTCAACTAACTTAAATACATAGTATTAGTACCAATTTTTTTTTTTTCTTATTTCTCCCTTCGATTTTTCGATTTTTTTTTTTTATGATCACCAGTGCACATCAGTATTTGATCTATTTTTATTTTCACATATGATTAGCTTATAGTTTAGTTTAGAAATCAATTTTGTTTTGTTGTTTTAGTTTTAGGCATTTTTTTATAATTAACTTTATTAATTTGTCAAGGTTAAGTTTAATAGCAGAGAAGCCTAGGCCGATCTGAACTTCGCCTTGTGATTGTGTAGCATTTACTTTGTCACTTTATATATATATTTTTTCTTTTCACTTGAAAACACAATAAAGTCATTTATTATTATTATTATTATTAAATGAAATGCTATCATTCTTGCAACTCGTTGTTTCTACTGGATTTATAAGAATTTCCAAAAGAAAAAAAACGTGAATTATGCTTCTATTTCGAACGCCTACAGCATTCCGAAATAAAAATAAAAATATGAATTTGAATAAATCGAAACCAATAGTTATTAAGGTATGAAGTCATTATTTCAATGCTAACGCATCTTAAAGTTGAATCATTGTTGTGTTGTAATAGCTAGTCGGACATCAACGAAATTAAATTAATTCAGAAAGGTAATAAACGAAACATTGTGTTAGCTATTCATTTTTAAGCAAAAATATAATGCGTTTAGAATTAAAGCCTGCAACGCATCGAGTTTTATCTACATTCACCCTGACGGTTTAAGATGCTGCGTCCTCTTGAGATTACATAAACAATAAACACTTTCGGGCAGAAAAGGTTTGCTTGGAGAATCGAGACGGTCGAGTTTATGATACGTAATCGATGGGCGTATTAATAAGAGTTTGCGGTGTTAACTAATATGATAGAAACGTGCGGAAAGTATTTAATTAATACACGCGCTTGAAGTTGGCCAGCTTGCAACTTGTAACTTGCACAACTCGCGTTAATTGTATAGTACGCGTGTATTATATTCGCGGCGTGTGTATACAGGGTGTGTTCGGAAAGTATTGTGCGCTACGCTGGTAGAAGCAGGAAGGCGTTACCTAGAGATAAGTTATGACGATATGTAGAGAATTGGCTTAAAGTATTTCCTGCACGGTGTATGAATGAAGCGATTTCCCCGGGTGAGGCTCGGTTGTCGTGGCATCACCTGACCATTGGCCAGTAGGTCGACTGGGGTAACCACGGTGGCATAGGGATTGTGACGTCACTTGCATGATTAGTGGTTACTCCGTAAGGGAAATCGTACTAACAAGGTGGAAAGCGCTACCGAGAGTGAACGACGTCCCGTGGTGACCCCTTAAGGACCCGATGCAGCGGATTGGGAGCCCTAAGGTTATTAAATTGTCACCACCCCTACGTGCCAGGTGGAGGGGACGTAACCTGGTGAGATACCACGTTGATGTTGATTTGTGCCACCTGGCGGAAGAGTGGATTGGTGGTGGAGAATCCACGGGTCGGAGATGACAAAGACGTAGGGTAGAGTATGTTTGCATGTCATTGAGGCTATCTGTGCTGCATGTGGCTTGTGTTTCTGGAAATAACATTTCAGAGCAATAGTTTATGAAAGAGCAACAGATATAATACTGAAGGCCGAACGTTGGACATCATCAGGAGCGATGATAGAGGCACTAGGTTGAGTTGTAAATTGACCAAGGGGTTGAGCAGGTGCAGACCGTTGGTGAGTAAATAACTGTTGTCTCTTGCAAATGATTGTAAACACATGTTATTGTTGCATGAACGCACCATGTCAATGGGAGGTGATGGTAGTGGTTGATTACTTAAATTTATGTATACGCATTATCACATTTTAATAATACAAAAAAAAATGTTGGTAATTTTGGCCGACCTTACAATTTGTAACTTCGACGCAAAGTTAAACCAAACAATAAAGTTCGTGGTGGTCCTCTTATACATAGAAGTAAGTTCAACTTACGCAAGCGTTCGACATTAAATTAACTTATCGCATCATTATGAATGAATGAAGGCACTGAGTGGGATTCGAAGGTCAAGGACCTTGTAACGACGCCTGCCAGCGACATTAATTTACAATTACTTCGACTTTTATCGGCGTGCATACAAGAGCCCCTCCAACAATTTTGTTGTATCACATTTCTGTTTTTCGTTCCGTCGTCGTAGGTAGGTATCTACTCGCCAGTTCGTTACAATTTCCGAAACCTCTCAGCTACGACCTAAATATAGAACAGAAACACATAATTTGCGTGCATGATGCGGACTAGAAATTTTAACAAGTGCAGCAGCCTCTGCTTTGCTACAGAAATACACCACGATAGTTCTATGTGTAGTTTTTTAAATTACACTAAATTTATAAATTTGTATACATTGAGCATACACCTTTTATCTTTCGCCTCCGGTAGTTATTATTTTTCCTTGAAAAAAAAATACCTTTTTGTGTTATCTTATCTGCGTAGGTATGTACATACAACACAAACACGCATTTCCAATAACTGTTCGATTAGTCAAGTCACTTTCCCTCTGCCCGATTGTACTATTGTTGATTCACGCTTGCGTCAGCAGGCCCGACAAATTCAAAAAACGGCCTTCCGACCACCTCAATTGGATTACCTTGCGCATTAACATTCATAACTCGTCCTTATTGTTGCGCGTCCTCGGCCACAAACAAGACGTGTGGGCACCTGCGAGGGGCTCAACGCGTCGCCCCCTAGCATTATTGATTGTCGGCTGCTGTCAAAAACATGTGGCAGGTACTGGGCCACGTGCCAGAATGTACGCGAAGCGAAATTCTCTCCCTCGTTTCCGTTGCGGATTTATAAATGGTAATAACATGTGGTGGTGGCGCCGCCATTTCATTCTTTCAATCGCAAATAAGAACGAGAACGACACATAACTAGATGCTGCAATTTACTATACCTCTCATTTATGTCTAATTAAAGTAAGTTATAAGTTTTTTTTATGTAAAGTTAGTGCTATACGCTCCGCAAAGTTTCTCAAAGTGTCTATTTATTAAAACGAACTGCTACCTACCTGCGTAGATAGGCAGAAGTTTTACATTGGAGCGAAACTTTACTCCAATGTTGCCAGCCAGCTACAGTGGGACGGGAGGGTTCAAATCCAAACCGCGAAGGCCAAAACCCATAAGAAAATAGGCGCCATTTAATTTTTTTTTGAAAGGGGGACAAGGTGAAAATTAAGAAAACCCGTTACATCCAGAACACGTCAATTTACTTAGTCACAAACAACAATCATAAAAGAAAATACACAAATAAATAATATATGGGGAACACAAACGTTTACAACATATTCAACTTGGTCGGATCCGAACTTCGCATTAAACTATATTAAAATAATT
Source organism: Dorcus hopei (assembly GCA_033060865.1). Lineage (NCBI taxonomy): Eukaryota > Metazoa > Arthropoda > Insecta > Coleoptera > Lucanidae > Dorcus > Dorcus hopei. Next base: position 25,808,171 of record CM065426.1, read on the forward strand.
CAAATCGTAACTAATGCAACAGAATACATAAGAAGGCAATCTCCGGTTATTTGCACGCGTCAACGCTCGTCTACTTATATCATATTTAAATTACACCGGCGGCTACGCAATAAGTTGCAAGTTTAATTGCGGCAAAACCAAAGTAATGGATCAAAACTAAATCCGCGAAATATCGCTCAAAACTAAGAAAAGAAATTGTAACGCTCCGACCTTTATTCCTTTGATGTCCGATTCGTTTGTCGGTGTCTTTGCGGCAATGTCGCAGCGACGCTTTGTAGTGTGCCGGCTTCCGCGTAGAGGGGCGAGGGAGGGAACTTCCAACGCCGTAATTCGCGATGCACCCAACGAGAAATAACTCTTGATATAGGTCCAAGATTAAAGTCTAGGATTAACGATAGCTCTTGCTAGAAGCTCACGATAAAATCCTATAAGCAATAAAATAAAACGAACACCTAAGTCAAACCGAGAGTTGCTTCGTATAGAACTTACCTCGGTCTGTTACCGAAGCTGGGACAAACCACGGGACACGCGGTTTTTCCTGTCTCACAACTGGGTCTAATCAGAGTCGGCAATTAGCCATAGAAATGCACTAACATCCCTTCGATGTAATGGCACGCACAAATAAAAATATTTACGAAAAGAGAGTGTGACCCAAGAGACGGCAAGTTTCGTTCTGACAATGGCGCAACATTTCTCGTTTGACAAACAAGGAACGATTATAAACAAGCGAGACACCTTCTAATCCTACCTCCGGGGAACTTTCTTAGTAACAGTGGGAACCAATCGGCTGAAAGGGCAAAGATCACGCATAATACGCGTCCAGAAGTAGAATTTGTTATAATTCGTTCAATTCCTCACATACACGCGATTTTGAACTCAAATAAGGAGGGATTACGTATATAAAATGAATTTGTTTAAATAAATGAAGGTCCTGTTAATAGAAATATGCTAAAGCGAAAGTTTAAGAAAAATTACGCCGGCGAAATACGGGTATTCCTACACTGACTGCAATGTGTACAACGACGCGGTCCGAGGAATAATCCGACACGTCGAATTTCGCATATACAGGGCGTGTTCGGAACAGAAATGAAGGCTGGACGGTGGCAATGCATATACAGGGGGTATTCAGAACAGGAATGAAAAAAATGAACTGTAACAGAACCCTTGTGTATGTTTTTAAAACTTATTTATTGCGTTATTATAAGATATTTAAGAGCGCCATCTGTTGAAACTTGGCGATAATCATAAATGCTGCATTCAGAAAAGAAAATTCATCGTCTGTACATTGTGATGTATTAATCGAGGTTAAATCGTTGCCTCAAAGCATAAGTCGTTTCGATAGGTGAAATTAAACCACTTCCGGTTATTCCGGAAGTGGCTCACTTATTCATTTAAATGGAATTTTACCGCCGCAAATTGTTTCTACTCACTGCGCTGAAGTAAAAATAATCATCCCTATTCCCCTGCGTATGTGTAGGGGCGGCTATACATTTTTTTTTAATGAGCTACAGCCAAAAAAAAAATAACAATAAATCATCCAATGCGAGGCCGTCGGGCGATTACCCCCTAATATCGATCTCGTACAGCTCTGCTAAAATTACCCTCATTTGCGTATCGGAGAGTCAGAAAACGTAAAGCCCCGTCCGTTTGTTTTGTTTAAACGCCGCCGCCGTAGATCACAATTAAAAATAAAATACCTGTTCGTTCTCCGCGCCCGCCGGTAAAAATAACATTTGCAGACGAAATCCACCATATCTAAAAATACGCGCACATCTGCACGAAACCGCAAGAAAAGGGGTCGTGCTTAGTTCCTGTATCGGTATAAAATGCATGCATGTACGGTCAAGTAACGAAGAGATGTCTACCCCGTCATAAAATGTAAAGCTAGTGTACAGTTGCGAATTTAATTTTAAAACTCGCTCGTTCGAATCAAGCGACACGCGACCAGAATAATAAAAACTTCTGAACTGCATTCAATTCGAAGGTGGGGTATTTATAAGGCGGCGACAACGAAGGCGAAAGCTATTTGAAAATCGGCCAACGTACAAAACCAGCAAGTACGAATTTGTTAATATCCACACAAAACCGGCACCGAAACAAAACAAACGCGTCGGCTGCGTTTGTTTTGCCGCCGCGCTAAAATTAAACGTCCGAAGGAAGCCGAGGAGGAAAGCGGAACTACAGTGTCCAATCAAAAAAGATAAAAAAAAAAGAAGTAGTGCCTCCCCCAGATTCTTTACGACACGCTCGTTTTTAATGAATCGAATTAATTGCTCGCGCCGCCGCCCGGCCGAAAGTGTGATGGTTGTTTATTTCGTGTGACGCAATCTTTTACATCTGGCGAATTAGTTCAAGCGATCGGATATTATAAAAACGAGATACGCACGCAGAGGATCAAAAACACACAGAGTCACAGTATAAACAATTTGATTATGTTAGGTCTGTTCCATCTAGTTCGAAACCCCGTCACTCAACAAATGGCGCTGTTAAGAAACTGCCGTCATTAAACTGACATCTAGCCAAAGGATACTGTGAAAAATGAACTCCCCCCGTGTACAAAATGATATACCCCCAGCAGATGATTAAATCATCAGCAACTTACCAGGGTTCGGAATTGTAAGTTTATTTTTTACGGTCAGCATTTCAACGAAGCGGCACACGTTATGTCTACAGCAGTGCCACTCGAAAGTAGTTGTGACTTGGAAGTGGAAACATCCTGACACTCACGTACGGCCTTACGTATTTGCCATGCCAAAGATAGTCGATATGTTGACCATAGACTTCACGCCAGTATGTGTGACGTCAAAATACAACATTCCGTTCCCTGGTAATCACTATTAAAGGGCTCCTAAAATCGATTTGGCTCACTGATTGATTGTCACTTGAAATGGGGGGTCTACATATTGTAATGATTCGTCGACACCAGCCGGCGCCAAATTGTCTCTTGTGTCGCAGCCGTCTAGTCGACGCGCCTTAGGCGACAGCCTAGAGAATTCTGACGGCGGAATAAACTAGACCAGACAGTACGTCGCCTCCAGAATGTTCGCGAGAAACAACCCCGGCATATAAAAATGCACGCGGCCGGGGAGTGGGACAGTTCGAATTGAATTCAACGTTAGACGGACTTAAAGTCGCGTTATAAACTTTCGCTCGGCTGTTAAAATAAATTAGGATTAAGTTTGTAAATCATCTAGTGTTAAATGTTAGTGTTAATTAGTTTGCTTGTAAATAAATTAGTTTATTAACTATTTCGTGTTTTTATTTTAAAATAAAAATTAATAGAACGTTTAAAATCGTTACAATATATTTCCTATAACTGATTACTGCTCGTTGGAGGCGAATCTTGCAAGGGAACGATTGGAGTCGAGGGTCGCGTAGTTCGCTTGAAAGGGTGCTAGGATCCCTTTGGACTTTGGCATTTAGACAGTTGATGACCTGGTGACGTAAGTCGGTACGAAAGTGGCCATCTGTTACAGTTTAAAAACTCGTAATTATTTCTAGTATTTCGGGCCACCCTGTATTGTGTGGGAACCGATATACGTCGCGTGTTTGACTTTCGTTTCATCAGATTTCAAAATATTGCACAACTGGACAAAATCCGTAACCTACGCTACTTCACTCACTCCCCTGCGTAATTCGACCGTCATCTCTCAACAACCCCCCTCCCCCCTTGTTGCAACATCCAACCATCGGACAGTGTTCCCAACTTAGGGGATTTCCCCTTACATATAGGGGATTTTTTAGTGTTAAAGTGCTGCGGATGAAAAAATGTATTTAAATCATTTTCAGTATTGCGGGTCATCCTGTATTGCGTGGGAACACGAAAGCTCTTCTTCACGTTTCAACGTAATTCGACTGTCATCTCTCAACAACTCCCCCCCTTGCTTGCACAGTGTTCCCAACTTAGGGGATCTCTCCCTAAAAGTGTCACGGGTGAAAAATTTATTTAAATCATTTTCAGTATTGCGAGTCACCCTGTATTGCGTGGGAAGACGAAAGGTCCATTGTGGCTACGTGCTCTTCTTCACGTTTCAACGTAATTCGACCGTCATTTGTCAACAACTCCCCCCCTTGTTGCCACACCCAACCATTGCACAGTGTTCCCAACTTAGGGGATCTCCCCCTAGAAGTTTCACGGGTGAAAAATTTATATAAATCATTTTCAGTATTGCGGGTGACCCTATATTGCGTGGGAACAAGAGAGGTCCGTTGTGGCTGCGTGCTCTTCTTCACGTTTCAAGGTACCGCATCAGAAAACAAAAGCCATTACCTACGCCTCGCGGTAATGTTTTATCTCCCTCATGCCCCGCCGTAAGTCGACCGTCTTCTTTTATCAACTCCCGTCTTTAACTCGTCCGTCGATCTGGATGCGCGACGAAGTCCGCCAGCACTTATAGCGTTTTCGATTGATCGCTCTAGCGCGCACTCAGAGTATCTTCATCTCATGTTATTGCATGAGGTTAAAAGAAGATGCAAATACACTGAATGCAACCGGTGAAGGTGAATCCATGGTGAATCGAAAACGCTATTAGACAGCATGGCTTCAGCCCAACGAGATAGGAATATGATGGGAGAAATGTCCCAGTTACCACTTTAAGTAACCACTTGCGTCAATTTGAGTGACCACTTTCGTCTAAGGTACTAGATCAACATACATCGTATTCAGTTAGCGCAATTAGTGATTTTTCATGTCTATCCTTGTCGCACATTATTCTCATCTAGGGATAAAAAACACAAGTTTCAATTTTTTGACATTAGACATAATCTAATACATTTTTTACTTTAAACTATTGCCATTGTGGCAAACATAATTCCCTAAAACTTTTGTCTACCTTGTTGCACTTGCAACAATTGCGTTTGTTATCTTTGTTTCTCAATGTTCTCGCGAGAGGAATGGAATTGCGTTAGCTAAACAGAGTGTTGATTTAGTACCTTACTTTCGTCGCAAGGAGCGCGCCCTCTCGCGATGTACGACGTGATGAACCGTCGTGTTACCAAACACCAAAATGGACGGCCAAGGTCGATGTATAACGACGCCATCCAAGATCGCCAGGCAGCTCCCAGTTAACGGAACTCCGGTGAACGTCCGGAATTAATTGGGGAGAGGGGGGAGAAGAACCAAATAGTAATCTCAAACAAAAATCTAGGTAAAAGAAAACTCAGATTACGAAGAGACCGCCGACCAATGTGACTCCAAAACGTACCTGCCGTTTAATACGACGGAACAAGCTTGGAGAAGCCTCGAAGAAGGCCTAGACTCGCCGCAACCAATTAAAAATCCGGGTTTCAAACCCGTTTCCTTTTTCACTCAAAGAGTCACTGTTTAGGATCCCTTTGAACTTTGGATTTGGACTTTACGACTCGAATTAAAAAAAAAAAGTGAAGAAAGCGGGAGTGTTAGAAAAAAAGTGACGATTTTAGAAAAAAGTGCACATTTAGTAACCTGGTATTTTAGAGAGAAAAAAAAACACCCTACTTTTACTAGATGACGTTTCTAAACAGGCATCGCCTAAGTTATTCAATTTCTCATTTTCAATCTAATAACAAATTCATTTGAATTTCAGTGAAAGTCACTGGCTTTTTTTTTTAATAGTGCAGCGACCATGACATCGGCTTCGTCGAAAACCTTTCACCACTTCACGACTTTCGTGCTGCGGGAAGTTGTGGGGTTCATTCATCTCGGATTGTCCGCCGCGACGCGCGCGCCTTCGTCTAGCCCAAATAGCAGCCCCTCTCGACCGAGCCCCCATCCTATTACCAGCTCAGAAATGGCCGACGGACGTATGTTTGCGTTTCAATCCCGGACCTTATGCGCTTGTCTATCTCCGGAGTGTTACTACCCCTGTGCAAACAAGGAACTTCACTCCCTTATCGACCTCACGTCATCGAGGACTTAATTTAATAAGTAATACATCCATCGGAACATTTTATCATTTTTAACTTTTTGATATCCATTTTTCAAAAGAACATTTTGATGGATGGAAGAAAGATGATGGATAAGGAAGCTTGTCAGGTAATGAAGATTCAATGGCGTTGATAATGAAATGTGTTTATACAAAAAAAGGACATCGATAAATCTATAATAGTGAAGGGACACATCTGCTCGCCCCCCTATTTTTTGAAGTACTTCAAAATCTTCCTTGTCGCTCATGTAGTTCATCAAGCGAGACAGGGAGAGGGTGACAAATACGCATTTTCAGAATGAACTGATTATTTCCTTGGCCACCATATTTCTTCCGAGGAAATCCTTTTTGAAGTAGAAAAAGGGCAGGGATTTAGATGAGCAAGGGTTGTACACATGTCTTGGTCTTACTAGTTCTATCTGAGTCTGTGAATCTTTTTTCTATTCAAAAGACTTCAAAGCAGAACTGAATGGATCAACGATCATTTTGCTTGATTTTCTTTCGTTTTCTCTTTCTAGTTTTATACGCCTATTTCCTTTCATCCATTGTTAAGTATCTTCTCTCTCGATTCTTTCCTTTTTCTTCTAGATTATTATGTCATTATATTTTTTTTTAGTTTGTACCTATTGTTAAGAGCCTTCCAAAACCCTAGCCCGCTAAATCTTCACTTTTTTCTAAAACCTTAGCTTACAAAGTCTTCTCTCCTTTCTAAACTAATTCATTCTTGAAAACGGTAAATATCTTCAATCAATTAAATACAAAACACCAAACAATCCAAAAAAAAATAACAAAACTGCATTGTAAATTTTAATATTGTTACGACTTCGGGGTTGGCTTTAATGTCTACGTGCGCTTGACACAATGAAAGCTCAATAATATCGAGCTGCAACTTCTGCACTTCTATAGCTTAGTCGTTCTACTAATTACTATATGTATTAAGTATTTGCACTCATCGCTTACTCAATAATAACTGCGTGCCGCTCAGCACCTATTATAGTGATTCACTCATTCGAGAACAACGGCGAACAAACACCGAACGTTCCAGCAAACTCTATCACCATCTAGGGCGAGTCTGGGAAGCACTGGGATCTTTGGCAGCCTCATAGATGGCGTGACCAGTCCAAAAATAGAATTTGCATCACGGAATGTTACAATTTAAATGCGGCAGCGCTTCTGAATTTATAACGCACAACGATTTACAGATTATTTTATATTTTTTAACAAAAAAAAAACCACATTGCTTGACTTGTTTATTCCTCTTTCCATTCTCTATTTCTAAATTAAGATTACCGAAACAGGTTTTCTCACAAAAAAAAAAAACAGAATAAAGGTACAGGGTGATTCTCGAAAATCGGCATCTAAACGCAAGGGTTGTTTCGTGGGAATTTGATGTACACGCGACATCTCTAATTAAACATCTGTAAAGTAAAGGTACTTCCGGTTACACCGGAAGGAAGCCTCTGTCAATCGTCAAAGAAATTCTAAATTAAAATTTATAAGCCCCCCCCCCCTCCTTCATGACGTAAACGTCAGCGCTTAAAAACAAATTGCTTCTGTAACCTTCTGCCTGAAGACTTTCTTCAAGCTGCACATCGCTTTGGAGAAGGTATTGTTCTCTAAAAAAAAAAGGAGAAGATTGAGAGCAAGAGATCAAGAGTCGAACGAAGAAAAAGGAAGGAAAGGAATTTTAACAATTGTAGATCGAATCTGTAAAAGGAAGACGAGTCCTGACGATGGAGATTTTTAAAGTATACGCGGAAAATCGAACAGGAAAGACGGATAATCTGCTACCTACCTGCGTAGATAGGCAGAAGTTTTACATTGGAGCGAAACCTTACTCCAATGTTGCCAGCCAGCTTCAGTGGGACGGGAGGGTTCAAATCCAAACCGCGAAGGCCAAAACCCATAAGAAAATAGGCGCCACTTAATTTTTTTTGTGAAAGGGAACGCGTGAAAAAATTAAGAAAACACGTTACGTCCAAAACATGAACACTTTTATTGCTAAAACACAAATAAAAATAAAATAAAACAAATTCAACGCAAGTCGATCGATCTAAGTACACAACAAGACAACATATTCAACTTGGTCGGATCCGAAATCGCATTAATCTATCTTAAAATAATTCAAATCGTCACTAATGCAACAGAATACAAAAGAAGGCAATCTCCGGTTATTTGCACGCGTCAACGCTCGTCTACTTATATCATCTTTAAATTACACCGGCGGTTACGCAATAAGTTGCATGTTTTATTGCGGCAAAATTAAAGTAATGGATCCGAAATAAAATCCGCGAAATATCGCTCAAAACTACGAAAAGAAATCAAAACGCTCCGACCTTTATTCCTTTGATGTTCGGCGTGTTTGTCGGTGTCTTTGCGGCGATGCCGCCGCGACGCTTTGTAATGTGCCGGCTTCCGCGTAGAGGGGCGAGGGAGGGAGCCTTCACCGCCGTAATTCGCGATGCACCTGTACAAACCGGATCGAATTCAACTTCCGTAGACTCTTGGTGAAAACCAATACCCAACGAGAAATAACTCTTGATGTAGGTTCCAGATTAAAGCGCTAGGGTTAACGATAGCTCACGCTAAAAGCTCACGATAAAAGCCTATAAGCGAAAAGAAAAGCGAACGTAAGGGCCAAATCGAGAAACGCAGTTCATATTGACTTACCCAGGATTATCACCCGGACTGCCACAAGTCGCAAAATGAATGCGGCTTTCTCATCTTTAACTACATCGAACAGATTCGGCCGATAGCCGTAGATATGCACTTTCATCCTCTTCGATGTAATGGCACGCACACAATCAAAATATTTACGAAAAGACGTGCGACCCAAGAGACGGCAAGTTTCGTTCTGACAATGGCGCAACATTTCTCGTTTGACAAGACAAGGAAGGATTCTAAACAAGAGACAAATTCAATTTTACCATTGGCGGAATTTTCTTAGCAACAGGCCGAACCAATCAGCTGAAAGGACAAAGGTCACGCATAATACGCGTCCAGAAGTAGAACTTCGCTATAATTCGTTCAATTCCTCACATACACGCGATTTTGAACTCAATTAAGGAGGGATTACCTATATAAAATGAATTTGTTTAAATAAATGAAGGTCCTGTTAATAGAAATATGCTAAAACGAAAGTTTAAGAAAATTACGCCGGCGAAATACGGGTATTCCTACACTGACTGCAACGTGTACAACGACGCGGTCCAAGGAATGATCCGACACGTCGAATTTCGCATATACAGGGCGTGTTCGGAACAGAAATGAAGGCTGGGCGGTGGCGATGCATATACAGGGGGTATTCAGAACAGGAATGAAAGAAATGAGCTGTAACAAGTTAAACATAATGTACACGCGACATCTATAATTAAACATCTGGAAAGTAAAGGTACTTCCGGTTACACCGGAAGGAAGCCTCTGTCAATCGTCAAAGAAATTCTAAATTAAAATTTATAAGCCCCCCCCCCCTCCTTCATGACGTAAACGTCAGCGATTAAAAACAAATTGCTTCTGTAACCTTCCGCCTGAAGACTTTCTTCAAGCTGCACATCGCTTTGGAGAAGTGTACTGTTCTCTAAAAAAAAAAAGGAGAAGATTGAGAGCAAGAGATCAAGAGTCGAATGAAGAAAAAAGAAAAGGAATTTTAAAAACAATTGTAGATCGAATCTGTAAAAGGAAGACGAGTTGTGACGATGGAGATTTTTAAAGTATACGCGGAAAACCGAAGAGGAAAGATGGATAATCGAATGAAAAAGAAGAAAGAAAATTAACGGAAAATTTTAGAAAATACTGAAGATCTCTAGAAAAGTGAAGGACGAATCTGACTCAAGGAGTAGGTTTGGGAAAACGTAGGTAAGCGCGAAAATAGCAAAAAAAAAGGGGAAAGATCGAGAGCAAAACTCAAATGAAAAAAAACATAGAGGAAAGAAATATGTAATCGAAGATCGAATCAGTAAATGAAAGAAAGTACGTCATGGTGGAAGACGACTCTTAATGGAGAAATTTCTTGAAAAGAGGAAAACCGAATGAACAGAAAGAATTGGACGAAATGTATAAAATAATTGAAGATCTTTGGAAGGATGAAAAATGAGTCCTAGGCGAGAAGTTTATCGAAGTAAACTCGAAAAATGTGCAAAAACGGCGAAGCTCAAGTGATTAAAATCAAGAAGAAAAGAAAAAAATTGAGAAAGTAATTGAAGGTCAAATTTGTAAAAGACATCCTTGAAGTAAACTCGAAAAGAGGAAAACGAGAAATTAAAAATCGAGTGAAAAAGAAGAAAATAATTGAAGGTTTTTAGAAGGATGAAAGAGAGTCTTGGGCGCGACTCCAGCATTACGGAGAGATAGTCAAAAACACAAAGGTCTAATACTGAGTGGCAAGGAAGAAAGGAAAAATAGAAGAAACTTCGAGAAAAGAGAATAAAGGACGAGACGAAAAAGAAATGAGCGAAAAGTTTAGAAAATAATTGGAGATCCCATCAGTAAAGGGAGCGATCCAACGCAAGGATGCAAGCCGAGTCTTTGCGAGGTTTTGGAAGACGTAGCGTTTCGAAGCAAACGCGAAAATTGCCAGGAGAGAGAAAAACGAGCGGGCTAGAAGAAACAAAGAAATTTGGAAAATAATTCAAGATCTTTAACGACGAGAATCGCTCGTTCAAGAACTTGGCCGAGAAAAAGGTTCTTGAAGATGTGCTTTGGTTTCCGAAGCCAGCGCAAAAATAGCAAAGGAAGACGAACGAAGAAGAAAAAATTCAGAATACAATTGAAGACCTCTGCAGTAAAAAGAATCACTCATTCACCGGCCGAGAGGGAGGTTTTTGGAAAACGAACGAAAAGGAAGAAATAAAGAAATTTGGGAAATAATTCTCTGGAGAGACGTAGATTTTACAAACTCAATATTTTTTGTCGAATTTTGCACTCAGTCGGGACCCATTGGGACACGTGTACGTAAGGGAAGTTTTATGTGACATCGTCTCCCTCTGGCTGAACTTTTAGTATTTCCCACACTTTTAAAGCAGCTTTTGTCACCCAAGTTTAAATTTAAATTTACTTGCCTCTACTTACCACGGTTCCAGGTGACGAGTCTGCCGATTCTTCGATCAGCTGTGCCCCTGCTAGCTACAGCGGGGAAGGGGCAGGTTAACTTACGGTGGTAAACTTATAAAGGGGCGCCAGAAGACAATTGAACAAACCAATCGTAATTCGACTGGCCGACGTCTCCAAACCACCAGGTCGGGCAGAAAATGAAACTCGAATAAATCAGAGGCGAGAATCTTACTCACTGTGTGTATGAAAGTATAAATTAAACTGGAAGCTAAAGTTAACACAATTTATTACACAAATAAAATAAAAAAGAAACACTTTACACTGTTACGAAAAGGTGCCTATTCTCTAGTGCAACGTTTAATCAAAAAGGGGTTACCTCGCGACTGATATGACATGTACCGTCTTTGCTATGAAGTTGGCTGTCACTACGCCATCTAGTGGTCCTGCCCGAGTCGATACTTCAAAATGGCGTACCCACACTACTTGGGAACGGCAAACGTACAAAAGAATTTGTCGGGGCACCAACACTGGATAAATGGAGAAATCCCTCGCGTATAAGCTTGCGGGGATTACCTAAGCCTGCGCTGTAACTTGCGCCCAAACGGAAAAGACAAGTAGAAAAAGCCTACGTAGAAGAAATGATATGCGTTAGCGGCCATTGTCGGTCGATATGCGTCGTCATATTTTACCAGGCTTGGTACGGAGATTAAAACTACCTCCAATCGTTGTTCGGCAGTGTCGAATGATTTTCCAGCAAAGCTGCGATTGATTTCTTCTCCAAATGAGCAAGAAATCCGTTAATTTTATCACACGCGAAAAAAAAAACACGTCCTTACGGCATTTTGCAGCGACCAGGCTGCAAAATGAAGCAGGTCGCCTCGACGCGTAGGAATTACCAATGGCAGACGGCCTGAAAGTCACATGGAGCCTTCATGACCTATCAGAACTCACGGTCTCAGTACGCAGGTTTTCCACCATGGCGGTGTAGAGAAGGGGCATCAGAGTAGCCAACGATGTTAAAACGAAACTACTAGGCGGTATATCGCCGCTACATTTTTAGCGGGAAATTTAACTGTAACAGGATTCTCAGGTTCGTACGTAACAGCAATGTTTCATGTTAAAACAAATTCACGGTATATGAAACAGAATGAACTGAATCTATGATTATAACCTGGAAATACGAAAGTCACGCTTTTTCCAGAAATTTGAAATTATGTAGATACGACAGATGAACTTTGGAATTAAGTAAGTATACGATTAAGATTCTTTTTATTAAAATGTCGCATGTGCTGTATACGACTTAAGCGATGTAAAGAAGGGGCATCAGGGTTGCCACGGTGCGAAAACGAAATTACTAGGCGGTAAATCGCCGCTACATTTTAGCGCCAAATTTAAATGTAACACTTTCTAAAATAGTCACAGAAACTACCCGACAGACAGCACAAATGAGCAAGTACACTCGGTTTTAAAGTAAATCATAAATTAAATTCAAAGAATAGTTTTAAAACTGGGACTTAAGTATAACTAAAGCGAGGCCGAAAGTGAGCGAAAAATTATGTTCTAATTGAAACGCAGGAGACTGTACAGCCTCAATCAAAAGTAATGAAACGTTGGAAACCGAAACGGTGTAGTCAGAGTGTAACGGTACCGAGTTAGAGAGAGCGCAACGTGTTGTGTGGTTCCGAAGGACTTCGGAAACATTCGTTCGCCATAAAGCTTCATCTCACGCGGTATGTTCTCTCTCTGACTACAGCGCGTCGGTTTTGAACGTTTCATTACTTTTGATTGAGGTTGTACCTTAGCGAAATTTCTATATTTCAAAAAACGAAACGAAAATCTTGTATTGCAGAGGTAAGATTCAAAACGTGACTTAAGACGTGCGAAACTCTGTCCCAGGCACAAAATTACGTTCTTATCACAGGCTGACGCCGTAAGAAACCAGCATATTCGTAACTTTTTTGTTTAGTCAGAAATTGGAGGCGAGGGCAGAATATCGCGCGTACGTGGGAAACTGATGGAAACCACATCCAACTACCACCTGGCGGCGGCTACCTCTCGTTTGGAAGCTTCGCACGGGACAGTAATATTTGAATTAGCTTGGCTCACGTGACGTTCTTCCAAAATTGATAAGACAGGCTTCAGAAGTCGTCGCGGGGAAAAAAAACGGCAGTTGCTCTCGTCGCCGATTTCTCCTTCTAAGTTCGGTTAATTCAATAAATCAATTAGTTTGTTTCGCCAGAAAAGAATTGAATGTTTTTCAGTGCTTTGAATAAATCCACAGTCAATCGCAAGCGAATGATGCTCAACAAAACTAACATTAAGCTGCAGCAAATGCAATTCCGATCCCTGTACACGTCCACGGAGGCCCATTATTCGTGACTGCAACTCGGCTACTAATTATTTTCGTTTAGGGAACCCCAAAAATCGGGGGGCGAACCGAGATCGATATGCCTTTACGCCCCTAACCTTGCTCAAGCGATGTCGACGTTATTTCGGAACTGTACCATTCTGTGACGGCCCGACCCAATCGAACAGAACACAATCTACAAGAAGTACGAGAGGCGAATTCAGGAAACGATAAAACCGAGTCAGCCTAAACAACTGTAAAGTACCTACGTATGTAAATATGTACGTATAACGGAACCGATAAACAATATCGCTTTTTATATTGTTTACGCGATTTCTAAATTCAACAAGCCCGAGAGAGAACATTCCGCGGGTATAATTTTACTTTGTTGACTTAAAAGCACGTGGACACACTCAACGTAATTGGTTTTGTATAAATAACAGCCGGGATCAATAACGTTACGTAAGTTATCATTTATTAAACGTCTACCCACGGGGCATAGCGCTTCAAATGATAAAATTCATAATTAAGGCCGGGTACACACTGATGCAAATACGTCTGTCTACCTTATCTTGTCATGGTGAAGTAAACGTACCGATGTGCACGCGACTGTGTATGTGTAAGTGAAAGTGCCGATCCCATGCAGTTATATTATAATAACGGAGCTAATGTCATTGAATGAACTGGCGGCGGTTTATGCAACACCCGGAAAAAAATTTATACGATGAGCTAAAAACCTAACGCGTCCTTTCTAAATAGAAAAAGCAAACTTGCGATTACTTTTTGAACGCTTTCCCGAACGCTTTTTTATTCCATCTACGTACCGGCTGCCTATTAATCATAAAATACTTTACTTTTAATGCTTCAATACTGCATCACACTGTCTAAACAAATGTGCGTGTCAATACTTTTTTTTTCAATTTAATTTAACAGATTCACGTTGATGAAACGATTAATAAGTGCGATGCTAATTTGCAAATATTTGCTCGGGAGAAACAAATTAGCACTTCCCTGTGTACTCTGTAATGTATGAAAATAAGAAGTGCAAATATTCACTTAATTCGATTGCCTTTAACTTGTCTTCATTTGCGAAACAATAGCCCCAATAGCGTCTTAATTAACAAAACTGTTTAAACAAAAATTTATAAAAATACAATCGACGATAAATTAGGGTTATCCAAGACGTTGAGTTGAATATGAAAGAAACACCCTGTAGCACAGCCATAGTCAGTTCAGTTGGCTTACGTTAATTAGTTTTGAGATTCTAATCAGTTTTAACATCTGACGTATCAGGTGGAACATCCGAAATTAATTCCCGCGGTAAACGGACTTAATTAAAGAAAATTAAAAACGAAAGTTGGAATCGAACCGTCGCGCCGTCCTTGAACGTTGTTAAACGCAAGCGGAACACTCTCGTTTTCATCCGTTTCACGAGAAATCCTGAAACGCATTTATTGATAAAATCAATGACGGGGCCTGTTTCGATTAACAAAGAGCTTGATTCATAGTCGTACATACGCGTTGCAATGCAACAACGTTATCTGGTAATGCCATCGAATATACATAGACATTTGACGTTACTCGGAATAGCTCCATTCATCTTCTTAACGGAAACGACTATTTCATTGTAAATTCTTTAAAGTTTTCTATTCTACATTCCGATATAACTAATTTCAAGTATGACCACAGCACGGGTTAGTAAGAAAAAGTTCTTTCTTTATTTACGTATACACACTGTCTTTCAAAAAGTGTGCTATGTTACAGTTCATTTTTTTTCATTCCTGTTCTGAATACCCCCTGTATATGCATTGCCACCGTCCAGCCTTCATTTCTGTTCCGAACACGCCCTGTATATGCGAAATTCGACGTGTCAGATTATTCCTTGGACCGCGTCCTTGTACACATTGCAGTCAGTGTAGGAATACCCGTATTTCGCCGGCGTAATTTTTCTCAAACTTTCGTTTTAGCATATTTTTATTAACAGGACCTTCATTTATTTAAACAAATTCATTTTATATACGTAATCCCTCCTTATTTGAGTTCAAAATCGCGTGTATGTGAGGAATTGAACGAATTATAACGAAGTTCTACTTCTGGACGCGTATTATGCGTGATCTTTGCCCTTTCAGCCGATTGGTTCCCACTGTTACTAAGAAAGTTCCCCGGAGGTAAGATTAGAAGGTGTCTCGCTTGTTTATAATCGTTCCTTGTTTGTCAAAAGAGAAATGTTGCGCCATTGTCAGAACGAAACTTGCCGTCTCTTGGGTCACACTCTCTTTTCGTAAATATTTTTATTTGTGCGTGCCATTACATCGAAGGAATGTTAGTGCATTTCTACGGCTAATTGCCGACTCTGATTAGACCCAGTTGTGAGACAAGAAAAACCGCGTGTCCCGTGGTTTGTCCCAGCTTCGGTAACAGACCGAGGTAAGTTCTATACGCAGCAACTCTCGGTTTGACTTAGGTGTTCGTTTTATTTTATTGCTTATAGGCTTTTATCATGAGCTTCTAGCAAGAGCTATCGT
Source organism: Dorcus hopei (assembly GCA_033060865.1). Lineage (NCBI taxonomy): Eukaryota > Metazoa > Arthropoda > Insecta > Coleoptera > Lucanidae > Dorcus > Dorcus hopei. Next base: position 25,823,995 of record CM065426.1, read on the forward strand.
TAATCCTAGATTTTAATCTTGGACCTATATCAAGAGTTATTTCTCGTTGGGTGCATCGCGAATTACGGCGTTGGAAGTAGTTCCCTCCCTCGCCCCTCTACGCGGAAGCCGGCACACTACAAAGCGTCGCTGCGACATTGCCGCAAAGACACCGACAAACGAATCGGACATCAAAGGAATAAAGGTCGGAGCGTTACAATTTATTTTCTTAGTTTTGAGCGATATTTCGCGGATTTAGTTTTTGATCCATTACTCTGGTTTTGCCGCAATTAAACTTGCAACTTATTGCGTAACCGCCGGTGTAATTTAAATATGATAAAGTAGACGAGCGTTGACGCGCGCAAATAACCGGAGATTGTATTCTGTTGTATTGTGTTGCACTAGTTACGATTTGAATTATTTTAATATAGTTTAATGCGAAGTCCGGATCCGACCAAGTTGAATATGTTGTAAACGTTTGTGTTCCCCATATTTTATTTATTTGTGTATATTCTTTTATGATTGTTGTTTGTGACTAAGTAAATTGACGTGTTCTGGATGTAACGGGTTTTCTTAATTTTCACCTTGTCCCCCTTTCAAAAAAAATTAAGTGGCGCCTATTTTCTTATGGGTTTTGGCGTTCGCGGTTTGGATTTGAACCCTCCCGTCCCACTGTAGCTGGCTGGCAACATTGGAGTAAAGTTTCGCTCCAATGTAAAACTTCTGCCTATCTACGCAGGTAGGTAGCAGCTATAAACGAGATTTTTTTAAATTATTTTTATTGCAATGTTTATCCATCAACTTCTACTCGTGAACAAGCGTGCCAGCCTTGTCGCTTCTCGCTTAGCGTACGCCTCGTATGTTTGTGCTCCTCCGCCGTGTTGAGAAATGCACAAAACTGTTTTGTTTAAAGTGAAGTTTGAACGGAGTATTTTACTCCGGCTTTCGCGAAATGCGTTTTAAGTAACAAGAGGCTTTCTTCCAGGCCTTTTCGAAGCCTGATTTCTGCAGACAATCGGGTAGGGTCTTTATCAGCAACTTTGCGCGCAGTTCAGGTCGTAACACGTGTTTTTTTGATCATTTATCTAGGCTTTTGTTCAGGACGTTTTACCGGAGGTACACGGTTTCATTTGGGCTATTTTTGATACCGACGACACTACTCAATGACCGGCGGATGTGACGATGTGATTCAGCCACTCGGTCCCATGATAGCGTCAGTAAGCTAAAACGTGTTCGCAAGAAGCCGCCGTCTCGTGGCCGCGACCACTACATTGATTTAGGTGGTGGAAACAGGGCTTCATATCTTAATAAGATTGGAGCGTTTCGTTTTATTTTTGGAAAAACGTCGCAGTTTACGTAGATACTGTTAACGTGGCGCAACCAAGCATAGTGCGGACAAGAATTTAGCTTTATTTCTTTTGTGAGCGAAAAACGGATCCGTACTTCGTGTTTTGACCTTTCCTGTCATTGCAAGGTTACTTTAACCGTTAGAATATTTGATTCTTTTATTCGCGTTTATTCATTTCACGAATTGAATTTCCACTCGATGCACAAATAAAGAAAAGTGTGTAATTACTGGTGACTTTTATTTACTCGTGTCAACTCAGCCCTTTGTTTTGGGGTGTTAGGTTTGACCCCGATCTATTATCCCACTGAGATAGCCAGCCGGCACTTGGGATTGTAACTTAATTTGCTCTTTAGTAATTGAAATATAATAATATTCCATGATGATGATGAGGCCTAAAGAAGAAAACGACTTTTTGGGTTATTTCTTCCAATATCTCAATAGTTTCCTTTTGGGTCGATATACTTTTGCCGGCGTTTCTCCTCGAGCTCTGCAAAATGTCCACTTGGCTACTTCTTCGAATTGGACAACCTTCTTCCCAATTCGTAGTGACTGCCTTTTCCGAGGTAATCGACGTGGATAATTCCACGCTCATAGATAGTGATCATCAGCTTATTAACAGAGGGGATGGTCTTGTCTTCCTTTCATCTCTAGTGTGTAATGGCGGATCCATAATTCACCGACGGTCACAAATCGTCACCAAGAAGCGATAAGAATCATGCTGGAAGCAGAAGAGAATAGTTTTTAGGAAACGAGAACCGGCTTCCAAAACAAACACCTCTTTGGAGAGCACATAGGCGATGGAGAAATGACCCCCCAATTAAGGGACGGCAACAAATGATCCTAACCTTCGAAGATAACAATGGAAGATCGTTGGAAGTGTCGAAGTACGTTCTAAAAGCGAATAGTTTTTAGTAAACGACAATTGGAAATCAACATTTTGAAACCTCTAAGGTTCTAATCTACAACCAGGAGGAAGGAGGACTGAATGCGAGAGAAAGTGAAACATTTCCAAGAAGTCCTAAGGAAGAAAAAATCTGCTTCGAATAAGAAAACTAGGCCGAGAAAGGTCAATTTTCCAAGTTGCTTTTAGTGTGCAAGAACAGAGTTGGTCGAGAAGAGAACTGAAGCATCTCCAGTAAAGTCCTAAGGAGGAGGAAGAGGTTGAGGCATGAATTAAGAAATAGTCCGAGCCAGTTGATTGTACTGAACGTGAAGGGAGGAGATTTGAGGCAACAATTTCCTTCGAAAATGAGAAGAAGTCTTCTATTGAAAAAGTTTTTAGCTCGCAGGAGCACTGAATGCGAAGAAAATTGAAACATCTCCAAGAAGTCCTAAGGAAGAAGAAATTTGAGGCAATAACGTGCTACGAAAACTAGGCCAAAAAATTCCATTTTCCACGTTGCTTTTAATCTGCAAGAAGAAAGTTACTTGGGAAGAGAACTGAGGCGTCTCCAATAAAGTCCTAAGGAGGAGGAGATTAGGTTAGTTTTTCTTTGCCATCCTTCACAGAGAATAGGAAAGGGGAAGATCGTCAATAACTTTCGAAATCCCATCTTGTAATGAAAATTGACTAAGTTGTTTGCTACAAAAAAGAAAGGAAACATTCGAGGAGGGGGGGGGGGTGAATCACCATGGGGGAATGAAGTCTACGTCGCGGATACATTCTGAAATGTAGCAAAATTGAGTTTGATGGAAACTGTGAAATAATTTCCGTCGTGGCTTTTGGCGACATTGCATCATACTGACGTTTCCTCCTTACTTCATCTTCAGGACTGCTGTTGCTTTTGCAGCAACTGTCTATGATCGCGCTGTTACTGCTTCTACGAAGGAGAACGGAAGAAGATGAAGGACAATTTTTGATAATTTATTGGGCAAGCCAAACATTCACCAGGAATGTCAACGCGTTGCTTCTTTTGGTCTCGGCTGTGAACAAAGGTGGCCTTGTTCATCTCCAAATGATTGCTATGATATTCTGTTTACCTATAAGTATGATGTAAATGGATTGCTCCTAAAGTCGAATTTCGCTTGACTACGAGCGCCACCTACGGCCAAGGCCTTGGTACAGCGTTTCAGGTTTAATGGCAGGCATGGTACGACCTTGTTTGAATTTTGCCACCCTCTTTGAATGTGAAGGAGATGGATACATGTATCCAATCCGTTTTTTTTTCCTCTCAAAAAAATTAAACTATATTATCAATGCGATTGCGAATAAGGCCAACATATTTAATCAGGACAATTCTGCAGGAATTCTGCATCCTGCCTGTAGACCAAGGAGTGTTCGATGAGGATGAGCCATTTTGAATTTCAAGTCGTTTGAAGTACGATTTTGACAGCCTTCGAAAGACATCGAGTTTGGGCACCGTATAAAGAACGGAAGCGACGGAAACCAGAAGCTTTCTCTTTTCTTCAGTTGCTTTATACATTTTTTTTTTAAATGTTTGCGGTTATCGCAATATCTTTCGGTGTATACACGTTGAGGAGAATGCCCTAAAACCGCTGTGGAGATCAATTATGACCCAATTTTGTTGCGTGGTTTCAGTGGGGTAGTCAAACCTTGGCCCACCCGCCGCAATTTACGCCAAAACTACAAATGACTTGGCAAAATGTCCAGCTAATGCAATTCATGAACTCATAACGCCTGAACGGTCCAGTGGTAAGAGGACCGGCCTTGCAATCGCATGGTCGTCGGTTCGAACCGCACTCGGGATTTTTCTCGGGGGTGGTCCGTATCGACTTCAGGCACCCTTCAGTGTTGGGGATAAAATGCGACACTGTTTCTCCTTAAACGGCGAGAAGGTTGGAAGTAACAAAGCCATGGAACACTTTACACACACTCAAAATACACTCCCGCTCCTGAGGTCCTGACAAGTCTTTGTCTTACGACCCCGTTGGGCAACCACCACAGATTAAAAAAAATATATATATTCAGATTGTCAGACCAGATGCTTATGATGATGATGGACGAATCTCGGCCTGAACTTTCGCAGTCACTTCATCATTTGTTGCCATTTTTCGGCCTTCTCTTTTGCGATCGTCGATGTTGGGTTCGGATTTTACCAATGTCACGTTAATGGCAAAAACGCTCATACGACATCCTCGAGGACCAAGGCTTCAACTTCTGCAGTCAATTCATCGTTTGTTGCAATTTTTGGGCCTTCCCTTTTACGTTTGTCGATGGATGCAGTCATTTCAACATTTGGTCTTTCGCTTCAAGTTGGGTTCGATTATTACCAACGTCTCAATTAAGGGCGAAAACCCCCATTCGACATCCCGCTCTTACATGCGCGCTCATTCTCAGCGATCGCGAGCGAGAAATGCCGGAGCGCGACGACTCGCATCGACGCTTAACGAGTTTGTTTTCGATACGGCCTTTGTGTTGGCAAACATGTGCATTACAAACGGGCGAAATGTAAGGAGTGTAAATGGAAGCTTCTTTTACATCAAATTGAAATGTAAACGAGTAACTATAGAAACACTTATTTACCTCGGTGATGATGTTCATTGCGTTCGTGTACTGGCGAGTACAGGTGTTCATTTACTTTAAACAAATCTCCCATTCCTAACCTAACATCTCTTGTTTACCGCCCTTTCAAAACTCGTAAACTCTTGAAATGAAAGCAAATTCTTAACGTGAAATTCGAAGTTTTGTTCAGTGTTTCGCTTCGCTTCACTAAACTTTATCGTCTGTTCTCAGGTTTTCCCGCAACAGTTTGGCGTAGTCGATACCAACCTCCGAGACTAGAGAATCCTGGAGGCGTACCCTTCGGCCATCGTCAAGGTACACCAGCCTTCCGAATTTGTTGTCCTGAACCTGTTAATGCCTTGCAGTGCTTGTGGCACCGCTGCGTCACGTCACAGGGTGCCTCCTGAAGAACCTCCTCTCTCCAACGAACTTCTTGGTCCGGCACTTGTAATTGCACCTCGTTTCGCATGGTATTTAGCTTTTAGCATTTTTAACTGTCTAAATAAACTGTTTACAATGTGTCTCTGTATGGTGAAATAAGATTTGACAGTTCTTCCTTTTAGAACTTGATTTTATATTCGTCAAAGGCAAATTTCACAGCGATCTGGGGAATGAAGAGTATTGGCATATGAAACAAGAGACCTTCTTTGCAATCTTTCAGGGTTTCAATGCAGTTACAACAGTGCTCTTGAACCATTTCCTTTTCAATGGACTTTTTTTTAAACAAAAAAAAAGATTCCTTCTGATTTGCAAAAGGCCATCGTGCAGATGGAAATTTTATTACGAAGGTGCAGCATTTTCATGCACTTTAGCAATTGTTTTTGGTTGATTGCCCTCTTTCATGAACTCGAAACAAACAAACAAACGAATTAATAACAAGTAAAACATGTAGAGGTGTGCGTACAGACAAGTTTCTTGTTTTCACGTTTCATAATTCAAATAAGCAGATGCTAGTTTCTAAAAAGCATAACGAATTGGCAAAATTAATTAATAAATTCTCACCCAACCATGGAACTAGATAAAGAGAGACGGGCGGATTTTCGGAGATCAGCCACAACACTATGACATTCCATAAATGTCGATTACGCTCTCGGACTTGTGGAGTTGCACTCTACAAGACGGGCACTAGCTGTCTCTTCTGTCCTGCCGTGTCATGGCCTTTTAAATGGTTTTACAAAGGCCATTTCGACTACATTGTAGTCTACATGCGTGCCAGTTTCTCTACGATTCATAAAGCTCGGATTTTTCAATGCCGCTGCAATTCTTCGAATCTGCAAAAGGTCAATCATGACCCTCATCGGCCAAGGCTTTTGATCATGCTTGCTTGCACAATCGAGTTTAACTTATGTAATGAGCTTCATGGCCAGTGAACAAATAAGTTCTTCCTATGTTGTTCATGTTCCTTTCCACGTTGTTTGCATCGTCGAAGATCCCAAAAAGTAACTCAACTTTAGAACGTTACAAAAAATTAAATTCGTTTGAGTAGATAAACAATAATGATTAAACTCTTTACAATATCGATGTAATTGTAGTACAACGTTACAGTAAGTTCATTCAGGGAACTGGACGGGACGATAAACATAAATTGTGTCGGCTTCGTATCGAACTGTATGAAACGCAATAGAATAAAACCAGCAAGCTCCGATATTGATTATCTAAATGGAGTTTAATTATAATAAAACATTTTGAAAGTGATATCTAAATGAAGGTTGTTATGTACATAATAAATTTATTTAAAGCGCCCAGTTGTAACATAATCGACGTTCGTTTGTTCGCTTAAACGAGCACGAAAACTTTTACAAAGCCTGTAATTAGCACTTTGCGCACAAAAACATGCAGCTAACCCCCCTATAGTCGCAGCTATAATTGCTTCGAGTGTATTATTCATGAGATGATTAATAACTTCGGACTTGTGCAACTACTTCTAGTTTATTAGATTTTATAAGAAGTTGACCCACAAAACCAGACGCAGCTCGATGCTTCTTGTAATGTTCACTTCGAGAACCAAGAAAATCAATTGGGGGGGAGAAGGGTAGGTGTTCGAAGAGAGTTTCTTCTGACTGCTTCAGCGAGATGATTCATGATTAGTTACGCGCTTCTCCCACCGCGCGCAATTCAGTACGCCTCTGACCGATAACGTCGAAAAATTAATGATTAGCCGATGGAAATTCACATCCCAAGAAAAAGTTGTGTCTTTCACAATAACGTCACTGTTCAATTCGCGAGAGGAAATAAACACGGCGAGAAAATCCGTTGCAAATAACTTTCGGATCGCCCTGTATCTTGACGAAAGTGTAAGTGCGCCGCAGTGTGACCTTTGGAACTGGGACTAGTCCAAAAACGACGCCTAGAAGACTAAACAACCTCGGACAACCCCTTTCTTTTGTAATGTCGAAAGTGGGATATATCAAAGGCTTGTCATTAGCCAATCGACCTTTCCTCCGCCCCCGAACCGTTCATGTCGATGGGAAATTCCACAGTCTTGTGACAGCTCGTCTTGCATTCATACCGCATTGAGAATTATTCTCACTTCTGTGTAATAATGTTTGTTTCGGAGCGAAAAAGTAGACGGGTATGTTGTCCGGATGTTAATTGTTTGCGGCGAGTCCTAGGCCTCTCCAAGCTTGTCCGTCGAATTTACGGCAGGTATGTTTTTAGAGTTACGTCGGGCGTCGGTCGGTTCTTAATTCGTGTTTTCCTTTCGTCTAGGTTTCCCCCTCTTTTATTCCGGAGTTCCTCTAACTGGGAGCTGCTTGGCAATATTCTTCGTTGTGTCGTTGCTGAAAAATTTGATGGCGTCGTTATGAACCGACCTTGGCCAACGGATCTCTGCCCCGCCCGCGAACCGTTCACGTCGCACGCCGACCCGATGGGAAATTCCGCAGTCTTGTGACTGCTCGCCTTGCATTCAGACCGCTTCATCTCGCTTCTGTGTAATTTTTGAATAAAAAAAAATTAATGAATGAAATGCGGCGAAACAAAGACGACCGTGTTACATGCACCACACCAGTAAATTTAAGATTCTATTTACTGCTGGTTCTATCGAGAGCAATTTAATAACGTTGTAACAATAATAAACATAAGGAGCGGTCTTCTTTTTTTGTGATTTTCAGAAAAGGATATTTTATCAGCTTTGTTTGCGCAAACGTTCGGTCTATTAATTGATAGTTCGGAACTATGTTGTAACAATAATAAACAAAAAGAACGATCTTGTTTTTTTTGCGATTTTCACATATGAATATTTTGCGTTTAACTTTGTTTGCGAACGTCGAATTTGGCGGAACCTGGCACGCAAGTGCTCGTTCTATTCGATGGAGATTCTATCGCATGCCTTTTAAAAACGTGAAATCCCCGTCAACATCAATAGAAAGATACGTTTCGTGTTTCGTTTCGCTTAGACTTTCGTACACACATAAACGATAAGATTAAGAAACAAAATTCGATAAAATTTGTTTAAATTCTGTTTGTTTGCGCTAATCTATTCGATGCAATTTCTATCATACAATTATTTTGGACGATGTCCACTCATCAAGTAGAATGTTTTGAACTTGCGTTTAGATCTCTTAGATGAAAGTTTAGAAGAGAATGGTTGGGAACTTTTATTGAGGAACACTGTGAAACCAACCAAGATGGAAGTACATGCGACAAATAAAAAAAAAAACAAAAGAAGATCGACGTTTCTACTGGAGCGATTAGTTCGACAAAAAAAAAGAACTTCAACAAACAAGGTGGAAATACAAAGAATACGGTGAACAAACAAAAGAAAAAAAAAACAAAAGAAGTTCGACATTTCTACTAGAGCAGAGTGTAAGAAAATCAAATTGCCAACGGAAGACAAAAGAAGCGCGAAAAATTAATGCGACAAAAAATGAAACATAAAGAAACAAATGAAAAAGTGCGACTTTCAAAAGCTTAGCGCCGCCGAAAATCGTCGACTTTTTCCGGCGGCGCTAAGCTTATGAAAGACGCAATTTTTCATTTCTTTCTTTATATTTCACATGCGCCCAGAAACTCGACCTGACAGTTTTCTAAAAAAAAAAAAAAGTAATTAAAACAAAAAATCTAATAGAAACAGAAAATCAGGATGATCAACTAAAACCTGAATGCAATCGTCCTACACGAACCGAGGTCTGAATAAATCAGATATAGTTTTAAGAACCAATTAACGAGTTTCTTTTCAATACACGGACCGAGGTCTGAATACATCAGTTTCAAACCACACAGTTTTAAGAGCCAATAAGTGAGCCTTTCTTAATACACGGACCGAGGTCTAAATATATCGATCTCAAGAGTCAATCGAAGAGTTTCTTGAATACACGGACCGAGATTTCTACTGGACCGAATAGTTCGACAAAAAAAAAAAGAGCTGCAACCAACAAGGTGGAAATACGAAGAGTACGGGGAACAAAAGAAAAACAAAAACAAAAGAAGATCGACGTTCCACTAGAACGTAGCGTAAGAAAATCAAATTGCCAACAGAAAACGAAAGAGGCGCGAAAAATTAGTGCGACGAAAAAATCAAACATAAAGTAACAAATGAAAAAGTTCGACTTTCAAAAACTTAACGCCGCCGAAAATTATCGACTTTTTCATTTGTTCCTGTTTGCTCCTTTTTTTTTGCTTACAGAAAAAATCAAACGAACGCTTGGTTTGATTTTTAAAGCTTCGCTAAGGAAACCGTCGATTTTCATTTGTTCTCGATCCATTTTTTTTTCTTACGAAAACAAAACAAAAATAAGGAAATGCAAAGAAACAAGTCAAGAAGCTGGAGTTTTTAAAGGCGTCCCTTTTCATTTGTTCCTAGTTTCTTTGTTATCTACAAAAAGAACAGAAAAAAATTACGAAACACAAAAAAAAAACAAATGAATACTTGATTTAATTTTTAAAGCTTCGCGCCGATTTTTCACTTATTCACAAAACAAAAACAAACAAAAAAGGAAAAACATACGGACCGAGGTCTGAACAGATTAGTTCGAAGCCACGAAGCTTCAATAGTCAATTAATGAATTTTCTCAGTACACGGACCGAAGTCGAAAGAATTCAATTCATAATTAGGCCAATGAGGGTGCAGTTTTGTGAATAGTCGAACCGTAGTCCGAACGAAACACGTTAAAGTTGAAATGCAAGTCAATTAGACGGTTTCAGGTTTCAGTATTCATTCAATTGATTAAAACAATTATATTTTCGTGAACAATTTATTTTTTCAACGCTTGCTCGCCCTTTCACTATCCATTCGTACACGGACCGAGTTCGAAGCCACGCAGTCTGAAGAGCCAATTAATGAATTTCTCTCAGCACACGGACCGAGGTCGGAAGAATTCAATTCATAATTAGGCCAATGAGGGTGCAGTTTTGTGAATAGTCGAACCGCAGTCCGAACGAACCACGTTAAAGTTAAAATGCAAGTCAATTAAAATTGTATTTTCGTGATACCACTTTTAATAATTCCTTTTTTCTTAATGCTTGCTCGTCCTTTCACTATCCATTCCCACAAGGACAGAGGGCGAATTCATTTATTTTTTCTTCAATTTCCGCACAGAGTTTAATTTCTTACGCACACAGATTAGACTTTTTATTAATTTCAGTTAATTATTTTTACTAAACTTGGAAGTGATCAGCTGTATCTTTTTTTCAAATTTTTGTTTTTAAAGTAACACTTTTTCTTTCTTCAATACTGGGGCCCAATTCTTGAAATCATTCGACATGACGTCAAAACGACGCGATTCTCGAACGATCTGTATAGTTCTGTTTACGTCATTTTGACGTCATGTCGCATACGACATTTGTCGAGTGACTTCAAGAATTGGGCTCCTGAACTAACTTACGAGAGGAATGAAAAATAAATTAAAAATCAAGAGTGACAAATGCTCTAGTCCAGAAGTTAATGGTTTCTGAACGCAACTCACTTTTGAGCTGTGACGTTTCTGAACGCACCCCGTTCTAGACAGTAAACTATGGACGTTACGAAATTTGAAAATTCATCATTTTTTTTTAAATAAAATTCATTTGATGAATACAATTTCGAACGAAATAGTAAAGTAAGTTTTAGGCTGGCAATCGATTACTCTTTTTTTTTTTCTAACAATCAATGAAATGAGGAACACTGAAGTTCTACTCAGTGACGTTTCTATTACTTAAATCGTAACTACAGACAATCCTATTCAGGTGAAATTCACTCGTTTATTCTTGCGAAAGTGAACGTGAATGTTACTCATTTACTCGGGAGGCTTACATATACTCGATGATAATTGTTGATAATTTAAAACATAGTAGACTAATTCTCTCATTCTATGCAAATGTATTCTATTCAATTAAAGCGAAGTCTTGGACAAATTCTATTTGTTTACTATTCTACTCGATTCAGCTTGAGAATTACGACAATTTTTACAATTTGTTTGTCTACTCGTCGCAATTTGTGAATTACGTTCATGAATTATGAATTCGCCTTTTGTTGTGTCCATAAATTTAATAGCATTGCGGCGCAACAGATGGCGCTTAAAGCATTTTGAGCACAAACATCTCTATCTGTGATCTTCTTCGTAGTGTCCTTGCCGAAAAATTTTATGGCGTCGTTATAAACCAACCTTGGCCGCCCATCCTGGTGTTTGGTAATACGACGATGGTTCATGACGCCGCACATCGTATTAAGAGGGCGCGCTCCTCGAGAACGAAGTGGTCACCGAATTTGACTCAAGTGGTAACACCGGACACGCATCCTGCAATTCGTGACTCGAAAAATTTGATGGCGTCGTTATAAACCGACCTTGCCCGTCCATTTTAGTGTTTGGATGACGGTTCGTGACGCCGCACATCGTAAGAGGGCGGGCTCCTTGGAATGAAAGTGGTTACTGAATTTGACGCAAGTGGTATCACGAAAGTGGTTACAGCGGACACGCATCCTGCAATTCGTGTCTCAAAGGTCTCGACGACCTCCGGGGTCACTAACTGACAGCACTTGACTCTGCACTTGATATTCCAAGAAAAGTTCTGGTTTAAATAATTGACGGTCCAACAATTAACGACGAATAAATTTTTCGTCATAGAGTAATCTGGACGGTTCTCTATTAAAGCGACGGCTAATTATAGCGACACGGCGTTATGTCACGCAATTAACAGAAGAAGTGTTTTGAATTTCCTGTGGGAGTGAGGCTCGGTCCTCGGCCGAGGGGTTGCTCGTTCCCATACTTTCTTTTGTTTTTACGTTCACAAACGGAGGAAGTACGTCCTATCTTGGCATCGCTTCTTTCTTTCTCTCGCGCGGAGCGTGACGGACGTCGCCGTTCGAGTTGCACCACCGGACGCCGCGCCGTTCGTTTAATCGAAACAAAGCGGTCTTAAATTTGTTTGTTGATTGTGAACGTGAACGTGAAGAGAACAGAACAGGAGGAAATACGGCTCCGGGGTTTCGAACGGAATTTATCTGGATGAGTAACTGCGAGGAGATGAGTTAATCTGCGGCTATTTCCGAGACACAATTCTGCTGACGGTTGTTTAGTAATGACGTAATCCAAATTAACGCGGCCAGAAGACTTGGAGTCGTTAGTAAATTAATGTGCAAGGCTTTGATTTAAACGACACAATTCCGTGCGTAAAATAAACAATATTATAATAATGTAGGGTCAGAACCCCAAGGGTTTTTAAGATAGGGCCCGCTTTGCACTACCCTATTTTTTGAACAAGATGTGGTTCGATTCCTTGAATCAAAAATCTTGAATTAAAAATCGTGACCGAGAAAGACGCGATTATACGTTCAAGACGCTCTCGGAAGTAATGATTCTGAACGCACCCCTGGGGGTTACTGAACAGATGGCGCCTATTTCAAAGTATCAAATTGGAATGACTTCGAAGTAGGAGAATTTCTCTGATTCATCAACGAAACTTCCTGGTTTTCATTCGTCGAATTTGTTTATAAAAGTTCCAACTCGTTTGACCTGTCAAATTCTTTGTGTCAAAATTACCTGTCATTATCTTATGCGTTCAAGTTCTTGTCGTTTATTAACTGAACAGTCTGCAAACTGCAGCAACCAACACGTCATTTCTCACTCCGTTTAGTCTGTTTTTGTTTATCAAATTTAGGTTTGAAATTCGTCCGTCTGTCTGTCAAAGTTTACCTGTCAAAGTCGGATGGCCTGTGATATCCGTTCTCGTCTATTTTTGTGCTTTGCTTTAAACAACGCTTTATTTACTCGTCCTCGTCCAAACTGTTGGCATTTGTAATTTGCTTTATTAATACCGACCATCTTCCTTTACCTGTCAAAGTTGTTGACATTTGTTGTCTGTTCAGTTTGTAAATTGGATGATACCGTGACCTGATCCCGTGATCTGTTGTTTCGTTTGATTTGTGTCAGGCTTAGCCAGACGAAACTGTATGTGTCAAAATTACCTGTCATTGTCATTGTGTGTTGCCTGGTCGAGTTCTTGTCATTTGGTAACTGAACAGTTTGCACATTGCACCAATCAACACGTCATTTCTCACGCGTTTAGTCTGTTTTTGCTTGTCAAATTTAGGTTCGGAATTCGTCCGTCTGTCTGTCAAAGTTTACCTGTCAAAGTCGGATGGCCTGTGACATCCGTTCTCGTCTATCTTTGTGCTTCGCTTTAAACAGCGCTTTATTTACTCGTCAAACTTGTTGGCATTTGTAATTTGCTTTGTCAATAACGACCGTCTTCCTTTACCTGTCAAAGTTGTTGACATTAGCCAACTGTTTAGTTTAGATTCGCTGTTTCGTTAACTTGTCAAAGTTATCGGCGTCTGTTTGTAAGTTGAATGGTTCATGAGCTAGTTCATACTTGTCAAAATTGTCAGCATATGCTATTGGCCTCGTTAGCACAGTTCGTCTTCCTTTACCTGTCAAAGTTGTTGACGTTCGAAAATTAACTGTCGTTTCGTTTGTTTTGTGTGTCAAGCTTAACCTGTCAAAATAGACTGTCTCACTAACTTGTCAAAGTTATGGGCACTTGTTGATAATTTGAATGATTTATGACTTCTATTTTCGCCTGTCTCTGTGCATTACTTTGAACAACTCATGTCAAATTTATCGGCATTTGTTTTCCTTTACCTGTCAAAGTTGGCGTCGTTATACGTTTCGTTCGAGAATTGGATGACTCTGTCTTATCTGTTCCATTTGTTTTGCGCGTCAAGCTTAACCTGTCAAAATTTACTGTTTCATGAACCTGTCAAAGTTATGAACGTTTGTGCATTACTTATAAATAAATAAATAAATACAACGTATTTATTTACTTGTCAAAATTATTGGCTCTCGTTGTTTGCTTTGCTAATACCGTTCGTTTTTCTACATCCGTCATCAAAGTTGTTGAGTTGACATTTATTATCTGTTTGGTTCACGAATTGGATGGCTTTGTCTTATCTGTCGTTTCGTTCGTTTTGCGGCGTGTCAAGCTCGGCCTGTCAAAATTAGCCAGTTTCACCAACTTGTCAAATCTGTAATAATTTATTCTCCTACATTACACAGGGTGTTCGCCTAAAACGCGCCCATGAAATCTTGAAGTAGACGCACAATATTAGATTGGGGGGGGGCAAATTCAAAGTATCCTCAATCATTTAAAATCACTCTGTATATGTAACTGTTCTATAAAGTTTTTGATCATACTATACCACACACCAACGGTTGTTAAATTCCCTGCCGGTAACGTCTTACTGCTTTCAATTTATAAATATTTAACAGAACTTGTATCTAGAGGGAATTTTATTAATAATTATTAGGAGACGTCGGACATTTCGGAGCGTTGCCATAGTTACGCAACGCGAGGACCAATGGAAAGCGCCTATCCCTTACGTAGCCATAGCAACGCTCCGAAATGTCCGAAGTCTGATTATTATTAGAGACAAAACGCGTGGGTATCAAACGGAATTGAAATTTACATACACAAACGCTTCCTTTGACCTTGAAAGTTACATACATGAAGAGTTCTTACCCGTTTTTATTTTAACGATTTTAGTTCGAAAATCACGTTTGTTACGTACGACACGGTGACCCGCGACAGTACTTTTCGTGTTCGGCCGTAAAACAAATTACTACTACCCCTTGTAAATGACATGTGCGACGTGCGTCCGTACGTTTTGGGTGGAGCCTGGCCGTGCTAATTCCCTAGCCTCTACACCACTGGCCATTTTCGCACAAACGATTAATTGCAAGTTTGATTTTGTTTTATGCTAGAACTGCCCACTTAGATTTTTTCTTCTGTAAGAAAATAGAAGTGCCTTTTTTTGTTTTGACAGACCGCAAGTCCTTGTATATAGACGTAAAGGACTGAAATTCGATAGACTTGTGGCTTTTAAACAAACAGATTGTGTTGCACTTCCGATGGGGCAAGAAACGTAACCGATAACATAAATAAACAAACTCAATCGGCGATAGAGGTTTCATAATTAATACACAATTGATGCATGCGTGTTCGATGGATACACGTTGGCTATGAAAATCGTTGAATAAACGCAGTACAAAACGATAAGCGGCATCCTGTGCAGAAACCGCACGATTTATCATTTCGACCGTGGTGCCCATGATCGGTGCTCAAGTCTGACGAAGGAATAAAGACACACCAACCTGCAATGACAGTGTCGCTGAGGTTGTACTTGGAACTCGCTTGCGGAAAATCCTTCAGCTTTCTGTTGCTCAACTTCAGCTCGCCGCTTTGGTTGGCTTCCTCGAGGATCCTTTCCAGTGACCTTGTCAACTGATTCTGTAAATGTCCACTAATGTTAGTCGCTAACACTGCCATATTGCATGGCTCCACTACTACACCATCACTCACTGACTGACTAGCTTGAACTGTTGTCATCGTCGCGGAGAGATGTTCGGAACAGATGGCAGCACTGTGCAATCCGCCGCAGCCAACGAGTTAAGAATTTTAGGGAGAGAGTCACACTAACGGCGGCTTCTTGTCCAAACTGGTCACTAATTATGGCCGCAATTTACGAAATTCTGGAACGTTCACAAACCAACAGTTCATCATTATGTATAACGCACTTACTACATTAAATTTAACTAAATAAGATTCAAGAAATGTTAATTATATCCTATACACTGGAGTTCTACGACTAATGTCCGATTTCTTCATCGCCTTATCTTGAGGTTAAATTTATCTGTCAGTTAGAATGTGACACACAGTATGTGTACGACCAACTGTACGTCACATTCTAACTATCAGATAAATTAACCTTAGGTTAAACATGGTGAAGAAATCGGTCATTAAAGTGCTTGAAAGGGAACTTACTTATTACATTATGTTTGCTGCACACTGAACGTCGAAAAATTACCGAAAAGTCATTCACTTTTCAACTGAATCGTTCGTTATTCATTTGTTTTCTTTTTAATCGTCGAGCGCAAAAGAAATATCTGTCGGAAGTTTAGTATTAAAATGCGAACAAATAATTTTCATTTTCATTGCTTGTCAAATTTCAACAACTGAATTAAAAGAGTCGCCTCGTATAATAAAATAGAGAAACAAAATACGATCGACGATAGTGATAGAAAAGGAAAATTTAGTTTTTTTTTTATCTTCAAGCGCAAAAAATCTCTGTTGGAAGTACATATTAAAATTCGAATAAATAATTAATTCTTTCGTAAAATAAAATTATTTTCAAAAAAGAAAAACACTCAGATCTACCATTGAAGAAATTACTAAATTTTCGACATGTCCTGAATTCACTAAGGGCGATTAAACAATGGATTTGCATAAAATATAAGACATAAGCTGGATTTACATGAAGCGTTGAGCGCGTCAAAACGTCGAGCGTACTCTACTCCCATTGGTTAGTGCTCGATACGTAAAGAGCAATAGCCAATGAAAGTTAAGTACGCCCGGCGTTTTGACGCGCTCAACGCTCCATGTAAATCCAGCGCCATAAGCCGTAACAGCCATTTCATGTTTCCAACGAGTAAAGAATCAACAGGAGAGAGTCATAGAGCGTTTTCTTTTCACAAGGCGGAGCTGCGTTACTTTCTTTTCATTTGGGCTTCGAACACTGGAGCGCGAATAGCGGATACTCCCCGCACCCCTCATGCACCTGCTAAATGGTAGGTGCACGAAGCTTCAAAATATTATTTGAGGTTATGTGACATGTCAAAGATTGTTTACGTTTGTAACTTTGATTTTTTTCGCCGGTAAAGTAATCTGAACTCACAAGGTAGGTGCATATAATTGCTGAAGGTGTTACTAACTGTACACAATTAAATTTAACCGATCCTGAAAGTCAAAGAACATGTAAAATAGAGTAGTGTCGGCCATGAACGCCGCCATTTGGTAGTCAAGCTCCTATTTACTGTTCTTGGTGTGTTCTTTTCGGAACAGCTCGGAGCTGTACCGCGTTTCGAGCCCGAGGGGCTTGATGCTCATGAAAAGAAAACAACCATACCAACCAGAGTACTGCAAGTGCGTAGGTAGTGTCGGTAGGTAATACCCGGTTGACCGGGTACTGTCTTATGGAACCAGGTAATACCTATTATCGGATATCTCCAGGTATTAGGTAGCACATGTTACTGGGAGTAGAGTTCTGCAAGTGCGTAGGTAGTGTCAGCAGGTAATACCCGGTTAACCGGGAACTGTCTTACGGAACCAGGTAATACCTGGATATCGTCGGGTTATAGTTATCAGATGTTAATAGGAGAGTTAAGTTCTAGGTAACACTCATTGTCAGTACCTCTTATCCCCGGTAATACTCATGGTGGATTTCACAAACGTTACTTAAATTTAATCAAGCGTTAAAAGTAAACGTTGCCATGGTTACATGTGTTGAAGGTATAGGAATGATTATTCTTAATCGATGATTAAGGTTAAGTGACGTTTGTGAAATTGAGAGGATAGGAGAGATAGGGAGGGGAGAGGAGAGGAGAGGGGGGGAAGAGAGAAAGAGAGAGAGGGAGAAGAGAGAGGGAGAGAGAGGAGGCGAGAGAGGGAGAGATAGGAGGCGAGAGAGGGAGAGGATAGAGAGGGGTGAGAGAGGAGGAAGAGAGAGTCAGATAGAGGGGGGATAGTGGGAGAGGGGGGGAGAGGAGAGGAGAGGTAAGGAGGGTGAGAGAGGAGAGGACAGGAAGGGGAGGCGGGAAGAGAGAAGGGGGGAGAGAGAGAGGAGAGGAGAGAGGGGGGGGGGCGAGAAATGGGGGAAGAGAGAAGGAGAGAGAGGGGGCGAGAGAGAGATGGAGAGAGAGAGGAGAGGAGAGAGATGGGGTGAGAGAAAGTGAGAGAGAGAGGAGAGGAGAGAGAGGGGGAAGAGAGAGGGAGAGAGAGTGTGGAGATAGAGGGAGGCGAGAGGAAAAGAGATGAGAAGAAGAGAGAGAGGTGGGAAAGGAGGGAGATTAGTCATTGGTCATGACTAACATATGCAAAATTAGTCGTTAGTCTTATTTCTTAATTTGACTAAAAAATGCCCAACTATACCGGTAGCGATGTTACCTCGTACCTGGTAGTTACCTGCTACCTATCTCTAAAGACTACTGCCGAGTACCTATTACCTGTATGTACTAGGTAGGTATCGCATCGCTACACCTTGTTGATTAAACCTAGTAACCGGTAACAGCGTAGGTAATCATGCAGTACTCTGATACCAACAGTAGTATCTTGTCCAAAGTGGTAACTAAATATGGCCGCTATGTATCATAGGCGCACGCAAGCGTTTTGTAAAATTCCGAAACGACCACAAACCACACAGTTCGCCATTGTTTATAATACACTTACTTCACTAAATTTAACTGAATAAGATCCCAGAAATGTCAATTGTATTCTAGACACTGGAGTCCTATAACAAAGGTACTTGGACGGAACTTGCTTACATTACGCTTGCTGCGCCCGTGATCATCAAAAGATTCCGAAACTAACCTAAAAGTCATTCACTTTTTAACTGAAGTCTATAATAACTAAGCAGAGGATTTTCGTTGGGAATAGAGTGGGAGTAGGAAGGTCAAACCATATACGACTCGTACAGCAGACCCCGCTACCAAACTTACAAATATTTGATTCGAAGATTATGTGTTGGTTTATAGAATTATACGCCGGGTTTCGACACGTTTTATTTTTCTTGCAAATTTTTAAATATGCTAAAAATATTGTGTTGTTTAACTGTATTATTCACTCGATAATTTGAATTATGAAAACGATTAATTTATTTGCATTATTCGCCGCTACTGCTTACATATTTTTCGCATGCTCGAGACGTCCCCACTCTCGCCTGCCCAACGGTCGCCCGCTGCTTGATAATAACATATCAATTCATCGCTTGTATATATACCACTAATCACAGTTGCTAAATAAATAGGTTCGTACTACGCTCGGATACAAACACAAAATTCGGCAATTATTTTTTCCACGACCTACTAGATTTCACGAGACACAGTTCTTATCTAGCCTGAGGAATATTTCATTTAACGCAAACTTTCCTCGCTTTCGCGTCAGTTGCCTAAATAAGAAACAACATATACTGCGTGAGATTGATAATAATTGAAAATGACTCTGTTAAATGACGTGCCGGATATAAATCGCTTCCGATTTTCTTGCGTAAGCGGTGCCAGCGGAGAAACACTTGAACTAATAAATTGCGCAGGCCGGATAAAGACACGCTGTTACGTGAAATCTAGTAGGTCTTGATTTTTCCACTACGGGTGTCAACAAATGGCTCACCACGAAGTGGTAACTTCCGTCAAATGTAACTGCATTCTCCTCCCACTGCCGTGCCATCCCTCCTGTTATTCTTTCCTCGTTAATCCGCTGAGCTATAGGCGTTTTCGCGTTATCTCTGAATTTTGCGACCTAACACAGTTGAGCTTCGAGTACAAACTTACGGGAACGTATTTGTAGAGGCGTGACATACAAAAATTGAAAATGAATTTTAAAAATTGTTTAATTATGTGTTTTGTTAAAATATTTGACAGTAATTATTTTTCAATAACACGTATTTGTTTTGTAGTCATCTTGTAGACACCGTATCTTGTTTGCGTGCACAAAGTGGGTAACGGGAAAGCAGCTAATGAATTGCGCTGCGCAGTGGCGCCATCCATCCCATTCTAAAACTACTGTCATTTAGCAAGCATGAATTTAAATCTTATTACTGGTCGCGTTCACCAAAAGTAATTGCTTGCAAACGGCTGGCCAACTGTTGGCAATTTTTCTGATGAACAGGTGTTCATATTGCAAACATATTTGGTGTATCAGTGCAAATAGACGCCATTTTTTAAGCGTAAAATTTTAACGCTGAATTAGCGCTGCCAACAGCAAACGAAGTAATCGTTCACCAGAAAGGCAACAGCAATCAGAAACGCATCACAACGTGATTCTGGTGAACGCGACCATTGTCTATTTACTAGACATCCGCACTGTTGGTATCACTGTTTTATTTAACAGTATTTTAAACTTGTTCGTAATATTTTAATACATTTTAGAGAGGTGTCGTTAATTTTGAGTGCAAACAAATATTTTCTATTGTTATTTATACGCCGTTTATACCTAATCGGGCTTTTATTCACTGACATGTTAGTATGTACAGTCTCGCGCACCTTAAATGCACCTCCCGCACGCAAAGCTCACCCTCACCCTTAAAACCTTGTGATATAAGGCTCACAGAACTGTCAAATTGTAGCACTTAAGCTGCGCGCGACTATACAGTTGCGGACAGAAAATTTCGGATGTCACTGTCATTCATCTGCCGTATACATAAAGGAATTATTCAACTTTTACGTCAGTGGAATGACAGTGATATTCGAAATTTTCTTTCCGCAACTGTACCTGGATATACAAGTACTATCAAAACTATGATTTTTTTGTTTTAAATTTTGACACCGACAGTGCGGATGTCAAGTAAACTGACTATACATATTAGCAGCGTTGTGTCAGTATTAAAATGATCGTTGAACCGTTCAGGCCCACCCAAGCTTTGTTTGAACCGTATTTAATTCGATGTAATCGCTGTTTCTGCTTGAACGCAGCCAAGGATCTTCTATTTCGTATTTCGGAGTGTTTTGGGCGTATTAGAAATTTAAACGTGCTTCACCGGTTGAGCAGTTGATTGGAAATTCTTCAAAACTCGACAGTCCATCCGAGAAGTGTTTGTGCAAACGCCACAAATTCATAATTCATAATGGACGCGTTCAGCAAACGTAAGCAGCTGTTCTACTGAATGACAGGATCCTGCAATTGCAACATTTTGGAACGGTCGACACGTTTTGGAGCGCATTTGTACCGCCCTCACGTAAATGAGTTTCTTTACTGGTACGTAAGTTATTGAAAATTGGTATTTTGAGGTTAGAATGAGAACGTATACATCCGTATAAAGTTAAGTGGTGAAATAATATACTTAACGTACCTAACTTTTTACTGCCTATTCGACCGCTGAAGCCTAGAACACAATGGATTTGCATAAAACATAAGACATAAGCCGTAAGAAACACATTTGCTTTGTTCTCGTTACGGTGCTATTGTGTTAAAGCGCACTTCTTTACATAGGTCGAATTACTGTTACGGCTAATGTCTTGTGTCTTATGTTTTATGCAAATCTATTGTGTACTGGCCTTTACTGACAACTGTCAGACAAAAAAAACCGTTCAGCAAATAACACGATTTATTGCGTTCAGCCCTGGAGCGGTTTCTGGCACGATTACTTCTGCTGAACGCACCCAATACCCCAATACATGTATTGAGTGCTTTTAAAGAGCAACGTAATGATAATTTGAAATTCACGAGGAAAAGAACGAAAGAAGAGAAAAGCAAAACATTAAAAAAGAATTCTGCGAAATGCAGTTCGAAAAAGCTGCTTTTTTGAAGCGTAACTTTTTAAAAATGTTTTGCGTTTCTCTTCTTTCGTTCTGTCTTTGTGAATTTCAAAATTCCACTACGTTTTGGACGTTCATTGTTAATTATTTTTTTGAGTTTAAATTCTTCGTTGCGATCGTCGTTTGTTTTCCTTACTCTCCTTAGGAATTTTAATTTTCGACCTATTCGATTGTGTTTCTAAACGGCCAAAAACTTTTTCCATTTTTTCGTTTTCATTGTTTGCATTTTCCTTTCTTTGTTTCTTTTTTTTCCGCAAACGATTTTCATTCGTTTTCCTTTTCCCCTTTCTTTACTTGTGAAATTCTTTTTTCTTTATTTTAAATCTACAATTTGCTTTGAGTTACAAGAAAAATTCTATCGTCTTTCAAAATCCTAAAACGAGTATTTTATACCAAAACGTTTATTTAAATAAAATTATCGCACTTATGCACACGACTTTACAATAATTACAACATGTACATGTATTTAAACCATTTTACGTCATTTTTACTGCTAACAGCTCAAGCTCATCTGGGATTAAGATAATCTAAAAAGGCGATATAAGTTTCCTTGGAAGTTATACAGGAAAATCAAAAATGATTTCAACCCACGTGACCCTGCCGTGTAGGCAACACACTGTACTCTGTTGGTAACAATGCAGTGCTGCATGTTAAATCGTTTGAGAATATAATGCCTGCGATTTACAAAAGCATCGTAATTTACATCAGCATTTGAAAATGCTTGATTAAAGTGGTTAAACACGACAGAACGCCTACAGCCACGATAATCAATGACAAATCAGTAACCTGACTTTTCTCGGTATTGCCACGTCTAGAAAACAAAACCTAATTCAAATTGGTCACGTGAGTTGAGGTAATTTATGATTTCCCTGTGCTTATCACTTTCAACTTAATCGCTTCAGACCGACGTCTATAAACTACACAAAATTAAATAAATGCAATTTAAACGCCAAAGAAAAAGCAAAAACTGAAATCCATTACTTATTGAACAAACGTCAACGGATGTTCTTTTTTTTTTTTAGTTTGGCGTCGAAGTTGGCCGTGACAAGGTGCTTATTGTGAACGCACCACAATCTTGATTACTTGCTATAAATCTATTTTCTTATCGTCCGTTTTCATTTGTTACAACAGATCTCACCTTCATTGTCTTTTTTCGTTTATTATTATTACAACAGATCACATTCTTGTGTCGTCCCCTTGTACTGTCGAGCTCAAAACCTCGAAAGCAAGGTTAGGAATGGCAAGTTCAAATGTCAAATTGACAACTGTCATGACGATGATGGTTCACAAATAAACTTTCATTGCCAACCTCGACGACTGTATGAATAAACAACAACCACATCTGTGCAATAATTTGCAATTTATAGTCAATGCTGATATTATTATAAACGATTGTATCTTGCAACAGGAATAAGGCCTCAAGTGCTCAATTAATTATAACATACAGACCCGAGCTAAAATCAATAAATACTCTGTATTTTCTTTTTCTTAAATTTGGAATGCATCATAGGAAATAAATAATAACTAAAACTATAATGAAGATAGTAACCACCATTCCCCCCATTAGAATGTACTTGTCCGTGGCAGCGCGTCGCTCGATCAGCTTCATGGTATGCGTGCTAAGGCCCAAGGTGTTCGCCATATCGACGATCTTCCTGTGGGCCCCCTTCAGCGTGAATCGTTGCGACTTCAAGTTTTCCAAGGCGACGGCCCCCGTGTCGAGCATCTCGTCGATACCGCGATGTGCCCTGTGCATGGCCCCCTGATGCTGCACGGCGTAATCTAAATCGACGGTCGTTGCGTCCGGGTTAGGTGCGAACCTCCGGTTTAGAAGTTGCTCGCGTTCTCTCCTGGCCGTCTCCTGCCTCGCACGCTTTTGCTGCTCGGCCAGCAGCGCAGCAGATAAGTGCTTGTTGTCGTATTTGAGCTGATCGCAGCGCATCTTGGCGTTGGGGCGCTGCAACGCCGGCACCTTCATCACCATCAGATCCAACCTTTCGCAGTTACTGCGGAAAATTTCACGTACATACGCTGGGCGATTGCGTCAGGAACTAACCTCTAACCTGTTAATGGTGTTGATCTTCTCTTGGATCTCGTTCTCGACCTGTTCGCGGTTCGCTCCATGGTGGGCCTCGAGGTCCTTGAATTTCTCCTGCGTCTGCTGGATGAGGGCGTTAGTTTGATGGTATAACGCGTCCATGCCACATCGCAACAACTTATTTAAATTTGAGGAATTTGAGAAAGGCTTGTCATAATTTGTCATCGGCTGTCAAAACAAATTGTCATCAGTGTTGCCAATAGTCTTTCGCTTATCGCTGAAAGTTTGAACATCACTGAAAAGTTACTAAAAGCAGGTAATAATTACTAAATTCAAATGCAGAAAATCAAATTATACTGAATGTATTATTAAATACTTTGAAAAAGTAACGCAAATAATAACTAAAAATTTTGTTACAATCCTTGCAATATCAGGTCAGAAAAGCGGTCGCAGGATGTCGCTAGTTAAACTTTTCATTGCAAATAAAACTTAAAACTTTTAATCGAGATATTAGGTCTGTTCCATTTGACAGAATTTTAAGTTATGAACCGTTCAAATCATGCGCACTATAAAATTTATATCCAATTTTGTGTACTGCTCATGCTCAGTACGATTTTGAATGGTTCAGAACTCGAAATCCTGACGAATGGAACGGACCTATTGTTGGCGAATCCCTCAAGATGTAAGAAACGCAAAAGTGGCTGCAATTTGGAGCGCTAATTTTAACTGAAAATGGCGGTAATTGTGATACTTTATCTATCTACAGGGATTTTATAGAGAACAACGAGTTAAGAATAACAGGAGAGAGTCATACTGCAAATAGTTTCTCGTCCAAACTGGTCACTAAATAAGGCCACTTCATGTCATTTTGTCTCTACAGATGTCAACAAGCAGTCATATTGCAGCAACTGACCTGTCGCAAAGTGGTAACTTCCGTCAAGTGTCATTGCATTCTCCCACGCCGTGTCTTCCCTCCTTGATAAAGAATGAATTAGCAGCGCCATTTGATAATGTCCAGAGGAATTACATCACGAAATTAATTAGTTTGTTTTTTAACTTCTTGACAATTTCGAATTTCAAATCGACTTTTTACGTTCGACTTTACCTGCAATGGGCTACATAAGTGTGACGTATTTGGAATGGGGGAACTTTTCCAAAGAAACGAAAACACTTGGATTTAACAACAATAAGATAAAGCATGTTCATGTTGAAATTCTGAGTGAAACCTTAATCTAGTGCGAATGAATTAGGTACGATTTTTAAGTTATTTTGGGCGCACTTCACAGCCATGTACACACAAATCTAACCTCAAATGTCAAGAATCGTAGTCCTCATATGCTTCGATGTTTACTGTTTACCCTAGCAACCGTTGCTACTTGGAAAAGTTTTGACGTCAGCACTCATCTTGCCCGCTGAGTTTCAGTTTTGCTTTTTCAAATTTAAATCCCGCCAGAAAAGAAATAGCGTCAGCAGAATTAATTCTCCGCTGTTAATTTATGTTTTTTCTTTCTCTCTTTTCTTTACTCAACGATTTACTTGAAGTTATCAGGTTACGGCTAAAGAGCGCAGCGCCATCTGTGACAGAGTGGGGGAACGATTTCGTCGCAATTCATTTAATTTCGCTTCATCCGCGTAAACGCATAATTAGAGAAATATACGCAGCATCATCTGCGTAGAATTCGAGAAAATTGCAGGGGAAGGAGAATTGTCGAGGGGAAATTAAATTAAACAAAAAAAAAATAACGGAAGCAAACCAATGGCGCCATCTGCCGCAATTTAACATAAGCATTTATAGAAACTCGATATTTCATTCTACTGTGAATTTGTTTGAGCAACTAGTTCGAGACTGTCAAAAGCATGCGGTCATAAAATTGTAACGCGTGATTTTTTAAATTTTATATCAACTCTTGCCATGGATTTGGCCGGCATGTCGTAGCTTGTAAAACAACAAAAAGGAGTGCAGTGATGGACTTTTCACTTAAGCTAAGACATGCCATACAGATCTCATGGCAACAATTGATAAAAAATTGAAAAAATCACTCGGTATATTTGACAGCGCTGTTAAAATCGACCATTACTTCGGTGGGCATCTGTTTTTTAATGGTTCCGAACTAGTCAGAAACTGCTGCTGGAACAAACCTTAGATCAACCAAATTTCTAAATAAATTTAAAAGAAAACAGTGTTGCCATCTAGTATTGACTATCACATTCCCAGGTACAAGATAAAGTTTCCACTAAAGAAAACATGGAAAAGGGAAATAAAACAAACGAAAATAATGTAAGTTATGCATAACCAATGAAAGAATACATAAACTCCATTCACTTTTGCAACGAATAACTGATTGTGATTTTTTTGCTCTTATGTTGCCTTACGAAAGCGATTGGTATTGCATTTAAAGTTTTGTCAATCAGATTATCGGTTGTCACAATTTAGTTGTCAATTGCAAAGTTCAGTTTTCAAAAATGATCCGGAAATCCATTACGAAACAAACAAAGAACCGCATTTAGGTACAGGGAGAGCAAAAATGGCTGACGTGTGCCGTTCCATACCAATAGGGTATTTGCCGCATACTATGTATTTACATTAACCATAACTACATTCAGTGGCGTTCTTAAAAATTTTTACGTCATCTTTTAACTTGTGATTTGTCAAAATGACCAAATTCAATGCATAAAGTGGAATTAAATTAAAATTAATATTGTTATTAATTGAAAATGTCTATGGATTCCTTATTGCATTTAAATTAAATCAAAGTTCCAAATTTATTTCATAAAATATTCTGTACATGCTTTCTTTCGTGCTTTCAATTCTATTTCTTAAAATAATACACTCAAAAAAACTATGTATTAAACACACTGTTTAAGGAATTACAACATAATAAAATGAAGATGGGACCAATAATTCTTCTTCGTGACATTGCAACCCACACACCAACTTTAACAGGATGCAGGCCTCTTTCGTGAAGTTCATGTGGATTTTCTGTTGCCCATACATGATAATTCTGAGAATTAATGTAACCATCCAAATGGAACCATGCCTCGTCACAAAAGAACGTTAAATCAAGAATATTGTCATCATTTAAATGTCTGTTGAACCAGTTGCAATAATTCACTCTCTTCTGAAAATCTGGAGGCAAAAGTTCTTGTACAACGCTTACTTTATATGGCTTCATATGTAAGTCTTTCTTCAAAGCAGTGCGACAAGAGCCATAAGATACACCTGAAATAATGCATTAGAGTATGCATGACAACAAAACTCAAAAATTTGAAATACCTGTTTGAAGGAACAGTTTTCGTATGGGTTTTTTAGGACTGGCTAACATTCTTTGCCTGATGTCTTCTACAACTTCTTCTGTTAGTACTTTAGGTCTACCAGAGGATTTTCCTTTACATACACTGCCTGTCTCACGGAACCGATCTACAATACGGTGAGCATGTTGACGGAACGTATCTTGTGTAATATCTTCATCATGATAAGCTTCTTGAAACTGATGAAAGCAAGACATGAATGAATACTGCCAATTACCATCCTGATCCCTTTCACCAGACCGAAAATACGCTTCTAAGATAAACTTATTATGTTCTTCAATAAACATTTTAAACTAAAAATAAAGCACATATAAGATTTTTTTCTACTTTGTTTAGAACAGTTTTACGTACCAGATTAGTTAGACAACTAAAACAGAGCCTTAAGAAAGACTTTGTTATTACAAAAGAAAACACAAAATGACTAAAACCAGGGAGAACTTGTATGTACGTATGTACGCTACTGAAAGGTCAATGACACTTACGTTTGACAGCGTTTGACATGCATGGAAGTAAATATTGGTACGATATTGATAAGTGGAACACATTTTCGATATAAGGTTGGAACAACTGCAACTTCACACGTGTCAATCATTGTTGCTCTCATTGTATAATGCACTCAAGAAAATGTTTGGAAAAGCATGGAGAAGGTAGCCTAAGTCAAAGATCCAAAATACCTAACAACACAAATTACAACAACATAACCTAAAAATAAAAGTCCCATTTACAAGATACTGGAGCGTGCTGGAACTAAATAAAAAGCCAGGTTTCAATGGTAAAAGTTACTAGGTCCGATTTTACACTCTACGGTCGTCGTATAAGCATTATTCTTAGAATAACGTGACGTAGGTGTGACGTATATTTGGGGAAACATTGAAGGATATTCGGTGAACAGTTATTCCGTCCTTATTCCATGATTGTAAAACTGGGCCTAAATCCTATAACTTTAGTTACTCATTACGAAAGTGAATGTAGGTACTTTAGAGCTGTTAATGAAATACAGAGAATACAGAATTGGCAGCACTGCGCGAATATTGTCATTCTGAAAGTCACTAAAATTTGAATTAAATCATAGGCGCTTTCCAATTGCACAGACGAGCTACTCGGTGCTACTCGGAGCTGCTCAAAGTGCAATTTGAATGCATTTGAACAGCTCCGGAGTAGCTTCTGAGTAGCACCGAGAAGCTCGTCTGTGCAATTGGAAAGCGCCTCATAATGGTCATAATTAAATAAGACAAAATGGCAGCTCTTGTGCGCGTAAAGCGTCGTTACGACGAAGAACCTTCAGACACCTTAGTCCTAAGCTGCAAAAGGAGAAAAACTGAATCGTGCGGCGAAGTCAACGATGACCTATCTACGGTACTGAAATTTGCCGGAACCGCAGAAACGCAGGTGAGCGCGCCCCAAACGTAACCTAACTTCTTCCTCCGGTCATTTCGGCGCTTTCTTTTAGGAGGAAGACGTTTTCAAACACATCCGAAAACCGACCAAAACCGAACTCGAAGAGCAGTTCAAGAAACGCCAGGTGAATATAATCGACAAACTCAGACTCGAAATTCAGGAGGCGTCCAAGAATAGTCGCTACAAAGTGGTCAGCCTTCAGCGATCCAACAGTAACGCCGATAAACAAGAAGATCAAGACGATGTTACCATAGTGGATATCGAGAGCGATGAAAACAAGGAAAACGTAGAGAATTCAGCGCGATCGAATTATGTTTACGATTTGTATTACACGACGTCCGATGATTTGCAGGAAGTGGACGTAAATGAGTTGATAAGGTGAGATTGAAGGCGTGGTTTTATTCAGTTGGTAGACCTACGAGTTAAATTAAGTAAGACTCAAAACTTTTTGAAATACAGAAAACTTTAGGGTAGATAATTATGTGTATATATATTTTTTTCAGCGTCTATCCTTTGAGCAATGATTTAGTGTTTGGCTCTCATAGAGATAACGGGCAAAACATTGCAGATTCTGACGATTCCGAAGACTCGAATGCGGAGAATAACTGGCGCAATGACTATCCAGACGAGTCGGACATGGAAAGCGTCACCGAAGAAGACATGTTGGGGGCCGTAAAAAATTTAGATCTGAACGAGCTCTCCAGCGATGAAGGTGAGGAAGGTTTCGTGTACAGTATCGACAGCGAGGCCGCCGGATTCGAGGAGGAAATAGACCCGACCGATGTAAGACGTTACGGTGAGATGTACGCCAGGTTCAAGGCGAGAGCTAAACGACCGGAGGAACTAAATGTGGAGGATCATAATTTTTATTACGGAGACATCGACGAGGAGGAATATTATTATTGAGTTTATAAGTAGTGTACTGAGTATATTTTAGTGTATTACGGTATTACGTTTATTGTAAATAAATTTCTTTTCGAAATGGGCTTCGCTTTGTTTGGATAATCTTTATTACAAAAGTGTGTGTAAATTAAATTTTAAAGATATGTATTGAGAATGAGTATTGCACGCAGAGAAGATTTGAAGTGAATGAGTTGTGGCGCCATCTGTTAAGAGGCAGAGGAAATAGGTACATCATCAGTGTAATTTCTTACCATTTTTGAATTTCGACTTACACTGTCAATCAAATTTTAAGTTTTATGAATACATTTGAAAAGAGTGACGCTGTTCGCTAATATTTGATCTCTTTTTCTTCTCCACTTGATAATTTATTTTGAAAGTTTTCCGATTACGATAAGGAAGAGCAGAGCCATCTCTGGTAGAGTAGAGCAACGATTTCATCGCAGTTCATTTTCACTTCGATATCTGAACTTAAATGAAATTTTTTAATGGATTCTTACGTTCAATCTGCATACCATTCCTTTTTCTATTTATCGTTTACTTCGCCCGCACTTGATGTTTGAAAGTAAACGTCTGTGAAACCGACATGTGTACTATTTGTACAGTAGCGGACAATAAAATCCGGGCAAGAATTTGACATGTGGGTACTTCGAGAAATTTGGTAAATCAGGTTTTTATTGAGGCTATATTTCTGTCAAAACAAGTAAATAAAATTTGAAATAAACGTCTCACATATAGCGGCTATTTGCAGCGCCACCTACATTCCATTTTTTTAATTAAATCTGACTTAACTAAAAATATATTTTGGTTTAAGCGAAAACGCAGCGAATCTGACAGCTTAAAAAACGTAAACTGAATAGAACTTTTCGATTCAAATTATTTATATTTTTCGTAAACCAAGGTCATCGCAGTCGGTTTTATTTTCATAATCGCGTTCAACAATATTTAATATACGGGGGTCGGCGAATAAGTTCTAAGTGCGTCTTGTGTGAAAAAGGTAGGGATACATAGTTTCTTGCGACTTTCACAATGCGGTACGGAACACGTTATAATTTATACGAATCGCAGATAAAATACTTTTTCACTGATTTGACTCCCTTCTTAGCAGCTCGCACCAACAACTGTCAAACACACGATTATTTTCATCACCAGTTTTCAGTTTCCACATAATTCCGCCTCGCGGCGACTCGTTCAAAGACGCGGATTAAAATGTATTAAAAATAAATTTATGTAAAA
Organism: Dorcus hopei; assembly: GCA_033060865.1. Taxonomy (NCBI): domain Eukaryota; kingdom Metazoa; phylum Arthropoda; class Insecta; order Coleoptera; family Lucanidae; genus Dorcus; species Dorcus hopei. Next base: position 25,854,447 of record CM065426.1, read on the forward strand.
ACCATAGGACATGGTCTACAAAGGCCCCTGTGAACACAATAATAATTGTTACCATGGGAGTAAACTGATAGTCGAAGTTAACTTGCCTTTGTACAAGTGGGCCTAAATTTTCGATCTGTCTTAATTTACCAAAGCTGAAATTTATTCCACCGAAATGTCACCAAGTCTAGTATCATTGGCAACACTAATATTTCAGGGACATCGTAATCAGGATTGCCAATGTGCGGGTAAGTTAAGCAACCTAGCGAGTAAAAGAAATGCGTGGGTAAAAATGGGCATTTTCAAGAAAGAAAAAACAGATTAATTTTTAAATTTTTGACTGACGTCTTGTTAGTGATGTTGCAGCTTTAATATTGGCAACAAAGAAATCACTAGAGCCGGAAACCGGCAAAAACTAAAGTAACTAATTAACCGCCAAATCCACGTTGCCGATCAGTGCTGCCGACTCTACACAATTGTCAAATCTTAATTTTAGAAAGTCTTGTTTATTTAATGAAATATTTTTAATTTTTAAAAATTGCACAATTGTTAACTCTGAATTTTAAAAAGTCGAACAAGTTTTGTTTATTTAATGAGAATATTTTTTATTTTTGTAATTTTTTTTTAGTTTTATAAATTTGTCGATAGTCCTTTGTTTTATTTCGCGTCAAGAATTGCGCAACTGTTAATCTTTAATTTTAGAAAGTTTTGTTTATTTGCTTTATTTGTTTATTGTATTGCACAATAACTGTCAAACGTTTTAAAATAATTTGGACCCACTTTTGTTTATTTCATGAGAATTCTTTTAATTTTCGTTTTTTTTTTTAAATTTCATAAATTTGTCGATCGTCTTTTGTTTTATTTTAATTGTTAATTCTGAATTTTGGAAAGTCGAACCAGTTTTGTTTATTTAATGAGAATTTTTTTATTTTTATTTTTTAAATTTTATAAATTTCTCGATCGTCTTTTGTTTTATTTTACAAGAATTGCGCAAAATAATTTGAACCCAGATTCGTTTATTTCCTGAGAATTTCTTTATTTTTGTTATTTTTTTTTTAATTTTATAAATTTGCCGATCGCCTTTGTTTTATTTTACGTCAAGAATTGCACAACTGCCAATTCTTAATTTTAGAAAGTTTCGTTTATTTAATGAGATTTTTTAAATTTTGCTATTTTTTAAAATTTTTGTCATTTTTGTTAAATTTAGAAATTTTCTTTATTTATCTAACGATCGTCTTTTGTTTTATTTTGCGTCAAGAATTGCACAATAACTGTCAAACATTTTAAAATAATTTGGACCCTCTTTTGTTTATTTCATGAAAATTCTTTTAATTTTCATTTTTTTTTTTTTAATTTTATAAATTCGTCGATCGTCTTTTGTTTTATTTTAATTGATAAATCTGAATTTTAGAAAGTCGAACCAGTTTTGTTTATTTAATGAGAATTTTCTTATTTTTATTTTTTAAATTTTATAAATTTCTCGATCGTCTTTTGTTTTATTTTACAAGAATTGCGCAACTGTCAATTCTTAATTTTAGAAAGTTTTGTTTATTTAACGAGATTTTTTAAATTTTTGCTATTTTCTTAATTTTTGTCATTTTTGTTAAATTTATAAATTTTCTTTATTTATTTGTCGACCGTCTTTTGTCTTACTTTGCGTCGAAAATTGCACAACAACTGTCAAACGTTTTAAAATAATTTGAACACAGATTCCTTCATTTCAAGAGATTTTTTTTTGTTATTTTTTTAAAATTTTATAAATTTGCCGATCGTCTTTGTTTTATTTTACGTCAAGAATTGCACAACTGCCAATTCTTAATTTTAGAAAGTTTCGTTTATTTAATGAGATTTTTTAAATTTTGCTGTTTTTTAAAATTTTTGTGTCATTTTTGTTAAATTTAGAAATTTTCTTTATTTATCTATCGATCTTCTTTTGTTTTATTTTGCGTCGAAAATTGCACAATAACTGTCAGACGTCTCAAAATAATTTGGACTCATGGTCAGTTTTATTTATTTCATGAGAATTTTTAAAATTTTTTTTTAATCATTATTTTCAAAAATAAAAATCGCTTGAATAAAACAGTGATTTTAAACATAATTCTAATCAATCATTTCACAACCATTTTAATAAATCTATCGAAATTCAGAGACATCTAGCGAAATTGTTTACAACAACCGAAATGTACGCTTGTCGCTTGGTCGGTTGGCAGCACTGTTGCCGATTGCCGCCCAAGTCCCACATGGTCCCACACTCCCACATATTTATCCGATCCGTTCACGTTCTTTTTGCATTCTAGTAGGCCATCTTTTTTTTTCGTTAGGTTACGTGCATGTATTTTAATAGAACTCAAAATGTGACAAATGTAAACTTCTGACACTTTAACGTCAGTCCCATCACTATAATGCTTCTTATACTGTACAATGGCATGAAGAAAGTAAAATAATAGCATTAAAACAAATAATTACTTGTGACTTTGCAATTAAGTCAAAATGCTCAAAATCATCAATGTTTCTTGGCGACCGTTTTCAAAACTATAACCATCATTTTGTTGTTTGCTTTGCGCAGCAATGCTGCAATTAATGTCTTTCGGCCATATAAGCCATTCCAGACAGTCACGAAGATTCTATAGGGACCATGCACATGCGATGACAGCGCCACCAATGGCCATATTTTGCATAAGTGGTATGAAAACACGAGTGACAGTATGATGACAGTTCAAATGTACATATGTCATTTCAAATGCCCGGTGTACATTTGAACTTGAATTTTGTAATTAATTTCATACTAGAAGGTCAAATACTTATTATGTACTACAACTGTAAATTGTCATAACAGTTATAGTAACAGGAAGAGTGTTAAATTTTACAATTATCCAGACAGTAGTAACTAGTATGGGTTGAAACATTTAAGTTTGTATGCTGTTTTGAAAGTGATTCATACATTTCAATATCGATTAGTCATTACGTACAACGTACTCTATTCGAAAAATGTGCAGGAGACTCAGATGAAATGAAAGTTTGAAGAATATAATGAATAGAAGTCGGAAAGCAAGTCAACAAATGTAGGCCAGTTTCAAATGCGGTTGATGATTAACGGATGGTTAGTCTTGGTAATGTGAATACATTTACGGTCAGTATACTGATGATATGCGTTTCGTGTGAAGAAGTCAGTATAAACAATAGCCCCAACCGATCATCAGACCGACTTCATGTCAAATGCATGTGGAACATGTTTTATATTATTTAACTAGAATACTTTGTGTTAATTGTATTAAAAGACTGATTATAGTATTAGTGATGTTTCTTAAATTAAGGTTTGTACTCAGATTTTTGTTTAATTTATAGCACTTTTACATTAATTCTATGAGTCACTCTCGTTACCCATTTTATTTATACAAATGGGTGTAAAAAGAAACAAAACAAAAGCGAAGAACACGTTCCAGTTAGGCAAATTTCCATAATTTGTGTACAGAGGTCATGCATTTAAAATCCATTGTTTGAAATGAAAAATTTAGAAATAACTTAAAACGCCCATGTCCAACAATAATCAACTGCCGATCTTCTGATTGTTTTCTGAAATACTGTGCTCATAAACAATAGAATTCAATTTGTAATATATTTTCACATCTATTAGTGACACATGCAGGATTTGCATAAATTTTGCATATTTAGAAATTGTACTGATCATCAAACAATAAAACTTGTTGCAAGATTTGAGTAAATTTAGAAAAGCCCTAAATATTTTTAATACAATTACAAGAAATAACAACAAATCTGCACACAACCAAAAATTTTATTGACCATCAATGCCATGCAAGATTTCTTCTGCAAATACCAAAATTTTCACTTGGCTATTGAAGTTATGCATAGGGTAACTGCGCCTGATGGCCGGCCACTACCAGCTGGTCGTCCACTTACATAAACAAGATTTTAAAATATATTTCAACATCCATTGTAATTACAAAATTAAAAATTACAGAGTGACGTTAATAACGTCACTTCAACGTGTCACAGGTGTATTATCCTAAAAGCAATGTTTTCATACCACTAATGCATAAATCACCGCCAGACGGCGCTGAACGCGGGCATGTGCATGGTCCCTATAGCTGGGCCAAAGTCTTTAAGCACCACAAACATCCATGGCTAATGGCAGGATTCGAACCTACGCCACCGAGCGACACGACTTGCAAAGTCGGCTAAGCTACCGCTAAGCCACCCGGCCATCCAACCATCACTTTAAAATGGAACATATTCTCTGTTCACAAATTAAAAGACCACTGGCGATGTTGCCTTGTGAAAAGTAAAACCGGCAACATTGTTCTAGTTAGAAATTTGGTAACATTTGACGAGTGCTTCTAAACAATATAATAATAAAATTGATTTGACAAATTAATTTGACATGAAACTTCAAATACCTTGCCAACCTTGCTATTTTGATATTGTTTTATAGGGGACTTAAGTTTTATACCAACATAATGCAGCAGGTGGTGGCTTTTTAATTTGTGAACAAAGTATTCACTTGAAGGTACCAACAAAAATGTCACCCGAACACGGCCTACTCTGAATGCAAAAAGAACGTGAATGAATTATATGATTTTAACCTGAATAGATCTGTCGTGCAACGTCCAAATGTGTAAGGTAAGTTATTAGGTATTTAAATAAAATAAGTTTTGTACCATTTATTTTCTGTTTTGGGAGTGCGAGTAAATGAGTAATTAATAGCGTTTTCGATTCACGTGCACCGATTGCACTCAGTGTACTTGCATCTTCTTTTAACTTCATGTAATATCATGAGATGAAGATACTCTGAGTGTGCACTAAAGCGGTCAATCGAAAACGCTATTAATTACTCCATGAGGGTAAGAGCGAGTTTTTTAAAATTTGAAAAGGGTAATCGGCTTAGAGTGAATTGGCAACACTGATCGTAATATATAAAGTTGGCATCGCTGTAGTGCAGCAAGCTTCAAAAGTGACATGGCGTGAGTTGTACCTACACAGTTCTCATTTCACGTTTACTTAAATAATTACAGGCTTAGAATTATATACGTTTCGTAACATGAAAATTGACGAAATGCCCATATTACATTCAGCCCTTACCACGCTTACAAGTCAAGGCAAACCTTCGGCCTTGCCGAAGACGTAAGTCATGATATGTTTCGCATTAAGCAACAACGAAGCTCTCGTTAATTGTCGTTTGTTTTTAGAACGAAGGAATTACAGAGTATTCTAGAAGACAGAGAGGCAGAGTCAGAAACTGAGTAAGTCTTTTCTGTTTTAATTTAGCCCATCACAAACCGTTACTTTACAAATGATTGTCTTTAACGTGCAGTGAAGTGATTACGATATACGTTTCCCCGTCGGATTCGAACGACGCATCTTCGGCAGAACTTGACCTTGAGGAAAGCACTCGGTCCATTTCTACCAGTTCGGAGACCGAAACACTAGATTCATCAAAATCTGCTCCTCCAAAAAGGTACACTTACGTCCAAAGAAACCGACCCACTTCACACTCTCGACTTTGATTGCTTTTCTTTATTGAAACAAGAAATCAAAGTAAGAAAAAGAAAGTCCATTTAATAGAAAAGAAAAGAGATCAAGTCGAAGTGTGAAGTGGGTCGACTTCAATGCACATGAGTGCACGTCAAACCCAACAGCCCAGGCATTATAAGTTATCTCATTCCAGGCATATCTTTAATAAACGATACGTAGGGGATTTCAAGGACGCCTTTTCTGGAAACTTAAGGGTCAAGTGGAACAATGCAAGAGCCAAAGTCGACTCACAGAGGAAGAAAATAAAGGCCCTGCAACAGAGGAACAGGCGATTGAAAAACCGAATCGTTCGTATGAAGTCCACTTTAAAACATTTACATCAATCTGGTGAGGCACATTAATTTTTTTGTTTTTCCTATTTTCGCGCTTTGACTTCATTGAGTGCCCTTGAAATACAGATCATTAAAGCGTTCGAAATTTTATTTTATTAGGTTGGCGACAACATTTGTAGTTTGACATTCGTTCTTGACACTTCAAATTACAAAAAGAACCTCCAAATTTCGTTGGCATCTCAAATTATAAACATAAATGTTTTTAAAAGTCCCCCTGAGATTGGCAGCAATAAGTAGCTCAAGTTGGCAACTCTGAGTGTCTTTGTAACAAAGCTAAAAAATCGATGCTTGGTCATGGCGTTCGTTTTCTTTTCCGATTTACTGAGTTTTGCTGATCTCATTAGACGCACCTAATATTTAGAAATGCTGAAACTTACTTTCCAAAAAAAAAATAGTTTCCATGTAAATTAAAAAAGTCGACATTAAGTTTCGCTAGCGGTAGATATAAGAGTTTAGTGTTCTGCTGCGACAAAACATGGTTTCCGATTCGCTGAGTCTTGCTGACATCATTGAACAAACCTCCTCACCTCAGTTAACCAGAAAATCCTTCCATGTAACATGCGACGCTCATGAAAAATAAGATCATGTTCAAAATCATAGGGGTCATTTTTGTTGTCGAAGTAATATGCTGTTCGAGGTCGTTTCCGATCCGCTGAATTTCGCTGGTCTCATCGAACGCACCTAATATTTTGAGATATTTAAACCGTCGCATAAAAAAAAAACCTTTGGATGTAAAATGATTTCGACTTACGTAAAAGAAAAAAAAACGTTTCCGATTCGCTCGATTTTTTAGGTCTCGCTGAACGCAGCCGGTATTCCGAGATGCTGCCAAAACGATTGCCTTTAAAGAACAGAGCGACCGCTCTGCAGAACTTTGCTGATCTCATTGAACACGCCTAATATCTTGAGACGCTGAATTTAACTGGTTTTGACTTTAACCACGAGTAAACGTAAGCGCCTGTTGTTTCACTTGCGCTTAAACATGGCGCTCGATGTTTTCGTTTGCGATTCGCTGAATTTTGCAGGTCTCGTTGACCGCAACTCGTGTTTGGAGATTGCCTTCAAATGCGAATACAAATTATCGTTTTGCTGCGACCAAGAAACGCTCGATCAACATCCGGTTCGCTGAGTTTTGCTGACCGCGTTGAACACAGCTAATATTTTGAGGTGCTGAAACTGTTGCTTACGAACAAAAACGTTTAAATGTAAATTGAATTTGATTTATGTGAAAGAAAGCCGACGTCGAGTTTGACTACCAGGCAATGTAAGCGCTTTCCGATTTGCTGAATTTTTCAGTTTCCATTGAACGCATCTCGTATTCTGACACGCTGCAACTGCTGCCTTCAAAATGAAAAAGAAATTATCGCTTTGCAGCGGCGAAACATCACGATTAACCTCCGCGCGTCCGGTCCGCTGAGTTTTGCTCACCTCATTGAACGCACATAATATTTTGAGATACCTACTGAAACTCTGTTGTCTTCCAAAAAAAAAGTTTCATGTAAGTTAATTTTGAGGTTTATCAAGAAAGTCAGTCGTTGAGTTTTACCAAACATGGCGTTCGACGCCGTCGCTCTCGATTCGCTGAGTTTTGCAGTTCTCATTGAACGCATCTCGTTTTCTGACACGCTGCAACTGCTGCCTTCAAAATCAAAAAGAAATTATTGTTTTGCAGCGACGAAACAGCACGATTAACGTCTGCGCGTCCGGTCCGCTGAGTTTTGCTCACCTCATTGAACGCACACAATATTTTGGGATACCTACCGAAACTGTTGTCTTCCACAAGAAAAAAAGTTTTCCTGTAAGTTAATTTTGACTTTTGTCAAGAAACTCGGTCGTTGAATTTTACCAAACATGGCGTTTGGATTCACTGAATTTCGCAGCTCTCATTGAACGCATTTCGTATTCCGAGATGCTGCAACTGTTGCCTTCAAAAGAAATTATTATTGTCCTGCTGCGACCAAAGGTGTTGATCAACGTCTTCCTTCCAATCCGCTGAGTTTTGCTGACCTCGTTGAACAGACTGAAAAGTTTGAGATGCTGAAACTGTTGTCTTCCAAAAAATGTATGTAAATTGTGATTAATAAATGGAAATAAAAGGAAATATTTGCGTTTATTGTATCGCTTGGCGTTTGACGTTTTCGTTTCGGATTCGCTCTGAGTTTTGCAGGTTTCATTGAATGCACCTCACTTTTTAATATACAGAAACTGTTGCCTTAAAAGAAATCAATTATTCTTTCGCCGCGAACAAATAATGCGCGATCAACGTCTTCCTATCTGGTCCGCTGAGTTTTGCTGATCTTGTTGAACACACCTAATACTTTGAGATGCTCAAATTGTTGCCTTCGAAAGAAATTATTGTTCCGCTGCGACCAAACTTGATGATCAACGTCTTCTTTCCGATCCGCTGAGTTTTGCTGAGCTCGTTGAACGCACTTAATATTTTGAGATGCTGAGACTGTTGCCTACCAAAACATTAATGTAAATTGTTGTCTTAAAAGAAATTATTCTTGTGCTGCGAAAAAATAACACGCGATAGGCGTCTTCGTATCCGGTCTGCTGAGTTTTGCTGACTTGATTGAACACACCTAGTATTTTACAATTTACATGTCCATTAGGAAAACGCCGCTGCGCGGCTCGTTTTTATCCAACTTGGACACGTGCGTCTTATGAAATTTTTTCAAAAAATAAACCTTGTTATTACTTGCAATGCCATTTGTTATTGAATATTCCAGCTCTCTATTGAGTGGAAGAGAAAAGAGCAACAAAAAAAAACGACGTCAGAAATATCTTGCATCATTCTTTTTTTTTTTTCAGGTAATAATGCCAGATGATTGAAGCAATAGAATCGATCATCAAACAACACAGAAGAAGTAACCTAGTTAATTTTTTGTAATGACTATAAGAACCAAAGTTTTCGAAAGAAAATGTTGCGAAGATGCGCAGCAGCTAATTCGGAAAAAATGGAAGCAAGATTTTTTTTTTGTTTACTCGGTTTTAATAAATTTAATGAATCTCTTACGTGCATACACATACAGTCGTTGACAAAATTAAGTAATCGATAAATATTTTTCATTGCAAGTTTCCAGGAGCATCAAGTTTTTGAGTTTGCAAATGATGCAGGTTTTTTGAGGATTGAGCATCCTCAGACTTCAAAGTTTTGGAAAAAGGGCGACTTTGATAAAGACAAATGAAAAGAAACACGTTAATTTTACAGTGCCCACTTAGTTTTGTCTGTGACTGTAGATACTTATTCAGAACCTCGATAGTTTAGAGTATGTGAATTGTTTTAGTTTGTGAATATGTCTTGTCTGAAATTAAAAATGTGTTTTATTCGGTTTCAGTATAATTCATTGGCACGCCGATGAAAATGTAAATAATGTGAAATTAATAAAAATTTTCTGTAAGTGTAAGAGCTACGGCGTAATTTTTTGGCACTGAGAACCACGTTAGCGTTTTTTATATTCGGTATCTTAATAAAGGTATTGAGAGTGAGTTTCGCCATCTGTTAAGAATTGACGACACCGCAAAATATATTATATCATGGTTGGTAGAATTGTAAAAACAGTTGTATGAAAAGGTGTTCAATTAAAAAAGATTTATGTAACTTTGGTTTATGTTTCGCTTATCGGTTGTCTTTACAAATTCTAAAGAACGTCTTTTGAATCTGGCGTTGAAGTTGGCCACGAAGATTTGATTGTGAACCATCATCAAAATGACAGTTGTTAATTTGACACATGAACTCGCCATACCTAACCTTGCTTTTGACGTTTCGAGTTCAGCAGTACGATAGGACAACGCAACACAAGAATGTGATCTGTGGTAACAACCAAAAAAAGGTAACAAGTATGAGAGCTGTTGTAACAAACGAAAAAGGAAAGTAAGATTTTTACAACTAGTAAACAAAATTGTGGTGCGTTCACAATAAGCACCTTGTCAGCGCCACGTTCAGCCGGTGTCGGCAGCTGACTTGCAACACTCAACATGTTGAGATGCTGTATGTTAGCGTTACCGATTCGGCTGAACGATCTGCTGAGATGCAACGATTTAACCTCAAAAACATGGTCGACAATTGTCATCAAAATTTTAATTTGTGCGAAATTCTGGATGATGACTTTAATTTTAATGTTTTATTTGAAGAAGTTGAACTGTCAATACAAAATCAAACGAAGCAAACTATACCCTGTCCGCCGATAGATTGGCAAATTTCAAATGTGCTAACATATTCAAATACCATAGAATCGGGTAATGTTAACCAAATAACCAATGGTATTACTTCGCGGGCATTTATACCAACCGCAAGCGCATGATGTGCTCGCTCGATGCTACTCGATTCTAGGGTATTTTAATATGTTAAGATACTTGAAATTTTCCAATCTATCGCCGGACAGCGTATACACAGTTTGATGTCTTCACAGTTTACGAATAAAAACATAACCTGGAATTATATCCGCAGCCAGAACTTATTTACGCTGAGATAATTTCACAACAGTTGAGATACAGCGCACACTCAGCGTACCGTTCAGCCGACACCGCTGACTCAACTTCTCAGCTGCTGACACCGGCTGAACGTCCCCAAAGACACCAGTTATATTCTAATACTTTTTTTTCTAAATTCAAAAGGCAAAAAGACTTCAACCCTTTTTGAGTTTTGATCCCCAGGTTATTGAAAAGAGATAAAAAATTCTATTTAATGATATTATCTTACACAAGATACATTGTTGCTAAAAATGACAATTGTCGCTGCACTTTTGTTTCAGTAGTTTTACTGTTCAACTGTTTTATTTGAACCATTTTAACGTTCTACCGAAATTCAGAGTCGTCTACCGAAATTTCCCACGACTATCTTCCGAAATGTACGCCTGGTCGGTTGGCAGCACTGGTGGCGCTGCAATCGTTGCCACTATGGCCGCTCAAAGTAGGAATTAGTCGGTTGGTGACAATCACAAACACGTGTTAAAGTAATTAGGTAAGAAAAGTAAGTGTCATCGTGGCGTACTTAGCACAAACAAAATTATAGTGTCCCACCTGATGCAACATATTACATTTTCAGGTTTAAACATTTCTTAAATCGTCATACAATCGCATCGAGAGTAACTAATGGTAGTATTCGGCGACTCTTCTGTTAGATGACGCTTTATATACATTACAGTTGTCACTTGTCACTGTCAAATATAAATAAAAATGACCACGGCTGCGTTCCGCCAAAGATAGCGCTTACATTTCGCTATTGCTACGTAGCAGAGCGCTAATTTGCAGCGTATTAGCTAATTGAGAACTGGTTGAACGGATTCTTTGTTTTACTCCGTAAAGCGATTTAAAATATGGCGGCCGCTAAGTTTATCGCTCTCCCTTAGCAGAAGTTTAGCTTCGGCTTGAACACATATATGACGTCACGCTACGTGGCGCACGCGAAGCGCTACGTAGCTTTCTGCCAGGCTGAACGCAGGCCATGACTTGTGCAAAACCCCAGCGCCTCTGACGGAAGCATGATCATGCCTTTGAGTTAAATGTCATTCTTGTCGGTATCTCGGTACATTTGTGCAGGATTTAATTTTTGGTACCGAAAAAGACTACCTGTACTCTTTAAAGAGTGCGGATGGTAACAATAACCTGACTTTTAAACCCTACTTTGAGTAGTATTGTTGCATCACGTGATCGCTGGCGCTAGAGGAAAAGTGGCGTAACAGGAGGGCCGCGTCGTTCCAAATGACAGCTTGGCTTCAGCCCAACGAGATAGGAATATGATGGGAGAAATGCTCCAGTTACCACTTTCGTGAACTTTAAGTGACCACTTGCGACAATTTCAGTGACCACTTTCGTTCCAAGGAGCGATGTGCAGTGTGTAGAACCGCCGTGTTTACCAAACTCCAAAATGGACGGCCAAGGTCGATTTCTAACGACGCCATTCAACTTTTCAGCAAGGACACACCGCCAGGCAGCTCCCAGTTAACGGAACTCCGGTGAACGTCCGGAATTAATGGGGGGGGGAAGAAGAACCAAATAGTAATATCATAAAAAAGCCCGCCGTTTAATGTGACGCAACAAACTTGGAGAAGCCTCGAGGAAGGCCTGGGCTCGCCGCAACCAAATTAAACTCCGGGTAACATACCCGTCTCTTTTTTTACTCTAAAACAATCACCGTTTAATGAGAAATTTATACAAAGCGAAAATAAATCTCAGTGCTGTCTGGATGCAATGCAAATAGCCACAACGATTAGCGGAATTTTGCATCGGGGCAACGTTCAACGCGAACGGTTCGCTGGCGGGGGGAGACGTCTATTGGCCAATGACTAGCCTTTAATGTATCTCACTTTCGAAATGGGAGAGTCTCATTATCAAAGAATAGGGTTGTCCAGGATTGTTTGACGTTCTAAAGCGTCCTTTTTGGAGCAGTCCAAGTTCCAAAGGTCAAAGTGCTGCGTTATTACACTTTTGCCAATATACAGGTTGACTCGAAAGCTAGACATTATTTGCAATGAATTTTCTCACCGTCACAGTAAAACGAGGTGTGTCTACATAATAAAGGAAAGGCAATTTATCCTGAAATAATAAAAGAGTAAAAAAAATATTTAGTTTACTACAAATTAAAACGTCTGCCAATTCTTTGCTTTCACTACTAATATAAAAAAATACAACAGATTGAGTTCACTTTTTGAAATTTATTGAAGTTATTAGTATTTTCCACATTGTACGTCGATTATGCACGCTCGCAAATTTTATGAAACGAAATATTACCAGTGTTGCCTTTCTAGTAGAGCGGAAGACGTACAGAAAAATAATTGAATATTGAATAAGTTTCAATGATACAACCAGCCTCTAAATAACCAATGCGATCGCTGAACTATCGTCAGTATTAAAGGAGAAACCGCTGACTGGGCAACACTGAGCGGAGTCGCGCGCATCTTCTCGCTTACAGTGTTGCCAACCTGGTTTCAAAAATTCCGCTACACCTCCCTCCAATCTAAGCTGCGTTGACGTTAGCGCGTTGCTCAGACTCTCGCTATTCCAGTTTTAATCGAACGGAAGTGTAGTGGAATTTTTACAACCGAGTTGGCAACACTGCCCATACAGTCAAGCAAACTTAAGGTCGCCAAAAACTGTCCACCGGGAAGAAACGGACCCCATCGCGACGAGAGAATCGAGAGTTGCGTTTCTTGATATCTTTTGGTTGTTCGCTCAAAAGTTTCGCTGTGATTTGACAGCTGACAGTTTAACATACACAGAAAAGGCTCCCAAACCGCAACGAAGAAATGTGGACTTTCGAATTGATTTTACAAACTGTCCGATCGATTATAATTCCGAAAATATCGCGGAATAATATAAATTCGTTTAAGTCCAAATGCTTTGGAGTCGTAACAATTTTATTCAACGACCGGCACCGCTTCGCTCGCCTGTTTTCATTCAAAGCGACGAAATAATTAACCTGCGTTGTTATTTGCGTATCGTGCCGTCGCATTTTTACGAAAAGTAAGAAATCGTGTAAATTTAAATTAACCGTGCGCAAGCTTAGAGGCGCGCATAAATACCTAGCCGTCGATTGCGCAGGAATTTTTTCTGTGACGGTGGAAACGCTTTCGTGAAATCAATTCGCAAACTAATCAAAGATAAGACTCGTGACGCGCAAATAAAGTTATTTGAATGAATTAGTGACCGATTCCGCTTGTTATTTCCGCAATAGATTTGTACACTGCCGCTCAAAAGTTTAAGCATAAAGCGTCTACTTAGTTTGAATACGCACCGATTTCTGCGCGGTGCTCTGAATGTCAACGTGAAGAAATTCAAGCAAGCGCGGGTAAACGGCCAGAGTAATGTATATGTTGATAACTTAGCGATTTTTTAATGACATTTGAAACGAATTTGCAAATTAATCAGACGCTTAAATGAAATAGGTAAATAACTTGAATAATACACACACGTACACTGTATTTACCGCCTCTCCATCGCTAGAACGTAAATATCGTTTTTCAAAAACAAATATCGCGCGTGGGGAAGATAGAACAAAAACTTTTCGACTGCAGTGTACACGCTTTTCTTTAAAAAAATATTTTACACCCCACCTAGAGGCTTCACTTTAGGAGCTAGAAAAAAACTTTCAACGCAAAAGTTGTAGGGCTTCATCCGTACCATCTTTCAGAGTTATCACGAGAAACAGAAGCGCATCGCAAAGTGGACAAAAGAGGTGCAACTTGCGTTTTTTCAATGGAACGCCCTATATATTGTTCGCCGAAATGAAAGATCGCTTCCTCCTAATTTCAAAAATATATAACATGTTGATATTTGGATGAGCCGCTTATGACATACTTGAGTTCAAAGCGTCAACAAATTAATGTCAAAAAAAAATCAAGGCGGCCTGGGAATAACTAATTCATTTGGTTACGTGATAAACACTCGAATGCATATTGTCCTTTATTAAAAGTAAAACTTTTTTTCTGTTTTTTGCAAATATCGCGCGAGGGGCTAAAAACCTTTCGACTGCAGTGTACATTCATAAAAATTTTGTTTGAGTTTCCATTTTCGTTTTTAAATTTGGTTCTTCTTCTTATTTGGAAACAATCGCTTTTAAGTATATTTTCGTAGCGAAATATCGTTTCGTGTAAAATTATCTGATCGTGATGGACGATATTTTTAGAACGCCTCCATCCGGCTTACTTCGGCATTTACCGCCACTCAATCGCTCGAATGCGAACATAAACATCGTTTTTCAAAAACAAATATAGCGTGAGGGGAAGATGGGACAAAAACTTTTCGACTGCAGTGTACACGCTTTGCTTTAAAAAAATATTTTGCACCCCACCTAGAGGCTTCACTTTAGGAGCTAGAGAAAAACTTTCAACGCAAAAGTTGTAGGGCTTCATCCGTACTATCTTTCAGAGTTATCACGAGAAACAAAAGCGCATCGCAAAGTGGACAAAAGAGGTGCAACTTGCGTTTTTTCAATGGAACGCCCTGTATATTGTTCGCCGAAATGAAAGATCGTTTCCTCCTGATTTCAAAAATATATAACATGTTGATATTTGGATGAGCCGTTTATGACATATTTGAGTTCAAAGCGTCAACAAATTAATGTCAAAAAAAATCCAGGCGGCCTGGAAATAACTAATTCATTTGGTTGCGTGTCAAACACTCGAATGCACATTGTCGTTTGCTAAAACTAAAACACCTTTTTTTCTGTTTTTTGCAAATAACGCGCGAGGGGCTAAAAACTTTTCGACTGCAGTGTACATTCATAAAAATGTTGTTTGAGTTTCCATTTTCTTTTTTAAATTTGGTTCTTCTTCTTATTTAGAAACAATCGCTTTTAAGTATATTTTCGTAGCGAAATACTGTTTCGTGTAAAATTATCTGATCGCGATGGACGATATTTTTAGAACTCCCCCATCCGGCTTACTTCGGCATTTACCGCCACTCAATCGCTCGAATGCGAACGTAAACATCGTTTTTCAAAAACAAATATAGCGTGAGGGGAAGATGGGACGAAAACTTTTCGACTGCAGTGTACACGCTTTTCTTTAAAAGAATATTTTACACCCCACCTAGAGGCTTCACTTTAAGAGCTAGAGAAAAACTTTCAACGCAAAAGTTGTAGGGCTTCATCCGTATTATCTTTCAGAGTTATCACGAGAAACAAAAGCGCATCGCAAAGTGGACAAAAGAGGTGCAACTTGCGTTTTTTTAATGGAACGCCCTATTTGTTGTTCGCCGAAACGAAAGACCGTTTCCTCCTGGTTTCAAAAATATATAATACGGTGATATTTGGATGGGCCGTTTATGACATATTTGAGTTCAAAGCGTCAACTAATTAATGTTAAAAAAAATCAAGGCGACCTGGAAATAACTAATTCATTTAGTTACGTGTCAAACACTCGAATGCATATTGTCGTTTGCTAAAACTAAAACAGTTTTTTCCGTTTTTTGCAAATATCGCGCGAGTGGTTAAAAACTTTTCGACTGCAGTGTACATTTATAAAAATTTTGTTTGAGTTTCCATTTTCTTTTTTAAAACAATCGCTTCTAAGTATATTTTCGTAGCGAAATACTGTTTCGTGTAAAATTGTCTGATCGTGATGGACGATATTTTTAGAACGCCCTCATCCGCCTTACTTCGGCATTTACCGTCACTCAGTCGCTCGAATGCGAACGTAAACATCGTTTTTCAAAAACAAATACAGCGTGACGGGAAGATGGGACGAAAACTTTTCGACTGCAGTGTACACGCTTTTCTTTAAAAAAATATTTTGCACCCCACCTAGAGGCTTCACTTTAGGAGCTAGAAAAAAACTTTCAACGCGAAAGTTGTAGGGCTTCATCCGTACAATCTTTCAGAGTTATCACGAGAAACAAAAGCGCATCGCAAAGTGGACAAAAGAGGTGCAACTTGCGTTTTTTCAATGGAACGCCCTGTATATTGTTCACCGAAATGAAAGATCGCTTCCTCCTGATTTCAAAAATATATAACATGTTGATATTTGGATGAGCCGTTTATGACATACTTGAGTTCAAAGCGTCAACAATTTAATGTCAAAAAAAAATCAAGGCGGCCCAGAAATAACTAATTCATTTGGTTACGTGATAAACACTCGAATGCATATTGTCGTTTGCTAAAACTAAAACAGTTTTTTCTTCCGTTTTTTTGCAAATATCGCGCGAGGGGCTAAAAACTTTTCGACTGCAGTGTACATTCATAAAAATTTTGTTTGAGTTTCCATTTTCTTTTTTAAATTTGGTTCTTCTTCTTATTTGGAAACAATCGCTTTTAAGTATATTTTCGTAGCGAAATATTGTTGCGCGTAAAATTATCTGATCGCGATGGACGTTATTTTTAGAACGCCCCCATCCGGCTTACTTCGGCATTTACCACTACCACCACTCAATCACTCGAATGCGAACGTAAACGTCGTTTTTCAAAAACAAATATAGCGTGAGGGGAAGATGGGACAAAAACTTTTCGACTACAGTGTACACGCTTTTCTTTAAAAAAATATTTTACACTCCACCTAGAGGCTTCACTCTAGGAGCTAGAGAAAAACTTTCAACGCAAAAGTTGTAGGGCTTCATCCGTACTATCTTTCAGAGTTATCACGAGAAACAAAAGCGCATCGCAAAATGGACAAAAGAGGTGCAACTTGGGCTTTTTTTAACGGAACGCCCTGTATATTGTTCGCCGAAATGAAAGATCGTTTCCTCCTGATTTCAAAAATATATAACATGTTGATATTTGGATGAGCCGTTTGTGACATATTTGAGTTTAATAAAAATTGGGAAATAAATAATAAAATTAAAAAAAAAAAAGTAAAACAGAAGGCAAACGATTTTACAGCACAATCCAGTAGATTAATAAATTGAAAAAAAAATCTGTTTGGAAAAGAAGTTGACAAAACGACAAAGGAACAAAAAAAATATTAAAAATATTAAAATAATAATGACAATAATAAAAACAAAAGACGCAACAAAGCAGAATTCAGTAGATTCATAAATTAAAACAAACGAAACAGAACTTCCGGCACGTTTCAACAGATGGCGCTGTTGAACGTCTTGCTACACGGGGCGCCCGTTAAATCGTTACCCCTGAAGGCTCTAGAAACGGCAACCCATCAATCAAATCAGAAATAACTTCATGTTTTCGCGACATATTAAATAAATCACGGAAGTAGAATGGGTTGCCTATCTTCTAAATTTTAAGGCGTCGCGGTGTATAATTATTTCGAAAACAAATACTGTTTCGGACGCGAACGTAATTAAGAAGCTTCGCATTTTAAAGTTCGTACATAACCTCACTTTTCACTCTACAATATAACGTGCGATTTTAAATACATAAAAGAGTAACTTTGAGTTGCCTAGGCGCTTCCAATGTTTACGAAATAAAACTTAAGAATCCCTGATGATGATCATCGACGAATATTTCCAACAAGATTTTTAAGTATCGAAAATTTTGTTGCAAGTTGGTTTTGATCGCAATGGATTTTAGGTCAAAAATCGACCGCGAGATGTCGCGACTTAAACAATCGATGAAATATTCATTCAATTCACCGGTGAAATAATCGATATAGTCACCGATGAGATGACAGATAACGAGTCCGTTTTGATTACAATGGATTAGGTCAAAAATCGGCTGCGAGATGTCGCGACTTAAACAATCGATGAAATATTCATTGAATTCACCGGTGAAATAATCGATGGTCACCGATGAGATGACAGATAACAAGTCGGTTTTGATTACAAAGGATTAGGTCAAACATCGGCCGCGAGATGTCGCGACTTAAACAATCGATGAAATATTCATTGAATTCACCGGTGAAATAATCGATAGTTACCGATGAGATGACAGATAACAAGCCGGTTTTGATTGCAATGGATTTTAGGTCAAAAATCGATCGCGAGATGTCGCGACCTATTCACGATGTTTTTATTGAATTCACCGATGAGATTTTCGATGTTTAAAAATGTTGCTGCAAGTCGGTTTTGATTACAACGGATTTTAGGTCGAAGATCGACCGCGAGATGAAATTTTTATTGAATTCACCGGTCAGGTCAATTGATCGATAAGGACACCGATGAGATGACAGAGAAGCCGGTTTTAATTGAAATGGATTTATGTTAAAAATCGGCCGCGAGATGTCGCCACCTAAACTATCGATGATTTGTACTGAATTCACCGGTGAAATAAGCGATAACTTGTTGTGATTAAAATACTACTTTTTGTTGTTTCAAAAACAATTATGTTTTATTTAGAGCAGTTTAGACGAAGTCAGTGTTACCAACTTAAAATCGGCACCAGCAACACTTTGCAACGCTGTGTTATATGAAATGTAATAAAGTAGAAATCTGTAATAAGTAATAAAATAGAAATCTGTAATAAATGGGGCCAACTTACTGGTATTAATTGTTGAAAATTGGATTAGAAAAAAAAATCCCATAGTCCCTGATGATTTCAAGTTGGCAACACTGCATGACAGTGAGGTCCGTTTGTTTAGGGTTACAAAATTTCATTGATATCTATTCACTTATAATCTTGCAGATTAAAACATCTACAGGGTGTTTCACCAATTCAGTAGATTAATAATAAATCTAAAAGAACGCGACAAAACAAAGGAAAGAAGTCTTGCGTTTGAAAATTCTACCACGAAGCAAAGCGGATAGAGCCATAGAGTAGTTTGTTCATGGTCCGATAGGTGACGCAAAAATTTGTCGTCCGCCCGTCAGATAAAATTTTTCGCCTCTTATTTTCGCAGGTAAAAACGATAAATAAGGCAAGGTGAATTAAAAGCGTTTTATACGGACTTATAAATAAATGCATCTTTAAATTTTTACTAAACATCAACGGCCCCTTATTTCAAAATGTTTGCAGCACTCTCTTAAAGACCGTTTTACACTTGTTGAATTTGATAACAATTTTATTACAAAAGCCGTCCTCCGTTTACAGCCTATTTGAGCGCGAATCGATTCAGATTCACTTAAAAATCATTGATTGCATTCCATTTACAATTATTCAATTAGCGATCAGTGATGAGGAAGTGATTGAGTCCCCCCCGCACCCCGTGCTGATCAAGCTAGTTTTCTAAATCAGTTATCAGTTTCATGTGATTTCGTACGTATTTTGAGGTTATGTTAATTTTAGTTCCACTTTTAGTTCACTTTAAAATCAGTTCAGTTCAAAATCAAGTTGATTTGATTTTGAGTGAAGTGAATGTAAATGGAGGACAGCTAAAGTGAGAGAGATAAGCTACTACAGTGAATTCTGATTGGTTGAATTGGCACTTCTCACTCACTTCGTAACTAATTTTACATAAAAAAATATCATAGTGCAATACGCCTCTGGTTCAATACTTTTACACTTGCACGAATTACTTCACGTTTTCATGTATTCATTCCATCAATTTCATTTTGCATAACTTCGTTATTCGCAGCAATTCTGTCTTAAACATGGCCGCCGTATGCGGTACTCCCGACTTTTCTCCCGCCAGGTGGCGCGCTCGAAACAAAAGTTCGCGGGCGGTACGCGCACCGTGTCGTGCTCCTCGCGTTTTCCGCCGAATTTTCGCTAAAATTCCGCCGAGCCGCCGCATTTTTGCACGAAATAAGTGCGTCGGGACGTCGTCGATTAATTTCAGTGCCCGGGCGCCGTGCCGGTGGTGAACGGGCGTCGTAAAAACGACGTCCAAAACCGCGAGCTCTGCGGAGCGTCGGCCATTGGGCTCGTGGAAAAATCGCGGGGGTGTCCGGGTAGTGACGGTTAAAAAATCAAGACGTGCGTCGATCGCCGTAAACAAATTAGCGAGTTTTCGCAACCATCACGTTAACTTACGTGGGCCCCATTCATTTTCCATTGGATCACGTTTACCGTAAGTTAACGTGATGGTTGCGATGACTCATTATTATAACAAAGTGAAGTGATGGAGGCCCCCGGCAAGACAAGAGCCCGTTTCCAGAGGAGCCGCTTAGCCCAGCCGGTGAGTGTTAGTTTATGTTTCCAGAATCGGACGAATTTTTGCGAATTTCTGTTATTTTTCCCCCCCGATTTTTTCTCCTGTCGTCGCTTAGCTAGGAAAAAAAACCGCCCTATTGAACGAGTTACGGATTTATTAAAATTTAATTGTCTATCTTCTCAGTTTTAAGGCGTCACGGTGTATAATTATTTCGAAAATAAATACTATTTCGGACGCGAACGTAAATTAAGAAGCTTCGCATTTTAAAGTTCGTACATAACCTCACTTTTTACTCTACAACTCATAACATGCGATTTTAAATACGTAAAAGGGTAATTTTGAGTTGCCTAGGGCCTAGGCGCTTCCAACGTTCAGTTTCTTTTTACTAAATATAACTTAAAAATTCCTTTTTTTTTAGTTAGTCCCTGATGATTTGAAGTTGGCAACACTGCATGACAGTGAGGTCCGTTTGTTTAGGGAACCAAATTTAAAAAATGCGATTAGCAAAGTTCATTGATATCGTTTCATTTATAATCTAGTAGATTAAAACATCTACAGGGTGTTTCGTCAACTGATGAGTTTTGACTTTTTTCCTTTGGGTCTCACCCCACTGCGCGACGTTCGTCTTTCGTTCCATCGTTGCGCGCGGTGGCGATAAGGCCGCAAGCAAAGAACAAATACATGTTAAAGTCAAGAAGGATAAGAGCGTTATTGTCGATGATAACGAATGTTTGAATAAACTAACAAGAACAACAACAGCAGTTAACAAGTTGGCTGTGAGCGCGCGCGCGCCGCCGCCGCCGCGTTCCACCACTTCAAGTCGCGTCGCGGATCGCTGCTCCGACCGCAGTCGTATGCTGGACGCGCGGAGCGTCGTTTCGCGCACCTGAGTTTTTCGAAAAACACGTGCGCGCCTTCCAGCTGTCAAAATACCTGAGACACATAAACATGAGATGCGTCAGCCCGATAGCGCACCGGCCCGCCTCGTTTACCTGTTTTGGATGAACCGTTTCTGTTGTGTTTTAAGTGTTGATTTTATTGCGAGTGCTTTTGTGTTGTTGTGTTCTGTTGTTCCGTTTTATTATTCCTTATTGCGTTCTCGTTCTTTTCCGCCTTGTTGTTGTGCACAGATGTCACCACCGTTTTACCCAGATACTGTTTGACCGATCCCGAGCTGAGAATGTCACGCCGGAAGCAGAGCAATCCAAAGCCGCTCAAAAGTACGTTGTTGCTTTTATTCGTTTGCTTGTGTTTTTTTTTGTCCTCGCCGACTACGATAAATTGCTGAGGAAACATGAAATAACTGTGCGTAATCCGATGATTGTGTTTAAAGGCCGCAGAGAAGTTTCATTTTCAAGTTCCGTTAATAAGGAATTTCAATTGAATATGACGAACTAATCGCAGTGTTTTCTTTAATATTATTATTATCAGTTATCTTATCAGAGCACCTTTTGGGTTACGTTCGTTTACTTTCTCATTCATTCGTGTTGTACAACCGGAAGTACCGAATTTACGACAAATAATGAAACCTTTTTTTTTCCTTTTGTTATTATGAAATATCATCAATCAAATTTGCATTCATTCAATATCACCCCGCGTCCTTTTTACTAGTTTGATTATTTTTTTGTGCGGCGCGATCTGTTCCGGTGTCGGGACAGTCGCGCTCTTGCACATTTTGCTGACCCCCGCACGCACAGAGATTAATTCGCTGACTCAAACGCAGAGGTGCGTATCAGCACTTTCGAACGAGAAAACATTCGTCATTTTTTTAAAAAACAAATTCCCTACATCGTCACTTAAGTAAGTAATGATAGGAAACTGAGACCGATGTGAAGTTAGCAATAGAATTCCAGCAATAAAAATCGTAAACTTTATCACCGGACAACATAGACGTAAATCGCGCCTAGGCATTATTTCATGAATTCCAGCATTTATTCCTTAATGCTAACACAGAAGTAGAGCCTCTTTTTTCCAGAATTACTTAAAATAAATACAGAATTTATTTAGTTCGTCATACAGAAACAGCGTTCTGACAATAAAAGGGTTATTGCTGGGTAGTTGACGTGAAAATTTCTTCAGGACATTAATTCCTAAAGGTTTTTATGCAACGTATAAAAAAATTGCGATGTAACCCCCCCTAGTTTATTTTTTAAAAAATCTCAAACTTTCGCGTACGTATATTTCAATAAAAATTTCTTGCTGAATAGTTGACATGAAAATTTTTGGGAAATTTCTTCAGGACATTAATTCCCAAAGGTTTTTACGCAACGTATAAAAAAATTGCGATGTAACCCCTCCCCCCTAGTTTATTTTTTAAAAAATCTCAAACATCGTGCGTCGGTGAAACTAAGCAGTACTGGCGCCACTAATTTTTAATTCCTTTGAAAATTCGATCTAAGATAAAATCGTAGAATAAATGTTGAAAATGATATGCCTTAGGTCACTATAAAACGTGTCAAAGCTAGGTTTCCAAACCTATTTATTCTTTAATAATCGTTTAACAAAGGATGACTATTAGATGACATGTTTCGGAGAAATATTCCATTTTCAAATCTATAAAATGAACGATTTATGAAATTAATTTCTGCTTTCAAACATAAAAGAAATTCAAAAGGAAATAACGTCCTTAAGTAATATTGCTCACACAGTGAATATAAAAATGCTAAGATGCTCCTAATAACAGAAGTAATCCTTTAAATTTAAAATCGGAGAATTTAAAGTACATATTAAACGTAGAAACTATGAAAATTTTTTTTTCTTTGGTATAGTACATAAAGCTGGGAATACACGATCTCACATGTCTTAACACATGTACGCGCGTACATGTTCGCCGAACATCAACGTGCGTGTGTTGGCCCGAAAAACGCTTCGAACATGTACGCACATACAAAAAGTCCGTCGAACTTGTTTTCTGGTTTTCCTGAAAACAAGTGCTTGGGTTGATGTTTGCACGTACATGTTCGACCGTGTGGTTGCCAAACGCACGTTGTTCGCCACGGACTTATTCAATGCAGTACGTCGGCGTCGTGCATAAGCTTTTCCACAGCACCTCAAAACAGCCAATTTATGATTTTTAATAAATAACTTTCCGGCAATGTGTGGTGGCAGATCCTGCAATTGGAACTATTAAACTGGGGATTTACTACAGCTTTATCACGTTCAGATAGCTGACGGCTATTATTAGGTACACGCCACTGCCACCAAACATAACTCTTCGGACATCGTCTTGGTTGATAACTGGACTATGATATCTTAAGACATGTTCGATCGTGTGTAGTATGGTACTATTTGACGTTGATGTTCGGCGAACATGTACGCGCGTACATGTGTTAAGACATGTTGGATCGTGTATTCTCTACTTTAAGCAGGGAATACACGATCCCACATGTCTTAACACATGTACGCGCGTACATGTTCGCCGAACATCAACGTGCGTGTGTTGGCCCAAAAAACGCTTCGAACATGTACGCACATACAAAAAGTCCGTCGAATTTGTTTTCTGGTTTTCCTGAAAAGTGCGTGCGTTGATGTTTGCGCGTACATGTTCGACCGTGTGGTTGCCAAACGCACATGTTCGCCACGGACTTATTCAATGCAGTGCGTCGACGTTTCCACAGCATCTTGAAACAGCCAATTTATGATTTCTAATAAATAACCTTCCGGCAATGTGTGGTGGCAGATCCTGCAATTGGAACTATTAAACTGGGGACTTATCACAGCTTTATTTATTTATTTATTTTTTTGTATTTTTGTTTTACTATAATAGCGCACCCCACTGCCACCAAACATAACTCTTTGGACATCGTCTTAGTTGATAACTGAACTATGATGTCTTAAGACAAGTTCGATCGTGTGTAGTATGGTACTATGTGACGTTTATGTTCGGCGAACATGTACGCGCGCACATGTGTTAAGACATGTTGGATCGTGTATTCCCTACTTAATAATTTTTCTGCAGCGGATAATTTTTTTACTTCAACAGATGGCACGCCCCCTGTTTCTTACTACTAATGAAAGAATTGAAAAAAAAGTTAAATTGAATAAAACACAAAATACAAAACGACGCAAACCGAAACGATAAAATAATTCTATTCTACGCTTTTTTTTCATATCAACAGATGGCGCCACTAATTTTTGACTACCTTGAAAATCACAGTGCTAAATTTCATTTCAATAGATGGCGCCACTACTTTTTTAACTATTCAATCGAGGATAAGACTTGATAAAAACAATGAATTTGAATTGTGAACAATAGGAAGCAAAAATTTTTTTTTTGATTGAATAAATGTTCTGCAATGGATGCGAGTGCCGGTTTTTTAACTTCAATAGATGGCGCCACTATTACTTTACTGTTATCCGTAAAAATCAAAGAAGTTCTAATGAAAAGGTAAAATCGAACGAATGAATTTAAATACAAAACGAGAACAGCTGCAAAGATGAAATAGCTCTACTTTAAGCGAATGGGTGCGTGTTTTTTTTATTTCAAATTTATTTCAATAGATGGCGCCACTAATTTTTGACTAAACGCAATCAGGATATAAGATGAAATAAAAATGAATGAATTTGAAATATAAAACGACAGAAACTAAAACAGTTATTTTTGGTGGAATGCGCTGGAATGCCTGTGGTAATTTTTTCGCTTCGAGAGATGGCGCCACTATTTTTTTTACTATTGCTCATGAAAAATTGAAAAAGAATTTTCAATAAAAAGATAAAATCGAACGTGAATTAATGAAGTACACATAAAACGACGAAAATTAGAAGACGAAACAATTTTTCAGTTCTACACGCTTTGTTAAACTTTAGTAAATCGTAAAGCGCGCAACGTCTTCGAAATTAAAAAAAAACTAAAGTGTCCCAAAAATTTTGGATTACGGGAAGATAACGTTTGGTTAGCTAAAACCTATCTATCTGCTTAGAAATGAGAAATCAACAAATTAATTTTTGATTTTGTATTTTTTTAAAATTTTTGTGATTGAATTTTTGGATCTTATTTCTATAATAATAATAATAATAATAATAAAAATAATAATAATAAGTAAAAAGTGGTAAAAAGAGTGAGGAAGAAGGTTGTTGAAGATTGTTGTGTAAAGTTTTTGTATGAAGTCAGATATTTTGGACTTCGTTTCCTTTTTTTTATTTTCTTAAAAGAGATTTACTTTGAACATCCCACCTGCCGTCTTGGTGTGCGTTGACAGGTTTGACAAGTGTCACAATTGGCGCTAAATTTAAAATCTATTCAGAATGGCGGAAATTGGTATTCAAATAATGGACGCGTTCAGCCAAAACAGCGCTGAGACAGCAACTGCTTTTTGCTAAGTTACAGAAGGTGTGAGCGGCTGATCGACCTAGTCTTTGTAATTGACAGTTTGTAGCGTCAGAAACGGCATCGTTTGCTGGCTGTGTTTACAAACAAAAGCAGCAAAAGTGTGTTGTCTCTAACAATTTGTTTTGTGATTTTTCTAACATGTTGGAACAACATTGAACATGAATCGCTTAGTACTGGAGATTGTGCAAGATGTAGGTAATAGAAATTCATCCTGTATATCCGCTAACAGAAAACAACGAAGACATTTTGCAATTGCTTGATTTGGACGCAGGAGACAATGAGGTTAGCATGGTAGTTTCAGTATCCATAGCTACTGAAAAATTCGCACTTTCTGGCTTTTGTTTACGATTTAAAAATCACCACATTCGCTGAGTAATCAAGCGGACATGCAGCGTAAATAATTTTGCTGACCGCTGTCACAGCAAAGCCACAGCGCTCTAAGTCAGCGAGGCGTTCAAAGCGATCGCTATCTCGGCTGAACGCACCCAATGATCGTACCAAAATTATCATTGGGGTGCCAAAGTACCAAGGTCATGTGCGATGTGTCAAATTCGATACAATTCTACCACCTTTACACTGCTTTTTGGTATTCGTTGTGTTGGAGCGTTTTTTTTTTGTACATTTGGGTCAAAATAGTAATAACGTTAAACAGAGCATACCTCGTTCTGATAAACACTCGTTCACTGGTTAGTCCCTTCTAGTTTTCTCTCTCTCTCTCTCTTCATCTCGCTTATCGCGCATACGATGCATCGTGAGAAACGGATACACATACAACAAACATCGGATGTCGAAAATACATCAAATACTACTCACCGAGGGGCCTTGCCGCCCCCACGGAAATCCAACGGTGAATCTAGTAGCACCCATTCCCTCACATTGATAATGGACACTACGGAAGTTATCCTTGGACGTTGACTTCTTATCTTCGCATGCATTAACCCCACATTCAGCTGTAATTCGAAAACCCACCCTCCCGATGGATATTAGCATACCTTGCCTCCTAAGCTTACGTTCTTAGGATCCAGTGCACATCATCTCATGTTAGACCTTTCTGGAGCACAATGCTTCCACCAGGTCAGGAACACAACCAACTGAAATCCCATTCACAATGAATCGGAATCCCAGCTGATTGCCTTGGCGACATCCTGCACTTCATCAGCGGTGCTGACCACTGCGACAAGTCCCACACGATATCGTATACTGGTGCACGGTATCACCCCCTGCAATGCCCCGGATCATCGCCATCAGGACGATATCCCGCATTGCCAATAAACAGGGTGTACCGCGATGCTACTTCTGCCAGAACATTGCCTTCTCAGGGCAATATTCTGCAGCCACCCTCTAGGTCACACGTCCCGTCACCTCAACGCGTAACACCAGGCCAATTCGTTACCGTTACGCCCTTTACCGATGTTTCTCACTCTGCATTCATGCGAACTGTCATTCCTCTCCTCTTAATATTTTACGTTCCCTCGGCTAGGTTTATCGTCAAAACATAAACAAACGTCCCCTGATATACAGATATTTATTAAGCATTTTAAATTACAAGCTAACTCATTCGTTAAAAATAGTTTTGGCTACGACAGTTGCAAACAAAAATACGAAAAAGAAAAAAGATTAAAAGAAAGCTATGAAATCGATTCCAATTTTAAGATCGGTGACGTGTACGGCCCCCAAACGACCCTCAAAATCCAATGATTCGAGATAAAATAACTGAGAACCAAAAATTAAAAAAGTGCTGCGACGTAAAAGACCAGGACAAAATTCAAAATGAAAGAAAGATGGCGCGAATTTCAAAACAAAACGACGCCCACGTGACGCGGTAACAAAAGACGATCGCCGAAAATAAGATCTACGAATATGAATTTGCTCTTTGTAATTCATGCGGTGGTTGTAAATTCAAATTTTTTTGAAAAAGATGCTACGAAATCCAGTGAAATTTTAGACAGAGACGGATTCGGTTCGAATTTTAAAATTCTCTAAATTGTACGCTCCCCCAAACGACCCTTAAAAACCTAATGATTCGAGATAAAATAACTGAGAAACCAAAATAAAAAAAAAAAGATAAGTGGGACGTAAAAGGCAAGGAAGGACAAAATTCAAAATGATAGATAGATGGCGCGAATTTCAAAACATAATTACGCTTAGGTGACGCGACTGATGCGGTAACAAAAGACGATCGCCGAAAATAAGATCTGCGAACATGAATTAAATCTTCTAATACTCCCGAATAATTTGAAATACCAGGTGACAAGTAAGCGTTGCTTTCCCACAACTGTTTCCCAAAACTAGCTCAGTGAAGGAGGAAGGAGTACTAAATAAAATAAACCGGAGCGCCAGGGAATTCCCCCAGTTGAAGGAATCACTTCGAGACCGTTCCCGAGGTCTCGTCGTGCTCGCTTCAGGTAAAAACTAACCTTCTCACTTGATGCGCTCAGCGTAGGATTTGACATAAACACAACACACACGCAGTGTATAACAGATATACTTGTGCACGTCAAAAATAACAAACACTGATCAAAGTATTGGCACCGTATCGGCCACTTCATTTGAAGTCCGAGAGCGATATAAAATAAATGAATAAATAAATGGGGTTATACGTCACTCTCTGTCGCTTGAAGTTTGTATGTTCCCTGGTTCGTGTCGTCACGTACAAGTAGCGTACTTGAGAAGGAACGCCTCATGAAGCTTTCCAACGGCAATACTCAAGGCAACTGCGACATACTTCGGAAGATTTTCCCTAAAACGAGATGTGAATCAGCAGATGATCGCCATAATAATAGGGTAGTTAAGGCCCCAAGGGAAGTAACAAAAAAAAAGATTCTAAAAGTACGGTCATTAATTACTTTAACGCCATTAACGAAATATCTGAACATACCTTCAATTAACGAGGTCGTTGGTTTAAAACGCAGCGCGCGTTTCACAAAGCCGTGTGAGATACTTGGGTCTTCCAGACACACTGTATTAGGATGAATTTTGCACTAAATTAGCAACAGTTCACGAGAACGAGACGATACGTGATATCTCACAAGACGGCAGACACAAAAGCGGTGAATTCGAGGAAGGCTTCCGGCAACTCTAACGGGATAAAACGGCGCGACCAATGGGAAAATTATGACGTAAAGAGATTCAAATGAAGAACCAATACGAAGACAGAATTTTAAAGCGAGTGTTTCCGGCGGAAGTTACAGTTACAGGCGACGTTGCAAGTTCGTTACAAATGCGTTGCGAACTCGCTGCGATGAAATTAAGCTGCAACAACCAGTACAGTTTTTTTTTTAAGTTACGAAATCCGGGGAAATTTTAGACAGAGACGGATCCGGTTCGAATTTTAAAATTCCTGAAGGGTACGGCCTTGTTAGTCGAAAAGAGAGAGCTGGAATTCAAAACCCACAGAGAGTAACAAAATAAAGTGCATTAAAGGAGCGGGGGAGGGGGCAAAATTCAAAATTATATATAAAAAAAACTAGATTTGTAGGGTTTTTTCAACTTTTAAATAGCTAAGCGTAATTGAGTCAACACTTTTACCACAAGTAGTACCGAGAGATCAAATGAATTTATTTACAATCGGAGTAGGCCGTGCATCTTACGTGACACAGTTGGTGACACTGACTGGCGCGAAATTTGGAGTTTGTCGCGGAACTTATTTAGCATTTTTCACCGAAAGCGCCGAAGGGCAGGCGAATGAACAACGAAACAAAAGCACCTCTCCGAAAATGGGGGTGATAGTCTCTACCAACTGTAGTACAAATCATGCCCTATTCCGATTATAAATTTAAGGGGTGACCTAACTACTAATGCAATACGTCAAGAAAAAGAAGCTTATTTTGAATATAAGCTGAAATGTAGTAACTCCAGAGATCTGTGGAGAAATCTTAAGGATATCAATTTGGGAAGTAGGCCTAGTATAGAAGTTCCAGATAATTTGAAAGACGTTAATCTTTTCAATGATTTTTTTTTGTTAACTCTGTACCCATCACTAATGTTAATAATTTTGATATTATTCAGTTTTACTCCAATAATGTTAAAGGTGATATGAATTGTGATTTTAGATTTCAACTCGTTACTACTGACGTTGTGTCTGATATAATCTTCAACATTAAAACTTCGGCCTCAGGTTCAGATGATATTAATATCCACATGCTACGATTATGTTGTCCCTTGATTTTGCCATACGTTACGCATATAATTAATTCTTGCCTTCTAGAAAATTATTTCCCTAGTTCTTGGAAGCTTCACTTGTGAGACCTGTTGCCAAAGTTTCCCATCTGTCAATTCAGACCCAATAGTATTTTAGAAAAGATTATCGACATGCAATTGCTTATATAAAAAAACGGATGTCCATCATATAAGTATTAGATACAAGGGTCTTGTGACACCCCCACTTTATAGTTCTAGTTTTTATAAAAGATCGTTTTCTTATAATGTTACCAAAGTGTGCGTAATGGCATCCCTTTAGATTACAAGTTGCTTCCCAGTGGCAGTTTCAAAAAAGAGATTTGCTCGCTTTTGACTACTAGATAGGAAGTCGGTGAAAAGGATAGGAAACGAAAAGAGCCTTCTTCTCTCTTATACTGGTAGCATGTGCTTTCTAATTTGTTTAAATGTTAATTTATTTCAAAGGTCGGGTGGAAGAGCAGATTGGCACTTGTGCCTTTTCTGAACCTAACTCTCTTTGATTCCCAAATGCTGTACTGTATGTCAAATTCTGTACTATCTATACTGTGCTGGCCTGTCCAATAGTATCTATGCGCTTCTTGTGAGTAAATGAAGGAGAGGCTCATTGAAACTTGTGTGGAAGTGAAATAGAGATATTACAATGTCGCGTGCGAAGGTAGGAATGCGGCCGGAGCGTGGCCCGTGTTATCAATCGGCAACGTCGATTGATATAGCTATTTCGTTTACTCATGCGGTTTCTACTATCCATCATTTACTCACGAAAAACACATAGATAGTGTTGGTTAGGCCCACTGTGTATGTTAAACTTTGTGGGAATAAAGGCTATTATCATCTCGTGGTTGTTTGTAGCTATGGGATCCGTTTCTGTTGAATTTTGTTAATCACGTGTTTTGTGAGGCCACCGCCCCTCAATTGCAGCAAAAAGTTTTTCCGTAACGCGTGGCCTGCGGTGTTCATTTGATAATTTTTCGTTTTTTCATTTTAACTTGTGCATTTTCTTTATAAATCGCCCTGTGTAACTACAGTGACAAAAATATTCTAACTGTACTTCCTGTATTAAGCGAAATGTGCTGTAAGTTAAAGTGAATAACAAAACCGCTACAGCATTATTTAACTCTGTGCGTAGCTAATTAAAAAAAAATTCTTGTCATGTTTCCAGAAGAAAAAGATTAAGTTTTGTTTGACATTACGTGTCAAAAGTAGAAATCACTTGAGAGTTACCAAGAAATCCCTAAAATTTTCAATAGATGGCGTTGTTGAATGTCTTACGATTGAATCTTACGATAACGTAATAAATAGCAAATAAGTAAATGAAGAGCGGCTTTAAGCTGTCTAGAGGCTTTCAGTTTCTTTTCACGAAATAAAACTCGAAAATCCTTTTTTTTTTAGAAAAGAAAACCTTAATCCCTAATGATTTGAAAAAAAAAAAACCTTAAACACGTTGGCAACACTGATTACGTTTCTAATTCCCAAATTTCAGACTCGTATGGTTTTTCCCTTTTGAGACAAATTGGAAATCCGAACCGTAAGTGAAACTTCTCTGTCCGGAACAGTTCTCAGACGTCCAAAAAAAATTTTGCTCATATTTCTCAGCCAATTTATTAACGTTAGGAGGTTATGTATGTGAGTTGTCGTCGTTTGAGCTGTCAAATGTCAAAATGCTTTAATGTTAGGATGTTTGTTTTTTTGTTATAAGCGCCGCCGAAATTTACCGTAACATTTCAGAACGAGCTAAAAACGCAGGTACTAGCGAGTGCAAGTTGCAGTACGTAAAAATCAACTCAATTTTGATAACGGCCGCGTTCGAAAAACTAGAGACAATCGACTGTTTTATTTTCGGCCGGTTGAATCGTTTTCTGTTCGGTTCGTTCGAAAAAGAGAAAAGTATTTGCGTTTTTCATCCGCCTTTTAGGTTTACGCCCGCCCGCGGTCAACTTCTTTAATTACCGAAGTACCTAGTTGACAGAGAGAGAACGCATGTCTGCTTTCAATATAAAAAAAAAAAAAACGCAAGCTCCCTAAATGTTTTGGGGCCAACATGAAGGGAAGGACTAGGTAGCATGGATAACCCCTGATAAGTGACGTTTGATTTGACGTCAAAATAAATGCTCATAAGAAATAAACGCCAGCCTCAGTTTCGAGATTTAGTACTTTTCGTAATTGCTGACTTATCCGCAAGTATTATCTCTCTCCTGGCCAATTATGTTGTGACAATGTGCCGTTATACTTGCGCCATCAAACGATATCGTTCCGCGCTTGTCGTGCTCGAAGTGTCGCCGCAAGAGTACGAATTTATTTCACGTGTGCTGGCACCGTTAAGATTTCCTCGTCGTGTTGTTTCAGCTTGTGTGTAATGTACAATTGTCGATTGCAGTTTCACTCACTCATTTATGAGTCATCGTTGACGCTGTTGTGCGATTTTTCTTGCCACGTGCGTCTGCCTGGGGCGTGTCTTTTATTTTATTGTTTGTCAATGCTGGAATTTTATTGTTATATTTTTTTATATGATCTAAAAGTTTCCTCACTCTATCGGTCGGCTGTTTTTTGTTCTTCAACCTTTATAGCTTATAGCTTCTTTACTGCCACTTTTTTGACTTTTGACCTGTGAAGAATGTGACCTAACATGTGTACATCAAATTCAATATAAATAAATGTCCGTGGCCGTCGAAACAAAATGTCTACTCACACAGCTTTTTCTATTTATAAATAAATAATTAAATAATAATTGAACCACGGAATGGCTAGACGAAATGACGTCAACGCCTTGGGGTGAGTTCGCTCTGATTAAAAGTGTGAGGGAGAGCGACTGCGTTTCATTGCATGTAAGAGTGAGAAAAAGAAACACTCCGATCGATCTGAGCGTAATCGCGAACTCAGCCTTGGAGAACCCAAGACGAGGTCTAGGCGTCATTTCGTCTCGCCATTCCGTCACAGTATATAATTTCAAAAAATTATCAATTAATAAATGACGATGAGCAAGTGATTGTACGAATTGCTCGCTACTGGATTACCTAGAAATTGTTTGCAATGTAAAGCCATTTGTTAATTTAATAAATATGACGCATTCAATCTCTGATCATCTACATTTTTAATACAATTACGTAAACCATTATGGTTTCATTAAGAATCCCATGCGCTTGAGAACCGCCAGAAATCCGGATGTGCTAATCAGGCGATCTAAACGAATCCAGGACTTTCTACTCGCAGCAGTCAGCAAATGATAATCCAAGTCGACGGGAATTTGCCGTTTTGAGTGATGTAATTTATTACTACACGGTGTTTTCAGCCTGCGCGTTAGGTAATTGATTAATTTCCTGTTAGCCGTATCGAGGAACGGCTCTTTTACCGACGATTGTGTAAAAGTTGTAAGGTAATCTTCGAATAATATTTAATTTCCTTGAGAATCTTGTTTGTGTTTACGGCGGAAACTGCTCTTTCTTTTCCAAAGTAGATTCAATAAATTCAAATTTAACAAAAACAACTTTGGATGACGTCGACGCACCGACTGCAACGAGTGCCCCGGTAACCGCCAGCTACACTAATCCCATTCCATGGAAAATCCTCATCTAGACTCTGCGTTTTCTTGTGTGTGTGACTCAGAGAAGAACGACGTGTCGCCAGTTTGCGGTCTGCGTGCCCAGTTTGTGCCGGATTTAATTTCATACGTGTTTGTTCGTGTAAGTTTAAGTTCCACTGTTGCGTAAACCGCCGTTGCCGCCTATCTCTCGAAGTGGTATTAAAACAAAAGCGATACTTTTTATTATGACTGTCGATATGACATTAGATAGCGCCCTATCGGGTTGTACTTAACGCGATACAGATTAATTATTATTTTTAAGAAGTAATCATTAAAATAAGTTTATCTGTTATGTTGTTTATCCAGCGTGGAAGATATTTATGGTGCTTTTGACTTTGTTTATTTTAGATAAAGATAAGGCCCCGGCCGATAAGGACCCCGACAAAAATGATAATCTCGTCGCCGCAATCGCGCCCAGCATCCAGGAAGAAAAACCCGCGCGCTCGCCGATAAACATCGCGAATTGTTTAACGAATCTCACACTCGTCCATATACGGATACAATGCGTAATCAAAAATCTGTTAATACCCTTTGGCCTCGCGCAGATAGACAATGAAGTGAAAGTTCAACGGTTCCGATATTTTACACGCCATGATTTGACGCGATACGCATCTGGCTCTGTATGTGTGTGTGTGTTTTTTCGCAACGGATCGACGAGAAACTGTTTATTCTGGGTCAATTTGTTTGTCGCGTTTTACGACCGATTAAATGCCGATTCGATTCGATTCGAATAAAAAACTACTCTTTTTGATCCCGATTATCATGTGTTGGCTAACGCTATTAGAGTCATGATCGTTCACAACATCGCCTACTGTCGCTGTACAGTACAACACCATCGCCGGCGAGTGTCCGGGTTAACGTCATCCTACCCCCTGCACACTTCGCCAAGTCAAGATCGAAGTTACTGCCAAAATATCGCTGATATTCTTGAGTACTCACTTATCAAACGACCACGTGCTTGGCAGGAAGTTTGCATCCCATCTTTTATGGTGTGCAATATCTTGTTTATTTAAAGCTCTCGACCGCATGCCTGTATAAAAAAATATCCCCTTCCCCATTTTAATTTTAAATGACGTTGACACGTGTACTACTTGCTACATGCCGACGCCTGTTTGTCTGGACGTAGAAGCCACCTACGTACTTGGAAACTCCCGAAGAATTGACTATTTCTGCTTTAAAACAAGAAAGACATTTTGCCATTAAATGACGGATCCGATCCAGAACTTAGAAAAATTAGAATGATCGAAATATGCCTAAGACATGCTCGAGAAAATTTGGAGCAAAGTTGACAGAAAGTAATTAATTAATTAAAAAATATAGAAGACGAAGAAAATTAAACCACAAGAGAAATAACGAGAAAATGAACTAACCAAGCGAAAGAATAACCGACTGATCTAGAAAAATATAAAAGAAGAAAACGAAAGCACAGGAGAAATAACCGGAAAAGGAAATGACGAAAAAATGAGAGACACTGTTACAGACACATTGTTAAAATGAACTGTGAAAAGGATGCTTAATAAGAAAAGGGGCAAGGAAACCTAAGAAAACCAAGGAAGACGATAAAATTAATAACCCAATAGGGGAAAAACGAGAAAAATGAAAGAGAATTTAAAGGCAACTGCAAAAAAGACGTTTAAGAAAAAAATATTTAAGAAATAATACAAGGACGGCCAAGAAAACTAAGGGCGACAATAAAATTAACAACCCAATGAGAAAAATTGAAGAGAATTGAAGACAACTTCGAGAAAGATGTTTAAGAAGTATAAAATGTAAGAAAAAAAGGAAAGTAAGGCCAAGGAAACCAAGGAAGACAATAAAATGTATAACCCAACAGCAAAAATGATAAGAAAATGAAAGATAATTACAGACAATTGTGAGAAAGGCGTCTAAGAAGAATAAAATGCAAGAAGAAAAGAGACGAGGAAACCAAGGAAGACAATAAAAGGCAAAAAATGAGAAAAATGAAAGAGAAAGAGAACTGCGGAAAGGTATTTAAGAAGAAGAGACCAAGAAACCAAGGAAAACAACAAAAGAGAATATTGATTGGCAAGAAAACGAGAAAAAAAATGAAGAAAGGAGTTAAGGAAGACAGAATAACATGAAGTCACAATCTGACGTCCTAAATAAATACCACCGAGAGAGGGTAAGAAAACAAGAGAGATGAAGGAATTATTTTCATTTAATAAATTTTTAGTGAAATAACCAAAAAATATGAACAACAAAATAAAAGAAATTAATTTTAGAGAATAACTAATAAATAG
The DNA here is from genome assembly GCA_033060865.1 of Dorcus hopei. NCBI lineage: Eukaryota > Metazoa > Arthropoda > Insecta > Coleoptera > Lucanidae > Dorcus > Dorcus hopei. The sequence continues at coordinate 25,890,077 of CM065426.1, forward strand.
AATAAAGACTGAAGCTTCAGTCGAAATGTGAGGTTACATATTAATATAAAAAAATCGAAATGTGTACATAATAGAAGGTATATACAACAGAGATAATTTTAAAGGCAAGCACCTAAATGGAACTCAACTTGAAACGAGTGGAACAGGACAATAGACAAGTAGAGACAAAATTAACAAAACGAGATGGGTGTATTGAAAACTTAAACGGAAGAGAGAAGATCAAGAAGGACCAGTTAAGGATTTCTAAAAACATATGAGTCAAAAAGCGAAAGCAGACCAGTATAGACACCAAAGACGAGAAGGCTAGAACAACGTTGAAAGGTTCTTAAATGGAACTCACTGCGAAAGCCACTGCCAAAGGATGTAATGAAAAAAAATCACCCAAGACAATGGATTTAAAAAAAGTCTTGTAACTTTTTACTAATTGTTACAATCAAAACCACTGAAAGAAGAAACCGTACTTTTCGTTTTTGTTGGAGAACGGCGAAAAGAAAACAGAAAGGTCGAGTGTGCATAAATATTTGGGGACGCCTGAGTTTTGCCAAATGCAGTCGACCATTTTCTTTCCTTTTTCTGGCCCTCTTCGTCTTCTACGTTCTTCCTGCCAGTAGTCAAGGTCGCCTGGAATTGCTTTTTGGCGCTCTTACTTCTTTAGCCATTTTTTAAATCTATGATACGCTTGAATCGTCAATAAATAGATTTATTTCCTCGTTCCAGTTTTCTACTTACGACATTTTGAGTTACAAAATGCAATTAAAAACGATGACAGTGTAAGGGACGGGGGGTTAAAAGATGAAAGAAATGGGTGAACTATCCAATACTCTCGAATTTATTGATTAATTTCAAAGCCTCGCTGGACACCGCGACCAAGTAGTTCTATAAGGAGAAGAAACGGCATTCTGTACATCAATTAAAACAATTGTTGTCAATAATCTAATAACATAACTGTTTGTCAAATTAATTAATTTTTGCTCACCATACCATGATACTGGATGCAGAGAGAGAAACGGAACGTGGAACTGGTCACGATCATCAGGCCGTACGTCTTCTGACTATGTGATCCTCTTATTTGACTGAGACACTTTGATCAATTACGATTAAAATCTGCAGGATGAATCACGTTGCAACTCAAAGCAAAACGGATACCAGGTGTTTTCACGGTCACCTCGGCACGTCTCTGATCGAGCGCTTTTCGACATGTATTGTTTATATGTAATTGTGTAAGAAATCCATCGTTAAGCTCAATACGTAAATTAAATTCAATACAACGTCGCCTATGCGATCGCGGAAAATATGTTCACCTGAATTATATTGCAACTCAGAGCAAAAAGAATACCAGGTGTTTTCGTGGTCATCTCGGCGCGTCTCTGATCGAGCGCTTTTCGTCATGTAATTGTGTAAGAATCCAGCATCTCATAAATCATTGAGCTCAATATGTAAATTAAATTCGATGCGGCGTCGCCTACGCGACCGCGGAAAATATGTTCACCTAAAAATTATGTAAAGAAACGCTTCGCCAATATGAGTCAGGACTGACTTTTGAAATGAGGCTGGGTCCGTTTATTCAACTCCGTTCACTCTATTTATTCTTTTCGCACTTTTGTCTCAACTCTTACTTGTATTAAAACTTATTCGCTCTCACTCTTTAGAGTGCGAAAAGAGTAAATAGAGTGAACGGAGTTGAATAAGCGAACACAGCTCAAGCAGTCGTCGAGGTGACTCATCAAAAAAGCCGAGTATTATACAAACGGTCTCGGAGGAGAATCACGATGAATCATAGGGCAACTGGAGCACATGGAAAGTGTTACGTAATCGGAATTTCCGTTATAAAATCATATAAAAAGAGATTGCTTTCCACGACAGATCTCAGACAGCTGTAATCCATTGTCCAAATTATGACGATTCAAATCAGATAGATCAACGAAACGGATTTGAAAAGTAACCCAGCCAAATTTAAAAGTGAAAGGAAATGTTTTACAATTTACATGTGTGAATTTAGACGTGAATGCACCTCGTGATGAAAAGAAAACATCGCAACATTGCCTAATGCGGAGTAACCTTAAAATATAAATCGACGTGACATTCATCGTCAAAATTTAGTTGCATACATGAATACCACGAACTCACTTAAGTTTCACGGCATACTCCGATGGTAAATAGGTAATGAATGGACTGGTCGTGCGCAACTCGCGAAGTCGTAATCAGAATGTGACCAAATTCCGAAAATCCGTCCGTCTCTCTGTATCTAGTACCGTGGTTTTGGGTGAGAAAACATTAACTCTTGAATTTTTGTCACTGTAGTTGTACTGGTGTTTGCAAAATGAAGGCGTTTGGCACACGTCTTTCTTCTTTCGACGTAAACGACGTGGACGTTTCCAAGCACATCCCAAGAGACGGTGGCCAAATCCACCGCTTCATCTTTGTTCTTGTGTAATGGTTTGTCTCAGGAAGTCATCAGCGTGCCAAACCCCCGTCAGACACGTCAACGCGTTGCTGTTTTTGGACCTTGGTCACAGGTCCAGATGATTGCGCATTAGGGTGGGTCGAAAAACCAAACTTTGAGATATTCTTACCTAATAGCAAAATTATGTTGTCTTTTAGTGATATTATGACACCTACGAAATATTTTTTAATTTAATTAATATTTAGAGGGTGCGCCTTACGTTTGAATTTTTGAAATTATACAGGAAAGGCCATATAGTATGCCATGAAGAGTTCGTATTTGGAATAATAATAATAACAGAGTTATGATCAAAACTGTACACTAAAAGGGCAAGAGAAGGTGGATAAAATTAAAACTCGAATCTCGCAGCAATGCTTAAATTCGATAGCAAGAAAGATTTCAATATTGAATGATTTTCATTAACTTTTCGTTGTATTATTTTTTTAATTATTAATAAATGATTATTTTATTCTAAAAACCCTATTTTCCTTGAGACATTTATGTTACATGACTACCAGAATATATTCAAGTTATTCGTATTTCCAAGGCAAAGCGCAACCTGAAGATGAGGTGCTATTTACTTTAAATTCTAGCATTACACTGTTTTCATGTAAAGGCAACATAATTTTGCTATTAAAAATCAAAAGTGCAATTTTTATTTTTTTCCATACAAAAATGACCCACCCTATTGCGCATGCAATCCATAGCCTCAAGAATTTCGTCCGGCCTTCAACCGACGGCCTCCAATATCGTTTGGTGTTTGTTTTTTCGATGGTTTTTGTAGCGGTGACCTCGTTTCAAATCAGCCACCCACCCTTTTGGTTGTGGAATAGAAAGGAGAAAACTCACCCGAATGTTTACCCAACTTCTTTTATTTTGTTATATTTATTTCTCTTTTATGATGGCACAAATTCGATTGCTTCGATACCTTTTGTGAACCCCAATGGTTTCGAAGTGGCCAAAGAAGGACCATTCAGTTTTTTTTGCCCCCCTCCCCCTCAAAACAACAGAGGTTTCTACCTGAATAGAGACTTCAAGCAGAACAACAAATGAACACAACCGGAAACTAAGGCTGTCGAAAAGTCAGTTCGGGGGTGCTTTGACTAGCTTGTTTAGGCGTTGGTAGAGTCAAAATAAATTAGGATGGATTTTATTTCGTCATACAATACAATCGAGATGGCAGACTTTAAACGTTCAAATTCGTCTCCTCTTCTTCCTGCACCAACTTCTGCAGCACCTTGCTCCCGTTGAGGCAACGGTGATTGCAGACGTCGTGTTGCCTCCTGCATCGGATCTCCGTCCTGGGATTGAAGAACTTCCTCAGGATCTTATCGGACTCGCCCGGGGGACCGTACAGCGCGTCCTTCTGGAAGAGCCCCACGATGTTCCTCGCCCTTATGAACTTGAACATCTCGTACGCGCCGGTGACAACGAAGGGGCTTACGAGGAGCGCGAAGCTCCAGTAAATAGACGGCTCCGTGTTGCTTATATTCGCCGCGAACGACAGGGTGGTGAAGACTGGCGTGAAGTACCAGCAGAGTCTCCAGAATTTGTTCGGCTGCGCCCCCATCAAGAAATGCACGTCGTCGCACAGGTTCTGCACGCCGTATATCCAGAAGACCACCAGAGTTGAGACCATGGCGTTGAAACTGATCGCGTTTAATAAGCCCACCCCAATGTGTTTGGACACGGTCTGAACCAGCTGCGATGTGGAAAGGAGGACGGTGGAAAATAAGAAGCAAAATAGGCACGTTATGCTGTAGACGTACTTGCGATAGCGCGAGAGAGACGGGAACAGGTCGGCCAAGCATTTCTCGATGGTAATCAGGTGACATATTTGGTTGTTAACGAGGAGCATCAAACCACCAAAAAAGTAGATTGCCGTGAAAAAGTGGGAGAAGCCCATGCAACCTATCGCCTGGGGGATGTTGCAGTAAATCTGATAGTTTTTCCCATATCGAAACGGAGCCTGGTAATTCAAGTCTACTTTAGCAGTGGCTCTAATAATTCCAACACTCAAGTGCGTTAGTGTTGAAAGCAGTAGCGCCAACGTGAACCCTAGCAACACCCCCACCACCGACAAAGTCCCCGATTGGCTCGTGGCGCTCAGGAACGACCCGTTCAGTATATGGAACCCCCTACCCAAACTTAGTAAAGCCATGGTCGCCAGCATCGCGTGCCTCCACGATTCATAATTCAGGAATACCTCGGGATTCACCTGAAACAATTTCCCGACGAAATGCGAGACGCCGTTCTCGATGATCAAAGCGAGGAGCGTCACGCCCAACAACACCAGTGACAAAGTCAGCAGGATCTTCAAGAGTCTTCTTCGTTTTGCGACCGCGTATATGATCAGGCAGACGACGACGATCCACCCGATCGCCAGGGGCAACATACCCCGGTGCAGGAAAAAGATGTCCTGCTTGTACTCCGAGAACTTCGTGTCGTAATACACGTACGAGGATAATACGTCGTCTTCCTTCAGGCAGTTAACTCGGCACCCCTCGTTCCTCTCGTCGTTCGTCCAGCACTTGGGGCGATGGTCGGGGCAGACCAACCAAGGCATCTTGTTGCGGAAGGTAATGAACTGGTAGACCACGTAATTCACAAAGTTCAAGCTGAATAAAACACAGGTGATCATCAGGTTGGCTAGGTAGAGGTAGCAGAGGCCGTGGCCGATGGGGCAGATGTACTTCATGGAGACGATGCCGATCTGGGTGTATTGGCCGATGAAGACCTGCATGTAATAGATGGGGAGTCCCACGATGACGTAGCCGATGAGGTATTGGATGAAATGGCAGGCGTTTTTGGTCTCCCCTTCGAATGTGAACTGCGTTATGCTGTAATCCGTTAGCGTGCACGATAGGGAAAATACCAGGAATTGGTAACCCGATGACCATCTGTCACGTACTTCCGACGGTCGCCTAGATGACAGCGATGGCGTGTTGTTGCTTTCGTCCAAAGATTTGTCGGGCATTTCGTTTTTGCACACTCTAGTTTGACAGTTGAAAGTATTTACTTTTAATAATTGGACGTTACCTAGCAACACGGTCAACTAACGCTCGGAGTGTTCCTTTATTTCACTCTTACGTGCACTGAAACGGATTCGCTCTCTCTCACACTTCTGCTCAGAGCGTGCCCCGAGCGTAATGTCGAACGCACCCTAGCAGTGCACGAGTGTAGTTTCGGAAATATTAACGTCGAATTTTTTTTCTGCAAAATCAAGTTTTAATTACGTTTTGTACCGATCAATAGATATAATACGTTGTAGATAAATGGAAAGTGACTGGACCCGTGGAATTGTAAGTCCGGGATATTCGTGCGGGGGGGGAGCAATGTAAACATCACAAAAGATCCCGATGATTGACAACTCCATGAAATTTACCATTTCCCGACGCCCTCAAACGTGAAACGCTTTCACGTTGCGTTGAAGCAATCGCATGCGTCGCGTCGCCGCCGCCGCCGATGCAAGTCTATTTCTATTATTTTAACGATAGGCACGATGCGATAGCGCAGCAACGTTCATTTATCAGCCCCGGTGACATATGCACCGCATTCTGCATTTTACATGTATTATAGTAATTGTTTGCGTAACGTGTTCGGTTTTGTTATCGCAACGGAAAGTAGATACCGACGATAACGTGAAATACACGCGTATTGTTTACTTGAACGTTATTAAAATGGCGTCCGCTTCTTTCCGATCCGAAACGTCGGTCGCTCGGGGATTTTTTCGCGCGTCCTGAACGGACCGATCGAAATCCCGAAGAGCCCCGATAAGAGCGGACAAAGAATCCACTGTTGGCAGACGGGAAAAATATCTAAGTATAACTCCAAGAACTTTGATTTCTCCGATAACGGCATAACTTTGGTCGCGTTCGGTGATTAGCACCGAGAATTCATACAAAATATTGACTTATCAGATCCGTAGCTCGCTTGTGTTTATCCAGCGCCGACTATTTTTATAATAAACACGGACTTATTTTTGTTTTCGTGCAACGCATTAATTAAATTCTGCGCAGTTCTGGAAGGCGCGAGCGATGGCCCCGCGATACCGTCGTTTATCTATCAACCCGATGCGATGGTATCCGCACCGGAATTCGTTCGTTATCACCGGTGATAATTTATCTGCGGCTTTCAGACGTTGCAAACGGGACTGGACACCTTCGGGCGATATTTGGTATCGCCGCGCCGCGCCGCCGTGTTGGCAAAAAGGTTAAAGGCCAGCGAATTGTAATTTCTGTGCAATTTCGCATATTACTCGCGATAACCTTTCGCATTCCGTAAAATATCTGAATCATATAAAACGATTCTACATATCGCTAGGTATTATTAACGATTACCAGTGGCATAGCAAGAAATGAACGGGTTCTTGTGCAAGCAGAGTTAGAGAGTCCATCGGAATAAGTTGTTTCGATGTTTAAGATCGAAATCTTAAAAAAAATCCACGAATGAAAAAATACGACAGGTATTCCCCGACGAACCGTTTGAAAGGCAAGAAACTGACAAGAAAGCAAAAAGACGGCCAATGCAATACGAGGAAACGGTTCTGCAAAAAAGAAACAAACGACGTGTGTCGCTCCTGACAATGGGTTGCACGGGAGGCTTTTGATGTGCTTCCGACAGTAAGGTGCACGGAAGGCTTACGTGTGTTGCTTCTGACAATTGATTGCACGGGAGGCTTTGGTGATAGTTCCCGACAGTAGGCTGAAGCTAAAGCGGTCGACGCTCTTTGCTTTTATGGGCTTTTGTCGTAGCGGGGATGGAGTAACTCTGTTTCATTGGCTGAAGGATGTCATCGATTATCAGAAGAACAAAAGACTGACAAGGTAGCAAAGGAAAAAACTAGAAAAAACAATTCTAAAAAGAAACGAACGACGTGGAATATGACGAATAAGGTAAACCGAAAACAGAAGAAGACCGACAATTAAAAAAAAACAACAAAATACGCTGAAAAAAAAGAAATAAAATACGATAGATTCTTCGGCGGACTATTTAAAGAGTAAAGCAAAAGTTTGATAGTACGTAGACAGTGCACGAACCGAAGACAGAATACCGTGTTTCAGTTTACAGTGATTAATATACTGCCGAATGTGTGCTGAATTTTTAGCCTGTGGACGAAACACAGATTGAATTGGCGACTGACTCAACAAAAAACACAATTTTATTCTTAAAACCTCATAAATTGAAGCGTTAATGTATCTCGCAGAAATCGTTCACGGACCGAGGACAGAACACTGTTCTAATTATGTTTCGGTAGAAACCGTTGACGGACCGAGGACAGAACACTGTTTTCATATTGTGTTAGTTTCTTTACTTACTGATCGATCGTCTTTTGTTTCACGTTCTTGCGTCTGAGTTCAATTCTCTTCGTTTTTGGTATATTGTTTCAAAGTTTGTTTTTTTTGATTCGTACGTATCTTTTTCTTAAAGATTTACATTTTCAAGTTTCAGTCTCTCAAAATTAGCTTCGATAATTGTTTGACATTTATTTCATAACTGCACTCGCGATTTAGTTTCTTATTTTTAATCGTTGGTATCCTTGGGGGAACTTGCGAAAATTAGGTTGGCACACCTGACAATTGAACTTGCGCGACAGACGTTTTTGTATTGTGCGTGTGAAGATGGAACGTGCATGTGGCACAATAAAGGTTCTCGCGTTTTTTATTCAACCAGCGAAATAATACAAAAATACGTGTCCAACGCCTGACAAACGAGTAAAAATAAGTGAAAACATAGCAGTAATAAAAAAGTCTGTTAAAATTAGGCTGGATCTTAAGGTCGTGCGCAAATCACAGGCTGAATTTGTCACGGACCGAAAACAAAACATAATTTTGACGTGGAAACCTCATAAATTACAATTTCCGTTAAGGTAACCGTCCACGGACCGAGGACAGAACACTGTTTTCATTTTGTTTGAGTTTCCCTACTTACTGATCGATCGTCTTTTCTTTCACGTTTCGTCTCTGCTCGTTTCTCGATCTTTCTGTGTATACTTCCTAATAATGCGTCGTCCAAGTTTACTTTCGTTAATTCTACTTCGTCATTTTTGTTGGATTTTCTATGTTCCAAATTTTTTGCCATTTCAATCAATCGATGGCCTTCTGGAATAACGGCACAACTCAAAAACTGCTCTTTTTGGGATATTGCGCGTATTATACTCCTTTTGCAAGTATGTTTTATGTGACAAAACGTCACATCGTTATTTACATACTGAACCGCTACACAGCACACAAGTAACATGTGTTTTTTTAAAAATGCCATAAAGGTTGGCCATGAAAATTAAAACTCATGTCGTAGCTTGGCATCTAACACATGCCAAATCTGAAAATTTAAAGTAAATGAATGGAGCTAAGGGCCGTTTTCATAATAGTGCTAAAGCAAACTTTAATTTAAAGTCACTTTAAGCATAGGAAAACTAATGTGTTTTTATAGGTTAAAGTCACTTTAAATTTAAAGTTCTATTATGAAAACGGCCCTAAGACATGAATTTTCTTTTCCACAGCCACCTCTTATGGCATTTAAAAAAAAACACATAGTAGAAAAGTGTCAGCTTATTTCAGCGTAAAATTTTTTTAAATTGCTTCCCTGAAAATTTAAGTTTTTGAGTTGTGCCATTATTCCAGAGGGCCATCGCAATTGTCTCTGATTTTTTCCCCCATCGATTGGCAATCTTGCTTCTTCATACATCTCTTCTTCTTGATCACCGAGTCACCCTTTTAAGTTTCAATCTCAAGAAATGAGTTCCTGTGCTTTTAGGTCATACCTATGCCAATCATAGGCTAAATTTGTCACGGACCGAAAACAAAACATAATTTTGACGTTGAAACCCCATTAATTACCGTTTTAACTCTCAGAGACCGTGCACGGACTGAAGACAGAACATTGTCCTTCAAAACTAGTGACCAGTAATAAGTCTTCAAGACCGCCTGCGAATCACGAACGGAATCGTCACGGACTGGACACAAAACACAATTTTAACCTTAAACTGTTGTGTTTTTTTTTTTTTAATACATCAACAGACGTCGAATCAACACGTTTGCGTTCTTACAATTTTGGATAGACACTTTTAACACATTGCTGGCACGAAACTATAAAAAAAAGTGGTCAATGAAATAATGAAGAATCTAAAGAAAGGAACGACCAAAGTGGAATATGAAGAATAAGATGAACTGATAACAGAAAATCACGTATTTCGTTGTTGTTCGTTTCTTTCTCGTTTTTCATCTCCGCTTCATTTATAGTTTTTTTTTGTTTTTTGTTAATCGACAGCGATTTTTAAACGATCTCCGCCAAAACAGAATCGTCGTTCTTCTTTTGTGTTCGGTTCGTGTAATTTTATATTTATGTAGGTACTTGAACTCGACTTGCAACAAAATAGAAACGTCCGCAAGTGTTGCGCACTAATAGTGTTCGGAAGGATACAACGAAATTTACTTAGAGACAGGAAGAAACACGTGGCAGAAGTGAAGGCGGGGGGTTTAATTTTATCATGTCCGCGTCCGGCTGGTGAAGTTCGAGTGTTAAACGATGTTTCCGTATAGAATTATTCAGCTGGTAAAAGCAAGATCCGCGCTGGAAACACTTACATACATACATAGACAACCGACCGTAAACTTGGTTCGCAACATACAATTTTTTTTAAAGACACGTCAATTTTGGATATTAGGACAGCATACTACATAATACAAAATATAGATTACTAACAAATTCAACAAAATCTAACTCTTGGTCTCGTGCAGATAAAAAATTCGAGTTTATATTAAACGGTGATGTTCGAACTTCGGGTCGCTCTAGCTTAATTGGAAGAGCAACTGGCATGTAAGCAGAAGACTCGAGTTCGAATCTCGATAGCGACGGAAATATTTTTCCGCCAATATTCGCTAGTGTTGTTTATTTTAATTTATTTCATATTAATTTAATTAATATGATGGTAACACCTTTATAAAGGAATTGTACTGAAATCAACTTGTCAAAGAGCGCAAAAGAACTAAAAGCGAATTGCAAAACCTTTTATGTAATTGAGACTCACTCTGGGTTTACTAAATACGTACGCAGTGTTCGTGTAACCAGAAATTATAAACAGTGTCGGGGCTAACAACTAACAACACAAATGAAGAAGTATCAAGCGTTCCGTTATTTTCTCTAAATAAACGCTAACTTAATGAATTTCGTTTCGTTGTCAAAACAAGGCTTTCACTTCGGGGGGGTAACGCAGGCTCGAAAAGTGCCCACGTAATTAGCAGCAATCATCACCACATTACAATTGTTAATTTTCGAATGCCGTGTTAACCGCGTCGGGTATCATTATCTATATCCGGAAATCATTATTATACAAAACTGCGGCGTAACCTTGCCAAACACCTATCGAAACCGGCGATCGCGTTATTAATTCTGCAACTTTAAATTTACGGTTGTAAATAGCTGCGGTTCGCACTTTTTCAGAACCGTTAGAGCAGTGGTTCCGAAAGAAAATATCCTAAGTATAGGATTCGATAATCAATAAATGATTTGTAATGATCAGACAGCGGATTCCTAAATGTAATTTTGTCTGAACATCCGCACTCTGAAGCTAATCATTCGACTGCCAGCTTGTGAAATCTAATTAAATGTGTTTCGCTGAAGTTGTCAACGCACAACGAAACGTCGACTTTCCTTTATCCGACTGATAGTAAAATATTTATTCCCATGCGTCATGAACGTCATGAACATCAAATGTTACCAATTATCAACACAACTAATCTACAGGGTGGATCAATTTCGATGTCTCTTATGGGCATCTCTGTAACTATAAGAGATAGAAAAAAACTAGTGGCGACGTCTCGGTCTCTTTTTTAGAGACAAAGTCAATAGAGTAAACAAAAATCTTCGTCAAAAATGCTTTTTCTTTCTAACTTTAGCCGTTATCTGATGGGCTCCTAATTTCTAGAACCGCACGACAACCAGGAGTGCTTTTGCACCAAAGTCGTCAACAACAAATTCGACTTAATAACATCAATTTATTAATAATAATCGCAGAAACGATCAAAAACAACGGCGGACACTTATCTCCGCCGGGGCGAAGATAAAGGGCGACAAGAAGTAAACAACAACGTCTGTCAACGACGGCGGCGACGAAACGATACCGTTCTGTAAGCAACATGAAAATATTTTATCCCTAACGACAACATCGGCGACGGTTTTGTTAACGGGACCCATTTAAATAATACTTCGTTAAAAATAACAGTCATGGATGATAATGATTGTTACGGCAGGAATTTAATTACCGACCGCACTGTATAAAATATTAAAACTTAACTTGAGTTATAACTACACGATAAAATAACTTCAAACAAACCTATTTCGATGGTAAGAAATAAGAGAACCGCGCTCTGCGTTCTTTTGCTTTGACGTTTCGTTCTTCAGCGGTGCCGCCGTTTGGTAAAGACGGATGGTCTCGTTTTATTAAAAAAATTAAATCAAATATAAATTTTGGAATGAATTCTAAAAAATAAAAAAATATGGTGTTCGTAAATGTACAGCGCCTTCCAAATGTATTAAAGCACCAGAATAAAGCCGCGGTTTTAAGGAGTGTTCGTTTATTAAGGATTAGGTTTAATCCTAAGTTAGAATGTGATACTTGTTATGACGTAGGGGAAAGTGGTGTATACCGGGACATGGTATATACTGGGACACGATTGTTTTGAGCCTCCTATTAAACAGTAGCTTAAGCTCTTTGTGATAAAAATATTCATTCAGGGGAATTATCGTCATGGCTATACAGTTTCCTTAATTACCGACCTTGCGTTTTAGGTGAAAATTGTGTGAAGTTGCTTAAAATATACATACCTGAAATTTTGTGTGCAGGGGTACATCATTTCTTCTAAAAGGTACGTCCAACATACTAATCTCTTCAAAGCTTCGACTGTCTTAAATGTTCTGTTTAAATACAAAATGACCTCATGGTGTTTACTGGGACCTTAATAGGCGGTATATAGTGGAACACAGTGGACATGTCCCACTATACACCACCTAACGTAAACTATGAGGATTTGGTGATTTATTCTACATAGTGTTGTCGTTGTTTATTTTATCAAGTTTAGAATTTAGAAAAGTTTATGCATTTTCAATATATCCTATAGTTTGGTAATATGATACGGGTATATGCGTCAAGCAGAGAGATGCAAGGAAAGAAGAAACGAAAGCACTTCAGTCGGGGCGCAGTTCTTGAGGGCGAACGTCTTAGTAAAGTTACGCTAATTACGTAAACGGGCCCGCGAGTATTGTAATAAATTGCAAGGACATGTGATGAAGTGATGTGCAAGCGTAAAAGGTTTGCTGTTGATAGATGATGCTCTGAGGTAGAGTAAGGTGCCAATCACGTTGTGTCCGCTGATGGCTCGGACAGAGAGTAAGAGATTGGGCATTCTTTCATAAGGGTGATCGCTCTGTATACGGTATCTGACCCTATCTGCTACTGCAGATGCGTGAGTAGTAGATGCCGGAAAAACAACTAGTTGTGTGCCTGACCAGGTGATTGCCTTGTGCTTTCAAAACGGTCATGACTTGGTGTTGACTGCGCTCGGGCCGGTGTAACACTGTAGGAGGCAGTAGCACCAATGATTCTGAGAATGTACGCTCAGAAGGCAAGGTATGCTAATATCCACCTGGGGCTTGTCTTTATGCATGCGAAGTACGAAGATGGACATTCGAGGATACCTTTTCCGTGAATTCGCATCCCAGAAGGGAACTACCGCGTCTAGAGTCTCCGCGGGATGGTGCGGGGCCGAGAGAGGGCCCCGTTAAGTAAACAAGTCCTATAGTCTTGAGTAGATGCTCGTAAATGGTTACTTGTAATTTTGCATGACGTCCTTATCGAATCGGAAAGTGAAGCCCAGATGTTAAGACGTTTACCCTCAGCTCCGCAGTGGTCGAGAAAGAGAGAAAGAAAGCAGAGAAAGAGAGATCTAACCAAAGGGTGAGTAAATGTTTATTGTAACTCGGTCCTCTGACATTGTTATTAGTCTAAAATGTTTAACAAAAAAAAAATTATCCTACAATAGATACATTTTTAACAGTTGCAGGAAAGACCAGGCAAAAAAGATAGAAAAGAGTAGAAGATTTCATGATGATTATGGAAGAAGAATGAAAGCAGCCGTTAAAAAAGTTGAATCAGGAGAACTATCGCTAAGATCTGCAGCAAACTTATGTACATATATGAAATAAGCAAATCTGCTCTACAGAGAATGGTGGCAAAGTACAAAAACACTACCGAAGCTGAGAAACAAGGATATGATTTTATTCAAATATTTGACCAACAAGAGGAACTCACTAGTCAAGCTACCCGTAAATTTGCCTATAAGTTTGCAGTAGCTAACAAAAACATTATTTTCGCATCTTAGCATAACAATGAAGAAGCTAGTTTAGAATGGATTCGGTTATTCCTTAAGCGACAACCTACTTTAAGTTTAAGGGCACCTGAAGCTACGAGTCTTAGCCGTGCTACGAGCTTTAATAAATATAATGTGACAAAGTTTTTTAACAACCTGCGAGAAGTGTTAGTCGAACATAACTTTGGTACTAGTGAAATATACAACTGTATATTATAGGCCCCCGAAAATAATGGCTAGTAGTAGACAATAGCAAAAGTAACCAGTGGTGAAAGAGGAACTCTGGTCACTATGTGTGTAGCCATACCACCTGTCTTTGTATTTCCAAAACAGATATTCAAACCTCACTTAATGGTGCACCACCTGGTTCCAAAGGAGAAGCACATAAAAGCGGATGGATGACTTAAAACGTTTGGTTGCAGTGTCTCACATTAGACAACCATGAAAGTCTACCATGTTTTGAAATTTTGTAAACAAAACGGTGTAGTTCTTTTAACTCTGCCACCCCATTGTAGCCATAAGTTACAGCCGCTTGACGTAACATGCTTTGGGCCGTTCAAAGCACATTACAATAGGGCAACTGATGGATGATTGGATGTTGAATCATCCAGGAACGCCTGTAAACGTTTATAATATTTGCGAAATAGTTGGAAAAGCTTTTCCGCAAGCGTTCGTTCCATCAAATATTACTAAAGGACTTGACCGTACAGGAATAGCTCCTTTTCATTCAATCAGATTTTATATATCCTTGTGTCACAGACCAATAAGAGATGAACAAAATGAACCGCAACCTTCTACAAGCCGAACTGAAGGAAATAACAGAATTACAGCTTCCGTAGAGAGTGAAGAAGTGCATGTAAATGGAAGTGTACATATATTATTTACCGTCAGAAGAAAGTGGCAATGTTATAATACCGAAAGTAAAGCAGATTGAAAAGAAACTCGTTACTCCAGAAGAAGTGAGACCGCACGTAAAAGCCCCTGAAAGAAAAGCAACACGTAGAGAAAGAAAAAAGGCAGAATCAAAGATTTTGACCGACACACGAAATATTGAAGAGAAAGCAAAGAACGCGGAAGAAAAAGATAGACAACAAAAAATAAAACTAGAAAGAAAACGCAAAGCCACAAGCATAAAAAGAAAAGTTGTAGAATCATCAAGCGATAGCGATTTTGAAGATAATGTTATGTGCGATGACTCCACAGACATATCATGTTCTGAAGAAGAAATCTTGAGTCACAGTCAATTCGAATTAAATGATCTTATTCTAGTGCACAAAAGATATGTTAAACATTACGTTGGAAAAATTTTGAAAATAGTAGATGATGAATATTTTGTTAATTTTCTTAAGAAGATATCGCAGTCTAGATTTATATTTCCCGAAAAAGAAGACGGAGACTGTGTAGGAGAGCAATTACCATGGGAGGTACATACAAAAAGGGCCTTAAAGCAGTTTAAGTTTGAATTTGATTTTAGCAATTATAACATTTAACTGTGTAATGCGTTTTCTATTTAGTTTCAATTGTGACGATTCCGGCGCCAGCCCGTCTCATGCGTCATCGCCGACGCGCCTTAGACCAGAAACTTCGGGCATTTCAAGATCACGCCAGCGGTGGAATCAACCCTAGACATTCTGTCGCGTACTGGAATGTTCGCGAGCTTTAAAAGCACGCGACCGGGAATGGGGAAAGGAATTCGGCGTTGGACAGTTCGGCATTAAAGTTCGCGTTAGACTTTCGCTCGGCTGTTAAAATAAATTAGGCATAAGTTTGTAAATAAATGTTAGTGTTATAGTGTAAGTTTATAAATAAATCAGTTTGCTTTTAAATAAATTAGTTTATTAACTACATCGTGTTTTGTTCTTAAAATAAAAATTAATCGAACCCTTCAAATCGTTACACTATTATATCTGCAAAGTGCATTTTAAGTTTAATCCTTCTGTTCCTACTGTATTACCTTGTTAGTTCGTTATTTCACGATATTATCAATAACATTTCGTATTACATATTTCTTTTTTGTAAATTCCCTATGTCCCACTATATACCTGGAGGTGGTATATTGTGAAACAGGTGGTGTATTGTGGGACATGTGGTTTCATTCTTACATGTTTCTTTTTTATTAACTTTAATCCTCGCTTAAACTTAAACCCTTTATGCAAGGTAGCCTAAGTATCAGTCAGAATATGATTGATGTTATATACAACGTGCATAAATGTCACAAACCAAACACGACGTGGCGCTAGTCATCGGGCGCTTTCCTAACCTAAAATTTTGACAGCTCTTGTCACTTCTGTCACATGTGAATCTGTGCGAGAAAATTTTGTAACTCTGCGGTTTGACTTCTAGTTACACCACTGGGTTCACTTGCGCCCCCCGTTTTATTGCAGAATCGGACGAATACATTTGGAAAAGAGTGTACATTAAGGATTAAAATAATTTTTTTACTGTATCTCGCAGCTGCGGTTACCAGTGGTAACAGTAAGAAGTGACGAACGTAGAAAATCAAATACGATCAGAATCACGTTCCTGAGTAACCGCGAGACAGTAGAGAATTACATATGACAAAAGCAGGCGCCTAGCAGCAGGAAATAACGCGCTGCCATATATGGCCGACATATTTAATCGTGATTTTAGCTCATACATGCAACAACTTAAACAACCAACCAGTTGCATGCATGTACAGTGGCGGACAGTGAAAAGAGAATTCGCTCACCGCCGATGCATAACAAACACAATTGGCACAGTTTTGTTGCACGGTTTTAACTGTGCACGACTGTACAACACTACCATCGAAGGGTTTCAACTAAATCATAAATTTAAATGACAAGCAGCTAAAATTATGTCCAAAGCAAAAATCAAAAAAAATCACGTGACTTCTTGAATTAATGACAACAACAACGAGCAAAAAGTTAAGACGACTCTTGCATTGGCTTTGCTGAAGTGAATGTTTTAGTGAGAGGGCACGCCATCGATAAAGATAGTATATTTTTAATTAATGAGCGATAAAGTAGATACTTCATTACGTGCATTAGTGTACCCAGTTTAAAAACAAAATTTAATTTACTTTTTAAATCAGTGAAAACAATAGGTTTCTTGTTTAATTAACGGCCATTATTAAATGGAATCTCTTTCCTAAAAGCCTACTATTTATTGTAAAGCACAGTAATTATGACGTTTATCGTTATGTTGATGATGAAGAAGAGGGAGAAGTGGAGATCATTTTTACACGAGTTATTAACTCGTCCATCCTTCGATCTACTACCATTCCGCCGCCCGCGCCCGCCCGCTCCTTCCGTCTTTATCACAAAACAAGAAATCTTATTATTTTGTAATGGAAGATTTAAATCTTAATTATCGGCGGTTCGAGGCCAAGAAAATATAAATAATTATCAACGTAATCATTCATACGATATGACAGTCGGTGATCGGGCAGCGGCGGTCCGGTCGTTGAACCGCCATTAATTAATAGTTTATAACTTCCAGATTGTCGTCCAGATCGATGGAGATAAGGACGTCCATCAAAAAACGTTTCGGTAGTTAAAAATAACTGGTAATTGATTTCGTTAATTAATGGCTTTGTTTGTGCTGCTACACATATTAAGTAAGTACATACTGTATGTGTACGTTCAAGTGAACAAAGGAGGATTTGAATCCTTTGCTATTATTATTATTAATTCGAAATTATCGATTCTGACAGGCGTCATGTGCATGATGTCACAAGGGGCATAGACCCGAAAGGAGGCAGCAGCATTAAGTCATATTATAAATACAATCGCCGTGCTACCGTATGTAATCGCGGGCATTCATCTGTAATATCCACGAAGCAATGTGACAGGAAAACGTAATTCAAAATATTGATACGGCTGGACGTCGGCTCGCGTTCATTGAGAGCGTGGCCCCCGGCGTAAAAATGCGACGTGACGCGCCGTAAAAATAGCAGAGACGAAAGCCTTCTTCATTCATGCACACACAAGCACACACACACACACAGGCATTTAAATAGGACTTGTAAAAGTTATTGAATCGCTCCTGTGGTCGGGCGGTGGAGAGAGGATGCCGGTTGTTAGTGTGACAGGCAACAAGTTGTCCTGGCGGCAGCGCGACACGATGCAGGTATCCAAGTGTGCGTGTTTACAGATTCTTTTGTCCGCTTCCACGGTTCACTCGCTCTCTCTCTCTCTCTCCTTCGAACCCTCCACTAATTTAACACTAATTTGAAATTTTATTGACGTACTGGCTAGATCCTTTTCTTTCGGTTAAAATATTTGCGCTAAATCTATTTTGTTCTATTTCTATTGAGTGACAATCGGTTATCACTTTTATTACCTTTGTGCCTTTGCTTCAAATTAAAAAGAGTTGATTAAAAGCTTTGTCGTATTTCCATGGAAACAAATAATAATCGTTTATCGTCAGTCGATTTTGAGTTTTGTTCCTTTACATTACAAATTAAAATTCAAAAAAAAATATATCAGTTTTTGTTGAGATAAATGCTAGTCGCTTATCGTAAGTCAGTTTTGGAATTCTGTTTTGCTTCAAGTAAAACAAAAAAAGTCCCACTGCCCTATTTACTTGCCTACGTACTTGTCTACGGTTGAACGACCCTTTCGGACCTCGCGTTTGAATATGGCTCGTGATCGTCGCTACAAATCTGGACTTACGTTGTTGTAACTCAGTTCTTTTGGTGCGTCGGCGAATAACTTGAGAGATCAAAGGAACTAATTACGTTTATTTGTTTTGTTTATTGCAAAAAAAAGGTAAAAACTCCTTGTACCAGCCACTGAGGGATCTGATATAATGAGCGAAATTAAACAACACGTAATAACCGACTTTGTTTTGAAAACAAATTCCGCGACCGTTTCATATCTAATAGCTCGTTTTTGTATTTAGAAAATTTGCTCCATTGTAGTAAAACCCCAAAAAACAGTGCAGTACCTCAGTCTAGATTCCAATAGCGCAAAATACACTGCTCTAGCGGCTTCAGGACCTTTTTTTTAAGCCGAATAGTACGCACGGCGAAACAAGCAGTCGAAAGAGACGTTGTAATGTCTTGAATTTGTTTTGTCCATGTCAAATTTTCGTCCATATTGCTGTGATATTTGATGCATAATAAATAAATAAACATAAAAGGTTTGAGAAATACAACTTATGAAATTTTATTATCAGCAATAATAAAATTCGCATGTCACAAACAGCAACAAGTTAACAAAAACAAAGAGACAGTATAGTTGTACAGCGAAATTGAAAATGAGTAGTAACGAAACCAAAACAATTACCGTTACGTGCGAGCAGGAGGTTTTGGCAGAGACAGTTCCACAAGATGCGGCATGGAACGAGTTTTGCGAGTTAATGCCGAGGTTCCATAAGAAGCCTGGCTTTCCACTCACTGCCAAACACTGGCCTGTTGGGGCCCAGAGCAAGCAGAAGCGGCGACGGAGGGTAATTTACTTGGAGCCAAGGTCCAGGATATCCAGATAGACTACACGAACTTGATGCAGGAGGCCCTAAAAATAAAATAAATAAGTGGACTGCCAAACACTGGCCTGTTGGGGCCCAGAGCAAGCAGAAGCGACGACGAAGGCTAATCTACTTGGAGAACGGGTGCAGAGTGCGGCTCAATGCAGCCAAGGTCCAGGATATCACTCAGATAGACTACACGAACTTGATGCAGGAGGCCCTAAAAATAAAATAAATAAGTGGACTGTCAAATACTGGCCTGTAGGGGCCCAGAGCAAACAGAAGCGACGACGAAGGCTACTCTACTTGGAGAACGGGCGCAGAGTGCGACTCAATGCAGCCAAGGTCCAGGATATGTGTAAATACGGACGAGCAACAATTGTAAATAATTTGAAGGTAATCATTTAAATTTTGAAAGAAAATGAAACGGCTCGAAGTATTTTTCTGCAATGTCAAAATCTGAATTAATAGTGCCAACATGATGTCCGGAAAAAACATAAATTAAGAAAAAGAACTGGTATCACTCGATTTCATTAGTTTATCACCGCGTCCGCGCGAGTTATTCTGCGCGTTTGACTGAGAGGGGGATCGGTGCGAGCTGCGAGATCCAGATTATTTAAAAACAAAAGTTTAATCTATTTGAAATTATTTATAATTAGGGTTGGTTTGAATGCGAGTTTGCCAACACTAATACTCAACAGGAGAGGACCCAAAATAGAACCTTGGGGGACGCCGTAGTAATTAAATTTGATCTCTGAAGCAGTAGAATCTCCATTATTATTTTTAATGTGCACAAATTGTTTGCGATTTGTTAGGTATGATCGGATCCAGTTGTTTGGGATTGCGCGGAAGCCATAACGTTCAAGCTTGCTGAGAAGTATTTCAGGAACAACGAACGCAGTCAAAGGCTTTCGTGAGATCACAGAACACAGTTGCTACCTTTTCTTTGTTATTAATTTTTTCGTAAATCTGCGTGAGACAATTATTGAAGCACGGTATTCCCAAAGGGTCTAAGTGCCAAAAAGTAATTCCTAGAAAATTAAGGACAATGATCCTTGTCGTTGAAGGCGCGCGCGCGAGAGGGAGTCATCTATGTATAATTATATAAAATATTTCCACATCAGATAGACATTTAGGACCTTTTCTAATGTGTGCAGCATGGTACATAGATAACCATCAATAATTTGTTTGATATACACACAAAAAGAGTCGTCTACATTTAATTGCTTGTCTGTATCCCAATCCATTGTGTTACAATAGTTTATGAATTTATTTAAATGAAGACTTGCATTGCTTTTGGAGATTAACTGTTGTAGTTGAATTGTATACGCAATAGCTTCATGATCTTAGAAACCTACTGTGGATTCATTTTGTCGGGTTAATTAACAGTCACCCTGTACATAATAAATATAAATTCGCGTAAAAGAATTGTACGTATTTTTATATTATTTTGAATTATTTTTTCTTTTATTTGAAATACGATTATTTCTTAACGTTATTATTGTCTACATGTATTTCATTTTACTTATTTATGTTAGCGTTTTTTTTTTAATTTAAAGCAATAACGGAAAAAATTCTATTATTCGATCAACTTCTAATGGCCGCATGCTTATAAAGTTTGACTAACAGGATTTAGAAAACTCTCATAGAAACCGATTTCGCGGCGCACTCTGAGCGTTAATTCGA
The DNA here is from genome assembly GCA_033060865.1 of Dorcus hopei. NCBI lineage: Eukaryota > Metazoa > Arthropoda > Insecta > Coleoptera > Lucanidae > Dorcus > Dorcus hopei. Next base: position 25,911,023 of record CM065426.1, read on the forward strand.
ATTTATTTTTATCCGGTCGCATCTAAACAGCTCTGTTCATCACCGATGTTTTCATTTCTTTTTTAATTTTTTTTAGCGGCAGCAAAAAAATTAATTATCGCCGGCAACAAAGCAGCGCGAATATTGCGTGTGTGTTTTATATGAATATAATTACAACATAAACAAGCCAAACGGGGAACAGCGTATCTGCGCACACACACATATAAAACCCGAACAAATTTACATATAAACACAACAAACACCGCACGATTTATAGAACCAGTATCCACAACAAATTACACCCAGCCGTTAATATTTACATCTGTGACGTAAATTGTTTATAACTATGCGCGTTCTAAAACCAATTTTGTGCGCCGATTTTATCGCCTCTTCCTAACAGGTCCTTTTTTGTTTAGTGTATTTGGAAGAGGCCCCCCTTTTTTTGTAGTATCGATCTCAACAATTGTAGGTGAAGAAAAAGTCAGTCCACACCTCATCATAAAACCATGAGCTTAATAGCACGTGACGAAATTTATTATATTTGCGTTTACTATCGACGTTAATAATCGTAGGAATGTTAACAGCGACTCGTTACCGTTACGCTTGCGAGTCCAGTCGAGATAGTGAAAACGTGCAGAGCGCAATTCCAACAAACTCTCGGACCTCCTTCGTCTTCTTCGGATCGGGTGGGCATCGTAAAATCGCAGCCCGGAGGATGCGCCGCAGGAGAATGGCAGGACGATTAGCGGCGGCTAATGAAACGTCACCGCCGGACGGGACATGCGTTATTCTTGTTCTTCCTCGTGCACTGCGTCTCACGCATTCACGTTTACGACCGACCACTCGTTTAAATTACCACGGAGGTATGGGCTAACGGCTTGGGTACAGAATTCTTAGCTTGTCGAATGTCTTCCGGTAAGTTAAATTGCAAATTAGGGAAGACTTCATGAATCTCCTATGTTTTCATTAATAATAACACGACGAAGTATACCGGTCGTTGCCGTAAAGTGAGAACATTGACAGTACGCTTCAGCTTCCGTTTGCAATCTTCAATTATCTGCGCTATTTATTCTCATGGCGACTCGACGTGAGTCAAACCCAAAACGGTATGGTAAAATTAAAACTAGAACGGGAACTAGGCGTAAAACTAGAAGTGGAAGCCTAAATAGAAAGAAAGAAAGAAAAGGTCGTTAGGATCCAAAATGGCGTTAGACAATTCGCTCATTTTTACCTGAGTTTTGTAGTTTCTCAAGCTTGGTATGGGACTAAAATACCCAAAACTCGGTGGTGCATTAGGGAAATTCTGGCAAAGCCGTAGATAAGCTCTTTTTAATCCTCTAAGCAAGGGCCTCGATAATTTTCTTAGCAATAAAAAAAACATACACACAATCACGGCATCAAATTCCGACGAGAAGTGAATTCGAGCAGTATTTAATAGCTTTCAAGGATGATCACGCGGTGCCCGCCAACAAATGAGAATCATGGGAAGCGAGATGGCGCGGGGTTGTCAAACGGACTGGAGACGCGGCAGACGATGCTTTGTTGCCACGTCCGAATTTCAAACGTAACAACATATCGGGTGATCATTTAAAATTTGCATTCAGCAGACTTTGACAGAGTAAGAGATGTCGAAGGACGATTAAAGATGGCTTCGGTTATACAGGGTGACTGAAATTACTTCAACAAAAAAAAAGCGAATGTCACAGGTTACGGGAAAATCCTACAGTCTTGCAATTCTTGCTGCAGGTCTTCTTCTCAGGCCCTTTGTACCATGCGATCATTTAAATTTATAATTAAAGTAGGCGGGATTTTTTTATACGGTTGTACACCTTGTTGTGTAGATTAGAGGTTATGTAAATATTATGACGTTTATAGGATTCTCATCAGGTTCAACCGTTTTAATTTAAAGGAAGTGAAACAGTTTTAGTGACAACCATAGCAAATGTTCAAAGTGTTCGCCTCCGGCAATTAATTAAACATTTTGAAGCGTCACTTTGACAATTCAAACTCAAATTAAGCTGTCAACAGTTAGTGTTGCTAATCTAATTCCAAATTCATAGCCTACTCTAATTATAAATTTAAATGATCGCATGGTACCTATAACTTCGGGAGTTTCAAAGAAAATCACGACCAGAAGCAAGTTTTGGTTACGCAAAGATCTTCGAGTAAAAGTCCAAAGACCTTCCAGGACGACAGCCCAGTTAGTTCTTTCTATTTCTTGCTTTACACTTGTGCTTCAAATCCTTTCCAGTTTCCTCTTTCTTTCATTCTTCCGTTTCTCATTGCACAGCGGAAAGGAAAGTTCATTCCATGTTACACTCGAAGACTTCTGCGGTATTTTTTGGATTTTGGAAGAAGAGCAAACATCAGCGCGGCTTCACCTCAAGAACTAAGAAGGACATTCTTTTCTGGTTAGGACGAATCTCTTAGTCTTGTCACTACAGTTCTTCCCATCTCCTTTTCTTTTTTTTTATTCAGCCTTAAACTTTAAATCCTTCGTCATTTCTTTGATCCCTTCAATGACCAACTGTTCTTCATCTTTGCCTTGCCTCGTTCCCCCAGTTCTTCACATATTTTTGTTTCGCAGGTCTTCTTTTCCTTTATTTTATTTTCCGGTGGTTCTTCTTCGCTTTTGGTTGAGGCAAACTCATAGCGAGGATTTAGGTTCATGCCTTCGGCCCTCTGGTTCTTCTCCTTTTCCCGCAAGTCTCTTTCTTACTGTGTGAGTCCAACTATTTCTTTTGCGGCTTCCAGTGCTTCAGATCTTTTCCCTTTTTACGACGGGCATTGCAAAATTGATAAGTCCCAAAGTCCCTTCTGGTTCAAAACGTTCCTTGCCTTGTTTCATATTGCAGGACTTCTCTTACGTCTTTATTGCGACTTATACTTCCAGTGCTTTCCCCTCATTATCTTCGATATCAACGAAACGTTGGAAGAACTTCACCCAGTAGTCCCTCCGAGGTGAAACCAAATCTGAAAGAAGTCTTGTCGGTTCATTCCTTCTTCAGTTCTTTACAGTGAAAGCTCTCCTTACGGACAGCTCTCATAAGCGGACATCTCTCTTGACCGGATAATTTTTCTGGAACCAAAATTAAATTAACTCGCTTAAAGCTCTCTTATAAGCGGACAACTCCCATTAACGGACAAAAAAGTTGGAACCGTTGGTGTCCGCTTATGAGAGCTTTCACTGTACATGGTTTCATGCGGGGCCTCTTCCTTCTCGCTTGTACTTCCCGTTTTTCAGATCATTTTCCTTTTTTAGACGTCATTGCGAAGGGAAGAGCAAAATCTCGTACCATATTTCCTTGCGAGGAAGGAAAGTTTTCTGTACTTTGCATTTCTAGTTCTTCAGATCCAGGTTATTTTCTCTACTGTCCTGGTTTTTCCTTTGTTTCTCTTTCAGTTTCACGACCATCTTTGTTTTAGGTGTATTTTCGACCACGCATTGCTCCAAACTGTTTCCGTGTGGATTTAGGAGTCATTCCTCTAGTCGACGTAAGCGACCTTCCATAAGACCTCAACATATTTAAGGCGTTGGACCTTATTCTTCCAGTTCTTTGCATCGTCTTTCTCCAAGCCTTCTTCAATTTCTTGCAACCATTTTATTTTTTGTCGTCTCCTCTTGATTCTTCTTTCTTTTCTTATCCAATTTTACATCCTCCATGATTTTTGGGGCGTTTTCTTTCGCGTACCGCTCCAAATTGTCCTTGTTCGGATTTTTGACGTCCCCCTTTTTCGCAGGACTTCCTTCTCCGTTGATCTTGCTTTCTATTTTGCTGTACGTCCCTTTATTTCTCCACATCCTTCTTGCATTTTTGACTTCGAAAATCATCAATTACAGACATAGGACATCTTTAGGTAAGTCCCTTTTCTTCTCCACATCATTTTTGGCAACTGCTTTCCTATTTTCTTCATCTCGTTTTCGTTTTCCCTTTTTTCTATCACGTCCACAACGTCTTGTTGCCCGAACTTTTCTGCTTTGGATTTTAGAGTCCTTCCTCATGAAAACCGACACGTTTTGCTTGATACCTCCAAGCCTTTCATCGTTTTTGAGATGTAGAGCTTTCAAGTTTTAATTAAAATTTTAATTGTTATGGCGGCATTCAGGTAGGCTACGGATGGCGATAACTAAATATTTTTTAAAAGATTTACTGAGCTATGAAAAAATATTGTTTTTTTAAAATTAATAAATACAGCCTGTGCAGACGAATCGCCGAGTTCACAGCTGCAAGTGTGTTTGTTATAAAAGTCTTGTATGATATTAGATAGGGAATAAAGTTGTAAAACTTGACCCTGACACGTCGACTCCTTATATGGGCATGTCGAAAAATTAACGATTGCTATTGGTCGGCGCTGACCTCATTTGCGACTACCCCGTGTCAACCCGTTTCGTTTTGTTGCACGGCGTTACTTTTCACCCAGTCGTGCTGGTGTGTATATCGTTTCGCTGGAAAACTTATATCGTCAACATTTAGGGAACGCTTCTTTTACTTTGTTCGGGCTTGGCTTTTCTTTAAGACCCAGGTAAATTTTAAGCAAACGCTTGACACCATTTTGATTTCTAATTGCGCGTTTCTTCCTTAACTCAGGCTAACTACTGTGCTCGTGTACATCTTCCTGCCGTTACTTTGTTAATTGTTAACCAGCTGACGAAAAAATTAATTAAAATCGCTTATGTTGTTCAAAGTCACATAGTTTATTAAATTTTCTTGCTGGGTCAATAATGATTTTTTAAAATTATCTACTACTTTCTTAAAGTTTACCACATCTCCATTTGCCCTTAAAGAGTATTACTTTCGCATTAAAAAAATTGTAAAGGGTTGACCAAATATGTTTTTTTTTTGTTTTATAAAAAAAAAGAAAGAAATCACGGCGGCGTGTTCGAATTACGTTCAGCCGGCAGCTATTAGCGTAATTGAACATCACACAGGGTTTCGTGACGAAATTCAGCTCCTGTATACACGCGTTAACGCGAAGCGAATTAATTAGCGGCGGACGCTGGGCAAGGAGGAAGTTTAATTAAGCGATTCGCGGGGTCGCATGACGCCTGCCTCGAAGGTCGATAAAAAGATAATAACAACGTCGTCTATAAAAATTCACACAGTTATCAGCAAAGTGTTACCGCAAATTTTTACTTGCATTAAACAGGTGACAAGTTTGCGCTGTTTTTCACCACCAGCTGTGGCCTCAGGTACCTCAGTGAAGAATGGGCGTGGTTTAAAAGGCGCCAGGGTGAACAAATACCCCTGCATTTTAATAAAACCCAAGCTTGGCGGGATAGTAAGAAATGTCCAAAACTCGTCCGGTGGTACCCCAAGAAATTGCGACAACGTCAAGGATGAGTTCTTCTGAATTTTCTTAGCAAAAACCCCGACGCAGCAACACCAACGTTGAACGAGTAAGTGACGCAGAGTAATTGCAGATGAAGTCAGCCTTGTCCAATGAGAACACACTCGATCGATGCTTTCGAGCCTGCGCTGCTGCGCTCCAATATTGCCAACTTATTTCGTGGGAGATTTTGAAACGTAACAAAAGATTTTAAAACGTAACAAAAGATTTTGAAACGTAACAAAAACTGCTGACATTCTCACTGGTGTCGGGACAGTTGCACTCCTGCACATTTGCGCGCTTAAATGTAACCAGAATCTGTCACATAAACAAAATGCTGTTTGGACAAAATTTGTTGATTAAATACAATGCAGGTTTGCAACTGTCCCGGATTCATTTTAGTGGGTTGTAGAATTTCTGAAATACTATTGTTTAGAGGTAAGAGATATACAATTGAAAGCAAGAAATATCGGAAAGCGACTGCACATTCGTTGTTGTTACGTGTACGCAATGTTTTCGGATAGTTTCCCCGCAGTCACAGGTTATCTATAATCACGACGATTGTAAGCTCTGTCACTCTGTATTTGGACGCGAGCCGTGGGCATTAATTTATACCGCCGTGCGCGAGAGCATGTAATGCTATCAAAGCAAATCCCTGCATCTAAATTAAGTTATCTGATCGTGTCTAAATAATTCATACTTACCTGGGCAATTAATCTTGCCCGTCCAACGGCCCCGGTATTGTCCGTTCGTAATTGGGCAGGAATTTCTTGAAATATATCACGATTTCCTAACCGCGACCACGACGACATTCCGACGAATATCAAAAATTTTGTTAGACGTCAACGCAAGTTGATATCATTATAGTCACTTTTTAAGACAAAATTTTTATTATTTTATTTATACATAAAGAGAGATTGTTACATTTCGAAATTTCGCACGAAATAAGTTGGCAACATTCGAGAATTTCGGCCAATTTAAAGTTCATTGTGGCAACCCTGACTCCTCAAGCATTGCGGCGCAGGCGCAGGCTCGAAGTTATCGATCGTCAGAATCGACCCGTCCGTCGACGCTTTATATGGGCACGTGGGAAAATTAACGATTGCTATTGTTCGGCTCCTACCTCATTTGCGATTACCCCGCGTCAACCCGTTTCGTTTTGTTGCATGGCGTTACTTCTCACCCAGTTGTGTTGATATGTATATAATTTTGCTGCGAAAATTAGGAAAGTAAACAATCGATGTAGTAGGAACCTCATCAGACATCACCGCCAACGTTTAGGGAAAGCTTCTTTTACCCGAATCCACCAAAACAAACGAGAGAGAAAAAAAAAACAACGATCGAAAGAGTCAAAAAATGAATGTGATTTGGACAAACGAAAAACGGCGAATACAAACGACAATACCAAAGAAACAAAATACCGAAAGCAAACGAAAAAAACAAAAGACGATCGGAAGATGATTTGAACAAGCGAGAAAAGCCGAATGCGAACGATGAAACGAAAAGGCGTTTGACAAAAACTACGAAAATGAAAATGTTTTCAAAATTCTATTCAATAGTTTATACCCTTGTTTAATTAAAAATCTACAAGAAAAAACAAGATTAAAACAAAAGAAAAAACGACGAATGCTATTGGTCGGCGCTTGACCTTATTTGCGATTACCCCGTGTCAACCCGTTTCGTTTTGTTGCACGGCGTTACTTCTCGCCTAGGTGTGCTGGTGTGAATAATCTGGGAAATATCAGGTAAACTTACATCGACGTAGTAGGAACCTCACCAGACACAACGTTTCGAAACAAAGTGCGAAAACGAAAGCCGATCGGAAGATGCTCTGGAAAGACAAAAAAAAGGCGAATGCAAACGACGAAATAAAAGGCGACCGGAAGAAACAAAAATACGATTACGAAGTACGATTTTGGCAAAATACCCTTTTCGCCCTTGGTTAATTAATCAGCCCCTGGAAGCAGTTACGAGGACCGGCCAGAAAAAGGCGCTGCCACAGTTTCGGTAAGTTGGCTCCAGTCAACGGTTGACAAGCACACCGGAAACTGACAAGCGGCCTTCAAATTTATGAACGCCGTGAGTTTGTATCGTTTAATTTTATTTGACTGCTCGACGCGTCACATTTTATCAAAGAGCGAATTTCGACTGATCTTGCGCTTAATTAACCAATGCAGTTTCACTTATAATATTGTGCGATCCAATAATTTTTAGATAAAGGGAGGCTATGACTTGACTTCCGTCAAATCTGTTAGTTGTCTAAACACTCTCGAACACTCCCGCTGCATTTGAAATTGGCCGTTATCATATTAAAGAGTTTTAACAAATCCTTATGTATCCAATTAAAAGATTTAGGAGATGTATTCTTAGCGTATCAGTTTTGACAGATGGTCAATAGGTTAATTGTATCAATTAATCTAAGGCTCTGATTTTATATTTCATAGCCTACCCTTATCTAAAAAATGTTGAATCGCACAGCGTGATTTAGAATTTGACAATTTGATTTAGAATTTGTATTTAGTCGCATTTTACCAAAGAGCGAATTTCGACTAATCTTGCGCATAATTAACTAACGCAGTTTCAAGGCCGAAGGCGCAATCAACCAAGAAATATGTTATTAGAAAAACTATTCAATTTTAGTTAAATTTGTATGTCAATATTTCACACTACTTATTTGTGCACGAACGTCGTAGAGCGAGGGATGCGATCCGATTATTTATCTATTTATATACAGGTGTAGTTTTCTGTACTCTTTCTTATCAAGAAGTTTAATGCACTATACGGGGTGTTGCTGCGATTTCAATTTAGCAGCAGAATGAGTTTAATCAATCTTACGTACTGCAATCGTTTACTGTTGTAATTACAATACTTCAGGGGCAATATTTTACGGCGATAACCGCGTCACAATATTAATAACAACGAACGAGCTGGCCGGTCGTAATTAAATTTATATCGGGCTGAATTTGAGCGCGTACGAGTTTCCCAATTAAATGTAGGTGATGCGGCCTGGCATGGCGGTCATTTCTTCCCAATATTAATTTAGATAATTATCGGAACCAGCGCGTATAAATTCATCTCGATTAAATTCGCCTTATCTTTTGGCGCGCGAGTTTACGGCCGAAGTGGGAGGCGGCAACAACGCCCGTGCCTATTTTAGATTACTTATTGTGATACTGATTAGATACGGACCGGTGCCCTGGCATTTTTAATTTCTTTTATCTCTTATAGTTATATGCTTTATGGAACATTAAATTCGATACCTACCACCACCACCACCACCATCGCCACGTCGAACACAATGGGCTTTAATAATTTTTTTTTATTATTATTATTAAGGTGTGCTGGTTAGTACCTGGCCAGTTTATGAGGAGGTTGAAGTCCTCCAGTTCCCCTTTTATCGATGGATCCTGTTGCCACAAAACTCCTGTTCCCTTACTCTGATCGGTGACAACCTCGCGCTGTTTCTTGCATCAGCTTTCCCCTCGACTAGCAATCGTCGTGAAGATGGGGTGGGTAATCTGGTGTTTAAAAAAAAGGCGCCAGGGTGAACAAGGTACCCGGCAACAAAGAAAATGCACAATGAACGACACGTCACATTGATTAGATATAGGCGACAACGGACGTCGAATGCGCTCTGACTAGAACAGGCCAATGTACAGGGTGTCTCGACGTTTCGAGGAAGTGGCTTTTTATATACCTACATTTACAGAAGCAACTCTAAATGCCTTTCACATGTGTTTGTTTGTTTGTTTATCAAGTGACGTGTTTTTTTTGCCCTTCTTCGTTTAAACCGTTATTGAATACGCGCTTTGAAGAAGAAATGAACTGTGCACAACAGAAACGCGAGAGCATTCGATTTCGATCGCTATCACTTCTTCTCCTCCTGGTGTGATGTGATACACAGCGCCTTTTTTTAAGTCCGCCAAGATATTAGTATTTTTAATTACGTGGGTTATAAAGGTCATCTGGTAAGCGTAATGTAAACCTCTTGGTGTTAGAATGTTGCGGCGAGATTGCGATCTGTTGACGTCATCCGCGCTCGTTGCGGTCAGATTTCATCATGTTGTGTGATTTACCGGCCGGGTCTCGCCGATGGGCGTGGCCCTTATCGCAATTAAATAAATTATAATTAGCCGACCAGATGGGGGTTTGTTTCTCTCTGCCTGTCACCGACTTCCACGGTTCCAGAACATTAAATGACAAGCAACAAGTTAAAGATAAGAAAAGTAGTTTTTCGTTTACGTAATAGTTGTTGAAGAATAAGTTTACTTACAGTAAATAAGGCAGGAAGAGGAAAATCGAGTGAAACTTGGTACAAAAGAGTGTGTGTATGTGTGTGTGTAGATCGTATGAATTGTATGATAATTTTATCGGATCCATGCAGTACGTTGTTTTCCTTTTTGACATGCAGACATTATACAAATACATGGTGATATATGCGCGATATCATATGTAGGTGGATGCCAAGTCTATCGAACGTGAGATACATACGATAAGGTGTAAAAAAAACGTACATAAAATACCGGCCGTTATCTAACTTTACGAATGCGTCAGTTTCTTTTTCTCGTCGTCCTCCTCTTCTTCTTCTTCTTCTTTTCCCTCCGCCGACGTCGATTATTATGGAAATAAAATTCATCACCGTTGTACTCCAGCAAAGGCAGATGCTTATCCGTCGCTCGTCTAAACTCTGCGCGATGCTTGTGAGTCATGTTGCCTTTTTTCTGTGTGATTCACTTTAACGCGAAAGATAAATTAATTATTAATGCGAGATAAGCGGGTTTATTTTTTTGTAATAGATTAAATGTGGTGAATCTATACGCCACTGGCGATGCCATGTAGCAGGAGCATAGTGCAACCCCATCCCCAACCAACGCCAGCCGATGCCTCCTGTACTTTGCGAAAGATTTAAAGAACATTTAAAAATTAAAAGTCCACCAGCATGTGTGTGCCTCTTTTCTATGAGATTCACTTTAACGCAAAGATAAATTAATTATTAATGCGAGATACTGGCGATGCCATGTAGCAGGTGCAGAATACAACCCCATCCCCAACCAACGCCAGCCGACGCCCCCACACTTGGCGAAGAACATTTAAAAATTAAAAGTCCACGAGCCTGTGTGTGTGTGTGTGATGGAAAAACCTTGCCTTTACATGTATGTATAGGAATGATGTAATACATGTTTTTTTTTTGTTGGTATTATTAGCCACATAAATTTTAATTCTCGGCTCGCACACTATCATAGAATCTGGACAAGTCTTTTATACGCTTGTCATCTATCTGCATTCAAGGAAACAAAGAAACAAAACGCGCCTCACCCACATATCTATCAAAGCGCGCGAGATCCAGGTCGTTCACAAATCGAGTGCGCGTGACATTCGCTGCGTTAAAACCTAATGGGCATAAACTCGCCGATAAATCAAAAAGTTAACAAGACGCACGTTTATCCTGTCTTCATGAAGAGCCGGCGCCGCCCACCGAGCACGACTCTCAAATGATTTCCCGCCTTTTCGCATCATATGGGATAACACTGATCTCCGCGCGATAGCGCCCAGCACTGGAACAATAAAAATATTTGCTTAGCAATAATTACTATCTCCTATAGAAAACATACGGTACATGTATCGGAATTGAAATCTTTATTGCCGCGCAGCGAAACATGCGATACCTGCAGCAGCCGGCAGGGTTCGCTTGCAGCAGGAAGAAGTTGATTGTTGAATCGCGAGCGCGGGTGTTGTCAAAGTATCGAGCTCAGATCTTAACCTAACATACTTCCCCATTTTACAAAATTAACAACTCACGTAGCAATAAAATCAAAGGGAAATTATCTTGGTTTTCCTCTTTTTCTCTCGTATGCCTTTCCAATTCATTCCAATGTGGCACTCTGCTTCCTCCAGGTCTCTTACTTTCTCACGTTTTGTATGTCTCTCTTTCTCCAAAACTTTTTCGAAGTACCTACTACCACCTACTTTCATTTGACCGGCGCATTGCTTTGGAATCTAAATTTAAGGAATACGTTGTCACCAAATTTATAATTTCATTGACTAGCCTCGTACCTACCTTGATGCTGACTAAACGTATCAGCTGTTCCCCTCGACTAGCAAACAGTGGAGATAGGGGTGGGTTTAATTTAAGATGGTAAAAATTATTAAAGGGCGCCAGGAGACATTGATTAACAAGCCGAACGTAAACGATCAGTCGACGTCTCCAATTCGACTAAATCGGCAGAAAATCAAACGTAAACAGAGGCTTAATTAACTCACTGGTACATGAGGGAGGTGAACCCAAACGCACACTTAAAGTTAATAAAATTCAACTTTATTAAAATTCAAAGCGAATGCAGTGTAACAAACGCACCCCCGGTGAATACGGGTGCCTGATTACATTAAACAAGATTCAAACACAAATACAATGCGGCAAATTTCAGTTGTCAATTTATTTATTTAGGGACAACAAAACTACTATTTTAAATTATATCAACCGTATTCGGTCGAAAATTCGCTCTCTATTCGATTATGCAAGAGAAATAAATTAAATTGCCAGTACCTTAACCTTAATGACAGCGTAATGTCGGTAACGTCAAGTCAGAATTACCAACCGAAGTGCTGTGGGTAGTCACTGCCGATCGCGTTCAGCGTCGACAATCCGGTTCAAACTGGATTCGCAGGGGTCGTCAAGATGGCTGGTCAGGTTTCTCTTATAGGGCCGGTAGGTTCGAAAAATGATACGAGTTGACTCGGTTTGAGCCCAACTCACTTCGGTACAACTTACGAAGGCTGAAGCGCAGCAGAAGATCTATGCCTACAGCTACAACTAGAACTAGAAGTCGAACCAAAAGTAGAAGCCTGTATGAAAAGAAGCGACACATTAGCGACCATATTGGCATTCGCCATTGCTCGATATATTTTACCTGAGATTTTCAAAGCTCCCAGGCTTGGAATTGGGATTAAAATTACCCCAAACCGTTCGGTGGTGTAGCCGGGAATGCCGGCAGCGCCGTTAATGAATTGTCCTTACACAAAGAACAAGAATTCCGAGACACGTTTTCACTTTACAAAAGCCGAACCACAAATGAAACGGGAACGTGAATCCAAGATGGTGGTCGCTAAATTTCGCGCGGAAGTTGCAGACGGTAACCAATGATGGATCATAATATAGTCACGTGGTGCCCCATAAGCAATGAATGTTGCGCGACCACATAACGCGAGTTTTGGTGTACAAGGTTGCCAACTGTACCGAAACACGGTAAAACAACGTTTTAAAATTGATTTGCAAGTGTCCGAAAAGTCTTTCAGCCCTGGGTGGCTAGTTAGATTTAAATAAGTCTTCATATAATAGAACACCCTAGCTCAAGGACATTGAGATTTTCAATTTTATTTAAACCAGGTTTTGGCGTATTTCGTCTTTGTCAGCTGACGTGAGTAGCTTTGGGAAATTGCTTTTGCCAGAAGATGTCTTGTACTCGATACGTTTCTGGGCGAGATGAAAGAAGCACAGTTCACGAAGAAATACATATTTCGATTTGCGGCAGCAAGCAATTTTAGCCTGCGCCGAATTGGAATGCATCAAAAGAAGACACCAAACATACAAGTGTGCATTTCGAAGGTCCAATTCACTGCTATAGGAAAAGGAACTAAGCATCCTGTCGTCGCGTCGTTTTGATGGATATTCCAAAACAGAAGGATGAGAACACCCCCAAAGAGAAGGTACAACATTGCTTGCGACCTAATGGGTGATGGAATAGGGATAAAATGTTCCAATCGTTGCATCCGTTTTCGATAAGTTTGAAAATTGACGAAGAACAAGGAACATTGAGAGGCACGTAAAATATCTACGCCACGGGGTGCCCAATCCCCAAAAAACTACTACAAATTTCCGTCATCCACCCTTGCAGGTGCCCAATCTCAAACAAAAAATTCAAAAAATATTGTCACTTGACCTCTGAGGATCCTCAGTCCTCCCCCCTAATTACAAAATTCCGTCATGGAGATGCCCATCTTTTTTAAAAAAAAACTTCGAAGAAATATCGTCACTTACTCTTCTGAGTGTCAAGTCCCTTAAAAAAAAAGAATTATTAATTCCGTCACATTCCTCTCCAAAGAGAAGATACCACATTTCTTTCTTTGTTTAAGGCCTAACGGGCGATGGAATAGTAGGAAGGGATTACATATTTCAATTTTTCGTACGTTGCTGATAAGTTTTGAAAGCGACATGATTCAGATATTGAGGAAGAAAAAAGGACATTTCGGCGCCTACGTCACAGATTGCCCAGTCCCCAAGAAACTCCAAGAAATGTTCAAAAGAAAAAAAATATCGTCGCTTTCTCTCTGAGGGTGCCCAATTTCTTCCCCTCTAAACAAGGGAAAAAGAAACTTGGAGATGCCTAATCTCCAAAAAAATTTTCCTTGATATGTTGGTAGTTCACGTCAACGAAATATAAATTAAGCCAAACGCGATTAACTAACGACAGGTTAAGTAAAATCGAATTTCGAAGTACGGATCCATCTTTCGCTCACAACCAAAAATAACGTTTAATTAAAATCATAAAAGAAAAGAAGAGCTCCGACCTTCAGCCGTCCAAAGGTGCAAGTGCATCAGTTGCACCAACGCCCTTCGAATATCGAACGTCCGGGAGGTAGCGTCTAATGTGTCACTCCGCGATTCCGGAGAACCAGTTCCCTCTAACGGCGATGAAGCCAAACACCGGGGTTATCGGTCGCTAAATCGGCTAACCGAAGATAGACGCAACGAAATGTTCTACCACGGCTCAAGGGTAACACAGCCCGCCAGGTAATTAGAAATCAAGGCTTCAATAGACTTAGGTAAAAATCTCTCCCGATAAAATGTCCGGAACAAAAAGCCTGATTGTTTGCAGAAATCAGACTTCGAAAGGCCTGGAAGAAAGCCTTTTGAAGCCTGATTGTCTGCGGAAATCAGGCTTTGAAAGACCTGGAAAAAAGCCTTTTGTTGCTTAGCAACCACTTAATCAAATCTCGGCGTAATATCTTCCGTTTGAACTTTACTTTAAAGAAAACGGTTTTGTGAATTTCTACACATGGCGGAATAGCCCAAAAACACGAGGCGTCGCTAAGCGAGAAGCAACAATACCGAGCGGAACTGGCGCGGTCGTAGACGAGTGGGGGTTGACGGATAAACACTACAAGGGGGGTTGCTAAGAGATGATAGCAGAATTATACAGGGGAGTGAGTGAAATAGAACAATTAGTGAATTTCTTAACATGGCGGAATAGTCCAAAAACACGAGGAGCAACAATACTGAGCGTAACTTGCGCGGTCGTACACGAGTGGGGGTTGACGGATAAACACTGCAAGGGTAGTTGCTAAGAGACGATAGCAGAATTATACAGGGGAGTGAGTGAAATAGAACATTTAATGACTTCTCAACATGGCGGAAGAGCCCAAAAACACGAAGCGTACACTAAGCGAGGAGCAACAATACTGAGCGGAACTGGCGCGGTCGTACACGAGCGGAGGTTGACGGATAAACACTGCAAGGGGGGTTGCTAAGAGATGACGGCTGAATTACGCAGGAAAGTGAGTCAAATAGAACAATTGCGTGTGACGAAAGTTTGTCTACTTGTGCAGTATTTTGCAATCTTGTGAAACTAACGGAAAACCAGTAGCGTATTTACGATTCTCACGATATACAGGGTGATCCGGAAAACTAATGATAATTTTAATAAATTTCGAAACCGTCAGTCTCCGTCAGTGGTGCATAGGAATGCGTAAGGGTCGTCGCCATGTTGTACGGTTCGATGAGAAATTATTTAGATAAGGGGAGGCTATGGAAAATAAAATCACAGTCTTAGCTTAATTGATACAATTAACCTATTGGCCATCTGTCAAAACTGAAACGTCAAGATACGTTTGACGACGGTAGAAAAAAATCTTCTAATCAAATACATAAAAATAAAACTATAACGACCAATTTCAAGTGCCGCGGGGATTGGCTTGCTGGCTAATGGCTAACGTGTTCGAGAGTGTTTAAACAATTAACAGATTTAACAGGAATCAGAGAACAATTGTCACGCTAAGAGTTTCAAATCTAGCTAAAATTTTGGATCGCACAGTAGCTTGTTGATAACTCCATCCATTGTTGATAACTCCTGCCATCTTATATTTTTCCGAAGACTTGGATGATCTTAGTCTTCGGAAAGACGTAAATAGATGGCAGGAGTGTAGAGAGTTTTATTTTTTATAATCAAAGATGGTTGAACCTGGGAGCAAGTTATGATACTACTTGTCAGAAGTCACTACCTTCGATATCTTTCTCAGTTTTTTTAATCATTAAGATTTTGGCTATTTTACAAAGGGCCAGCCAATTCAAACACGTTTCTGAATTTATTTTTTAATTTTCTTTCATGATTGTGCTCTTAAGTTTGGAGTTTTGTTTTGACTCCCCATCTGGTCCGTTCTTCTCATCAATGAATTTGTTTACTGTTTATCATATTTGTTGCTTTACAGAGTGTGTAAACGGTAGCTTCCGTTGGATATAATCATCATCAAACCGTTCAATCGTTAGAACTTGGCCTTGAGGCATTTAGCAAACGATGAGGCGTTCGGAAAACGTTGGGGCTTTTGGCAAACGTTGAGGCTTCTGGCAAAAGTTGAAGCTTTTGACTAACGTTGAAGCTTTTGGCAGACGTTGATTCAAATCCATTTACTCCTCGTTCTCTTTGAATTGGTTGTTGTTGTTGTGCGTCTAGTCTGCATTTGTACTTATTTTCCATTTCTTTCTATCTTCACACTTTGCTTTCCACGCTGTACTCTTCCGTTTCCTCCCGCTGTCTCTGTCTCGATCTTCCTTTGTTGTTTGGCTACAATGGAATCCAATTATTGAGTTATTCTTTTGATCATTGCTGTCGATTTTCTTCTTATTACGTGCCCTGCCCAATTCCAAGGTTACTAAAGAGAGAAGGTGGCCTGGTAACTTGTGGAGTGACGCGTCATCCAGTAGGCCATCTATTTGTGTACATGCATTATATGGGCCTACTGAGTGACTTTGTGGTGACGTTGAAAGTTACCAGACAACCTTGTCTCTTTAGTAACCTTGACCCAATTCAGATTTATTTGTCTCTCTCCTCCCAATACACCCTGCATTTCATTCCTCTCTTATTTCGCCTGTCCATCTCTTTCTTGGACTTCCATTGTGTCTAAGAAACAAAGGAATCCATCTTCTAATGATTTCTCTCGGTTTTCTTCTTCTTACACGACATGCCCAATTCTGACTTCTGTGCCCTTCTCCTTCCAATCCACCCTGTATTTCAGTACTCTCTTATGGCGTCTTCTATTTCGCCTCTCCATCTCTTTCTTGGTCTTCCTTTGTTTCTTAGGTAGAATGGAATCCATTGTGTTATTCTTTTGGCGATTTCTATCGGATTTCTTCTCATTTTATATTTTATTATTATTTCTTTATTTTTTGTTCTTTTTTTACTTATCTTTGGTCTTTTACTTATACGAGTATTTGGTCCTAGTATTGTTCTCATGATTTTCCCTCGTTTTTCTCTTTAGGTAGTTTTATTCTATTTATTTCAGCCGCCTTCTCCATCGCACAAGTGATAACTGGACTGATGAAAGTCCTATTTTATTTTATTTTTTTACTAATCACTCTACTCTTCAATAGTGTTTTATTTATACCATATGCTTGATCCCCTTTTTGAATCCTTTTCCTTACTCCGTCTTTTCCTGTTTCTCCTATTGTTGTTCCTTGATAATTGAAGGAGGCAACAGTCTCAAGTTTGTACCGTTTAGTACCTGTCTTCTTATTTTTTGTTTTATCTTCGTTTATTTCCATTCCAAACCGTCTTGCTTCCTTACTACTCCTCTATTATTGGTCGTCGTCTGCGTAGGCTATTTATTACTTTTATATTATTTTTCCCATTGGATTTATACTTGTAAATAATTTCAAATATTTTGATTTCTCTCAGAATTCTGTCAGCTCCTTACTAGTCCTCATTTTCTTGGGTCCTTCTGCCATCTGTTCTTTTTGAAATTTTCTAGATTTTTAATTAGGTTCACAAGATTAATCTGATTGACTCATGAGTTGTACATATTTAAATTTTACAAATTTCGGTTGTGTTGTTTGATTTTACGTAGAGATACAAAAAGAAAATTGTTTGTCGGTGGCTGTTCATCTTCCCATCAAACATACACGCACGGTGACTGTTTTAATGTCATAAATTATTATTGCACATTGCGTTTGCCAGAGCATTGTACCTACTAATTACAGAAATTACGTAGCGCTATTGATGATAGTAATAAAATCGTGCCGTTTTATGCGCTAATATAAATTACGTACAAATTACCACAATGAGATGGATTGTAAATCTGATGCTTTTCAAAACGGCCATCGGTTACATCAAAACTAATTATAAAATTTGATTAAAAAAAATAATAATAAACGAGTGAAAAAACGCTAATGAAAGATTGCAAGTTATTTTCAATTTATGATAAATCTTGGGCGTTCTTATTATACAGGGTGAATGCGAACTGTGGTCTTATTCTGTCGGGTATTATTTCATTCACTCACCCTGTATATTGACCTGACTTGACGACAGCCATGTAAAAACACTCACCAATTCATCTTTTTGCCTTTTTGCTTTTGCCAGAGACGCAATCTTTTTTAAATAATTTAGATTTACGTCTGGATGTTTGGTTTAAATAGGTTTGTTTCATCAAATTCACAAGATTCCCCTCTGAAAGTCTGTTTCTTCCACTTCGTGACGAATAAAAGAGGAGCATAGCTATCGGAAATGAAATGTTTCAGAAATATTTCTGAGTAATTCCTGCGTAGTTAGCGAGCGAATGACTAATCGAAGAAAAATCAGATAAAGTATCTGCAACAAACAAACATTTGGTAATCGGGAAATGACATTCGTTTCCAAGTCTATAACATGTTCTTCAAAAGGCGTAAGTTTTACATTCGAATGAATGTATGCGTGACGTGCCTCCTTAACTAATTTGTCAGTAATTGCGCTGATGGAGAAAATATATGTATAAGACATGGGTATATGTATTATTGAAAAATAAAAATAATTAACTTCATTATTAGATTAAATTCTCTTTTGAAAGATGAAGATGCAGTAATGTCGTTTTCGCTAGTTCTAAGAACTTTGGTGCGTTAATACTTTTGGAAGGCGATAGTGTCGGAACGCATTCGTTGTTTCGAACACGTTCCAATGATTTACTTATTCGCAATCTTCATTACTCACGTGCAGTTTATTGCGGCCGCGACGTTAAAAATCCCCTGATTTATGCATCTACAATCTGATTACAGATATTTATAATATACAACAACACTCGCTCGTTAAACTATTGGCCGTGGCTCGTTCTCGCTCGCATTGAGAAGTGCGCACAATATCCGCTCCGCTCTCTCCCACACCGGCGGGTTATACGAAGTGTTATGCCAAAAAGTGGAATTGCGAGAGTTCCGGTTTTTTCTTTTTTTTTGAGGCTGGCGATTAATTTAACGACGCCAAATTTAACGGGTGCACCTTTCTCCTCCTTTTCAATTTCAATTTTATCGCTTCCGGAATAGTTTTTACCGTAAACTGTGAAGCCAGTTTAAAATCAATATCCTATTGTAAATGGGTCGATAGTACAGTATAGTACACTTCGGTTTAAACAAGCCGTGTACATCGTTAAACGCCCACTCACTCATTCACAAAGAGAACATTCGAACAACCAACGGTCGTCGCTGGCTAGTCCGGGGATCTATCTATAGACGGGCTGGCCATGCTGTATCTACATTCAGAGATCACCATAAACCATACGCGTTCGCTGGAAACATTAACGATACCCCACTAAACACCTGCTAACTGATTCAGTTGCGTCTCGATTTGTATTCGCTGTCCGCGGGTATTTATCACTTGGGCCGGGAGATTTGTGTTGCACACATGGTGTTCAAGGGGGAGCGATGCCATCGCCTGGTTTAATGGAGACGCCCCAGATTTATAGGGCCTCGAAACTTTCCACCCCGCGCGCCAAGGTTATTACGAATTGTTGCGGATTGCAAATTATATATCTTAGCAATTTTTCTCTGCGAGATTTACTGTTCGCCCCGGCAAGCAACAAGTTTACTGCCTCTCTTTATCTGATACGAAATTTATTGCCGAGATCATGTAACCCACTTTTAGCAGGAGTACGATGTTAATTACAAGTTATATAATAGCGAATAAATCCTTTCGCAAATATAATTATCCGTGTACCTTGCGGACCACTTCGACTTCATACAGTACGGTCAGTACTCGTATTTTTATTCGGTTATATTTCTTCGTTGATTCTTATCATGATTTACCTATATAGATGAATACATATATGTATACAGATACAGGTTTTAAAACACAAGTCAGTAGCCAAGCAGCATCATAAAAACCTTACGAAATTTGCTCTATTTGGTAACTTCTGTCAGTTCCTCGACTCGTTGTAATTATGGTACTTTTCTATTTTTATAAAGAAGAAAGTGATCGTTATCTTATTCACAGTTGGAATTCTGAGACAACCTGTATAATAAAATTGCACTCTTGTTAACGTTTATGGCATATTCGTCTCCCAACCAAGTAATAATCACCGTCACTCATAATTTATTTACCCTATTTAACAATTGATTTAAATAGGGAATGAAAGGGGGCTAACGAGTGACTCTTGCGGAACACCTACAACTCTAGCTCTGCTGTTTCAAAGCTGCGTATTGGATGGACTTATTTATTTGTTCGTCAGGTATGTAAAGGGTGACTCTAGGCAAATGTCTTCAGCTTTGGGGGCCCTGTATATAAACCCTGCGCTTGTTCTGAACTCTCTCTTATTTCTTCATTTTTCTCTTCATATTCATGTTTTATTTATTTTATACATATAGCTTCTTCTTCTCTCGAAGCAGCTGTCAAACGTATATCGACCTTTATACTGGTACACATTTTGCACCAAAGCAAAGGAACTGTTCGCAGCCTAGTTTAAAGTTTGTTGTTTCCGATTAAAGAATGCTGTTGGATTCAGCGATTTAATACCAGTAATATAAACGCCGGATACTTGAGAGAACTCACCAACTGATAAGGTTCTACTCGATAAGTACTTCCTTTACAGATATAGATAAGTTCCGCGTGTGTATCAGAATGTGTTTCAACAAGCGCAGATAACGTTTTGATTAACTTCATTTCTCCGGGGGGGCAAAGAAAAAATCCACAATTTTAAAACCTTGCCCCGGCCCTGTCGCCTGCAGAACGCTTTGTTTGGGGGAAAAGATTTGGATGGAATTTGCCGAGATTAATTATGAAGAAAAAAAAAAAAGAGAGCAGACGAGAAGATCCTGATCCTTCTTCCTCGCGGTATCCATTCCCGTCCGGAGCGAGATAGTTTCGTGGGTGTGTATAAATCATGATTTTTTCCCGCCGGAATCATCGCGAAGGATCAAAATCGGCGCGGACGCCATTGTTTGGGAATCGCTTGGCGTGTCTGGCGCACCTCGTGTTATCACTGGGGATCTCGGGCAAACGGCCGGGGGTCGGGGGGGCGAGCGGGCGGACCCGCCGTATTCAATATTTTTATCAGATTTGCGTATTCTCACGTTCTCCGAGCGAGGATACGCGATAAGTCCACGGTTCGGTTATCTGTTACTGTTTGTTTGTTGAAATTAATTCCGAGCGCAGTCGGGAGATCGTTCATTAATCAGGGTGGCAGATGTTGATGGCCCGCTCGCAAACTTTACCTATTGCACGGCGATGGATGGATGGGTGTCCCGGTGCAGTAATTTATTTTCTGGAGGCTCGCATCGAATTAATCGACGATAAATTGCACGTGGTTGTTGCGCTTCAAACTTTACCGTTACATCGATTGCGAGGTGAAGCATGGGCACGATTTATTTTCAGAGTCGTTTCCTTACGAAAATAAAACAGTCTTATCTCAAATTACAAAGTTTGACGAAATTCAATTCGATTCCTCAAAGTAGGTTGGAATTCCTTTTTGACAATTTAAAATTAAGCAACGTCCCCTTAGAGAGGTGACCAATACCACGTTGCGGCTTGCTGCGACCGCTGCCCGACGCCGCAACTCACAGAGAGGTGTTATAGTTCATTTTTCATTCCTGTTCTGAACACGCCCTGTATATGCGAAATTCGACGTGTCGGATTATTCCTTGGACCGCGTCGTTGTACACATTGCAGTCAGTGTAGGAATACCCGTATTTCGCCGGCGTAATTTTTCTTAAACTTTCGTTTTAACATATTTCTATTAACAGGACCTTCATTTATTTAAACAAATTCATTTTATATACGTAATCCATCCTTATTTGAGTTCAAAATCGCGTGTATGTGAGGAATTGAACGAATTATAACGAAGTTCTACTTCTGGACGCGTATTATGCGTGATCTTTGCCCTTTCAGCCGATTGGTTCCCACTGTTACTAAGAAAGTTCCCCGGAGGTAAAATTAGAAGGTGTCTCGCTTGTTTATAATCGTTCCTTGTTTGTCAAACGAGAAATGTTGCGCCATTGTCAGAACGAAACTTGCCGTCTCTTGGGTCACACTTTCTTTTCGTAAATATTTTTATTTGTGCGTGCCATTACATCGAAGGGATGTTAGTGCATATCTACGGCTAATTGCCGACTCTGATTAGACCCAGTTGTGAGACAGGAAAAACCGCGTGTTCCGTGGTTGTCTCAGCTTCGGTGACAGACCGAGGTAAGTTCTATACGCAGCAACTCTCGGTTTGACTTATGTGTTCGTTTTATTTCATTGCTTATAGGCTTTTATCGTGAGCATCTAGCAAGAGCTATCGTTAATCCTAGACTTTAATCTTGGACCTTTATCAAGAGTTATTTCTCGTTGGGTGCATCGCGAATTACGGCGTTGGAAGTTCCCTCCCTCGCCCCTCTACGCGGAAGCCGGCACACTACAAAGCGTCGCTGCGACATTTCCGCAAAGACACCGACAAACGAATCGGACATCAAAGGAATAAAGGTCGGAGCGTTACAATTTCTTTTCTTAGTTTTGAGCGATATTTCGCGGATTTAGTTTTTGATCCATTACTTTGATTTTGCCGCAATTAAACTTGCAACTTATTGCGTAACCGCCGGTGTAATTTAAATATGATATAAGTAGACGAGCGTTGACGCTTGCAAATAACCGGAGATTGCATTCTTTTGTATTCTGTTGCATTAGTTACGATTTGAATTATTTTAATATAGTTTAAGGCGAAGTTCGGATCCGACCAAGTCGAATATGTTGTAAACTTTTGTGTTCCCCATATATTATTTATTTGTGTATATTCTTTTTATGATTGTTGTTTGTGACTAAGTAAATTGACGTGTTCTGGAGGTATCGGGTTTTCTTAATTTTCACCTTGTCCCCCTTTCAAAAAAATTAAGTGGCGCCTATTTTCTTATGGGTTTTGGCCTTCGCGGTTTGGATTTGAACCCTCCCGTCCCACTGAAGCTGGCTGGCAACATTGGAGTAAAGTTTCGCTCCAATGTAAAACTTCTGCCTATCTACGCAGGTAGGTAGCAGAGGGTTAAGAGAAAGATAATCGTGGCATGAAGTTGCACGTTTAAAATAAAACAAATAATGTAAAATCGTCGATCGGATGGGTGACAAACACCACATTGCGGACAAGTGCGACCGCTGGCCGTCACCGAAAGGTATAAACGGTTAAAAGAAAGATACAAAGATGAAAGATTGCCATCAACCGTGGTGTGAAGTTGCACCCTCAAAATAAATAAATTACGTAAAATCACAGATCGTCGCTCAGATGAACGACTAACACCACTTTGCGGGCAGGTACGACCGTCGGTGTCCAACGCCGATAGGTATCAATTATTAAGTGCCAACCGTGCTGCAAAGTTACGTTATTAAAAGAAATAAATTACGTAAAATCACAGATCGTTCCTTGGATGAGTGACGAACGCTACATTGCGGGCAGGTGCGACCGCTGCCCGACACCGAAAGGTATGAACGGTGATGAAAAAATATGAAGGATAACCACCAACCGTGGTGTGGAGTTGTCCGGTCAAAAGAAATATTTAAATTATGTAAAATCACAGATCATCGCTTGGATGAACGACCAACAACACATTGCGGGCAGGTGCGGCCGTCGGTGTCCGACGCCGATAGGTATCAAGTGTTAAGAAAACGAAAGATTGCCAACCGTGTTGCCGGAGTTGCACGGTTAAAAGAAATAAATTGCGTAAAATCACAGATCGTCCCTTGGGTGAGTGACCAACCACATTGCGGGCAGGTACGATCCGCGGCGGTACCCGACGCCTAAAGGTGTGAAGAGTTAAAAAAAAGAAAGAGTGAAGAAAGGTTATCAACCGTGGTGCGAAGTTACACGGTTAAAAGAAATAATTTGCGTAAAATCACAGATCGCCCCTTGGATAAGTGACCAACACCACATTGCGGGCAGGTCCGACCGGCAGCACCCGACGCCGAAAAGTATTTAGAGTTAAGAAAAAGAAAGATTACCAACCATGGTGCGAAGTCGCACGGTTAAAAGAGATATTTAAATTACGTAAAGTCACAGATCGTCTCTTGGATGAGTGACCAACACCACATTGCGGGCAGGTGCGACCGTCGGTGTCCGACGCCGGTAGGTATAAAGAGTTAAGAAAAAGAAAGATCGCCAAGCGTGCTGCCGAAGTTGCACGGTTAAAAGAAATAAATTACGTAAAATCACAGATCGTCCCTTGGGTGAGTGACCAACCACATTGCGGGAAGGTGCGACCCGCGGCGGTAGCCGATGCCGACGCCTAAAGGTGTGAAGAGTTAAGAACAAAGAGAGTGAAGAAAGATTATCAACCGTGGTGCGAAGTTACACGGTTAAAAGAAATAATTTGCGTAAAATCATAGATCGGCCCTTGCATAAGTGACCAACACCACATTGCGGGCAGGTGCGACCGGCAGTACCCGATGCCGAAGAGTATTTAGAGTTAAGAAAAAGAAAGATTACCAACCATGGTGTGAAGTCGCACGGTTAAAGGAGATATTTAAATTACGTAAAGTCACATATCGCCCCTTGGATGAGTGACCAACACCACATTGTGGGTAGGGTAGGTGCGACCGGCGGTGTTCGACGTCAAAAGGAAAAAAGTGTTAAGAAAAAGAAAGATTATCAACCGTGGTACGAAGTTGCACGGCTTAAAGAAGTATTTATTTTACTTACTTAATCCTGACCCTTATATCCTCACGGGTGTCGGGTGGAACAAGAGTTGAGTTTCTACGTGCGTGAGGGGTTTCTTTTCCATGCTTCTCTCCGTGCCGTCCTCTAATTCTTTCCCAGTTTACGTTTCTTTTTTCCGCCGCTTCTCGTACTTCCTCTATCCTCTATCTTTCTTTTCATTTGTTTGGCTTCGAACACTCTTCTCTCCATCTTGTCTTTCCCCATCCTCATAACGTGCCCCAGCCATCTCAATTGCCCTTCTTCTATTCTAGATTGTATGGGTTCTACTTTAAGATTTCGTCTTATTTCACTGTTTCTTACTTTATCCGATTCTGAGGAATCTCATTTCTGAACTTCGTATTTTCTCTTTCTGTTTCTTTGTCGTTTACCATACTTCCGACCCGTAGATTGATATTGGAGCCGCTATCCTTTTAAAGATCTCTGCTTTGGTTTGTTTGGTTATCTCTTTTTTGTTTATGAAGTTACTCTTCCTTCTTTCTTTTTATCTCCTCGTCGAATCTCGCGTTTTTCGTCAGAGTAGTCCCCAAGTATTTAAAACTCCCCACCTGCTCCAGTTTTTTCTCTTTCAGGTATATCTTGTTCTCTCTGCTTATCACCATGGTCTTTGTCTTTTCCCTGTTTATATTCATGTTAGCTTTGCACTGTATCTGTTCACATTTTCATTGAGAGTTTTTTTTATCTTTTACCACTAGGACCATGTCGTCGGCGTAGGCTATTCGTACCATTTCCATATTCCAATATCCTATGTTGTACTCTTTCACTTGCTTCTTCGCTTCCTTAACTGCTTCGTCAAGAACTGCTGTGAACAGTATGGGGCTTAGGATACAACCCTGTCTCACCCCTTGCGTTGTCACAAAGTGTTTGGAGTCCTCATTCTAACCGCGCTCCTCGTTCTTTTGCACAAACACTCTATGCTACTAATTGTTCTTTCGTCGACTCCTCTTTTCCGTAAGGTTGCCCATATATCGACTCTTTTTACCCTGTCAAAGGCTTCCTCTATGTCTATGAAACAGAGGTGAAGCTCCTCTCCTCTTTCCATTACTTTCTCGATTAACTGCCTTATGATGAAAATCGCATCTGTCACCCCCCGTTTCGGTTTGAATCCAAACTGTGGGTCTTCCAGCGTTTCTTCTAATATTTGTCGTAGTCTTTTTTCCATAATTCTGGCGTACATCATTTTTCCTATTAAGCCGAGTAATGTAATCCCTCTGCAAGTTTTGCATTCCTTAGTGTCCCCCTTCGTGTGTAATGGTACGATAATGCCTGTTTGCCAGTCTGTTGGTGCTGTGCTTGAGTTGAGGACCTTGTTCATGATTAAATGCATAGCTTTCAACCAGGTTTTATTGTTCTAAATGCCATTTTCACTTCTTCTTCTGTTATAACGTTCCTCTCTTCTTGGCTTTCTGTATTTTCTCTGTCTACTCTGACCTCATATGTATGGTCTGTTTGCGTTGTCTCCTCCCCCTCCAGTAGATCCTTAAAATATCTTCTCCACCTTTCCATAATTTCATCTTCTTCCACTATAATATCCCCATTTTCGTTGTTTATGTTTTTTAGGGTTGTCTTATTATCTCTTGTCCTTTTTTTTTCCTATTACACTGTAGAACAGCTTCTGGTTTTCTTCAAAGGCTGTTTTCATTTTTTCTCCGAATTCCTTCCAGCATTTTTCTTTCTTTATTTTTACCAGTATCTTAACTTGCTTCCTTTCCCTTTTGTATTTCTCATAGTCTTCTTGTGTATGTGTGGCTACATACTTTTTCCAACTTTGTTTCTTTACTTTAACTGCATTCTTGATCTCGTCATTCCACCAGTGTGACCTTTGAGCCTTCCTGTTCGAGATTCTCGTTGATCCACACGATTTCTCTGCCGCTGTTAAGATAGAGTCTCTAAAGTTCGTCCACATCTGTTCAACCGGAGCTTGTGGGTCAAGTTCTTGTAAGTTCCGCTCCAGATGTTCTTGGTATTCTAGTCTGACCAACGGTTCCTTCAGTCTGTAGCATCTGATCTTTCGTTTTACGATGTGTCTTTTTTCTTTCTCTTGCTTCCTTTTGTTTTCCCATCTCAGGACGAGCATGTAATGGTCGCTTCCTATCTCTAAACTTCTGTTGACTTTGATGTCTCAGTTCCCTGCTTAGCAAAAAATAGTCTATTATCGATCTTTCTTTGCGGCTTCTGACTTCCCTCGTGTATTTGTGTATATCTTTGTGTTTAAAGTGTGTGTTATCAATGATCAGCTGGTTTTCTAGGCAGAAGTCTATTATTCTCCCTTCATTTCTATTTCCACCTTCTTCTCCCTGTTTCCCCATACATCCCTCTACTCTACTACTAAGAAGTATTTAAATTACGTAAAATCACAGGTCACCCTTTGGATGAGTGACCAACACCATATTGCGGGTAAGTGCGGTCGGCGGTGCCCGACGCCGAAAGGTATGTACTTACATATAACGAAGGATTAAGAGAAAGATAGAAAGATGGAACTTTTACTAGCAATAGAAAACAGGTCGAAACTTGCAGTATCATTCCAATCCCGCGGTAACTAATTAACCTCATATACACCATCGTCAGTCAGTCAGTCGAAGACCTCGCCTCTCACGTCGATCTGTACACAAAGTGTTCCCGTTTATCGATTCAATTAATTTCCTCACGTGTTTCCCCGTACAGTAAGAACTCTGAGTTCTCGGCTCTGGACAACGTTCGCAATACCACGCCGGCTATCGCGGCTTAATCATATTTGAAGTGGGTGTGTAACAGCGGCTAGTTTTTCCTTTTGCGCGCGCGGTTTCATTCCCGTTCTTTATAGGTGTGAAGGCGTGCTCACCGACTTTCACATGTGTACTGCGCGGACCGTTACGTGGTAAACTGTCTGCTTGGCATCTTATCGGCCGTATTTACTTGTGACATCTCTCTCTTTCTCGTCTCATTGGCATCGATTGCTGAATTTCGCCTTGCGCTTAAAGAAGTCAATTATGCGTCGTGACCGCTGAGGAACTACATACTGTAGCTGACGAAACGCTTCGTCGTTCCCATAAACACATTAAATGAGTAGTCACAACTCCGCCGTGCTAATCGCGACATGCTAATGCGAGCACTTCTTCGCCGTGCTCATTGAACACTTGTCTTTATTTCGACGTAAATCGCGACGGCGATTTTTCATTTTCTGTCTCCGCTCGTCCTCGAAAGGGCGGCGGGGCCCTCTTCTTCGGGTTGATTAGCGCGATGATTAATGCCGGGGGCAAGGTGGAAGGAAGGCTGCGCACCTCCTGATTCGGACAAATGTTGCGCTGACAGCGAACGGGAAATGTCATAAAGTACGAGTGTTGTATCAAAAGCAACTATTAATCTTGTCGACACTAGCGCCGGCTAACACGACGCGGGCGTTCGTAACTACTCGTGCGGACTGCATATTGAGCACGGACTTACACGGTCCGACGGTAATGAAGCAAAGATACCCCCGATGTGATTTATTATCGCCGCCGAATGGACACAATAAAAATCACCGCTTGCCACGTCGAAGCTACCTTTTTTTTGATCTCTCGGTATTTTGTTTCGCCGCGTTTTATACCTAATGATCTAATTCTTGCGACAATTTAATCAAAAACAGCGGAGTCGTCTATTTAAAGCGGCGGAGACCTAGTTTCCTCGAAAAATTATAATAACGCTCCGGCATAAAACACATTTAATTTAAATAATATTATTACTAATACCGGGTGTAAAAAAATGCGACGTTGCGTGCGTGTTCGCCGGACGAATTTGCATAATGCCCCGGTCGATAGGCGATAATAGATAGCCTATCTGAGATCTCCGTGAAAATAATATTGCGACGCGGCGTTTTTACGAGCGCACATTAGAAAACCCACCAAAGTGTACCATCGGCGCAGACAAGTCCACGCCGAGATATGATTTGATAGGAACGAGGACAACCGGCGTTTAATCTTTCGCCTTAATGGTATAAATTATGCGTTTCGATAAGCAAATACGTAAAATTTCTTCGTCGGAACGGGTTTCAGACGGGACTATTTTTTTTATTATTGTTTATTCGGGAAAGGAAAGGTATATTTCTTCACGGCACATGAAAAGTAATGTGCAGTTACGAAATTGGACGCGTGGAACGTCGAGCGTTCTTTATTTGCACCGTGTGAAATTAAAACCTCACTCGTTATTTAAGTTTCATTGCCATTAGGAAAAAAAATTCAAGAAGAACGTTGGAATAGTTGATAAAGTAGATAAATAACACAATCGTCGGATAAATTGAGTATAGCGCTATTCTTGGAGTAACGTGACGTAGATGTGACGTAGATATGGAGGGAGCTTAAAGGATATTCGGCGAATAATTATTCTCTCCTCATTCCACGATTGTAAAACTGGGCTTGAGTAGAAAAAAGTAAAAGAAAGAAAGAAGTTCTGGATTTAGAGCTGAATACCGGATTAAAAGAATTACAAAAGAATTCCTATTTACGACAATTACTAATGGAATACCATATTAGGACACTTACAAAAGAATTTCTGATTATGACAGTTATAAAATGAATACCTGATTATGGCAATTACAAGTAGAATACCTTATTATGACAATTACAAAAGAATTCTCGATTATGGCAATTATAACTTTAGAAGTTATGTATTCAGATTGTTTGACCACTTTATCCAATTACAATTTTATAAGAGTAATTGAAAAAGATAGTGCGAAATATTTATTTACTGTCTAATTGTTATTGTTTTACAATTAACGTTGACAACTGCTACCTACCTGCGTAGATAGGCAGAAGTTTTACATTGGAGCGAAACTTTACTCCAATGTTGCCAGCCAGCTACAGTGGGACGGGAGGGTTCAAATCCAAACCGCGAAGGCCAAAACCCATAAGAAAATAGGCGCCACTTAATTTTTTTTGAAAGGGGGACAAGGTGAAAATTAAGAAAACCCGTTACATCCAGAACACGTCAATTTACTTAGTCACAAACAACAATCATAAAAGAATATACACAAATAAATAAAATATGGGGAACACAAACGTTTACAACATATTCAACTTGGTCGGATCCGAACTTCGCATTAAACTATATTAAAATAATTCAAATCGTAACTAATGCAACAGAATACAAAAGAAGGCAATCTCCGGTTATTTGCACGCGTCAACGCTCGTCTACTTATATGATATTTAAATTACACCGGCGGTTATGCAATAAGTTGCAAGTTTAATTGCGGCAAAATCAAAGTAATGGATCAAAAACTAAATCCGCGAAATATCGCTCAAAACTAAGAAAAGAAATTATAACGCTCCGACCTTTATTCCATTGATGTCCGATTCGTTTGTCGGTGTCTTTGCGGCAATGTCGCAGCGACGCTTTGTAGTGTGCCGGCTTCCGCGTAGAGGGGCGAGGGAGGGAACTTCCAACGCCGTAATTCGCGATGCACCCAACGAGAAATAACTCTTGATATAGATCCAAGATTAAAGTCTAGGATTAACGATAGCTCTTGCTAGAAGCTCACGATAAAAGCCTATAAGCAATAAAATAAAACGAACACATAAGTCAAACCGAGAGTTGCTGCGTATAGAACTTACCTCGGTCTGTTACCGAAGCTGGGACAAACCACGGGACACGCGGTTTTTCCTGTCTCACAACTGGGTCTAATCAGAGTCGGCAATTAGCCGTAGAAATGCACTAACATCCCTTCGATGTAATGGCACGCACAAATAAAAATATTTACGAAAAGAGAGTGTGACCCAAGAGACGGCAAGTTTCGTTCTGACAATGGCGCAACATTTCTCGTTTGACAAACAAGGAACGATTATAAACAAGCGAGACACCTTCTAATCCTACCTCCGGGGAACTTTCTTAGTAACAGTGGGAACCAATCGGCTGAAAGAGCAAAGATCACGCATAATACGCGTCCAGAAGTAGAACTTCGTTATAATTCGTTCAATTCCTCACATACACGCGATTTTGAACTCAAATAAGGATGGATTACGTATATAAAATGAATTTGTTTAAATAAATGAAGGTCCTGTTAATGGAAATATGCTAAAACGAAAGTTTAAGAAAAATTACGCCGGCGAAATACGGGTATTCCTACACTGACTGCAATGTGTACAACGACGCGGTCCAAGGAATAATCCGACACGTCGAATTTCGCATATACAGGGCGTGTTCGGAACAGAAATGAAGGCTGGACGGTGGCAATGCATATACAGGGGGTATTCAGAACAGGAATGAAAAAAATGAACTGTAACACAACACAAAACTTGTTACTTGATGTAAAACCTAAGTAGTAACCATACAGTATGCTTATATTTTCAACAATAACTATAATATCTGATTATGGCAATTGTAATTAGAATACCTGATTATCTTTGATTATTCCTGATTATGGCAATTATCAGTATAATACCTGATTACGACAATTATAAAAAAAAATCCTGATTATGGCAATTATAAGTAGAATACCTGATTATGGCAATTATAAGTATATCTAATTATGGCAATTGCAATTGGAATATCTGATTATGGCAATTACAAGTAGAAGACCTGATTATATCAATTTCAAAAGAATTTCTGATTATTGGAATCACCTGATTATGATAATTACCAAAGAATTCTTGATTATGGCAATTGTAACTATAATATATTCTGATTATGGCAATTGTAAGTAGAATACCTGATTATAATAATTACAAAAGAATTCCTGATTATGGCAATTATAAGTACAATACCTAATTATGGCAATTACAAGTAGAATAACAGATTATGGCAGTTACAAGTAGAATTCCTGTTTATGGCAATTACAAAAGAATTCCTGAATATGGTTATTATAAGTAGCACACCTAATTATTTCTGATTATTCCTGATTATGGCAATTATAGGTATAATACCTGATTATGACAATTACAAAAGAATCCTTATGTGTGATAATTATAAACAATTCATCAAGATCATTTGATAATGATGAACAGCAGATAGCGTCCGGGCCGGAAAAAGGAGATCTTCGTGGTTAAAAAAAAGACTGTCACAGTCGCCGCGCAGAGTTGCCAACTGTTGGAAATTTTTTCATAACTAAAAGGAGCAAAGGTAAATTAAAAACGATTATTTTGAGGGACTTCTGGAGGCTTCCTCCAATGAGACAATCGTCAAGTCTGTCTTTGTTATTTTACTTTATTGGAGAAGAGGAATTACTGGATTATCGGTAAAACAGTTTCCGTCATGTCTTCTGGCCACGCGTTTCATAAAAAATAAATTTTCCTACATTGCGACATTTGTTTCACATTGTGCCAGTGTTGCCAGTTGGAACGGTTTTTCACTCGTTTTATGACAGAAAGGGGGGGTAACGGATTCCTTTAAAGAGAATAATTTTTAATTTAAATTAAATATTAAAATACTACTGACATTTAAGTAACGACATATTTTTGTGAGAAATTTTTTTGTCACAACAAAAAGGATTGTTCAGTTTTACAGGTTGGCAACACTGAGACATTCGCGCGCTCCTCTCAGTTGGCAACACTGAGACTGAGACTGAAGACATTCGCGCGCTCCTCTTCATTTCACATGCGTCTCCTCAGACCCCGCGTGGCCCTTTTCTCGAAGTCCCTGCGCCCCTGGACTTCAAAATTCTTCATTCTTCTCATTTCATAAAAATGCAAAGAAAGAACAATTTTGTCGAAAACAAATTCTCAAGAAAAATCGTTCGTCTTTTGTTTTCCCATAATTTTTTTTCGTTTCTCTTTTAATTTCCTTTTTGATTGAAATACTCGAGCTTTTCAGATCGTTTCCAAAAATCGAAATGGATTCTCACGATGACAGACACGGGCGAAACGTCACGTTGACATCTACGTAACGGGGTCACGATGACAACCGTCAAAATAAACAAAATTATAACGCAACCGCATTCGCATTTCTGATCGGCCAACAAACAGGATCGCAATCTCATTTTGGTCGCTAAGACAAGCACTCGGACAAACAAAATGACTGCCTTATGACAAGTAGGTCGCAACTCTGCTCGTCACTGATTCAGGCAAGCAAACAGACCGTTGACTCAGAGTTACCTAATCCCCGTCATAAAATAAGGTATTGCTACGACTTCGGGGTTCACAAATTGTAATCGTTGTTTAATTGTCAGTCCATGATTTGACATTTATTTAACTGTCAAATAATTTCCACGATTTTATCGCTTTTAATAATTGATTCCAGCACTATTTTTAAGAAACTCAAACTCAACTGCAACCACAAGCTTGCGTTTTGTGTTCCATTTTGACAGTTCTTCACCTTAACTATTATTTTGACAGTTCCTAATATTTTAACAATTCTGTAATTAATAGCGTGTTACCTCTTAAAGAGGTGCAATTACCTGATTAAATTATTGTTCGCTTCGCTTTTGTATGATGACTGTTTTACTTCTTAAATTTTGACAGTAATTTTGAAATATTTTGACAGTTTTGTATTTAATGTCGTTTAATTTTTCTAGAAATAAATCAATAAACAGTTTTAGTTTCAACCGTAATCGAATTAGACAGCTATTTGTCGGTCCATTATTTAAATGTCAAATCATTTCTACCTTTTCGTCGTTTTCAATAATTGGTTTAAGTGCTATTTTTAAGAAACTGAAACTTAATTGTACGACAAGCTTGTATTTTGTATTCATTTCTGGCAGTTCTTCAGATTAACTCTTATTTTTTGACAGATTCTAATATTTTTTAAAGCGACTCAAAATCAATTGTACGACAAGCTTGTGCTTTGTGTTCAATTTTAACAGTTCTTCACCATAACTCTTATTTTAACAATTTCAAATATTCTGACGATTCTGTAATTAATGATGTGCTATTCTAACGCGGCATAATTACCTGATGACGTAATTAATTTCACATCTGTACAGTGATTATGTTAAATTTTGACTGCTTCAAGAGTCAATGAACGAGTTTTTTCAACACACGAACCGAGGTCTAAACTCATTAGTTTGAAATTAAACCGTTTGAAGAGCCAATGAACGAGTTCCTTCAACACACGAACCGAGGTCTAAAGTCATTAGTTTGAAATTGAACTGTTTCAAGAGCCAATGGACGAGTTTTTTCAACACACGAACCGAGGTCTAAACAATTATTGTAAGTAATCACACTCGCCGGCGCTGTCATAGTTCGGCAAACACCGTATCCCTTACACGCTGGTGCTGTATCGTTCGGCAAACCTTATACGCTGGTGCTGAATAGTCTGGCAAATCTTAGACCTTATACGTCTGCATATTACTTCACGGGAGCCAGGTCGTATAACTGATTACATTTTAAGACGGATTGATGGAAAATGTTTCAATTTGATTTAGAGATGGGTTGAAGTGCATGGATGTAATAAGTTCATCAAATATCCGTCGCTCGCACTCGCGTCTGGCGCATTGAAGCGAATTTCTGGGAGCAGCAGCGGCGGCAAAAATGGCAAACAGAATGAGAAATGAACGAAGCACAAATAGCGGCGATATTACGAGGAGGAAGAAAGGACACTAGACGATTTATTTCAGGGAGAGACAGCAAGGCATAACATATTCCGCGCACGGTCGCGCTAAAATTCATTTCCTGGCGACCGCCGTGTCTTCAGCCGCAGCGCTGATCAGGAAACGAATCCGGCACTCGAAATGGAAAACAAAGCATTACGACTACTTATCGTCGCTCTCCATGCATGGATTTATCCATCACGCTACATTAATACCACCTATGCCGTATCGCCGCATCGCTCCTGATTTAATTTATACACATACCACCACTACGTTGTTGTACATGTAGGTAATGTACCGGAGGAACGCGTCGTTAAACCCGACGCGGGTACAAATTTTTTCCGTTTTTTTCCCCCTCCCCCCGCATTTATTTTTATATCACCTCCCCGATAGCGACACATAAACCATTGTACGTACGCACGTGAAACGGCGTGTATTTTCGAATACCTCTATCTTATTTGATTTACTTCGCTTCGTCAATATTTACGAGCGGATCCCGAACACTGGGCAGACGAGCTTTTCTCTCTTCTCTATTGATTTTCGAGTGTACATTCAGAATGTTTAAATATCTTGCGGAACGAACTTGTTTCAATATTTGACGAGAGTAACTTCGTCTCTATACCATTGAACAAAGGGGTTCGTAGAATTAAGAAATACTCTCAATTTTATGTACTTAATACATTCCTAGAATAGATATTTTTATTTTGTTTAAATTTGTGCAGGTACAGTTTAATAAAACCCTGTATAATAACGAAGTTGTTTCAATATTTGACTATCTATCGAATAAAGTGTTCGTATAATTAAGAAATACTTTCAATTTTATATAAGTACATAATATATTTCTAGAATAGAAATTTTTGTTTTGTTTTAAATTTGTGCAGGTACGGTTTAATGAAACCCTGTGTAATATACCTACGCGTAAATATCTGGACGCGATGTGTAAGATAAAGCGCCATTAAAAGCTCGTTTAAGAGTCCACATTAAAAACGTTTGTTCGCCCCGAAAAATGTTAACTATCAACTTAAAAAAGTACCTCTACGAACGGTAATTATTTTTCTCATTTTTACCTGGAAGCCAGTGATATTTCAGACTTATCAGAATGATATAAAGTAGTGTAATTTTTACGTGAAATTTTCCGCTACAGTTTTCCATTAATCTGTGCGGCTTTATCTTAATGATTCTTCTTAGTCCGAAGTTGGCGGCGGACTTTTTAAAACCTCCTCGCAGATGATATCACCGGGGGGCGTTATCTTCTCTTCTTTTCCGCCGCCGCCGCCGCCACCTAGACGCGTTTAGTCCATGCAGATTTTCCTATTGGCGCTAGTTTCTGTGGGTCCTTTCTCCTCAAAGGATTCAAGTAATTGCGCGCACTCGATACGTTCATGGGTGATCAGATGCAATAAA
Organism: Dorcus hopei; assembly: GCA_033060865.1. NCBI lineage: Eukaryota > Metazoa > Arthropoda > Insecta > Coleoptera > Lucanidae > Dorcus > Dorcus hopei. Next base: position 25,946,385 of record CM065426.1, read on the forward strand.
TTTGCCAACTTTCTAAAAATCGGCTTTACGGCTAGTTCGCACCGTATCATTTACTTTTAACAACAATAAAAACCGATTAATCAACGCCCCTCGCTTGTTTTATTTAACAGTCGCATAAATTTCGTTCGCCCATTAATCACCTTTTATCAGTACAGGTTTTAAGTTTTCTTTTTTGCTCTTAGATTCGGCTTCAGGATGTTATGATTGCTTGCGAACGTGCGATTTACATTTCTTAAATTGAACTTTAATTGTTATCTCGAATGCTGCGAGATATCGTGGAAAAAATTAGCGATTAGCGTGTTTTGTTGGTAGTACGTTATCAAAGCGTCATGTTTTATAACTGAAATAACGCAGGATAGGCTTCGCGATGTTTGTTGCAGATATAAAGCGAAAAATAATTTGCGTTAAAAGTTTCTAAAATAGTTTGAAACCCGTCTTTCTCAATTTGCGCCCAACGTGGAGCTACATTTTGATATGTGCGCTACCCTCCAAAGACATTGGAACAGCAAAATTGAGCTGCGTTATTGACGAGTTTTTTTAACACACGAACCGAGGTCTAAACGTATTAGTTTGAAATTAGACTGTTTCAAGAGCCAATGGACGAATTTTTTCAACACACGAACCGAGGTCTAAACTTATTAGTTGTTACCCCTGGAACACGACCGCAAATTATCTGTTTTTGTTCGGAATTTCTCAATTTTCTTAAGCTTACGGGAAAAACACGAACGTCGTAGCACCTAACGCTTTTATCAACCAAAAAGAGCGTAGAAGAAATGTGTTCCGAAAGCTTAGGAAAACCAATTCACCCATTGGCCAAATTAAGGTTGGGGGCGTGGCCAGAAGCCCGACGAAGAGGAGATAAAAGAAACGCATTTTGAGCCCGAAAAGTGTTTCCCGGCAAATTCCAGTGTCATTCCGCGCTCGTGTGCTCCAGCGGTGAAAGTGATGTTAAGTGTCAAGTTTATAAAGTAAAACAGTGTAAAAAGTGTAAGAAAATTCCTCACATAAGAATTTCATTGTAATTGCATATAATAAAAGATTAGCTAATTTTTCTGCCCTTTGTTTCTCTTTAAGTTGCCCGTGCGAATTTTTCTGCCTTTGCAGGCCTGCCAACTACGATAATCAGCAACAGTCACACGCATTTCTAATTAGTTAATTCGTAATTAACCAAGCTAATTAACAATATTATCGTTAAAGTTTTCGTCCCCCCCCCTCCGGTAACATAGTTTGAAAGCAAATTGTTTTAGCATCCAATTAACGAGTTTTTCTTAACACACGAACCGAGGTCTAAACATATCCGTTTGAAATTTAACTGTTTTAAGATCCAATGAACGAGTTTTTCTCAACACACGGACCGAGGTCGAAATAAATCAACGCATAAGTTCACTTAAAAAATCTGATTGTTGCTGTGATAATCGTTTTAAACACATCTTGGTCACCGAAATCATTTCAGAAACAAAAGACCATCGCAAAATTTTCAATAAATTCCCAAAGAATTATAAAATAAAGTCTCGTAAATGAAACAAGAAAATCAGAAAAACAGAAAACGTTCGCAAAATTTTCGACGTTACTAAAAAAATTATTTCTACGAGATGGCGCCACTTACAAATGTCGCTTACATTCAATTTATTTCTGTGTCTTTTTGTAAGTGCAATTGTCAAGGTGATTGTTAGAAATTTTGGAAGAAAATATTAGATTCGTTTATTTCTGCGAGATGGCGCCACTTTCACTTTATTCACAAATAATTTTAAAATCGTCTCTAAATGTCACGTACACTCAGGTATAATTTATTTGTGTGTTTTTTGTGTAAATACAAATGTGAAGGTAATTGTTAAAAATTTTGGTAAAAAAAATTTAAAGATTAATTTCGCTTATTTCTACGAGACGGCGCTGCTACCACTCTATTTACAAATCATTTTAAAATCGTCTCTAAATGTTACGCACATTCGGATACAATTTATTTGTGTTTTTGGTAAACACGATTGTCGAAGCAATCGCTAATAATTTCCGAGAAAAAAAATCATTTATTTCTACGAGATGGCGTCACTTACAAATCATTTTAAAATGTCGCTCGTCTTTTGTTTTCCCATCCTTATTTTTCATTTTAGAAAAAATATTCTTCGCTAGCTAATGAACGACTTTTTTCAACACACGAACCGAGGTTTAAACTTATTACATAGTTTGAAATTAAACCGTTTCAAGAGCCAATGGACGAGTTTTTTTCAACACACGAACCGAGGTCTAAATTTGTTGGTTTGAAATAAAACTTTCAAGATCCAATGAACGAGTTATTCTCAACACACGAGTTTTTTTTTTTCAACACACGAACCGAGGTCTAAACATATCCGTTTGAAATGAAACTGTTTTCATCTGGTATCTTGTTTGTCTGTGGAGATTGGCCTCAGCCAACGCCCACTGAATAATAGGCCTGCTCAAAGGAGTGGGAGATTACCCCGAGAACTTGAGACAATGCCGCGCGCGCCGCGCCGTTAACTGACATATTATTTATCTAATGCCGAATGTGTAATGCGGAGTCAGAATTGACCATAAATTTATTATTGTAAAATTAAATATATTCATAAAACTAATTCCAACATGTTAAAATATATACAATGCACGTGTGTGGAATATAATTATGTAAACACACGAGCACGAGTTTAAAAATAATGTACTTAATTATTTTTGTTCTTTCCAATATCTTTAAATTAAAAAAAGAAATAAATCATTTGAAACTATTGGAAATATGAACGATATAGCAGAGTTAGCTGAACTACATACAATATATAATAGTTCTAACTACTATTAATATTTAATAACGATAAAAAATAAGTTCTCTGAATAATTAAATACGAGATGTAATAATAATACATTGCCTCGTAGTCCATTTCTTTTCTCAGGAGGGGGTTTTCATGGGTTTCCGCCTTCTGTATGTCCGTTTTGGCTTTGTTGGAGGCTGTCCATTTCCATGTCTCTTCTTATGTTGGTGTTCCTTACAACATGGTGCTCCTGTGCTTATACGCAGAATTTTATTTTGTAACGTCTCCAAGTTCTTGAAGTATGTTTTGGCTGTTGTGCACCATGATGTCGATGCGTATGTCATTGTTTGGTCTCAGTATTTGTGTATACATATATTAATCTTTTGTTTCTTAGGTTAACTTTGCTTTTTTTGCAGATTAGGGGATCTAATCTTCCTATTGCTTTTTGAATTTTCTCTTTGATCTGTGTGATGTGGTTTTTCCATGTTAATCGGTTGTCTATTGTGACTCCTAAGTATACAATTTTCTTCCACCAAGGTATTTTGTTTTCTTCTATTATTAGGTTCGTCGTTGGAGATGAGGGTTAATTGTAGAGCTATAGCCTCAACATCTATAAATCCCAAACAAGCGCAAAAAAAGCTGCAAAATACAACAGACGAAATAGTTCGTTGGCTTCAAGAATGGAAAACTGTTTTAAGAGCCAGTGAACGAGTTTTTCTCAACACACGGACCGAGGTCGAAATAAATCAAGGCGTAACTTCACTTAAAAGTCTGATTGTTGCAGTGGTAATCGTTTTAAACACTTCTTACTCACTGAAAATCTCAGAAACAAAAGACCATCGAAAAATGCTCGAAACCAAAGAAAAACCCCCGTTTTTGAGAAACGAAACGTATTTGAAAATAAGTAAATGAAAATAAGGACGAGTTACGTGAATTTAAAAATACTGTCGCGTCAACTCGGCAGTGCAAATAAAAGAGTGTTACTGATTGATATTTTTGCGAAGACAAGTAACTTCCTTAATCAGTAAGAAAAGCTGAGATAGTTTAAAATTCCATCCTTATCAATTGGCGCCCAACGGGGGCCATAGTTTGATATGTACGATGCCCCTTTCAAAAGTATTAAGATTTTTTTAATATTTTTTTCGTTTCGAAAATGCTAATGCTACTTCTGGAGGGATTCTACAAAAGAATTTCATAAACTGAAAAAGCCGTCTCCTTTCCATACCAGTATTTTTGCGACCGTCGTTTGCTTTCTTGTTTTCTTTTCCTTTCTTGCATCATCTCCCTTGAATTTACATTAAAAAAAAATACTTTGACGTTTTCCAAAATCCTAATTTCATTTATGGACGAGTACGGTTGGCAGCAAATGAAAAAAGTCCATTTTCAAAGAGATCTATAATGATACTGTCCATGGAATGGATCTTTAATGGTAATGTCCATGGAGCGGATCTTTCTTCATTTTAAATTATTTTAACTTTTTGACATTTTTTAAGTACGTAATTTATTCTTGAATATTTCGTATACGAACGAATTGCGGTTGGCAGCAGTGAATTGAATTCATTTAACTGCATTTATACATAAAACGTGCTTGACTAAACTTAATCTTCATTATTATCAAATTTTAAAAAAATTAAAAAGATTGTTTGATCAAATGAAAAAAAAAAATTGATAATTTTCCCTTTTCTAAAAACGATATTCCATTTTTTTAAATTTTTATGCCGTCTCTCTTGAATTTACATTAAGAAAAAATATGTAATTGCGTAATTTTTTCTCCAACATATCATTTATAGACGAGTACGGTTGGCAGCAATGAAAGAAGATTTTGACTTGGTGGTTATGTTATTTGTCAAAAACGTTCATTTTTTAAAAAGATCTATAATGATAATGTCTATGGAATGGATCTTTAATGATAATGTCGACGGAACGAAACTTTAATGATAATGTCCATGGAGTGGATCTTTCTTGATTTTAATTTTTTTTTGAAACTTTTTGACACTTTCCAATAAAGCGTAACTTTTTCCCGAATATTTCATATACATATGAACGAATACGGTTGGCAGCAATGAATTGAAGGTTTTGTGATTATGTTATTTGTCAGAAACAAATCTTCTCGTAGTTCATTTAACTGTATGTATTTATAAACCGTGCCTGACTTATCTTAATTTTCATTTTATAGAATTTAAAAGAATAAAAAAGACGTTTGTTTGATCAAATGAAAAAAAAAAAAATTGACGATTTTTTCCCTTCTTTAGAAACGACATTCAACTTTTTTAAATTTTTATGCAATCTCTCCTCTCCCTCCGTTTAAAGAAATACTTTGACGTTTTCCAAATGTGTAATTTTCCCCCGAATATTCCATTTATGGACAAGTGCGGTTGGCAGCAAATGAGAGAAGTCTATTTTTAAAAAGATCTATAATGATAATGTCCATGGAGTGGATCTTTAATGATAAGGTCCATGGAGCGGATCTTTCTTGATTTTAAATTATTTTAACTTTTTGACATTTTCCAAGTAGGTACGTAATTTGTTCCTAAATATTTCATGTATGAACGCATTACGGTTGGCAGCAGTGAATTGAATGTATTTAACTGTATTTATGAAACGTGCCGGACTTATCTTAATCTTCATAATATTATAAAATTAAAAAAATAAATAAATAAAAGAGACATTATGTTATTTGTCAAAACCGTTCATTTTTAAAGAGATCTATAATGATAATGTCCATGGAATCGATCTTTAATAATAATGTCCATGGAGTGGATCTTTCTTGATTTTACAATTTTTTTTACCGTTTGTCATTTACCAAACGTGTAACTTTTCCCTGAATATTTCATTTATGAACGAATCTGTTGACAGCGATGAAGGAGAGTTAAATAAAAGACATTTGTTTATTCGTTTGATCAAATAAAAATAGATAATTTTTCTTTTCTTTAAAAGCGACATTGAATTTTTATGCCATCTCTTGATTTTACTTAAAAAAAAACTTGGACGTGTTCCAAATGCGTTTTTTTGTTGCCCGAATGTTTCATTTATGGACGAGTACGGTTGGTAGCAATGAAAAAAGATTTTTGTATTTGTGGTTATGTTATTTACCAAAAACGTTCACTTTTAAAAAGATCTATAATGATAATGTCCATGGAGTCATTCTTTAACGGTAATGTCCATGGAGTGGATTTTAAATTTTTTTTACTGTTTGTCATTTACCAAATGCGTAACTTTTCCTGAATATTTCGTTTATGAACTTGCTAAACACTGTCAATTTTTTTTTGTAACGTCGAAATTTTTTTTTCGTTTTTCTGATTTTCTTGTTTTATTTAATTTTTTTATTTGCTTATTTATTTTAATGTCAGTTTTGCGGGGCCTTATTTATTTTATAATTCTTTAGGAATTTCATATTCGATAAACGTCAGCGTTTATTGAAAATTTTGCGATCGTCTTTTGTTCCTGTCGTCTGCTACGTACGTATTCATATTTTTTTTTGACAATTCAATCGTCTTTTCCTTTTTCTACTTTTTTGCGTTTCACATTTCAAAAACGTCATTTTTTTATGTCGGAAATTTTACGGTTCTTGAAACAGTTTAATTTCAAACTAATAAGTTTAAACCTCGGTTCGTGTGTTGAAAAAAACTCGTTCATTGGCTCTTGAAACTGTTTAATTTCAAACTATTAAGTTTAGACCTCGGTTCGTGTGTTAAAAAACTTGTTAATTTAGTCGTCCGCTGCTTACGTATGCATGCTTTTGTTTTGGAAAATTCAGGTGAGTATTTTTTGTGACTGTCTTTTGTTTTTCTGATTTTCTTTTTTCTGCTTTATTTTTTTTGCGTTTCACATTTCAAGAACGTCAATTTTTTTATAGTCGGAAATTTTACGGCTCTTGAAACAGTTTAATTTCAAACTAATAAGTTTAGACCTCGGTTCGTGTGTTGAAAAAACTCGTTAATTTAGTCGTCCGCTGCTTACGTATGCGTGCTTTTGTTTTGGAAAATTCAGGCGTGTATTTTTTGTGACTATCTTTTGTTTTTCTGATTTTCCTTTTCCTGCTTTATTTTTTTGCGTTTCACATTTCAAGAACGTCAATTTTTTTATCGTCGGAAATTTTACGGCTCTTGAAACAGTTTAATTTCAAACTAATAAGTTTAGACCTCGGTTCGTGTGTTGAAAAAACTCGTTCATTGCCTCTTGAAACAGTTTAATTTCAAACTAATAAGTTTAGACCTCGGTTCGTGTGTTAAAAAACTCGTTAATTTAGTCGTCTGCTGATTACGTATTCATGCTTTTGTTTTGGAAAATTCAGGCGTGTATTTTTTGTGACTGTCTTTTGTTTTTCTGATTTTCTTTTTTCTGCTTTATTTTTTTTGTGTTTCACATTTCAAGAACGTCAATTTTTTCATTGTCGGAAATTTTACGATTGTCATTTTTGTGTTTTGCATCTTTCTGCCAACTGAAATTATGATTACGGTTTTTCTTTGATGTTGAAAATTTTGCAGTCGTCTTTTGTTTTTTCTTTTGTTCTGGTTTTCTGTCTGCATTCTTTTTCCTTAACCCGAACGTATCCTTTTGCGATCGTCTTTTTCAAACCAATTAATTTTTTTAAATGCGAACACAACGAGGAAAATTTTCTCAGATGTATTTCATTTTCAAAAACGTCGTTTCTTCCTATCAGAAATTTTGCGACGGTCATTTGTTTTCTCTCGTTTATTCTCTCTGCCAATTGAAATTATGGAAAAAAACTTCTGATTGTAGTTTTTCTTTAATGTCGGCGATTTTGCGGTAGTCTTTTTTCGTCTTCTGCTGCTTCTAACACAACTTAGAAATTAAAAATAATACATGTATGCAAAATGCATTTAAAATTTACGATATTAAAAATTTACAACAAAGTTATTAAAGAAAAAAAACTCGTTCGTTGGATCTTAGAACAGTTTAATTTCAAACTAATAAGTTTAGACCTCGGTTCGTGTGTTGAAAAAAACTCGTTCATTGGCTCTTGAAACAGTTTAATTTCAAACTAATAAGTTTAGACCTCGGTTCGTGTGTTAATTGGGTCGTCTGCTGCATACGTATTCATGCTTTTTTTTTGAGAATTCAGACGTATTTTTTTGTGATTGTCTTTTTGATTGAATTTTTGCGCTAGTCTTTAGTTTTTTTTATTGTTTCCTGCTGTGGTCTTAAAAATTCTGACACAATCTAGACTCTAGAGATTAAAAACAGTGTAGGTATGCAGGAAACAATAAAAAAAATTCAAATTCAAGTTTTGTCTGGCCCAGATGATATTTGTACGTTTGTTTATAATCTCAGAAAGAATGCCGCTGCGCCTTCCACATACACGTCTTCGTATCTCTTCGGGAATTGATTTCTGCAAGTCCTCGCAATAAATCACTTTGAACCCGTACGAATGAAATATAAACGGTACAGAGTGTAAAATACAGATTACATGAGTTATGGCGGGAGGCTGCCGAAGCAGATAGGGCCGCTGCATCGATGCCGCTTGCCTTCGACGCCCGGCGTCGTCCTCCTCCAGCAGGAAATGAGACGCTGGCCGGCTCACCGCACGATCACTTATACTTATCTCTGCTCCATAGAATATAACCGTGCTTTCAATTTATTTTAATAAATCTCGCCGAATACATCACCGCATCAGCCAATCCGAGAGCAAAACGCGATAAAGCTCCCGCCGCCACCACCGCCGCCGCCGTCTCCTGATTAATTCTAAATAGATTCTGAATTTAATTTTCATCGCCCCCGATACGTCGCGCGCTAATCCCGACGCCGCGCCGCGACGGTGTTCGGCGCTGCGGCTCTTGTTGTTTTTAAATTACAAAATTTCACGGAAATATGTTACGAGGGGGAGGGGGGTTGCCTGAAGAAGTATCGCGAAAGTAGATGTTTTGAGTCAATTTCTCATTTGATTTAACATAGGGGGACTACGTTCTAAACGTCTAACTAACCGTAACCCCCTGTTAGTTAGGCAACCAATCCCACACGTTTAGAACATCGTCCCCCTACGCTAAATCAAATGGGAAATTGAATCGATTGGTACTCTACTCGCGAGTTTACAAAACGTTCCGTGTTTTACTGAGGCCTGTACTCGTAGAAGCAAGGATTTATAAACTGTGAAAGGTGATTTAAGCCTCAAGTACACGGGGCGAGTTTACAAGCTACAAGCCGGCTTTTTCACAAGCAGCTCGTAAACTAGTCCAGTGTACTCGATGCACTCGCTCCGTTAGCCGCTTGTAAAAACGCTCTGGAAAAAGTTGAACTGCCGGCGACTTTACACGCCACTCGCCGGCTTTGAGCGAGCTAGCTTGCAAACTAGCCACGTGTACTCACAGTAGCTTGTGCACAAGTTTGCTGGTAGCATTGGTTTCCACACGCCAGCTAGTTGGCTACTGAGCAAGTGGGAGATTTTGTGTGTACTCGATTACTAGCGCACTCGCCGATTCGCCGGCTTTTTACAAGCCGGCTTGTAGCTTGTAAACTCGCCCCGTGTACTTGAGGCTTTATGCTTGTGCAAATTAATTAAGCTGGAGCTGTGTGGTATTCGAGGTGTGGCGTCGCTGTTTCGCATAAGACAGACGGGAATTTTATACGTATTCGTAAATAAATAAATAAATAAACTCAGGTAGAAGCAATTCTGTTTGTTTCCTCATTAATCAGCGATAAACCTTTTCTCTTTTTTTTTTAATCGATAGTTCTTTAGTCGGGCCAAAAGGAAACCAAAAGCAAAATTAGGTTCTTGGTTCGCACCATAGTCGTAGGCAAGAGGTTACAACGTAAGGGTTATTTTATCCTGACCTTGAAGAGGAGGTCGTTTATTTTGGCGCCCGAATTTTAGGCCAAATTTGGACATATAAGAAGACACGAAACATTGATTGAATCTTGGGGCATCCAACGAAGTCAATTTGGACTCACCGATTGTATAATGCGAACTTCCGCTTCGAAAGATCGAAAGAAAAAGATTGGGGAAAATCGCCCCGGAATTAAAAACGAAGTTAATTTTTTTTTGGCCTTGAAATAAGCGACGATAATTAAAAAAATGAGAAAAAGAGAGGAGTATAGTAAACTCACGAACCGCGTGACCTTGAAATTGTGTTTGAAGACGACGAGATGAATACAACTCTGAATAGGAACTATTCGAAACAAATACTGTGTGAAATTTTTTCAATGTTTTAGCAATTAAACGAAAGTCATAGCTGTAGTCTTGAAATCGTCAAATCTTTTCGGATTCTTCATGAAAAGAATAACAAAACATAATCAACTGTGAAACAAATTTTACGTTTTACAAGTCTTTAGGTATAAAAATAATCGCGTTTGTTTCATCGAAACAAATAAAGAAATCTAACGGGATCGATGGTAGAAAATAAAAAAATTTGTTTCTTGTCTAAGAAAAGACGAAAGACTTCTTAATCATTTAATCTGAAATAATGTAATGAAGAAGAAGAAGAAGAAAGTAAGAAAAACAAATCGTTGGCCTAATGTGTTAGTCTGCCAACTCCACCATCACCGTAACCATCCAAATTAAAAAAAAAACTTAGTAATGGATATTGTCACGATGTCATTATCTGGGAAAAGAAGTAAAACTAAAATTCGTTTCGTAATTATTGCAATTGTGTGCATTTCAAAATTATGCAGAATCAGCACCCATTAACAATTAGTAAATCAGCGCGTTACACACGCTCGCTTTCCACCTATGCAAACTCTGCGAAATGTAAGCGTGTATGATTATACGTGCCAATTAAGATTGAGGCAATTAGAACGTTTGTAAGAAACAAATTTGGCAAGGGTGAATTGATGCTGACACCTTTAGAACTTTGTACCTTGGACCGAACCCCAGCAACCAGGACAAAAGAACCGATTGTGACGTACATTTAGAAATGTATAAAAAGGTAGGAAACCAACTCGCAGGCACTAGTAGTAATCATGTAGTAGTCATTAAGCAGTAGTGAAGTAGTGTAAGAGTAGTAATAATTAAGGAGTCAAGAAGACAAGATAATTAATTAAGTATCGGATAAATAATAGTGAATTCAAGTGCGCGCGAAAGACAAAGCCAAGCGAATGACTCTACGAGCCAGGGCTGGCCACTAGGACCAGACCTTCCCCTAAGCGATTAAGGTTAGATTAAATAAGTTTAAAGTTTAAAAGTTTAGTTAAAGTTAAAAAGACTTTTAGATTAATTAAAAAATAAGTCTAGACTAATTAAGTTTAAAATTGAAAAGAAGTTCAAATAATTAAGTTAGTTTAAATAAAAGGACATTCCCGCAATTTTATCCATAAGCACATGACCCTTTTTTTATTTTTCACGCGACAATATTATCGGCACGGGTGGAACTAAATGACAGTAGCTGCGTAGCTGCTTCAAGATTGGACGAAATTAATCGTCCTTGCTTCTCTAATTGGTCACTCACTTTATTGCTAGAGTTGGACGTCCAATCAGAAGAAAGGGGGCGTCTTCTAATTGGATATTTCGTTGATTGCGTCAGGGCTTAAAAGAATCGTCGTCGTCTTTGAGTAGTTTGCGCATCAACTCGAGCTTCAGCCAGCCAATCAGGAGGTACGAAAAAATAAATAAAATGTTTGAAGCGTTCCTCAAGGAAATGTAACGGGACAGGTGCTCTTTTTTTTATTTGTCGCCGACCTTCCTCGCAAATTAACTCCGAATTGGACGTCCAATCAGAAGAAAGGGGGCGTCTTCTAATCGAATATTTCGTTGCTTGCGTCAGGGCTTTACAAAAATCGTCTTCGTCTTTGAGCAGTGTGTGCATCAACTCGAATTCCAGGCAGCCAATCAGGAGGCACGAAAAAATAAACTAACTAACTCCGGATCGTGACGTTCATTAATATGCAGGTGACATAAAGATTTATGTCATCAATGCAATAATTGAGGAAATAAGTTTAGAAGGTCGGAAAGTAGCTGTATTAAGATTCGAAGAAATTAATAAGTCTTGCTTGTCTTCTGAGTGGCGAGCCAATTTATTTCTAAAGTTGGCCGTCCAATCAAAAGAAAGGGGGCGTTTCTAATTGGATATTTCGTTTATTTCGTCGCGTCAGGGTGACTTTGAACCGGTTTGCGTATCAACCCGAGCACCAGGGAACCAATCAGAAGGCAGGGGAGTGTTATACTTTAATTAACACGTCACTTTCATATCTGTAAATGAATCTCATTGCTCATTGGACAATCGATTCGAGCAGCGTGCAACCAGTCACTATGAAGGATGTTTTTTTGTAATTTATTTTATTTCTAAATCACTGTCTCCTTTACTATTCTCAGTTATAGTCAGAGTTGCCAGGAAATTGTAAAAATTTTCACCAGTTCTCCTTCCAATCTGAGCTGCGTTGCGCAGACCATCAATTGCCGCTATTCCAATTGCAGTCGTACGGACGTCTGGTGAAAATTTTTACAATCTCCTGGCAACTCTGGTTGTAGTTTAAATTTTTTAATTTCCCAGGAAGAAGTTGTATTTTCAACGGAAGCAAAATCATCGTAATTTCCAGCGTGTTTCTCATTGGCCAGCGCAATAATTGTGCTACCAATTAAAAAGGGTGGGCCTTAAATTATAGGAAAAATGAAATTCGATAGTGTCCTTGTCTTTGACTGGTTTGCGCGTCAACTCGAGCATCGCATCAGGCAGCCAATTAGAAACAAGGGGAGTGTTAGACTTCAACGAACCCGTCTACTCTCTCAATCTCATTGGCCAATCGATTCGAGCGACATGCAACTAGTCAGTAAGAAGGATATTTTCTTGTAAATTAAGGTTTTGAAATATTGGTTGCATTTTCAACGAAATATTCGTAATTTCGCGCGTGTTTCTCATTGGCCCAGTGCGCGGATTAATTGGACAACCAATCAAAGGCCCAGTGCGCGGATTAATTGGACAACCAATCAAAGAGATGGGCGGAGTTTTCAACCTACATTCACCTCAAATTATTGGCAAAGTGAAATGTTGATAGTGTTCTTGTCTTTGACTGGTTTGCGCATCAACTCGAGCATCAGGCAACCAATCAGAAATAAGCGGAATGTCTTTAATAAACACATCGTTCTCTCAATATCATTGGCCAATCGATTAGAGACATGCAACTAATCAGCACGATTTAATTTAAGGTTTTTGTTTTTACGAAATCAAAGTCTTTGTAAGTTCGTGCGCGCTTCTCATTGGCCCAGCGGATTAATCAGACAACCAATTGAAGAGAAGGGCGGACGTTTTGAACCTCAAATCATTGTGAAAGTGAAATTTGATAGTGTGCTTGTCTTTGACTGGCTTGCGCATCAACCCGAGCATCAGGCAACCAATCAGAAAGAAGGGGAGTGTCATATTTTAATTGACGCGTCATTTTAGTGCCAGTAAATCAATCTCATTGGCCAATCGATTCGTAATTTATACAACATTGTAATTTAAGTTTTGTAATGCCCAGAGAAGAGGTTAGTATGTTCTGCACTTTTCTACTTCTACACTTTTTACACTAACCGCTCCTGAGAGAGCGAGATGTATATAATATAATGTAAGTAGGAGTGAGATTGGCGCAGCGGATTAATAGGATAACCAATCATAGTGAAGGGTGGAGTTTAGAACCTCATTTCACCCCGAAATCATCGACAAGGTGATGGTGTCCTTGTGTTTGACTGACTTGCGTACAAACTCGAGCACCAGGCAACCAATCAGAGGGGAGGGAAGTGTTAGACTTTAATTAA